>CM036556.1:13927874-14527874 GCA_020745685.1 Tautogolabrus adspersus | reverse complement strand
ATAGTTAGTAAACTAAACTGTGCTTAAGGCGTCATATTTTGAAGTTTAGGGCAACTGAACAAGCCTGCCTCATTTGACGAGTTGGGAGTGAAAATATTCTGGATGTTTGGACTGAAGCACGGCAATTTCTAGAGATTAAAAATTTGGTAAATCAGATGGGAGAGCCGATTGGTAGGTCACAGAGCAAGAGAAAGAAGGGGAAAAAAAGGAGAGACAGATGCTTGTCTTCTAGAAAGCTGGCAGCTGCTGACTTCCTCTTTCCTTAGCCTGTGACCTTTGACGTAGCGTGTGTCCCTCTTCATCACCTCCCACCAACTGGAGAGGTTTCAGTCAACAGCTCACACACACTGACACACACACACACACACACACACACACATAGAGGACGGGAGGATGAAAAAGTGAAAGGAAGTAGGAGGGAGCTGAGAGAGCAGTGAAGAGGGTCGGTGAAAATATCCAGAGACGAATAGGGGTCATTGCGAGGGACAAACATGTTAGATTTGAAGAAGGGCAAAGGCCTTGAAAAAGACGCTGAAGAAAAGCACTCAGGACGCTAGAAGAGGAATGGATTCCACCTTCAATTCCCACGGGCACATACGTCAGTTTTAATTATGTGTGAGAGAGAAAACAAAGAAGTTCATTCTTTTAGTGAGAAAAGTCAAGGAAGAAGACAAGATGGAGAAAAAGATATTGTACAAGAATGATGTATGTACTGACATGCTAGATGGGGTGTTGGTGGCAAAGAAGACTATAATTACTTCTAATACAACGATGAACATTTGTCCTCAACCTCACACCAGTTCTTCCTTGTCATGTTTGAAAAAAACAATCTTATTAAACATAGTGTCTGATATGGTGTGAGAGTGTCTCTAAGAGTTCAGTAATATTATGAAACCATATTTTGTTATGAATGTTTTTATTTTTTTTAAGATTTATTTGTGGGCTTTTTTACGCCTCATTCAGAAAGGACAGTGGATAGTGACAGGAACTAGAGAGAGAGAGAGACAGAGAGAGAGAGAGAGCGGGGAATGAGATGTGGGACAGGAGCTGGAGGTCAGAGTCGCCTCAACATTCCTGTACATGGGACACATGCAAACTAACCTCTAGGTCCGCCTGTTCCCCGAGTTATAAATGTGTTTGAGCGAATTTAATAAGCCTTTAATATTCTCTCATTTCAAACGCAGGCTCCCACATTGCTAATACTACACATACTTATACCATTATTACTGTTTAAATTGTCTCATGGGAGACTTTGTGAAACAAGAAAACAATATAAATGTTCAAATAGTCGATTCAGTATCTATGTGACTTTTGTGTTGTGCTTCACTTGATCTGTAATTATGGTTTCCAGTCTCGTGCATTGTATTTGTTTATATGATACTTTAGGTTCACTGAGCTTTATGTTTCTGACCATGGCGAATATTTGAAGACATTAACGTGAATCCAATATCTTGATGACACATTCAACTCTCTGATTTTTATCATTTTACAGTATATGCAGATCTTTGACCTACAGAATGTCTAAAAACATCTAATTGGACTCTTGAGAAGTTTTTAATTAGATGATTAATTCTTCATACTGAGTCAAGGATACACGACTGTTGCTATATCTTTACTGAGAGTTCCTGTTCTCGTCTCAATCGTGCCCCCACTTAACCCTTAAACCATGAAGCAGAGGAGAGCAGATTGAATAAGAAAGTGTTTGTGATCCACCTCATAAGACTCTATAAGTGGCTAATTTACACTGGGGGATATTGTGCAGGAGTTGGAGAGAGGCTCTGAAAGATGCAGAGAAAAGGGAGGATGAAAGGGAGGCCTGGCTGTAGAGGGCAGAAGGGGCATAGAAGACAAACCGAAAGAGTGATTGAGAGAAAGATGAAGTAGAGGATAGACAGAGGTGGAGTGTAAATGGCACAGTGAAGTTCTGCTTCGCACCACTGGCTGTCTCCCAGCTCCTTGTTTTTCATGCTCTCCTGCTAAGGAGGCTCCTATTAGACCCGATTTATAGCCTCTCTGCCTCCTCGCTCCTTCATCTCTGTCTCTTTTATACACACGCAGAGTGGCCCCAGTTTATAACACAAGTCATGTTTTGTTTTTTTACAGCAACCCTGACCTACAAACAGAGCAGCAGTAGTCATCAATTAAGGCTTTTTTACAGACCTATATGTGTCGTTTAATGAGCGGAGGGAGGGTGGAGTCGGGCTGAAACATGTGGCACCGAGGGAGGAACTAACGTGGATTTCTATACTGCCTGTTACTTTAACACTCATGTACACAGTCTAAAGCAGAAACTTCAAACACGACGTGACATGAAAGACTGTCCGAAAAGCACCTGAGGGCGGCTCAGACACTGAACACTTTTAAAACCAGCAGAAAAATAAATCCTGTCTGGGTATTTTTGGTAAGCTGCCAAATGTTCTTTCAATTGCTGGACCTCCTGTTTGGCTTTATTTGTCCCCTAATTTCACCTCGTATATTCTTTATTAAAGGACTGCTTGGGTTTATTACAGCTTGGGTGTATTTTTTATAGCTTAGGCCATCGTTCTAATTTTTCAATATTAACATTTTTCTCATGGGAGTAAAACCAGAGATCTGGGAATAACAGCAAGACAAGACGCAGGATTCAAGCCATCAGGCAGGCCGAAAACAAGCCTAGGTACAAACTGTATAATCTAAAACTTTATTCATAGGTTCAACCAAAAATAAGCCCCCCCCACACTTTAATTAATAATCTTGGAAGTGAAAGGGAAACCCCAACTTAGTACCCCAGCTGTTATTTATATTTACATCTCAAGGCTGTGCAAGTCAGATACAGTTGTAAATCCCTTTGTTATGTACGATATACAGTATGTATAATATTTATTTCTGTTACTGTAAGTGGTAGTGGTTGTACCCCTCCCCTCCAAAAAATCTGTGTCTTGCACAGAGCCAGTCTTATTTTTGCTGTGTCATTGAAAACTCTCCATCAATCCACCACAAAAGCTGCAGCGGCTCCAGGAATCCCCTTCTCCCTCTCCCTCTCCCCTTAATCGTCACCAAAGACAACCAAATACCTGATTTTTCCATCTATCAGTTTAGGCAATCAATGTGTGGCATTAAACCCCCCTTGAAAAGACAATGGGACCAGAATTCATGTTGAGCAACTGCATATTTGATCTTCGTCACAGATGCATTGAGAGACAGACAGTTGGACGGACGCAGACATTCTGTGCAGGAGCAGACAGTCTGCTGCGGTTTTTGATGCCGTCGGGTTGGATTTCTGAAGTTAGAGGAAAGAGAGAGGTTTTTTTATAAGAATATTTACGTAACATGTTGGACTAGTTGTCGGAATTCCCTTCCCTGGGAGAAATATATTTACTCTTAAAAACATTTAAGTGCAAATTACAAGGCCAGAGCAAACAGCCGGTCAGTGTTAAGTGTTAGGCTGCTTTCATCTGCCTGCTGGCAGCGACGCTAATGAATGTCAGTTTGCTATCCAGCTAATAAGTCGGTCCAAAACAAGCTTCCATTCTGATTACTCTCTGAATTTTGATTTGAACTAAGTCTCGGGGTAGTTTGTGAAATGGTCCAGAAATGTGATGCATTGGATTCATACACAAATAGGACATTTCCATATTTTTCAGACAGCTAGCTCCAAATGCTAAAATATTAGCTGTTGTTTGTAAAGTCCTGTGTGAAACCAAAAGTTAAATTTACTTGTTATTGTACTCCAAACAATGATTTTATCTCAATCCAAACAAATCTGTAAGTGTTAATAGGCGTTAAAGGCCCAGTATGTAGATTCGGCCACCAGGGGGCTCTCAATCAAAACAATAACTAAAGATGACGTTGAGGCTGGCGGGGAATCATGGGAGTTCTCTCTTTTTGCAGTAAATCAGTAAATATTCAATCAAAACTGTCGAAGAAATTAAGCACAGACTAAAGGAGATTTTAAGAACAAATAAGAAGCTGAAATGAAATGTACGATTGTCGGTAACTCATGCTAACGTGTCTTAATACAGATGGAAATCAAAGTGGGACATAACACAGATTTCAATCTATTGTTAATGATTTAAAGGATCCCTTGATCCTTTGTGTCAGATCCTTGAATGTGGTGTTTAAATGGAGCAGAGTGCAAATCGCAACAATAACACGTGACGAGTGCATAGCTTCGTAGTTTACATTCAACTTGTTTGTAAGCCGGTGTTAGCGTGACAGTGAAGGAGGAAGATGATAAACAAAGTTTGATCACATTCTCCTGAGGTCGCAATCAAATATTTAACCTTTTTTATTTGTGTTTGGACTCGTCTTCATTTATATTGGAGACCTCTGCGAGGAAGGCGAGGCCAGAGAGTGAAAGGAGAGAAAAATAAATAACGATTGCAACATTCCTCCCGTTTCAACACTTCTCCTGAACATTTAGCGAATTCCACATCCCTTGTTGTCGTTTCAATTATTCTGTTGATATTATGTCAACCTCGAGGCCTCCTCTGCCGGGATCTGTCGGTCATTCACATCCACGCCGCAAATATTTAGGGGCAGTGATCGCCTCTCGTCTCGTCCTTGTTACAGGGAAACAAACAGTCCAGTCCATCAGCAGAGAGATTGATTTGTTTGGTTCAGAGTCCAGCAGAAGCTCACTTCTGCCACACGTCTCTTTTCAGGAATCGAGAACAAATCTTGTAAATATTGAGCAACTGTTGACGTAGGAACCTCGAGGAGGGTTTGTTTGGTTATTCCAGGAAAAAGCTCATATCTCAGATAACCCTCAAGTCCCAATCAAAGTTGATCATAAATCAACAATATATTGCGAAGACTTCTTTGTGAGTGAATCTTCTCTGGGAAAAAAACTATGAACTAAAGTTTTACGCTTTGGGAGCAGGGAGAAAAATGACCAGTGATGGACAAAAAAACGAGCAGAAAAGATCTAAAACGTGGAAATACTACACACTGTGAATATTCACTTACTTGCTTGGATATGACTCAGCTGTTTCAATGCCGTAGGTCTCTTAACCAGATGGGAAAGCTCCTCAACATGTGGTTGAAGGTACAGGAAAAGCTATTGGGTGCAGTTTAAATTTATTTTTTTGGTGCTTGATGTCCTTACTTGAACTTACCCACCCACAGAGTGTTTAATTGGCAAAATTAGCATTTTCATACTCACAGTTATTGACCTAATAAATCAGTACTTCTCTTACTTTGGCTCTGTTTATTTTGGGAGTTTGATAATATCTTCCACATGCTACATGCTTGTTAATTCCCAGTTTTTTATTGAGTAGAAGTCCTATCCAGTAGAAACTGCTGGAGTCCCAAAGATGATAATTACAAAGCCAATAGTTATTGGATTAAAAACAAATAGTTTGAAAATTGGGTCCATACTCCGGATAGCCCAAAGAATAAAAACTTCAATACCACAAGTACGTGAAAGTAGTTTGATCAACGCTTCAAAGCTCCTGTTTATAAGTTAAAAACGTATGTAAGTCATCTTACAGATATTTCTACGTCTTATATAAGTCATTCCAGCTTATTTAAGCAGCAACACGTGATGTAGAAGAATGAGAAATACGACACACAGGTACATATAAAAGCCAGTTATTAGGGCGCCAGTAGCGTAATGGTTAGTGCGTGCGCCCCATGTACGGAGGCTTTCGTCCTCCAAGCGGACTACCCAGGTTCAAATCCGACCTGTGGCTCCTTTCCTGCATGTCATTCCCCACTCTAACTCTATCCACTGTCCTATCTCTAAATAAAGGCATGAAAAGCCCAAACATAAACTCTAAAAAAACAAAACAGATACTGTACTGTATATAATTTGGATACCCTAAGCGTTAACCATTTCCCAGTGATAGCGAATCATTCCAGTGCTGTCTTTTTAGATCTCAACTTATTCTCTCACCTCGGGATAACAAAGCCTTTTTTTTTTTTCCTGTGATAACGACGTGCTCTGCTGACACTCATGAGGTAAGCTGAGCATATTTCTTTCTTTGTTTTGTGCTTTTGCAACTTTTGGGGACACGAGTTGAACAGTCGAGATGGCGAGAAAACAACGGGAAATAAGTTAAGTAAATGAAACGCATGGACACTTCGGGCTTCCGTAGATTTGGACTTTCATTTGACACTCTTATTACCCTGAATCAGGCTGCACATCTGGGTCTCATCTGCCTTGTTTCATCTTTCTTCTTTTTTTAAGGATCTTATTTCCTTGCTTTTTTCATTCTATCTTCGGCTCTCTCTCTTTTTCTCTGCCTCATTCATCCTCAGCAGGGCGATCCTGAGAACAAAGCCCGTGCTGACACCACATTAACACAGTCCAGAGCTGCTGTCGTTGATAAGCCAGAATGTGTGACAGGAGGAAAACATGTTACCCCTCTGCACAATCACGTCTCTCACTCTCTCATTCATCCACTTCCTCGTTCCTGTGGTGATCCTCCGTGATGCAGATATTGGGAGCTCGAGAAGAGGGACAACAAAAAACCCAAACTGCGCAGGAAGCGGGGTTCATCATTTGTTTCTATCAACCCGGATTCCAGTCGTGTTTTGTGGAAAGGACTGTTTCACTTGGCTGACGACAGATTCATAAACAACACCGCTGTGCACTGTGGGGATTTGGATAGTGTTCCCAGCAGAGCCCTACAGCCAATGATAATAATAATCAACTGACAGGCCCAAAGGTTTGCTCGGATTATTTTCAGATGTGTCAGAGAGCGTTACATGTGAGAAATAAAATCCAAAAAGAGCAGAACCTCTCAGACTCCAGATCCAAACGTCGGGCCACCTGAAGCCACACTGACCATCAAGCTTGTGCAACTTCTACCTCTGGCAGCGCTGTCTGTGTGCCGCGTAGAAGCTCTGGCATTGCTGACGCAGACGGTGTACCCATAATTCACAACACACCTTCAGTTCAGCCAAGCCCAACGAGGTTAAACCAACAGAATATTAAAGAGAGGCTCTGAAAGCAGCGGGAGCTTGTCAAGTTTACTTGTATGTTTCTTGGTTACGCACCGCAAATCTAATTGGTTTTGGAGCCAGTGCTGCTTCAAAGGAGCATTGTAAGTTATTAAAGGATACAAACGTCAATAAATGAAGCGTTCAGGAACATATATGCAGCCATTTTGCACCACTTAGGAAACCAGAACTTGGGAAGAACAAGACTAATAGAGGCCTAACTTGCCAATATGTCCACAACAGCAGCTTCAGTGGCACATATTCAAGCCTGGGGCGACACATGTCAGCTCTATAGCATGAAGATGACGACAAAATAAAACAGCCGACTCGTCTCACTGACACATTGTTATATGAGCGAGTGAGAGGCAGACAGAGGAAGCTTGGTCGTCACTTGCGGTTGCAGCGCCTCGCTGTGTCCTTCCTTCCTCGAGCCAACTCTGCAGTCTGAGCTCTGCTATTAATTAAAGCATTAAAACAGATTAATAAGCAAAGTGAGGCTCCAGTCTCGGCAACATCTGAGGGGAATTAAGGAGGCGTGCTCTTTGGCACCATGACCCCGATGCCCTTTCGTTTGGCACTTTAAACAATCCTCCTCCTTTTTTTTTTCTGCCTTCTTTTCTCTCAGCGACGATCTGAATTATCTTAACTCGTCTGTCACCGAAATCGTCTTCCCATCCTCCTCTCTGTGTTATCTAATGCTCGATTGAAAACATGTGCCACAGAGAGGAAGACCTGGAGGGCGAATACAAGAAGGATTATGGACTTTTGTTTCCTTTTATTAGTGCAGATTCTTATCCAGACTTCTACTGCGACTGTTTCTTCTTCTATTCTTCTTATTGTCTCATTTCTCTCCCACCTGCATAAAGAGCGAGTTATCCAAATGACCGAGGTTTAACACAGCAGTGAATTAAACACACGCACATGCATAAAGAGGAGCATCTGTAAGCCGTTCTCCTCTCCAACAATCACACACACTGCAGCGGTCCTCTGCGAGTAAAGTGATTACATATTCAGTAAAAACAATGTATCAACCCTTAACCTTAAAGACAAAGACCACCTGCGTTTAACTGCAACACTGTGCTGTGTGAACCAGACATTGAACAGAACAGACGGACAAATACAACACAAACGATTGTGTCCTTTCTACGGGAGGCTGCTGGCAAATGTTTTAACTTAACTGTCTGCAGTGGTGGATGAATGTTGAGCAACACAGTCAAGTAAAGCAAAATAAATCCATTGCTCCATCTCATCAGTTAATTCAGCAGGGGGATCGTTGGAAGGAAATCAAGGCTGAATTGAGGGATTTCCAACAAAACGCCTGGTCCACACTGCAAGCTCGAGAAGTGAGTGCATTGTGGATCTTTTTTTGCTTTTATTTCAGCGCCCAAAGAATAGAGCAGCAACTAAGGCATGATGATGCGGCTCATATCTATCCATCTATCTGTCCGTCTTTCTGTCCGTCTGTCCGTCCGTCCGTCTGTCCGTCTCACTAGAGACTCCTAAATGTTTGCCGTGCATGGTTCTGGGTAAAAAATAGAGTGTGGAAAAAATATCTGTGGGAAGTCATATGGACCTTAGGCTAGGTAAAGTTCCCCCTTTAAGATAATCCAACATCTATATGTGTAAAACATGTCATAGACACACAAAGGAATGGAAACACACACACACACACGCACACGCACACACACACACACACACACACACACACACACACACACACACACACACACTAGTGCAAGCTGTGCTTATGCTCTATGATGTCTTAGAGGCTGACATAATAAAGAGCACTTGGCACAAGATGAGACAAATATTTTTTCTGTATGAGACTATTATTGGTGTTTGGAGTCAAAGCAACAATAACTAAGAAAAAAGACACCATGTTGAAAACAACAGCAGTGTGTGCAGATTATGTGGAGAAGAAATCAACAGATAAGATGTGATTTAAAGGAGGACGTTAAAGGTAGAGAGAAGGACGTGGTGTGTCCTCCTGGGAGTCTGAGCTGAGGGAAGAACACACATGAACACATCCCAGCCTCCATCCTCCACCTCTGCAGCACGTCGACTAAGTATGTTGATAGTGATCTGCCCTGAGGACAGCTTAAACTGTGTTAAGTAGACAGACTGCTTATTTAACTTTCACCCATAAGACGTTTCACTAAGTGGCCAAAGTTTGGAGTAGAAGCTGACAGGTAGAGATCTAGAGGAAAATGTAAACAGAGAAAGTATAGGACACTCAAAATGACTACCTGTGAGGCATGTTCAATAAGTGTTGTTAGACTATGAGCACAAACAATGCTTGTCAGGTCTCACACATTTTTTCAGACAATTTCAAATGAGGGTTTTTGGAGAAAGGGATATCAACGTGAAACAAGCTTGTGTGAGAGCTTCTTGGACAGGCTTGTGAAATGTGTAAAGCTCCTTGTTTATAACCACCGGTCCCTACCTGTGCACTCGTGCTGCAGACCCTTGCCGTAGTATCCTTTCTCACAGATGCAGTCGTACTGTCCGGTGTGCGTTCCACACTTGCAGCTGGCCATCAGGTCGCAGCAATCCCTGCCGGCGTCACATAGAGAGGAGCAGCGCGACATGTCCTCCTGGATGTAGCTGCCTGTGGGGAGGTCTGAAGGGGGGAGACAGAAAAATACAAGAGTCCGGTTGTTAATAGGGAAGGGTCTGGATGGATTTACCAACCTGCACAAGGCATGAGTGAAGGAAACAAAGGGAGCACTCCCTCAAAAATATCTGGCTACTTAGTCAGCCACATTTATAATTCGAGGTTTAATGAAATCAATTCAAATCAATTTTAGGTCAATGTATCACCTGTTTTTCTTGTGTACTGTGGAAGCTCACTTTTTTTTTTAAAGATTCAAGTCTGGGGGGCTCAAAGGAAAAAGGTTGGGAACCACTTTTATCAACATCATTTTATTTAACTGTGTCTATTGACCTAAAAGTTAATTCTCTGAACATCGTGATAGTTTAAAAAAATGGCCCCTTTTCAACGTGTGTATACAAACTGTGTATTTTTACAGTGAATGGGTACAGTATGTCAGTGAGAGTGTCTTAATTGAATGCAGGTTTTAACTGGAGAATAAGTGAATGAAAATATACAGCGCCTGTAAACCACATTTGTACAACTGGCTAAAGCAAATGGCCATATGTTCCAAAACGCAGTAGTCACTTACAAAAGCCTGTTAATCAAGGCTGGGACAAAAGAACCGGGGCTGCAGCAAGGAATTGACGTTGAGGCCAAGATAGGTTTTTCACTGACATTATTGGTCCCAAACCTGCTTCCCTTTATTTGCTTCTTAATGATAGAGCAGGAAGGAAGACAGCGACGTCTCTGGTGTCTTTCAGCGATTCAATCCATGGCAAGCGAGTTCAGCTCAACATGTGGTTCTGTATTTGAAAACTCGAGAGTATCCTTCGAGACAGAGAGGCCGGAGGCTGAGCTGATAGCACCGCGTGTGTTGGCTTTAACTCTCACAGCCTGATCCCCGCAACGTCTGCTGTCTGGGATTTCAGACACTGTGTGCATGATTTATAGCGTTCTAGACACTCGGTGATATTTTATGGTTATGTTTTTAAGTTTTAAAAGCCATGACTGAAACGTCTTTCGCCAAATTGATGGAAGTCCCCCTTAAGTGTGGGAAAAAAAGGACTTACTCTTTTGTAACTGTATGGAAGTGAGGCCGGACAACTGCTGGCAGGACTTAACAGAAGAGACCGTGTGAAATTCATGCTGTCAGATTGTATTTGAAATATTACGTGCTTCCATTTAAGTAAACATTGGATTTAAAAAGGGTCAAAACCTTCACTTAAGAGATATTACCACAGGTCAAATGTTGATGATGGGAGAACTGAAGCTTCAAAGGGAAAGAGCGTGACTTCAAGTTTAATTTATCAAAACAAAGGAGCTAGTAAAATTGCTAGAACAGGAAGAGGATGAGATCTGAGACATTCCCGTACCTTCGTGAAGTGCCCGACGAGCCAGGGCTTCAAACTCGGCAAAGTTGTGCACAAAGTAGCAGTGCTGCTCTTTGGGCTGAGAGGCCATGTCGTGGAGCTCCCTGATGTTTCCCTGCCAGATGCCCAACGTGAAGATCTCGACGCCACGTTCCCTCAGAGCTGCCGCCACTGGTCGAGGGTCTCCGCCATTAGAGTAGCCGTCGGTGATTAGGAAGATGACCTTGGAGGCGTTAGAGCGAGAGTGACGAAGGATTTGCTGTAGAGAAGAAAATAAAAACTAGTTTGGTGAATAAATAACTTACTGAATTTTCAATTTTAAGCGTAAGAGAGGTAGCAATTTTATCATCTAACTCTCTGCAAGACAATTTGCTAAATTTTTCAGTATGTTGAACCGATTTTTATTACTCAGGGTAAAGCCAGAAAACATTCAAACAACAGAAGAGAGACTGAAAAGTGTACTTTGCAAATGCTGATGATCCAAATCCACACATCCTACTGCTCAGCCTGCCAGCAAGCTACCAACATAGCTCCCTGGCTAAATTGAATAACTAAGCACGTCAGAAACAACCACTTAAAGCAGCCCTCAATTCTACGGTTCCTCAAAACCCTCCATCAGCAACGCAGGCAACAAGGGCACGGTGGGGGAGGAGGAGCAAGGAGAAAGCTCTACAATTGTAATTATTCCTCTTACAGACTATGCAGCTGCTTGCCCGTGGTTTGAAACCACCAGAGAACACTAGGCAACGCAGACCGACCTGCTGTGTCCGCCTGAGACACCGGCTACAGCTCCCAAACTAACTTTAGCCGCCGTTTACAATCCACCACAAATTAGACCGGACATTAAAGTCTCAGAAACATGTCGTTATTTTCTCTAGAGTTCAGAAGAAAAAAAAACCCCAACAGGAACATCTGTTAGCTTTGTTGTCGAGGCCAAGCTAACAGTGTACAGTACGGGTTTGTGCTAAGGTTATGAGGCTAGCGAACATTGGGGGAAAGAACGTGGAGCAAAAAGTGGAGAGAAAACAAAAGATTAAAAGCAACAGAAGCCAAGATGAAGTCAGATGGACAGATATCCAGTAACACACTAAAAGCCATAAAGAATTAGAGCATGGGAGGATGTGTTTTATGATGACCTTTCTGGATTCTGGGCCCAAATAAGATGCAATATCTACACACGACAGATTGTAAAATACAAGAGGTGAGGAAAGAGAGGAGAACGCAAGGGTGTGACCATCGAGGGAGGGAGACAAGAGCAGGAGAGAAAGCTCGGCTCTTTATTGTCTAATTGGCTGAACTTCAAGCGGCTCTGGCAGAAGCGGCGTAATTACAGAGCTGGTGGAGCGAGGGAAAGAGAGGATGGAGGGACAGAATGGAGGAAAAGGAGAGCCTGGTTTCTCTGATCCTCAAAGCTCCGGGTTCCAAGCCCTGGGGAGCTTCGCTATGGACGCTCCCAGCTGTCAGTGCACCCAATCAGGCAGCCACAACATGAAGAGGAGCCCCCCTGGTCCCCTCAACAATGTAATATTCGTGTATAACTTTTATAACCGCAGTCAATGGCTGCCTCTTCTTTATGTGTTAATAACATTGCATGTATGAGTATTTCTGGGTGTTTTCAGGTCTTTTATTAGGCGTCTGCTCAAAGTGCTTTTGGGCCACAGTGGTTTCTGTGTTACCCATGAGTCAGTGGCTTCTGTTAGCAACCGCTGAGATGCCACCAATCGGAGCATACGCAGGCATACCCACTAATAACACCCTCCCGAATGGCCTGTACATACTTTAGGTCAGAGTACTAACATAAAGGCGACCATAGCAGCCAGAGTGTGGGAAGGGGCTGCCCTTTAGTGTAACTCTGCGTGCACTCTGCGTGCACCTTATTACTGAAGACATACAAGAGTGAAATCAGTCAAAAAAAGAGATTGTATTCCACAATTAAAACAATCAGGTTGCTAATTTTGGCAGCAGAAAAGAAAATATTTTGAGTGATTTATGATGGAACCATTATAAATGTAATGAAGTTTAGGCTGTTTTGTTTAGGAAAACAAATGACCTGATCCAAAAATATTCTCTTTTACAATGAAAAAAAACCTGTATGGCATGAAGCTAATTTGAGCCCTGAATCTTGCATTGTTGCTGCCAGCCAATCAGGGCACACATTGAGTGTTTCAAGCAGGAAGTAGTAGGGTCTCCTAACGTGTGCTACATTTAATTCCAGGAAACCCTAAAGCAAACTCAACATTTGTTGACAATTACCGCAAAACCAAACAATTGAGAAGAGGCCAAATGCAGTGTGCACAAATCGATGAAAAGCTACTCATCTCGTTCTTCATTTATCTGAGCACACCTTGAACAGCTGTTTGTCTCTTTCTCTACGTTGTATTTTCCATGCATTTCTGCAATTACGCACTTGGCGGAATTCTTCAAAGCCAGCGCGTGTCCTAAAAAGGAGATGGTAAGCCGGCAGCAATGGGACAGTTATAGCGTAAATGGTTTGGAACTGTTGATATCTGTCAGAGCAGCGTTGGTAGCGCAGGGACCAACAGGCCTGGAGGGATTACAGATGAGAGCAGGGAATCTATCTCGGATCCAAAACGCCTTGAATTTTGGCAAGAAGCAGAAAAGAGAGATTAAGAGACCGGCAATATGCAAAGTGACTCTTCATACAGTAGAATTACAAACGAATGCAGCAGACACTTCACTCAGATCGTTCAACAAAGACTAAATACAGAGTTTTAAAGGAAACACAAAGACACAGATTTCGCCGCCATTAGGAAGATGGATTAATGAATACTGAATTTCCTTGTAGACTACTACCATGACAATGAACTTCCTTGTGTCTTCTGTCCTAATACTTTATTGATCCAGAAGGAAATTACAGCAATATTCGTTGATAGTCAAAGTTGTTCAAAATTAAGAGTTGAATCTACTTTTAGGAAATGATTCTCACTAAAAGCAAAGAAGAAGTAAAAAATAAAAGACTATCTAGTACAAAGGTCTTCTGTTTAGATACACAACATCCTGCATTTTTTTGATGTTTTTCTTTGGGACTAAAATGGGAAAGTAGATGAAGAATTTTGAAACATTTAGAAAGAAACAGATTGAATTATTTTACCAAATTGGAAGCAGAAACAAATTTGAACTGGCTTCTAAAACAAATGCCGTAAGTACCTTACTCATACTCGTATTTCCTCACCAATATAAATAAACAATACAAATAAAACCTTCAGTCCACAGAGATGAAAAACCGGTTCCCTTTTACTGACGTCTCCAAACAGATGTGTGTGTGATTAGAACTTCAAAAGAGGCACCTCGTTGCATTTGGCAGAAGGGAGTAGGAAACCTTTCCACACCTTGAGGGGCTAAAGATGGTGCCAAGGTACCCCAGCTGTTAATCAAAGGCTTATATATGCATGGCAGTTATTCTGAATGCTAAATGAGGAACTCCCCCACAACTCCACCACACTCCTGGCCGCCCATCTGCATCTCCTGTGACTTTGATCACAGCCCGAACCCACCTGGCTCCGAGGTAAGCTGCTGTTGTTGTTTTTTTAATCCATTTGCAACAGTGAAGTCCACTTTGAGAAAAGAAGTATGAACGATATGAGTCAGTGTTTACAGTTCTTCTACACTTATCTACAACTTTCTTTTGAGTTTTAAGTTTATTTAATTGCACTATTTAAATGCTTTTAAACTTGTTGTTTTTATTGATGTTTGGTCCACAGAGAGTCGGGTTTAATGTCAAAGGAAAACAATGACTTTAACACTTCCACTTGTATACGGTATGAACTGAGGCAAGTCATCTGGAAGATGATTGATTCCCATGGGAATCTCTGTGATATTCGATGTGCCTGTGGAACTTCTCCCCTCCGTAATAATTTGATCGTAATGTGCATTGAGTACATCGAACTTTTGCGTTGGATTTCAGAGAGACTGTGTGACAATGTGCTAGCTTAGCTATATGGCAGCTAACGCGCTAACAGACTAATTCCTTCAATTTTGATTGTAAAGCGAGTTTGTATGATTCAAAATAACTTTTTTTATCTAGTTTTAACTAGATTATGTGAATCCACTAAAATATGGTTGTACTAATAAAGTCTTTATCAGTTTGATATCTGTGTATGTTCTCAGTCATCCAGGTCAAGGTAAATCGTAGCTTGATCCAAAGACAACTGGAGTTGGTTGAACATCTTGAAAACATTTCAGCTGTCCTCTGAAAGGCTTCTTCAGTTCTTCAGTTGATCAGTTTAATATTCAATACGGTCAGATTTGTCTTTTGTGATATGAAATGTAGTCATCCTCCCTATCAGTTTGTTAAAACAGACAATATTAGCCTCTCCCCCCTGGCTTGGAATAGCTTCTATCAGGTTTCTATGATCCATCTGTAAAGAAATGCACTTCCTTGTGTAGGACACTAGTGGCATTATATCCGTATATTCATGTTAGCTAGAAGATTACCAATTTTATGACAGGACCTTAACGGTCATATTATTTAATTTTAACTAAGAAGTGGTTTGATGCTATCGTCTAATGCTACCGTAAAAATCAATAACTTTAACTGTGGATATGGTGGTCTGGTGTCCCATTGGATTTCCCAATTTAAAACTTGTAGTTTATAATTATATTTTTGTCAGATTCCTTATTTGTTTTTATTGGCTAAACTTGAATACACAGATACATTATTGCAGTGTTTAAGCATCTTAACAAACACACGTCTTTAGAGGGAAAATGGCTTCTGGGTGAAATGGTGACTTTATAGTCCAGATGCTTTTCATACACTTTTATTAAGCAACATATTTGTCTCATTTTCTATGATTAAATTCTACCTCGGTTTTCTACATGCAAGTTACAATAAGTTCTACTTACCAGAGGATGCAGATTACAATCAGGGTTAACTAGCTAACTAGCTAAAAACACTCTCACCTATTCTTAAAGAGACAGGATGTTAGATAAACAAGACTGTCTCTTATTCTCTTCAGTGGTTTATCAAGTCCTGAAGATCTACCTTCCAAAATGTCTTTAATTTGCAGGCATTCCTCAGTGGAAAAAAAAATAAATTGCAATCCAACTGCATCCGTTCGGAAAAGCTGTCTCCCTGTCTGTCGGAAGTGAGAGTGTTTATTATGACAGGCTATCTGCTCTTGGCCTGGGTGGTAAGAATCACAACAGTAACTCTGTAGGGGCCCAACAGAACAACATGCACACAAAAACACACAGCCCCAGACACTAGACTCAAATCTTGGATATTGAGCAACATCTCAAGGACACATACTTTGGATATTTGAGATTAACTAGGTCACTTGAAAAGATCATTTGTTTCCTGCTTGAACTCGGTTATAAGCCATGATCTTCATTGTGCCTCATGAAAGTAGCACACATTTTGTTATCTTATTAAAGGCCTCTGATTCAGATTATATAATTCTTTCAGAAATGTGGTTCAATCCAATTTTGAAGGCAAACAAATGCGGAGTTGTTTGGACTTGAGAGCACATGTAAGGCACATGTATCTTCTTTAACTGGTCCTGAACATTTGCCTTCAAGCTTTGACTCAATTTGTTCCACACTTCTCACATACTGCCACATCATCTCTGCCTCGCTAACTCTACTTCACACAAACTTTCCACGCACTTACAGTATGTTGCTCACTGGGTAGCCTCAAGACGGACAGAGTAAGAGCGGGGAGACCAGTTTCCACTAGGGCCACCCAGCATGCTAACGACAATACTTGCACGTTCCCGCCTATATTCTGCATATCATGTATACTTTACCCTGAGCAGTTATTAAAGTTCTTTTCAGTTTTTTGAGATTCACGTCTTTCCTTTCTGCCAGTTAGTTACAGATCATGACTGTGTGGTATGAAAATCAACTTGTGCGGACTTGAAACCTGCCTCAGATACAGCAGACAGTCCATCTCATAAATGTCCTGTCATTTTTTTTTTTTATTGGCAAAGTAGATTGTCGTGTTAAAGCAAGTTTAAAAACTCCCTAACTCCGGTGAATTCAACTCTTATTATGAAGCATTGACTGCCAAAAAACGTTGCCTTCAGATTAAATGCGGAAAAATCTAACCTGTCTGGTTTTTTATGTTTCAAAGAGAGATGTTTGCAAGACATTCTATATTTTGTGTAAGGTGAAGGCTTGTTTGTTGAAATATCTAAAGATTTCATTCATTCGTATTCACAATTTCCTAATAACAATTTCCATTCAAGCCCTCTTATCTTTAAATTTTAAGTGTCCATTGTAACTTTCTTCTCTACCACACCAACACATGCCTGCTGTTGTCCAGCCACAGTCACATGTTGCTATTAAACTGAGACTCTGCAGAAATGTATGTAGGAGTCATAAACCAGACAGCTGTGAAACTACTGGATCTGATTCTGCAACCGATACTTACAAGTTTTGCTTCCAAGTCATAAGATCTATGTCGTCATGTGTTGGGGAATAAAAACATGGCTGTTTAAGTGTGGCATGTGAACGCATCTGTCCTAGAAGAATTCATTATACTGGATGTCAAGGTTTCCCAACAAAGTCCCAAACTTTTAAGGGTTAATTGAAAGTTTTCATGTCACGGGAGTGTAGTTTTGCTTTCTTTTATCTAGAGCATGAAGGCTTTATTTGCGACAGTTTGTGTTTGGTCTTAAAACTGAATACATCTATCAGTGCATACGTTTACAGATTGGATTTTTACATGTGTTGACTCAATGTAGAGCCTTTGTCCTGGCCTATGCAAGTGGCATACGTTGTTGTTTGTATGTGAACTGATGTGTCTGTGTCACTTTGCAATCACTCTATGGTGCTGAAGTTGGAGCTTACAAATGTTTAAAATAGTCACTTTTATCTTAACTGTATAGCGGAAATATGCATACGCAGTATCCTTGCACAGACTGAGACTGATCATCACCATTTAAGGTTTAGCCTCCGGTGGAAGCCAATAGGCTATAGCAGCTAGCTATGGTTGCAACAAGCCAACCAGACAAATCACAGCTGCTATGGTACTGTATGCGTTGTGGTAATGTGGTCACATCATGGGTGCACATCAGGTTACGGTGTAGGATCGCAGTTCTGGTGTACATTCAACTTGAGAGTATAAATCAAGCTTTTGACTAATCTTACATTCCCCCTACATGTCCCATTCAAGATAAATTGTGATATTTAGGTGTCTGTACTGTAGAGAGAGTAGAACCTAAAATCAGAACATTTTAAAGGAGGATCCCTCATCAATCACTGTGTTTAAAGTGCAATTATTGTGCTTAAAGGAGAGGCTCCAAACCCACAAATGGTGTTTTTCAAGTTTTAAAAAGACTACATGGATAATTGTTAACCTGTCTGTGGTAAAATTGGCAAAATTTTTAGGGATGGAAAATTTTTCCTAGAACAGAGAGCCATTACAGTTAAGTGCTCCCAATTTGGCAACTACTGACGTACTTACCCCTACCTAATGATTTAAAAGTCTTCACTTAAGCCTGCCTGTGTAATGTGGATTAGTCGGCAGGCCCAAACTGAGCCCAGTTTGACAGAGGAGTGCAAAAAGCATCCAAACTGCAGGAGAAGAGAGTGAGGACAGTTGTTTAATTGCCAGACACGGTAGGCTGGATGGCTGTGTGTGTTCGCCTGAAGGTTTCTGTCACAACACCATTCATCAAACTCAACAACTGAACCAGTAGCGACGAGAGGAGGAGGAAAGACTCGGGGAGAAAGAGAGAAGCTAATTCCACAATGTAATGCCAAGGGGAAAGGCTATCTTGGCTGGCAAATGAGAAACTCATTCAATTATCCCCCCGCTGGTCTCAGGCGGAACGAAGTGCTGAGAGAAACACTTTAGGCACTGACCGTGTTCCAATCGGACACAGCATTCTGGGTAATTGGACGGGGTGAGCTGGTTTGATTGAGTGGGGGGATGAATAACAGGAGCAGTTACGGCCTGGGTGCCAGTTGGACGATTATGGGGTCAGCCTGACTTGGCAATCTGCACAATGTCATGTACCTTCCCTTTTTTAAATTTATTACATGTAGTTTATATGGTTGCAGCATGTGTTTGACATTTGAAGTATTTAAATGACATAATTCAATTCGCTCGAGATGATTGTAGACGGTATTTAACATGTATGGAAAGAGATGGAACAGCTCTCATTAAAACCTTTGCATCATCAATCTGCATTGTCCAGGATTATGTAATTTATTGGAATGTATTTGTGATAAAAGTATGCCGGAAACACGACATACCTGAATGCATGTAACTTGGTGAAATGGTGAATATGGGCCAAGAAAGAACCCATTTAAAATTGGACCAGATCCGGGTAGGCTTCTTCATCAGCATACAAAATAACTACCTGGGACTGTGCAATAACTTATGTGGACTAAATCTACCTACACTTTGACTCTGGCACTTTATGTATTCATATGGTAAGTGTGATGTGGTTGCTTCTTACACGAGTGTGTCCTTTACAGTACGTGCTTTGTATGGAATTATTGATTATGATCCAATCAGTGGTGGCGCTCTTTTTTTTTTTTAAAGATTTATTTTTGGGCTTTTTGTGCCTTTATTTGAGAGACAGGACAGTGGACAGAGATGGAAATCAGGGAGAGAGAGAGTGGGGACTGACATGTGGGAAAGGAGCCACAGGTTAGATTCGAGCCTGGGTCGCCCGCGTTGAGGACCACAGCCTCCATACATGGGACGTGCGCACTAACCACTGCACCACTGCACCACTGCACCACCAGCGCCCCAGTGGTAACTCATTGTATCTAGTTATACAGTGACAATAAAGGCTTTCAATTCCATTCATGTAAAAGCACTTTACACACAAATATGTACAGAAGTCTTCTTTGTTATATTCGACATATTTTAACAAAACCAATGTTTCTGATAAAAAGTTGCCCAGTTATTGTGTTTTTTCTTGTTTTATTAAGCTTGGCACTTGGAAATAGATATTTTTTCACATACTGTATTTGTTAAAGTGTTGGAAATATATATGGGGTTCTGCCTACAGTCTTCAAATATGGAGTATTTATCTGTCTTTTTTGCTTATAGGATACCTTTGAGCAACCAGACAGACGGCATGTAAACATATCATTACTGTACGATTTAACCAGGAGTAGGCAGTGTGAGTGAGAGTATATTAAGAGGTTTTCTTGTTGAGTTTTGGTCTACTGAGGCTGCAGTATCTTAGCCCCTTTTCTGACAGATTCATACATAAGCAATTAGTCAGCTTCAGTGAAACAAACCCTGATACCAACGTTTATTTTTCTTACAGCTGGAAAACTGTCTGCCACTAAACTATACTGTGGTTGAATTGATATGATCTACAAGTGACATCAAAATCCGATTTTAAAAGAATTAGGTTAAGGAATGGAGAGAATCCCACAAGTTATGTCATCCTAGTGAGAGTCATGAGATCATTACCTCAGCAGCCACAGCACCATCTCCAAGGCCGAGCTTTCATTTTGAAATAAACAAAGGCAACAGTGTGGTTAAGTTCGATGCTTTTCTTGACTCCTGACTGGCGTGTTGAAAGTGCTTACACGCAGGGAATGATTTGGGGACTGTCGCTGGCTTTAAGCATCCGTGAAAATGTATCCCATGTTGTCCAGACTTAGCTCCGACCACACTGTGGAGACAGACGCAGCATTTTCCTTTGTTATGTTGACGGTTGTTGCTGTTTTTCCTCATGTTCCCATCTTTCTGTCCTCTTATTTCTTCTCCTATGTGGGGGGGGGTCTGTTTGTCTTGGCACAAGCTGTAGGTAGATATTTCCTCTAATAGCACAGGGAATTGGAGAGACATCTATGTTTGTAGTACAGATTCATGGAGGGTTTTCAATTTATTGATTCTCCTGTTTGTTCTGGACTTGTCCCTTATTGGGAGGATTGCATTTTCTTAAACCTCACAACACAACGGAATCACAAGCTAGGGGATAATTCAAAGGAGATCACATATTATTGCTTAACTTTGTATGTAGACTCTGCCTGAGTTGCCATGGATTTCTACAAAGATCCTCACAATAAATCAAAGAAATGTGGAACTAAAGACACTGTTGCACTCACTTGTTCTCCAAGAAAACAAAAATACAGATACAAATATGCTGTTGCTTGGAAACACCTGCTTTTATTGTTTGGATAACCTGAATTGAAACTAATTGTGTGCTTCTCTGGACATTTTTTTGGATGGTTCTGTAACTATTTCTTGGGAATGGGTTTCTTGCTAAATATCAAACATGAACGGATAGTTAAAGCACATTGGCTGACGACCTTGAACAGGCTTTCATTGTGAGGCTGGAAACATGACTAATACCTGCAGAATCGACAGTCTTGCACAACAAGACCTAAAGAATGTGAAAAATCACGTAAAAAGCAAACAAACAAACAAAACAGGATGTTGGCATGTTTGTGGGTTTACATACATATACCAATTACCTACTTATAGTCATTCAAACAAACGGAGACAAACACATACACGCAGTCACCAAAGAAAACAAGCAAATGGAATCTGGCATTCCCAAACAGAAACCGCAACATGGCAAGTGGTTTACTAATAGACCTACATGCCTTAGTCCATAAAAAACGCTGTTATTTAGTTTGCCACTGCTGGCTCTTTGAAATACTTTTGGTTTTCTGAGGTGCCAGTGTATGAGACTTTTGGTCAATCTTAATCTCAGGATGCCAAGGCAAATACGAACGCTGACAAATTCGTGCGATTTGTGTCTTCCATTGCAAAGCTGTGGTCTACAACTTGCTTTGCGAACACAGAGCATTTAAAAAGTTCTTGCATTTGTAGCAAGAAATTGAAAAGTTGAAGGTTTTGCATGGTCATCTTTCAATGTTAGAGGCCAATGGATACCCCAGCATGGCGAAAATAATAGGACGGTTTTAGCCTAAAACTGCAACTGAATGGACTTTTTGTCCGGGAAGTTTCATCAACTGCTGTTTCCAAGCTTGAATATCAAGTTTTAAACTTTGTTTTTAGGTTAATAGTTACTAGAACAACTTAAAATGATCTTTAATATTACAACAAGAGCATTTATTCATCAACTAAATGACTCAATCTGCTGTAGAGGGATCATGTCAACTTAAAAATGATCAAATAATCAAGATTAAAAATTAGCAGCAAGAAACTTGCATCACTTTATCCTTAGAAGAAGTCTTCCAAGACACAGTGCTCTGGTGGAAACACGTTTCCAGTGAGATCACAGAAACCAGTCTTTAATGACATTCATAGCTGATCATGGAGTTTCATGGCAGGCCACTAAAGCTGCTGACAGTCACTTCCTGTCCTTGCTGACGCCCCCCTCACCTTTGACCCTGACGACAGAGAATTATTCTTCAAAGCCCTTCCACACCCTTTTCTGAATCACATATTTCCCGTCCGTACCTCTCCACCTCAACACCTCACCCCCTACAGCTTTCAACTATCGCCTTCACTAACACACGCACACACACACACACACACACACACACACACACACACACACACACACACACACACACACACACACACACACACACACACACACACACACACACACACACACAGACACACACCCGTTAGGCTAGTGTCAGCAGCACCTATCAATCTCTGAGTAGTATTTTAAGTAAGAGGAAATCTGTGTTCGTGTGTGTGTGTGTGTATGTGTGTGTGTGAGAATACACACTGAGTGGAAAGAACAGAGTGTGAGGTTAAGAGTGTTGGCATGATGTGTGTAGGAAAGTGTGCTTATAGCCACATGTGTAGGTTGACCACAGGGAGTGAAGCTGGAGACACTTAAGTTTTGCATCAAACAGTTAAAGACGGCATACCAATGATTTTCAGTCGAATAAATGTCAGCTCATTATATTTTGACACATTTGTTTACACCATTACAGACTGAGCGTGGACATCACCAAGATGTAGATAAATGGTAATCATGCGAGAATAGGCGGTAGGGTTATAACGCACAAGATCATTGACAGTAGATGAAACTACAAAAATGCTAAATACTAATAAAAACGTTTGAGATGTGGAGATGAGGACACACGTGCATTTAATGCTCATCACGATGGGAGCCACCGAAAGGGATAAAACTAAGATCATCTGGATTACTTCTTGAAATTAGCTCTAAACTATTTCAGTTAATGTCACACAAACTGAATTGTCAACATGATGCATTTCCCTATTTCACAAACCTGATGGAAAGTTTCAGGCTTGTGGAAGTACCGCACCACCTGTTAACAGCTGATCGCCAAATAATAAGGAAACAAATACCATCAGAAAGTGTATCCCACTGTGCAATATTTCACAGTAGATGATACGACATTTCATAGCAGGAAGAGCGTTGGAGTAGATGGTGGTCCAAGTCCTTGGTGTTGTGCAGGTTGTTTAATGTTGTTTTTTACACCTGTGACTTTACGGCTTAGAAAAGTCTAAATGTGTATTTTGGAAAAGATAACATAGAGACAAAACATTAACTGTGGGTATATAAGATTCTTCTTTAACACATTACAGGGATTTGTGTAGATCTCATGTTGACAAAAATGGTGACAACAAGGATAAGGCTTCTGGCAACTACTACAGCGAAAAAGTCTGCTCTTTTTGGTTTGGGATAACTTAATCTGCATAGAGTAATGGGTGTATTTGAAAGTGTCTGTGCTATTCAGGTTTTCCCAACAGAGGCTGAATTAGTTAAATCCTCCTTTATGAGCTAGCAGCAGCTCCTGGAGACTCCCCTTTTTAGTAGATCAGATTTATATGACAGAACCAGGACTTACACACTTCTCCTCTCTGCAGCAATTAAAATAAAAACCTCATCTCAGGGGGACCGTTTAGGGTCGGGGTAATGCACAAAAAATGACACTGAGGCGGCTGCCTATAGGGCCGATGTGGAAAGGTCTAAGATTACAGATGTGTGCGTTATGGGAGTTTACTGACATCTGTGTTTTAGACAGCTGGGAGGTGTAAAGATTGACCTCTGAAGGCACTAGTGCTGAACTCAATCCAAATCCCAATTTGTCTAAAAGGAGTGAAAAAAGGTGCAGTGGATAATTATGACTGAAGGGTAGCAAGTAGCAAGAGACTAATTTGTTTCAGGACTGGGTTGAAAGATGAAGTGGACCGTGGTCATTTCCTCTCCGGTGAATTATCTGACTCCTAATGCAAGAAATCTGGAGAAACTTTGAGAGCAATACATTCCTTAAGGAAAAAGACATCCGTGTGAAACATGTAAAGTATGCCCCACTTCCAATTCTTCTCTCATGTTCCACCAATGCATTTGTAGCGCTAATCCCACATTCTCATGTACAGTTAAAGACACCAAAACGCGTCAACCGGATTCTGATCAATTAGAATCCACGACCGCAGTTCAACAGTCATTTCCACTGAGAGTCTGGTTGAATGATTGTCCCGGGGGTTGGGTTGTGGTGCAATAAAGTGAAAAAATCTGGGTGTGTTTCAGTCTTCAGGCATACAGCACTGTGGTTCTTTGGTTGGATGCAGAAAATGGAGCGAGGAACATGTACACAAGTATTGTGTCTTGAGTTTTTCAAGGTCTGCACAGGACTTGTCTTTTTGAGTATCCCCAAGGTCAGAAAGAAGACGTTTGTCCAACAGGTTTTTTCATTTCAGGCAACTTTATGGAACAGTCTACCTTTAGCAACAGACAAGCAGATTTGGTTGAGCAAAGCAAAGCTAAAGACCGACTTCTTTAATGTTGCGTTGAGGTCTTCAGTTGTTTGTACATTTATCTGATGGCCTGTCAAAGAGTTAAACGCACAATATGTAAATTCCGCTGCCAGGGGGCTATCAATCAAAACAATAACAAAAGATGACATTGAGGCTGGCGGGGAATTCTGGGAGCTCTCTCTGCTACTCCCCCCCACCCCCAATGAAAACGAACTCCGAGTTGACCGTAGTCAAGACAAACGGGCGAAACAGATTATAATCAAGTATAATTTACATGACGTTTTTTATCACAGCAGCACATACAGTAACAGTCAACAGCTTTCAGTATTAGTTCCCACTTCCTTATGCAGCACTCTTTGACGTAACATCCGGTGTTTCCTTGGCAACGATAAACATGTTGTGTATAACACGGCGGCTCTGGCATGACACGCGCTTTATAAATCTTTTTAAGTGAAATATGCATCAATGGACATGACCTTCCACAGGATGTATGCAATAGTCTCTTGGCAACATTGGAAAAGTTGGTCAAGGCTTTACCTGTTGGTATCAGAATCTGTATTACGAGAACCAAAGGGATCATTTAGGAACACATGCACAAAGGTAACACCTTGTTGTTTAAAATGATCTTAACTCTGTTTGAATTCTCTCTATTTTTCCCCAAACAGGACTCGCTGGTTTGGGCCGTAGCAGAGACCATTTTTTTTATTCACAACAGCTTTAGCTTCAGGCAAAATGGGACACTGTCAGCAGCATCCAAACCAGCACATGCTGTAAACACTGACGTCTGCTTAAAAACACTGCCGCGTACCCTCGTGGGAGGAAAACAAAGGTGGAGGAAGAAGCAGAGACAAACGGAAAGACATGAAATAGACAGACGGAGGGATCACCTGGCCCTGAGGAAAAACAGAGACACTGGAATGCAGACTGTTTGATTCAAACAGTCATCGAAAAGACGCCTAACTCAGCAGCTTTGGAAGAAGCCAAGTGCTTTATCAGCAAAAATTGCAGTAATTTACAACCTTTCGGCACAGTTAAGAATAACTGAAAAAACACTGATATGGAACTATTTTCACATATGGATGCAAACAAGCATCCATTCCAACAAAGTCTGATCCTGTGTATCCGTTTTGGCAGCTGTTGGCTCCATTAGCTTATCTCAAAAAGTTTTGTTTTTGTTTTTTTGTACCTCAGCTAAATGTATTTTATCAAATATCCAAAGACTAAATTGATCAAAATCAGGTGTTATTGTGTGAAACCTTATCACGCCAGTTTGCTATCCTTCAAACAAATCGACTCCTGGACTTTTCTTGGCAGGGACATCGATTAGAAACTTGGGTTTCCCTACATTTGTTTTGGACTCGTTGGGGTTTCCTGAAGTGGAAAGACTGCTGATCTCCTAAAAAAAGATCTAAAGAGGATGAGGAAGGATATAAAAAGATGTTACATGGCCAAGTCTGTGTCTCCACTTGTGAATACAGATGGGAGCAGGATGCTTGGAGAGTTGTTGGAGGGAAACAGTGACCTCTGAGTGGGCTACAAAAAAAAAAAAAAAGAGCCTCTACTCTGTCATATTGAAGGGTTTTGTTTCAGATGAGATATCCAGAGTTTGGAAAGTCTATTACAAAACAATTTGGGACAAAGGGATTCAAACATATTGTGGAGCTATTTAGAGCATTTTCCAAACTGAATCTGTTGGTTGACAAAAGGTCCATTAACAGACAACATAATCTGACTTTTTAATTACTTTTCTACAAAATAAGCTGCATCTGTCGGGGAAGATAAGACACTGTGGCACTGCTATTTGAAGGAGAACTTTCTTAACATTTTGGTTTTGCATTGGTTGGAGCGTGTTTAGCTTCCAAAGCATAAAACATCTTTGCCATGACCGCTGACCTCAGCTGACCTCTAAGGCCACATATCTCTGCCGTACCTTGCTGTCTGTCGACACTTCCTGTTACAAGTCTGACAGTCAGAATTCAAAGGGTTCGCAGTCATCATTCAGCTTTTACAGAGCAGAGGGATCAGTTGAAACTCATCTGTTTATACAAACAATCTAGATGTTCTGCTTAAAACAAATGTCGATCATGTTTCTTTCTGCTTGTAGCCTGAGGTCAGTTGCATCAGGCCAGCTTGCATGCTAAGTTGTGTGTGTGTTTCTGTGTGTGTCTGTGTAAGTGTGAGCTATTCAATAAGGAGGCCTCAGGGTCCTTCTAAACGTCCAGAGGTCGGAAAGTAGGCCCCTGTTTCTGGAAAACATTCGGTATCCATTTCAGGCAGGAGGGCAGGGGTGAGCAGAGTGTGACGAGAGAAGGAACCGTAAAGTAAAAAAAAAGGAAAATATTGTCTGTACAATTAGACACAGTGAGGCAGAGTGCAGTTTCACCACATTAGGACAGGCTGCATGCATTTTGAAGGCATAGATGATTAAATTAGCGAGTGGTCATTGGTAATTTTGTGGATAAATTGTTTTCAAGGTATCTACTATCTTAGGGTACTTCTTCTTTTAGGTCTGTGTAGCTGTAATACATGTGTGTAAGACATCTCTCTGAGCAGCAGATCTTTCTTTGGAGAGGAGCCAAGTGTATGTTGTGAGCTGAAAAGGAAATACGATTCACTGAGGTTGAAGAAATGTACATGTCTGACAATTTCAAGTAAAGGTAATGTTTTCTTTCTAGCCTAGTAGAAAGGAGTGTGTAGGCTGTACTTGCTAACTGAATATAAGCAAGCGGTTAAGGTAAAAAGTTTATCAGCCGTTTGTGTTCTGTTGCTGTTGTCTGACCTTGGCCGAACAAATCCTAAAATAATCCGCAGTCTGTCTCCGAACATTTACAGGAGAAACACCCCACCTTCTCTTTTGTCCCTACTACAGCTCACCTTGTTTTACCCATTACCCGACACACAGTGAGCACGCCAGCTTCCATTCATAGTTTCAGCAAGAAATCTGGACTATGGGAAATGTTTGAAAATGTTTTTAATCTTAGTGTTTTCGCATGAGCAGTCACACTACTACAGTTTCCTCTTCACCAAGGAGACGTCTTAATGAAGTAAATACTGACTAAACGCTCCACAAAGCCTCAGTGCAGCAGACTTGAGGTTGATGGACAGAGTTATGTAAGAGGAGAAAGGAGAATATGTGTCAATATGAAGAGACCCAGAGGAGCAGCCATCGGAGACTGAGGCATTTGTTCCTCTTACACCCAAAGCACACACAGTCATGTTGAGTCTATTGTCTCAATCAACATGACAAGGTCTGAATGGCTCTCCGACTACGCCCTAAGCACCGGCGCCAGGTGAACATCCAGTGAAGTGTGTGTGTGGACTCATAGACGCACCAAATGAGATGATTTGGATTTGAAACGTTTTTCCGGTTACATTCTGATTTAAAGCCATGAGAGCAGAGCTTGTTACAGCCACTCTTGAAGTCATATTAAGATATCTGCTTACAAAAACATGACATGTTAAATTGATCATCATCTATGTATGTAAAACCAAATGAAAACTCTGGGAGCCTCAGGAGGGACCTGCTTTCCAACACCAATACACCACGTAATAAAGTCAAATCCTTAATACATACAGTCATCTAAAAAAACAATACGTGTTGTAGAAAAAGCTCAGGGAGAAATAGAAATACAAGAAGCGCTTAAGTTTTTGTAAACCAGAGAGTACTGCAATCCTCATTTCCAGCTGCTTTTGGTCTCACTCAGTGGTTTCTAACCTGAGGGTCGAGATTCCTCGAGTGACTCTCAGAATAAATCTGCATGATGATTATTAAGATACTTAGGGGAAGGAAAATATCCCATGACACATTATTCTTTTTTTCAGCTCTGACTTTTCTTTTTTATGCTAAACTATAGATTTGTTTTAACACCTTCAGGCCTGGTTGTGCTGTCGACTGTGTTACTACATAATAAAACTTAATGAACTTAATAAACCAGTGTGTTTTTGGGTATGAGATCTGTGTACGTTGCACCAGCAAGTGGCTTACTTCCCTTTGCCTCTTTGGTGACAAACTTAAGGGGCTCTTTATTTGCTCTACATTAGATTTTTTAAAGGGATACTACTCTCCCCATAAATATCTCTATAGATTTATGAGGTGCCACATACAACGATGGTAATGACCCACAGCCCACCGCTGACTCAGAAACGTTACAGATGCTGCTGTCTGGCCTCTGTCTTATCAGGGCTTTTCTGGCTGGTAGGTGAGTCTGCTCCATCCTCCTGTCTCGGAGACCCTCTGATACTGAGGAGGGGGCAGAACAGAGAGGGCAGAAGCAGACGGACTCAGGGGGAGGAAATGATTAAGGGTGAGATGCTGGGAAGTGGCAGTACAGCGCAGACAGGAAACAGAGACTTTTCTTATCTACTTATCACGACTGGGCTCAGCCTACCGGGACGGGATCAAAGAGGTGCACCTTGCTTTCATTTGTTGCGGTGTATTTCTTCGGAACAGTTGTTTCAGTGAATATTAGTCGTCCTCCCTTTTTCTTTTGTGCAACAGTCTTAAACTTGCTTCTATTTTAGGGAGTACAGAATGGAGAAGGGAGCTCCAGTTCACCCTCCACGACATTCCTCTACAGTGTAACTCCCAATGTTATTAAAATGAGAGCTCAGCTTGAATTTAGTTTTGGTTAGAATCCAGTACAACACTAATGGCTTGTTTAAAACCTGCCCTGTGACTCAGCCAACAGAATGAAAAACGCTCCGGCAAGTACATATGAAAAGGACCCTGAAAATGACCCACTGTAGACAAAATATTCCAGCATTAAGTGACGGAAAGTTTTTCATTTTCAGCCTTCATTTACTGCATTGTGCTATTATACGTCTCATTACTGGTTATTCAAAAAACTCAAGACAATAGCATCACGTGTTAATGTGTGTGCCTGTGAGTGTGAGTGAGCACGCACTTCACACAGAAAGAATGTACAGTACAGGACCTCTCTCCACAGACCAAATATGAGAAACTTCAACACGCCTCATTTAATCTAACAGACAATGTTTTGAAAAACAATACAGCATATTTTGGCTCAATTGCGTCAAAGCTGAGGACAGTGACATCCCCCTGTCTGACACTGTGCTGGGGAAGTCTGCAGCTCAGGAGGAGAGGGTGATGACAGGCAACGAAAGAAGGGACGAATGGAAGAATACTGCATTGACCCAGAGGAATGAGACGAAGGCCTCAGAAAACCTCAACATTTGATCCGCTTCTTGTGGTTTGGGAAAGCTCAATAAAGAAAGTCTGCATCGAGAAAAATGATTGTGATTGACAAGTGTTGTTCTTGGAAACATAAGCTTGGACTGTATGCACACTTGATAAATTTGGGCTCTAATTCAAGTTTGCTTATTGGAAAAAACAGGGCAGCCATAAGAAAGTACCTGTCCAATTTCTCCAAAACTGCATAATGTGTTTTTGAATAACACAGGCTAATAACTACATTGTAGTTGAATGAGTTTGGAAATCAGCACGACACCAGACAAGATAGCGCTCACTTTATACTGTGACTGACTGAAATGAGGCCAAAAACGGGATGTTTGGCAGTTTTTGTTGTTTACAAGTCTAGAGCTTTAAGTTTAGGACAAAAGGACAATGAAGAATATTACAGTGTGCAGCATCCAAGTCTATGACCCCCCCCATATAGTCAGATTGTTAACAGGTATCAGATAAAGTATTTAAATATAACTGCAAACATTCTCTAGCACACATCCCTAAGTACAGTCTATAAAACGAGGCTGAGGATTATATGATGACGGCTGTGAATAGACTTGCAGCTGGTCAATAAACTCTGTGTGTGTGCGTGTGTGTGTGTGTGTGTGTGTGTGTGTGTGTGTGTGTGTGTGTGTGTGTGTGTGTAAATCATGAGCGTGACCTTGTGTTTTTCGTGGCACATACAGTAGGGCACATAAGGAGTCTCTGGGGTTTTTAACCGAAGGATCCGCAGGAAATAACCCACCTGCTGGTCCAACGTATACAGATGTCAGTCCCAGAAACACACCGGTTGTCTTAGCAGAAAGCTTCTTTCATGAAGTGGCTACGCTCAGTTAACTTCTCTACAGTCTGTATTTGACCCAGATACAGACAGAGCTTAACCGACAATCAGGTAAAAACATTACCCTGAGCAAGAGCCGCATTCTTTCTATCAATTCCTCGACGCAACCTTTTTTTTTTCTCCCTCATTCTTCAATCTTTTTCCCCCTACTCTCGTCATCTCTCTTCACACGCTGCCCATTTGTCTGTGTCTTATGCAACTGTAAGGACAGAGTGACACTGTGATGCCGCACAGTCAAGTTTAATGCTTGTGTCTCGGGTAAAGCCGGGCCGGCCTGCAGAGAGCAACAGGGGTTATTGTCTGGCAACACAGAGGCAAATCTTCACTATGAAGACTGATGAGACAAAAAAAAAAACAAGCGATGGGGGGATTTTTAACTGGCTATTACACATGCAGACATTTCTATCCCTGTATTTTCATTGCTGACACTTGAAACAAAGGCCAACTGTAATAAATTCAACAATGGAAAAAGCCATAATTCTTGGATCCACAAGATTACTAGTAAACCAACAGAATCAAATCAAAGGATTTGAGCCACAGTGCCTCGAAGACATTTGGTCATGTAAAAGTCAAATGCATGGAAAATAAATCAAATGTGAGTTAAAGGGAGCAGGAAAATGGATCAACGTTTTCAGGGCAGTTACAGTTAGAAGAGAGAAAAGAAATATGATTCAGAGCGACCTCCGTCTGAGGTAAAGAAGAGAGGGTATTCCTCAGGGCACTGAAATGGTTTACTGAGTAGTCTGCAGTCTTTAAAGTCCTGGAAGTGACTCGAGTGAAGTCGTCATTCACAAGGTTATCAAGTGTGGGTGATTTAGAGGAAAGACAGATCTAAAATGTGACACAGTGAGTCATTATTACAAAGCGCTGCACTCTTAATATGATCTTAGTGTTTGACATTAACCATCGCTGCAGGATTACAGTCACAATGATGAACTGGCTTTTATCAGTGATGACAAGATAAAGAGGACCTGTATCACATATAATAGAATATAATGATGTATCTTTTTTTTCTACTTATTGCATGCAAAAGGCAGAAATGTGTCTTTAACTTGAAGGATATATTATTAGAATGAGTTTATAAGCAGCCATTAAGCTTTGGAGAATTTATTCACATCTGATGTGAAGCTCTCTGTTGTCACTCATCAATCACATTTAGTGCATACAAGTGAAACAAAATGAATGCTTGTGAGGGAAAGCCTCTATGAAAGTGTGAGCCCTTTCGACCATGAATTACAGCTCGGCACTTTCTTCTGTACGACAGGTAAAATGGTTCAAACTTTTGCCTTCGCACGGGGCACCGTTAAACGTTGGTAACACCAAAAACAAGGTGAACATTAAGCTTCTGTGGCAGAGTGCCACCTGAATTTCTTAACAGGGTTGATTGATTTTCTTCTTCAGCACACATCGCACATTAGTCACTATTTGAATGAAAAGCTAAAAGCTGCTTTTCTTTGGTCGGACAACACCTTAAAAGAGAGCCTCACAATTGCAATGTGACTCATTTGGCTATAACCAGCCCACATTTCACTCACTGTAGAGATATAAACGCTGCAGAGGTGAAAAGAGAGACAGCCGGGCAGACAGACAGACAGACAGACAGCAGAGAAGCAGACAGAGATGAAGAGTGCTGGAGGACAGCCCTGTCTCTACATGCACGGCTGGTGGAAAAATGTCTCTCTTAATGGATCCCAGCTTTCTGCAGCACTTACAACAGCCAAGAGCAGCCAAGGGAATAAAATATCGCATTATTATTATTATTATTATACCGCAATTATCAATTACCTCCCCCCTCTCTCTCTCTAACTTTCCCTGTCTCTATTTCACATGTTCACAGTCACACACACCAAACACACAGTCATCTACAACACTCATTTTTCCCCAGAAGCACAAGATGGATACACCGGTGCACGTGTTCGGGCACATGCGTTAATTCGCTAATTACGTGCACGCACACACATGCTGCAAGTTTCCGATTCATCCCTTCACATACACTTTCCCACAGGTCAGTGGGTGCATGATGACAGGAGAGGATATATGCCTTGTAGATCAGTGTTAGCTGACCCCTCCTTCATACAGCTAATGGAAAGAGACCACAAACTCCGTTTTTCTCTTTCCAGTCAGATTCAGACAGAGGATAAAAACCCCCAGAAATCAGGCGATAAATCACATTCGGGGGCTTTTTAAAAAAAATATTTTAACATAACTCCCTTGATCATGTGTATACACAGCGAACGTCAGACTGAATCCATCAGGTATCTGCTGGTTTCTGGAGAACCGGTACACGGTCTGAGTCTGTTAGGCTCATCTATCTTTCCAAAAAATCTCAGCTGTGTGTAGGCTGCACGTAGCTTTCCCATTACTCATACACGGCTCGAGTCCGGCTCTCACCGTACAGATGCCACACTGGAAACAAAATACAGGAGTGTTTGTTGGCTAAGATAAGTGAATTACATTTAACCTTTATTTTAATCAGACAATGAATCAATAACAATGTTTCAGAGCCAACTTAAGGGCCCTAAAAGGAGTGCACCCTGCTTCTTTCTGAAGCCAACTTTGGCTGCTTCAGACTACTACATCACTTGATAAATCACCCAAAACATTTAGAGTGTTTGTGAATGACGATAAGCCACTAAAGTTCCCCCAGAAAGCCTTTTCTCTGTATTGTTGTAGTCTTTAGCAGCTGGGACGCAGCCAGCGGCCTCCTTATCAGCACTTAAATGAGGAGGGTGAGCTGAAAACCTGTCCTCAGGGCCAAGCTTTCAGCGCTAAGCCTGAGGATATGGTCCAAAGGCTGTTAGCTTAAAACAGGGATAGATTGAGGGGTAAACCTGCCAAAACTCAACTCACCCACTCTTTTATCTATAAAAGAAGGCTGATGTGATTTATGTTTAGTGGCACGTTCATGAACAGTTAGCACTGTACCGTAAGTTAGTGAGATTTCTGAATATATTAGTTAAAACTGAAGCCAAACACATTTATAGGACCGTATTTAAACCAATTATGAAGTAGAAATGCACAGATCAAGCTGCTGATGTTAGGAATACTCTCAACAAACGATACCATGAGTGCGTTTACATGGACTTGAGTATCCCGGTTATGAGCCTTATTCCGGTTTTGATCATATTCGGGATATGGTGTTTACATGCACAAATACAAAAACGGGATACTTAAAACCCCAATCAAAACCGGGATACTCAAGTCCATGTAAACACACTCAATTTGTATCATCACCCTGGGTGTTAGATACGATTTTCATCGATTTTTGTTTACATTATTTGTTTAATTATTTTGAAGTCAATTCATTTTTAATTAGATCTTTTTTTTTCTAATTTCTCTGAAAATGAAACACAAAATAGGCTTCTAAACCCCCGCTTTGAAACTAGACATCACTTTTGTCTCCTAAAAATCTTCTGCCACACAGTCAGCGCCCTCTGCTGGTTAAAAAAAGAGTATTGCAATATTTTTTTGTCTCACCGATTTAAATTTTAAAAATGTGTTTTTTTTAAGGTATTGAGAGGTCTTGTTACATCCCAGATAAATCTGTCTTGGTTTGCAGTAAACTCGTATCAATATCAGCACCAGTATTACATTCTGCCACAATGTGGATTTTTGCCATACCGTCATCACCGGTTTAAATACAGGCGTTTGATTGTAGTGCACACATGAAGGAAACATCGATTGCTGAACCTACTATTTCATAAAAAGATTGAAGAAGCATTAAATAGTGATTTGTGACTGACAAGAGCTGAGATTAAGTCCCCCGGTCTTCTGCACGTTTTGTTCTGAAACTCAGAGCAGAGTCTCACACGGTCCCTGACCAAAGAGCACCGACGCCTCCTCCTTGTGTCACAGCGGGTGTCAGTGTTGTCCAGCAATCAGGTAAACTTGTATTCTCCCCTCTCGAAGTTTCATCAAATAGCGGCAACATTAAGAGGGTGTGCTCACTTGTAGCACGTCTCTTACTGCCTGTCTAGACTTAAACATTGACTTTGTGCATCAATGGATTTGCACTTCTATTATAGCGTGTCTACCTGCTTAAAGATGTGTTTAAACTGATGCCTTGCTTGTCTGAAGTCCAAGAAGCGTGCTGTGGCTCTGACTTGTGGTGAAAGTAGTGGTTGTAAAGACTAATACTGCCAACAGTGTCTTTGTCTCCCTTCATCGACCACATCCCTGACATAAAGGAGATGATGTTGGGGTTAGCCAGCAACAGACTTAGCTATTCATACAACCATCATCTGTTACATCCCTGACTCCTGTGCACCCGATCCAAACTCTATGTTGTACCGTTGTCACCATGATGTTTTCCATGTAATCCTTTAGCTGTGTTGATGCAACAACAATCAGCAGACTGAGAAATCCCAGAAGCTAGTGTACAAACAGGCTGCAGTTTTTCAAACGCACCTGAATCTTGTACTATCCAAACTAACACTCGTAACTGTAAGCCCCTCTGAGGCCTGAGCTGAGGTGGTGTGTTTACACAGGACCGGTCTCTATACCACCAACACAGCTAGAACAGCTGGGCTGTTTGGACTTGACGGATGAACTGTGCCATATGTCCTCTGTGTATGTGTGTGTGTGTGTGTGTGTGCGCGCGCTGCTGGGTGTCAGGCTGCACAAATCAAACAAACCATAAACAAGCTAACATGCTGACCTCTTGTAATCCAACAAACCCCCCAAATACCAGCCTCCCAAACAAATTCACACATACAATCGAAAGGCTTCTGTTTGAAAGCCTTAACTGTCAAAGACACTACGGTTACACATACTGGAAGGAAAATACAGAGAACTTAAACAGAAACACAAGGAGAGCTTCATCTGACACACACTGCCCACAATCCACAGACCAAGTCTCCACTTGACGTGTGTGTCTCGCAATTTGTCCCTCTTTTCCAAACCTGTTACCCATTTTGTGTGTGTGTCTGTGCTTGTGCATACGTGTGTTCGCTCTTGATGGTATTTTTATCACTGGAAACTCCTCGACAATTAGCCCGGCAAGCGGCTTCCCCTCACTATCTGCTGGTGTGTAATTTAGAGGAAGCAGTAGCAGCAACAGCAAGGCCACGCAGGGCATCATTACCATCAGCCTTACTAAGCTGCAATCACTCCCTGCACACACACATCAGGATGCAGACTAACTGACACACACATATCAACCCTGCAGACACATTTATAACAAAGGTTTCCAAAAGCAAGCTCAGGTTCCTTGTAAAGACGCACAGAAAAAAAGAGACAAAAGAGCTATTTTGGAGAAAGAAATGAATTTAAATACGCAGATGTTGATTTGTGTCTGACTCACAGCTGCTCTCTGGAAGGCTCCTTTCGTGTAGGTGCCCCCTCCTCTGTAGTTGATGGCAGGGATCTCCCGGTTGAACAGGGAACACTTGTGCTGGTCGGGTTTGGGCGCTGAGATGTGGTCCACCCTCGTCACCACATGGGTCTTGGAGGAAAAGGTGACCAACGCTACACGTGTGTTCTCCGGCGCAACAGGGAAGTCAGACAGCATCTTGCGCACAAACCTCAGCTCGCTCAGGAAGTTGTTGGCCCCCACACTGGACGACTCGTCCACCAGGAAGACCATGTCCATGCAGGCGCTTTTTTCTCGTAGCTCGCGAACGTTTCTCTTGAACTCCTGGCCGAGACGCTCCACTTTGCTCTCTGCGCTCTCTGACAGGTTGCCGGCTGATGAGGAGGAGGTTAGAGGTGACATCTGCCTGGTCCGACGGGGCTGCTGCTTGGGTTGAGATTGCTGCGCAGGCAAGGCTGAGATCCATACATCCAGCAGGCACAACACCAAAAGGCAAGTAGTCCATGATGGTTTGAAACAGAACCTTAAAGAAAACATGGTGACAGTCAGCACAACACCTGCGCTTCACAGGACTTTGCAGAAAAAAAATGGACAATGTGGATCCTCTTTTCAGGAAAGGTAACTGTGTCCTACGCCTGCGTCTGCTTCCAGGATGGGAGACAGCAACAGTTTAGCTCAGAGTTTCTCAAAAGCATTGCTGGATGAAGATGAGGATTCTTCTCTTTTCAGTCAAAATGTGCCTCTGTCTCTCTGAAGTGGAAGAAAACTCCAAATACCGTCTGGAAAAATGTTTAGTCTGCCTCCTTTTTCTACAAAAACATTTCAGTGTATCTGGCTTGTCTCTTGCTTTTTGTACAGCCTGTGTATCGTTTAAAATCTCATATTAATCTAAATGCCCTTTCTCTTCTTTTTTCTTCCTGCCTCGTCTTTCTGTTAGTCAATCTTCTAGTGCATCAGATCCAAATAAAATCCCAAGCCTCTTCAGTCCTCTTCAGTCCCAGTGTGCTGCCCTTGTGTGACGCTCCTGCCTGCACCGTCGGCCAAGCTCTGAATGCTTGTTCCCCTCTTATCCCCAAATCATTTAAAAAAAACACACAGAGGAGGAGGAGGAGGAGAAGGGGGAGGAGGAGGGAGGAAAAAGTTGAGAGACAGAGAGAGGCTGAGGGGAAAAAAGGGGGCAGTCCGGTCTCGGGGACGTGAAGTCATTTTTTTCCCCCTCTTCATCTCTCCACCTCTTTTTCTCTCACCTCCCCCTCTGCTTCTCCCTATCTTGTTCAGTGTCTCTACCCCCCGCCCCCTTCCTCCCTGTATCTGTCCGTCGCTCCTGTCAGATGTCAGTGAAGCGTCTCTCCTGTCAACTTGTCAACATTCCCAAAGAAAACACGAACAGGCGGTGTGATTGACTCCATATGTCCACATGTGCACAAACACAGACACACACACCATGCATGTAAGGTAACGTCAGAGTGGATTAAAGGTGGGATAAAGGGAGGAGAGGGCAGAAGAGATCAATCAGACTAAAAACATGACTCAAGACGTAAATCAAAAGTTTGGAGAGACTGACATGTCAATCTTTCTTTCGCAGTTAGGAAGTAGTGGAGTGCATGCTTTTCCAAATCATCACTCTTTTTAGGAGCTATCATTTCCTCTCCCTCCTCCCCTCTCTGTTTTTCTCAGCATGTAACTTATTCAAGTTATAAAAAAAAGAGGAGGGAAGATCTGCCCGACTCACTCACTGGATTTGTCTATTTCCTCCTGCACCACAGGGAATCGCACACACTCGTTCACAGCCTGGTCTTTCTAAGACTCTTATAGCCTCTCCCTCTTTCTCCTTCTCTCTCTCCGCTGCCGTGTTTTCCTTCGCTGATTTTATCTGTAACCAAAACAAAGGCAGCCGGTGTTACAGAGGCACACTGTGCCTGTTAGACCAGAGGCCGCAGATTTACAGCAGAGAGCTGGCTGCACAAGGAGCAGCAGAAAGAAAAAGGAGAAAAGAATGAGAAAGAAAAAAGCAACGCAAAAAAAAAACAATACTTTTGGATGCCACCTGTTTTTAAATTATACAATCTCCTTTGTCCAATATCCTTTAAACTGTAAGCTGCCGTGAGCAAATGAGGGACAGCACCTGACTTTCTTTAGCTACATTAGCATCTGAGAGGTCTGACACTGAAGTTTAAGAACTGTAGTGGACGTTCAAATTCATCCAAAAGACGTTGTTGGGTGGTGCTGAGGTGAAGGCCCTGTGAAAGCTAGGAATTTCCTTCTACGATAAACTAGGAAAATCATATCTTTAGACGGCTTCTTCTCTCCACTGTCGCTTCAATACATAGAGTTGCTGCAAAGTTAGAAACATGTATAAAAAAGGAAACATCGGCTTGTTTGTGGACTGTTTTGAAGCCTTGAGTTTGATATTCTGGACACTGACATCTTGTATCTTTTAAGCCCAAAGGTAACCATATTTGAACAACAGAGTTGGTTCACATTGCTATGTCTCTAACCTGGTTGTGAATCACAGGTAGGCCTTCCTTTATTGACGTTTAAATCAAAATTGGACCATCGTGCAGTATTGAAGAAAACTTAAAGTAAACATTGAGACCAAAACACTCATTATGAAAAGTCAATGAGGTAATAAATCAACTGGGAAGTGGAGTCGTTTTTTTCCACTCCTTCCATTCAATCTGCAAAACGTACTTTTTGCAACCAGTGGAGTCTCCCCCTGGTGGCTATAAGACAGAAAGCAGGGTTAAGGAACTACAGAATTGGCTTCACAGATCAAACCAAGAGGCAATATCCCCTTCTTCTTTTTTTATTCGATTTATTTTGGGGCTTTTTATGTCTTCATTTTAGAGACAGGACAGTGGACAGAGTCAGAAATCAGGGAGAGAGAGAGAGTGGGGAATGACATGCAGGTTTTGAAACCAGGAGTGCACACACTAACTGCTCGGCCAGCGGTGCCTCCTCAATAGTCACTTCTATTAAAATCCCTAAAGCCGCAGTGAATGATCATTTCATCTTTGTTTAATTTGCTGAAATATGCCTGATTAATCGACAAGTTGTTTGGTCTATTAACCGTCTCCCAAAGCTAAACATCACATTAAAGGCTGACATGTGATCAAACACTGTTACATCGCTAATTAAAAAAGTGAAATAGAGCCTCTAGTGATGCCTTCAAATGCATTATTTGTGCAAGAAACGAAAACATGAAATGAACAAGCGCATTAAAGAGAGAAATGCAGCAAATCCTCAGAAGTCGGTTGTTGAGAGAAATACAAAATTTAAAAACATTCTTCAAAAATGACAACTGATGTCAGGATAGTTGCTAGTAATATTTCAGACAATTCACTGATTGACTCATTGTTATAGCAGTTACATATTTAGGCCACGTACTGTACAGAAAGACAGAATCAAAACAAAACAAAACAGATTTGGAACAAAATTGGAGAGAAAGTGGTGAAATAAAGAAGAAGTGCCAAAAACCATAAAGAGTATAAACTTGACTTTGTGAGTGAGCGTGTGTGTGTGTCTGTGTGTGTGTGTGTGTGTGTGTGTGTGTGTGTGTGTGTGTGTGTGTTTCCACCAGTGCAGCCAGTCTTACTGTAAGCCACAATGACACAGAGCTCAGGCACACAGAGTGTTTATTAGGCTGTATAAGCCCGGCTTTCATTTAACTGCACTGGAAACTTGTGCAGCAAAGAGGTGGGAATAGAAACCAGCATCATACTGGCCAGATAAACAGACGGAGACACAAAAACAGACGTATAGAGATAGAAACACACACATGAAACCACACACTCTGACCCAGATCTTTGCACGGATACAGATGGGGGGACAAAAACACACTTGCTCACTCTCACACATGCTGAAAGGGGGGATGAGCACAGCTGTGACTTCCTGCTTTTTGGCACTAGAGACCTCTCAGCAGACATTCGTGGGAGTCCCAAGGGAGACAGGGGGGTGGTGAAGGATGGAGAGGAGGCTTTTGAGTGTGTGTGGTGATGGTGGTCACAATGAAAATGTAAGCAACATCTGTAAGGGATATGGCAGAAACACCTACTGTACACCAGGCTTCTACAGATATGAGTGCAGGTTTGACGTTTATGTCCATTTATAACCAAAAAAAACAATATGTATGACAAAAAACCCATCAGAGACACTTCCCTCTATGCTTCATAAGAGTTACATTTATGCAGCGAGGCCATTCAGAGCATGCAGCCACCTATCCAGCAGAGTAAAAAGCTTCTAAAATCCAAATAAAGCAGTGGAAATTGACATCGTTGAGAGACACAAAGCTAAACAAAACACAACAAGACTGGACAAATAAGCAGACATTATGCCAATTTAGTCGGCCGCAGATCAGATTTAATGCCTGCCTTTCTAAAATTCCAGACAATTTAAGGCCCCTTTTTTTAGACACAGACTTTCAAAAACAAAAATTAAGACTTTTTAAGGATCTGTGGGGGAGCGTGCGAGCACAGGACGTAGGATGTGTGCAAAGTTTCACATGCAATATTTGCAAATGTCCATAAAAATACACACAAGAAAAAGAAATGCTGGACAGGACACAAAAGAAATGGCAGACTAAAGTCTAAATGGTATCTGGAATAGGAATTGTATTATGTAACTTGGAGGTTAAGACATTTACCTCTACTTTCTTTTGTACTCATCCTCTCTATTCACGTATTTTCTTCCTCTGTAAAGGCAAAAAGCCTCACAAGAAAAAAGCTATAGGATATCAACATATAAAATGTCTTCCTTCACACCTGTTCTCTCACCTGTCTGTAAACCTTCCAGAGCAACCAGATACAGTAGCTGCAGGTGACAACACATTCCTCTTCTTGCATTTCTGGCCTAAAGGATGAAGCCCATATCTCACCGGGAGGATGACCTTTCCAGTAAATTCCTCCTGGGCTCAGTCTGATCTAAAATCAGGTGAAAAGGAAGAAAAGAAAGAATTGTACACAGGATTTCAGGCTTACATCATGTGGATTTATGTGAAATAAATGTTAATTATGTAGAGTTTGTTAGAGGTGCTACACCTTCTAAAAATATGTATTTACCTCCTAATGACTGATGATAAATGCTAATACTGTAAGTCAATTTGTCCTTGAATCCTTGGATGTGTAATTGATGCATTTGTCTGGGGTTTTTCATCATCATTAACTCAATGCAACTTGACAAGGGGCTGCTGGTCAGACTATTAGAGACAATTGAAGATCACACGTTTTTTGTTTTTTTTACGATTTTATGTCATTCAATAGACTACATTATTATCAAACAGAATAATCAATAATACAAATTTAAGTACTAAAATATACTAATTTCCTGAATACATTTAGATTGAATTCATGCTCATTTTGTGTTACACTTTACGTATTTATCATAGACTGTAAATAATACCTGTGTATTTTGATCAGGAGAACTACGCAGGTAAACTTCATTTCCCAGGAGTACTTGCAAGAGAACGCACAGGTGCACTCTACTGCAGGTAATTATGAGTCTCTTTTTGTCAAACATTTGCCTCCCGACTTTAACCTGTACAAACATTTATGTTTTAAACATTTTTGTTAAACACATTTCTGCTATATGGCCAATGTTTACAGTGTTTATATTAAACAGAGGCAAGCTGTTCCTTTTAGTGCCTGCTAGCAGGAAAATAAATGGGATTTACATTATTGGGTAAATTTTACAGCCAGGGAAATGCCTTCTAATTGTTTTCCAGGCTAATGCCATCATTTGGGATGTTATATGTAGCTTTAAACAACCAAAAGGATCCACCATAGTCTCAAAACAACAAAGCTTTCCGTCTTTCACGAGCACACTCACCGCATTAAGCTAGCTTAACTTTTTTATAGCTTAATTGGCACCGCCAGGGTAATGAAGAAACAAACTCTTCAAAGCCTGACTAATTGCCAGAGAGCTACGAATGAGACACCTCACCCTTTTGAGGATTTAAGTCGTTTCTCCTACGAGTATAAAAGTTAAATTAAAAACTCACTTACAGGAGTTTTATTCTTCAAATGTCTGCACTAGTATCAGGCCACACGGTGCTACAGAGTTGTGTTACTCTGCCCTCTGCAGGCGGATGCATGTCATTACACCACAAGCGCCTTGTGGATACTATGTTACATCCAGCCACTAGGTGTCGCACTAATATAAGCATTTGTGCGGATTGATGGATTAAGTTTAACCCGTTTAACACATTAAATACTTGACTTATGTTACAAAGACGATATAATTGGAACCAAAACAAAGACTTGCAGTCAAAAATACATTTAAATTTTCATATATTTTGATACCCTTCCTTCCCCATACCTTCCTTGATACCCTTGGTGCCTTGCGGTTGATGGTCCTTCACCCCACACCCCCTGTATCCCTGTATAGATAGAAGATAGATATATAGAATGATTTCCTGCAGTGTGTTTTTGACCCAAAGGGGTACAACAACAGCTTCACATCTGCTGAACTCACTCCAGAAGTCATGTTCAGCTCTAGTTGGTAGTTTTATAAATAAAGTCAGCAGCTGTCAAAGCACTTTTTTGTAAGAGTTTAACCCATTTAGACCTGATGAGACGCAGGCGTGCTTCTACCTTTAAGACCTGATGAGACGTCTACGTCTCATAAGGCAATGAAAATGAGTGCAAAGGAAATTTTAATTTACAGTTAAAGTTAAATAGTTTTAAGCTTTCAAATGTTTTATTTTGAAGGTCTCTATCTGATACAGAGGCTGAGACTTTAGAAATATTTGAGTAAACATTGAAATTCTGTGCAGTTTTTCTGAAAACCCTCAGGTTTTGGGAGGTTGATTTCAAACGTTACTTAGGTTTTAGAGCGCGTTTTTTAGGCATCCTTGGGTCTAAATGGGTTAAGCTCTGCGTGTCTTTGGCTGCGGTCTTTACATCCTGTTATAGCACTGTTCCCCTGCAGAGCTCAATAATAAAGATTGTCTAATAAAGATTTAGCAAAGCAGGATGTGATGGTGTGCAGGGGCAGAACAGGTGCTCGATTGGATCGAGAAGGGATTCTTTCAGTTGTTGCTGATGTTTTATATGTTTATTTGTCAGCATAGCAGCATTAACGATTGCATGATTCTTTATGTTTCTGGTTGTCCGTCTATACTGCTCTTGTGAAAGTGATGTTTCAAGAATGCCTCAAGGACTGTCTTCAACTTTTACATAAATATCCACTTGAACTCTGCTGTGCTGGAAAAAAAAAAGTGAATTATTGTAGTGCAATCTCTCCTGCTCATTGTAGGCTTAAATATGAGACTTTTTTGAAGTATATCCCTGTTTAATTAATTGTCCTGTGATGATGCCCTTTGCACTAGAAGCCTTCTCCTCTGCTGTTCAACCAACTGCTCTGGGCAGACGAATATAGTGTCAGTGGAACTCTAGATAGACCATAAATGAATATGACTGTAACATGATAATGTCCCTGTGTTCCCTTTGACGCTGAATTTGTTGGTAAGCTGTATTCTCAGGTTCTCTGACCAAAAAAAGCTGCAGAGATCTGTGAGAGCGCCTCTTAACCTAAAAGACGGAGTCAGTTTTTAATTTGTGTCTTACTCTGTAGGCTTGATTGATAGCTGCTTGAATTTATATTTTGAGGAAATGCTCCCTTTAATAGCTTTTCTCATTCATAAATCTCCACAGGAAGACATCGACGGTCCGGCCTAACAGAGAAACAGACTGCAGCTTGTATCGTACGTGACCTTCTGCAGAGTCAACCAGAATATCAATACGTCTGATCAGAATGCAGTGTGCATCTCGTAAGTCAGTGAAGCTATGTATGAATTTACATCTGTGTGTGTTTGTGGGAAAGACAAGAAGCTGTGTAGGGAAAACTAAACTAATGGTTTTGTGTTTGGCTACAACTATTTATAGCCTGGGCTACACTCACACACCACATAAATATTTTATATATCCAACCAGGCTGCAAAAAAATGACGTCCTTGAGGCAGAAAAATCGACCACACACGCTTTGAGATTTATCGTCCATTCCCAAATAACCTCACACAGCGACATCACAATCTACAGCTGTACCACATCAAAAAGACAGTCCACCTGTGCAAAAAAGGCACGTTTTAATTGATACCAGATTAGAATCAATAAACAAAAAGAGTAGGCTATATTCTTGTTGCCATGTTACCAAGGGTACATTTCTGCATCATTATGCATCTTAAATTGAGCTCCATCCAAAAAAATGTAATCAGTGGCCATCAGTCTTTAAAAATTACCCCAAGCAAGTAATCAATCACTCAGTCATCAAACAAAACCAAACCTGAAAACTAATTAAAACATGCAAATGTGAAGATATTTGCATTCATAACAGCTGTCAGGCATGCAAACATGTATTATAACCTTACATTTTCAGGCATCAACCACAAAGGTGTCAGCAGAAGTGAAAACAAGCGTTGTCCTTAGCTTTTGGGTGATTGTGTAATACATGAATAGAGCCGTTAATGCCCACATGTACACGTAAATGCACACACACACACACACACACACACACACACATACATACCATGAGGCCTGAGTGAAGCGTTGTCGTGGGAAATGTCCACAAAGAAGGAGAGTGTTAGATTCCACACCTACACAAGAGTGATAGATCATATCGTACACACGGAGAGAAAAGCAAACACAAAAACATACAAATACAAGCAGACAACATACCAACAGGTCCCTCAACCTCAGACTATACTGCAGTCCTGTTTTTCACCAAAGAAACTCAAGAGAAAGTCCAGATTAGTGCTTCTCTTCACATCTCTCATCTTGTCCAATATAATCTAGTAACGTTGTTGTTGTTTTATTTGTTTTCTTACAATTTGTTTTCCTTTGATTTGTTCATTTAGTCTTTGATCTCGTGGATCTTCTCTCGCTGGTATCCTGTTCTGCAGTTGTTTTCCTGCGTTTAACAGCAGACATCGAATTGTTTGATTTTTGGATGTTATTGTTGCAGTCATGTGGTGTTTAAATAATGAGAACAAAATAATTCTCAAATCTGAACCTCCCTCAGGTCAGAACTATTGAACCAAAACATTTTGTCAGAGGAATTGCTAAGCTACCATGAAATGATACAGAAAAGTGGTGGAAAAGGAAATATTAGAACACTTTTTATTAGATTCAATTGTATGATTTTTTTTGCTCAAATTTTATTTGTAAAATGTTTTTAGTAAATATTAAACCTTTTGTGAAACAACATATTTGATAATGAGTCACAACAACAGCTAACATTTATAATGATCCATCTAAATTTCTGTATAAACAATGTACTTTTAGCTTCAAGTGGCTAAATGCTGAGATGGCTATTGTCTGTCCAAAGCTTTAAGCTAGTAATGAGTTCACGCTTTAGCTAAAAGTACTATTTAGCCCCGTTTCCACCAAGTGGTCCAGTTCAGTTTGGTTCGGTACGGATTTATTGGCGCTTCCATTGTCAAAGTTGGGAATGGTACCGAAAGAACGTACCGTCCTACTTTTTTTGCTATCCTTCTGTTGGTGTGCCTATCGTAATAATCTGACCGTAATGGGTGGAGTTAGACACACTGAAGACTGTTGAAGGTCTAGTATTGAATTGACACCTTTCCTAGCTAACAGTACTATTAGCTTTAAGTGGCTAACCATGTGAGTCTAAGAAGTTAACAAATATTTAGTTGTAATTTGAAATATGTGCTGCAGGGATATTGCACATATCTAAATAATCGCTGATACACACCACACATATAAAGCAAAATCTGTCCAATCTTTCTTCCTTTTTTGACTTGCTGCTGTCTTTTCATCCTTTCAATCTTTAAAAGAAAGGGAGATTTTTTTATGGAAAAAAGTTGAAAACAATCAGAATTTAAAAAAGGAGCTGATGCAGAAAAGTAGAAAGAAAAAATGAGAAAGAAGACTAAAGAGAGTTGTAATGAAGGAATATAGAGCAGTACAGCGGAGAAATTGAACAATAAAACAGAAAAGGGGGGGAGATGTTATGAGATAGATAAGGTGGGAGGAGTGGTAGCGGGTAAGCTGAGGAGGCTGTTTCTTGAGGCAGCATGAACTGGATTTAGCCAGATTAATAAAAAACAGCCTTGTCCAGGCACAGCTGACAGTCAGACAGGAGCTTGAAACATGAGAAACATGAACACACACGCAAGCACACACACACACACACACACACACACACACACACACACACACACACACACACAGACTGGAGAAAAATAGGACCCTCTACGTGCTTCTTCGTGTGAAAATACACCCTGATCTATGTTTTTATCCGTACAAGTCGTTCTCAGTCCTCCCTGAAAGAGGAAGCGGATCGAGGAGCTATGAGTACAAACACACACACACACACACCCACAAAAACTCTGTGCTGTGGCACAGTCAGCTGCTGGCTCAGCTGATCAGGATTACTGCACACATCAAATCACTTCCTTATAGACTGACCGCTGCTTTCTTTGGAGAATATCTATGGAAAAAAATACACAAAATTAAGAAATCTGTGTCACTTTGGAAGTTTATTTTTGCCTTTTCCTTTTGCCATTAGCTCAAAACTTGCATAGTTATTTGAAGCATTCAAATTTAAGGATTTTTTGCATAACCCAAATATGAAGTTGTGTCCTTTATCCCTGTGTGACAATTCAATGGTGCTTTTATTGATTTTTAAAGTCAACAGAGATATTGCAGATCCGGGTAAACAAAGAGCCGGATGAGAGACATAAGTGTGTCAGCTGCAGAGCGTTTTTTAAAGGTGTGACCTCCTGATAAGACAAGGCGCAGACAAGTTCTGGCTCAAGTTTTTAGAAAGACAAGACAATTGCAAATTACATATGATTATGGTCAAAAGTCTGTTTATTTACACAATGTTTTATTTAGAGCAGCTGTCGGTCCCAAACAAGTTTATCAAGTAACGAATAAATGATAACAAGCCATAAATAGAAGCAGCTGAACACATTAGCTAAAGAACCCTAAAATAACCCTGTTTATCATCATCCCTATAAATAAGACTTGAACTACACAATAATAACCTCACCACCAAATAAAAGAATCAACAACAATCATTACAACCACAGAAACGAAACTGGCTACCGATGTCCCAGGTGATATCGGATTCTGTTACCTTTAATCATGTATGCTTTTATTTTGGTGGGTTATTGTTTTGGCTGGAATTTCCTGTGTGTAGATCAAGGTTGTCAGATGAGGTTCGAGTCATCACTACACTGCAACATATCGCAAGAAAGCAAATATAGAAAAACTAAACACGGATGAACGATCACACAATAAGAGCTACATTAATTCATTTTCTTGCCACTAGGGGGCAGCACAACATCATTTGAACACAATATTTAAACATGATGGTCTCATAACAAAATCGGTTCGCAAAAACAGTCAGTAGCAGTTGCCTAAAAACGTAGCTGACATGAATGGACATTATAGTGTTCTAATCTTTTGCCTCTCTTTTGGTCTCCACCAGCTCCTCGAACGATCAAGCTCTTTAGCTGCAAATAGCTTCTCTATGATATCCAACTAGTGGATAACTTTGGCTGTTATGTCTTTGGTCTCGGGTAGCATACAGTAGGTTTATTAGCTACCATCTAAAAAAATAACTTACCTTTGAGAATAATGACTTTTAATCAGAACGGTCGACTTTTGGGCCACATTTACCAAAACAATGAGCTGAAAGACGCTCAAACACTGCACAGTTTAGGGAGCTGCAGAGTTGGGTTCACTACAAACAAACAAACCCTTTCACATTCATTATTGTCACTTTTTTAAATGCATTTTCAAGTGTCGCATTTGAAACGCTGTATTCAGAGCTCCTTTTTATAAAAACTTCTTTAATTGTGCAAAAAAAAAATCTCGTTCAAGGTGGTTTTGATGTAATTAGAATTGAACTCAAATTGCAGATCACTGAGCCGTGCAACAAATTACGACATTTCAAAGGGTTGCTTCAATGTTTTGGTTGACAGTTGAATGGAAACGCGACTACAGGATACATTTCTTAACTTGAAAGTATTGAGTTGTGTTGCTTCCTTATACAATGGAATACGTAAGAAACAAAGAAATGCCTGAAACAGTGGACAAAAAAATAGAGATGGGGCCGTTCTGATCTTATATCGGCATCAGGTCCGATATTGACACAATGTACGTATCAAATATCGGACTGACGGCTTCAATCCACGTCACTGAGAAAAAAAACATCTTTGGGCACTTTAAACATCCTCAGCTCGCACAGTCTCACTTTGAAGACATTCAGACTGAACTGCAAGAATGGCCACAAATCGTCTCCATGACGACGCTCAGACGAGATGGAACAGCTCCTTCTTTATGATCAAAAGTACGATTCTTACACTTCAGTTTCACAGAATTACTTTGAAAACCTGACAGCTGTTGCTGCTTCCTGTTTGTATGCAAAGCCAGGACAATGCAGTGCAATGTCAGGTTAACTACAGCTTTGTGTAGCCTTAATACCAACAACAACAATAACACAAAATCGGAATCAGTATCAGTATCAGTACGGATTTATCGGAATTGGATCGGAACTGAAAAAAAATGGATCTGTGCATCTCTACAAAAACACTCAAAATGTCAGATTGTATTTTTCCCGTTAAAGGGTAAGTTTCAACATGTACATGACTCGAAGTGAGAGCATGCAAAACAACTGGTGCAGCCGTTTGCAATAAAGAAAAAAACACAATTCAAAAACAACACATAGATTGAGTATGTTACACTTTGATCATTTTGGACCTGCATGCAGCACAACACCTCATGTGAATGAACATAACAGTCATCTTTATTTCCTGTGTTTACAGGTGGACGATCCTCACTTCAGGAGAATGAGTAAGTTTGTTTGGGTCTTGATCTTAGCATGTGTTTTTGAACACATTGTCCCAAGAACTCATATGTTTCTGAGGACATAAACAAACGGCTCCTATTACCATCTCCACGCCCCACGCTCACACACCCCCTTTGTCACTCCCTCCTCTCCTCTTCTATCCCTTCTCACCACCGCCCGTTTCTCCTCTCTTCACCCCTCTTCAGACTTCACTGTAATTTCACACATTCCTCTCTCTCTTGCAGAGGTCATAAATGAACCCTCCAAACTTTTAAACTTTTTTTTCTCTCATTTCTCTCTACATATACTTCCCCCTCCTTCCTCTGCCATTGGGCAACCCCAGCTTATGTTTCTGTAAAGTATTCATAGATACACCGGGACTGAGTGAAGGTTCTGTCACATTAAGCGCCCACATGTCTGTGAATGAACATGTTCTTGGGATCGGAAGTCTTGGAGATTCATGGAAAAACATGGGCATTGACTTCGTTGCACAGGCGTCATCTTTCTGCTCCTTATTTGGTGTCAATATGCAAAGCAAAAACTGATTCTGATTTCTCAAAACAAAACAAGTAAACCTGTGCTTTTAATCTGAACTGGTACATATTTAAAGTACAAAATGACATGTGTTTCCCTGTTTTATACATGTGCACAGCTGGAAACGTGCAAAAGTTTCGTAATCTATGCCAAAACAAAGAGCTGTTTGCATGTTTTCTATTAAAATTGTTACACTATGTTCCCCCAGATAGACAGAAACTTTTTTTGGAGTAATGTCATAACAGATACGCCTCTTCCTCCACCTCCACCTCCACCTCCACCTCCACCTCCTTCTCCTCCTTCTCCCTGAGGTATTATCCCAAGAAAAGCTGGTTTTAACTTGTGCTCCTGGTTGATCGCCTTATGCCAATGTGCAGGGTTTTAACGCTGAGACGTCTTTGTTCTCCTGGCAACACTGGAGCATAATCGAGTTACAGACAGGATCGTTCTGCGTGCAATGAAGGTGGGGTATAACATTTACTGTAACCAGAGGAAACTATGATCAATCAACAAAGAGCAGTGACTCTGATGAATGAAATAACATGCTACTCTAGGAGACAATACTCTGAAAATATCATCAAAGACATTCAAGATAAGCCTCCATTAACAGCCTATATTATCCCATTAAAACCATCACAGTGGTATTGACCCTTTCGTCAATGTGAAGCTTTTATTAAGTCTAAGTAACAGCTCACTGATGACAGTTATTATCAGCTGTTTGCACTTCAGTATCATCCAATCACCCAAATCAATCACTTGATGAATACCCTCTTGTGTTCTTATTCTCGGCCTTTGTCTTTAATTTGCTGGTTTTCAGTTTAACAAAACAACATTTGGACATGTTGAAAATTGAGGTCTCTGATATTGAGAAAAAAAGAATCACATTTGGAATCGCAGGCAATAATCTGAGGTATCAGGAAAAGAGGATGGGTCCGGGGTTTTATTTGCATAAAAGGGGGATCTTTAAAAAAACAACACTTTATTATCTTTCTTTCACGTGAAACCATCAAGGGCTTAATTCTTTGTCACGGTATAGAAGGTGAATTTCACCAGTCAAAGGAAAAGACTTCAAAGTAAACATCCCATTCATAAGACATAACTGCTTGATAAAAGTTGTATGTATGAGATTAAAAGTCAAAATTATGGCCTAGTGGCCACTCGGTGGCCTAGTGGTTAGTTTGCGCATTGCATGTACAGTAGTATAGTCAGTATAGTCCTCGAAGTCCTCAAAGCTGGCAGCTGGGGTTTGAATCCAACCTGTAGCTCCTTTCACGCATGTCATTCCCTTCTCTCTCTCTCTCTCTCCCCCAATTTCTGACCCTATCAACTGTTGTATCTTTACAATGAAGGCGTCAAATCCCCCCCCCCCCCACGCCTAAAAAAAGTGAAAATTAGGAGATAAAAAGTTGAAATTAGGAGTTAAAAAGATGCTATTGTAAGACAAAATCAAAACAGTGAAGTGAAGAGTTAAAACAACATCAAATCTATGAGATTTAGACAAAATTGTTTCATAATTTGGACTCTTATAGAATTGGCATATATGTATTATTTATAGACTTTGTTTGTGTTCACTGGCAGAAATGGAACTCCTTATTAAGGGGGGAGTCTAAAGAAAACTCCCTCCCCCAAAAAAATAAAATAAAAATTAGACCTCAAAATCCATGTGGCCTGGGCGCAGATGGCCTAGCGGTTAGGTCACACCCCCTGTATAAACGATATAGTCCTCCTAGTGGGCGGTACAAGTCTGACCTGCGGCTCCTTTCACGCATGTCATTCCCCACTTTATCCACTGTATCCAAAAAAAAGGCATAAACCCCCCCCCCCCCCCCAATTTTTTTTTAATCAATATGGCAACCTATGATGTTAAAAATTAAAGCCGATGCAACCACAACAAAAACTGCAGTTCCTCAAGTGTCCTCTTGAGGCCGGATCCAAAAGCCAACAAATCCCCATACCTATTTTACATCAGAAATATACATGTTAATAGCCTGGTACAAAAACAGTTCATGTCTTGATTTTATTTACTCCACCCTGAGGCTAAAGGTAACTTCAATGTACTCCATGTTGAAAATTAACCTCCTATTGTGACATCGTACTTAGGAGTCGGCTCAGTGAGGTGGATTCTAATTGTTCTGGCTCACTTCCAGGCTCTGTACTCGCCGTATATCAGGACGTTATCAACACAATTCTTCTTCCTGCTTTCTCCTGAGACTCTGTGGGTGTGTCACTATTAGTTTTTACAAGCAATAATCTATCCTCTTTCATCTCTCTTTTAATTGGCTTCTGCTGAATCAGACCAAAGTGAGAGTCTGAAAGGAGTCATTAAATTAAGGTTTTATGACTGAATGTCAGATTACATTACATGATGCAGAAATGACTTAAAACAACTTTTTGTTGTGTAATCGTGATTGAGAATTAAAGATTGTAACCCTCTGAACATCATACATATCAATCAGGATGAAAGTAGTGAAGAAAGAATAAATCTGATAAGAGCTTATACTGTAAGGAACATTAGTGCACACCAGTGCTGCGTTCAAAACGACGAATCAGTGCATCTTGCTGTCCAGGGAGCGCACAACAACCCCCAGCTGCCAGTTAGCCTAGCTTAGCCTATAGGAAAAAAAAGAGTGGAAACAGTTAGCCTGGCTTTGTCCTGATAGTGAAATAATTAACTTTCCAACTCCTCCTAAGCTCACTTATCGATACAGTGTATCTCATTTCTTTAATTCATCTTGATTCGTTCAAAAACAAAGAGTAAAAACATCAAATTACCGTCTAACAAGTTGTTATCAGCTGTACTTTAAGAGTAGGCTAAGTCACACCAGAGGTTGCTTCTCACTTAACAATTATGATGAAACTTAAAACTTTTTAAGTTGATAAAACAACAACATCATTTGTTTTTATTCATACACGTTAAAGCTTCTGGTCGGCAGCTTCTGTTGCTTTTGGACTGAAGGAGGCTAGCCGTTTCCGTACAGTTCCAGTCTTGCTATGCTAAGCTAGGCTAAAAGACTGGATAGCTTAGTATTACGTGGACAGACATGAGAGTGCTATCAATTTACTCATCTAAAGATCTGCAAAAAAGAAAAAGGCATACATGTCCAATTGTTGCTTAATAATTCAAGCCATTGCTTTGTTTTTTAATTGTTGGAAAGAATATGTCAGAATCCGACAAGAAGCCAACATGTCTTTATTACACTCGTGAACACTGGTTATGCCATTCTATTGATTTATGAACCATCTCTCTAAACTCAGCTTAGGTCTTAGATAGATACATTTAGATGTCTTCAACACATATAATCAGTCTTGATAACTGGTAGTTCTGCCCCAACCAACATTGTCACTGATTTTAAAAGCGCTTCTGTGAGCCAGCCTTTGCTATTAGTGTTACAGTCTGGTCCTCCATCTCCCTGAATTCTGTCCGCCCAGCTCCACAGCCATTACCTCTGTGTTTGCGTGTTATTGTTCCAGTTTTCCAGCCACTGAGCAGCAAACAACCTGAAACAGCAGGGTCACTCATTAACAGCCTTATCTGGAGAATCTCCATGCCTTTCCCCAGCCGATCTGTCACCTGCCACAGGTGTGTGTGTGTGTGTGTGTGTGTGTGTGTGTGTGTGTGTGTGTGTGTGTGTGTGTGTGTGTGTGGTATGTTTAGGTTGATTTCATCATGCCAAGGTGGAATGTGTGTGAGAGAGGTCTCATCATTAAATCTGTCTTTTTTGAAAAATACCATTTAAGTGGTTTAAATGTTTTCACCACAGACAAAGATTAACACAGTCTAATGTGCGTAAGTACAGTTATTGATGATGCTCCATGTGTTCGTCCTCCACACGCAGTTTATGCAGAAGTGTGCAGCGCTATCAGAGAAAAAGGGACCAGGGTCAACTTTCCACGGTGATAAAATACAAGTAACAGCTGACTCAGGACATACCTCTGAAGTTCAGACCTCACCGCCACTCCTCCACCTTCTCCTCAGAAAATCACTCCTCTTACTTCTCTACATTTCATTTGTATGTCCTTAGCAATTTCCCACAAACCTTTATGTTTACTCATGAAGCCTTTGGCCGAGTATTCCTTCATACAAGTCCTTTCTGAATGCGCCCTTCCTTTGCTGTTTGTGCTGGAGTGTTAAAGTATAAAAAAATTAAGACCATTTTTGATATTAGCTCATGCACTTAAATCGTAAATGACCCAAGGTTAATATGATGACTTTCAGCTTCATATCTGAGGATAATTGCAACCAAAACATACAATAAGGAGTTGATTTCATAAACGAGATCGCAGTTTAAGGACAGTGGCCAAGAATAAAGGTTGTAAAGATCAGCACACTTGGCAAACTAGAGTTTTACGAGGCAAAAACTAGATTGTCATGGAAGGCATAGGTTAGTTTTACAAGCTCTGCATGTTAGTTGCCTGCTATTATTACTCATACGTCCTTAAGAGTAAAACATAAGACAGTAATACCATATTTTCTGATGCAAAACGGCATGAAGCCATGCAACACAATTTGAGGAAGAAGGCAATATGTGCAGTAGCTACACGTGGGTTGTTACTCAGCTTTGTTGTTAACATGATCTGTTTTCGCCACTTCATTATGACATAGCCATTTGGATAAAGACCTTTTACTTTTACCAGAGGAGCGTCTTGGTTTTTCGCCTTTTTAAATTCCTGCCAAGAACATCTGTACAATATTAAAATCTTTTTTTTAAATACCTCGCACCACTTCAAAGTCGTAAAATGGGAAACTAACAGCCAAATGTCTTGACCTAGCTAGCTTGTTAGCCTAGCTAAATGGGAACAATATACTATTCATCTGATGGGGATGTAAACACCCTTAAATTAAAACAGGAAGTCAGCATTTTCGCTTAAAATGTTATTAAACCCAATAGAATGAAGACCAGAGAAAAATGTGTGCTGTGCTAACACCAAACAATATTTACGTTATGCTTTTTTTTTTCTCTCTCTCTCTCTGTCCATTTCCCCTCTAAATTCCTGTCTTGGTCAGTAGGATCTTTGTCTTCAGGGCTTTGGCACATAACTCTGAGTCTTATCTCTTTCCTCTAAAGGTCCAGTGAGCTAATCAAACACACAAACACAGGAACAGAAGCACCTGGAAACATGCACATCTAACCAACATGATACCAGTCATTAATTGATTGGAATACCTGCCAACTCGTTCCCCTTCTGTTAAGTGCTTTCAGGCCACATGACAAATTCAAAAATGAGAGAAGTACATACCCCTGACATGTGCGAATGGGAAATAATGTCTGTAATAGTCCCAAATAAAGACTTAAATGCTAGCTTGCATGTTCTGCTAGCGATAATTTATCGAAATTTCTGATTCTGATGTTTTTACCAGCACGTCTCTTACTATTAAAAAAATAAGAAGAGCAAAATATCAAACATTTTACGTAGTAATCTTCAAAATGGGCACATAGTAAAGTTTAAAAAAGGTTCAATAAAATGTAAAGACATGGCTAGGAGCGTGTATTAGAACTGCTGCTAGCATTTTTAGTACATTAGCTTGAAAATGAGCGATTAGCAGGTTTTCCCTGGGAGATATATGAAATAGTTAAAATCTATTTTTACTCACTTAATTTTAAGTTCAGCAACATTAGGCCAATAAATGGGTTAAATTCATACATACTGGTAAAATATATGACATTACCCACCATTGTTGTAGTACTTGCAAGTGTGGAAATGACTTCAAACAACATTCAATTGAATAACTGACAGTGAGTGAGGATTGGGGGACCGGAAATGAAGACATTAGCATTTAATCGCTAGCTTGACTTTGTCACCTAATCTCATCTCTTCATGTTAAAGGAAGAAAGTGGTGTGCTTTATTACCTCTTACTATTACTTGGTAATTATTTAATCACAGCTCTTATCTTGTTTTTAGAAATGATGCACTTAGAAGAAATCTAATCATGTCAACAAAAGGAAGCTGTTTAAAGGGTCATTGTGTGTATCATAAAGCCATCCTGATGGGTGATTGGTCATGTCAATGGAAGGAAACACACATTTGCAGTCCTTCATGATATTTGAAAGGTGTTTTACTTTTCGATATCCCTGTTGTAACACTTACACTTATATCCGGTGTTGATTGGATGTAGCTTGTTGCTAACAGGGATACTTTAGCTGATAATTAATTTCATTAAAAAAAAGAAAAGAAATAATAAGCATTTTAATATTGGCTACATTTTTGAACATTATTGCAGATGTCAGTGAAGACCAGATCTATGAACCAGGAACCTTTTTAAAAAGAAGTTATGATTGTGGTTACAATAAAGAAGCATTCAAAGGAAGTTAATTAACTGCAACGAGACACCAAAATCAGGCTGTACCCAGCTGACTAAAAAAATGTTCCAGATAGGTGATGTATGCCCCGAAAGTGTCAACAAACTGGCCCACTGACCTGTTTCCTAATTGTCAAGCACGTGCACTATGAGTGAGCGGTGTCGTCACATGTGTACCCCTTCCTGCTTCACTGACTGATGAGTATATTTAGAGCCATTTCTACGCTGCAGAACTCAAACCATTCAGAGAGAGGGAGAGTACAGAGAGTCGAAGACAAGAATCTGGGTCAGAGGTGGAAGGAGAAAGGAACACAAGCATGCGAGCGGTAGTTTAGAGTCAGTCGGGTTGATTCAGGTGACTTTGTTGTTCTGTCCACTCAGCAAAGCACAAAACTGGAATGCTGAGTTTTGGAGAGATTAAAGTTGCGTCACACATTGGCTTTTGTTCGGCGCTGTGTATCATGAGACAACAGTTTTTGAGGAAGCATGGAGGTCTATCAGCTGAATTTGAAGCTGAAACAGCAAAATATATTGGACACAAACTAAAACGAAGTTCCAGGCAAGCGTCTGTGCAGCTGCAGCTTCCTGAACCCTCTGAAGGAAATACTGACAAGTAATGCTGTCAGTTATTTCATTTCTTAGAAGAAATTCAGCTGTCTGTGTGGGCAGTATGCAAGTTTCCTGTCATTGTATATAAACAAACATGACAAGAACAGGATTGGAAAGGGTCATTCATACACAAGCATAGAGAAGAAAAAATATACATCATATTCAGATATAAATGTAATCAGAATAGGCATGTATTGAAACAGTAAAAACAGCCATCTACTGTTGGTTCCTTTGCAAAAAGTCTGCATGTTATAAGGTTTTGTAAATGCAGTCCCTGTTTTACTTTCATCCATTTGCTGTATCAGTACATTTTTAAAACAAGGAAATGACATTTCCTCTTTCTCTGCAAATCCAACTTTAAAGAGAAAGCCACTTTGTCACTGGAGCTATTTAAGGAAGTAAGATGGGTTATATTGAACCACCAATACCTGAGTGAAAAATCATTTCGCAGCTCTGTTTCAGCTTTCATCATGAACAAAAGGCACACAAGCACCTGCATGCACGAGTAAAACCATCAGGGTGCAAATATTGAATTTGAACAACAATAGTCAGTCAACAACAATAGATAGAAACTCTTTCTTTTAGATTTGTTTGGCTCTATGCAGGGTGAGTTACTAAAAGCTACAGCTACAGGCATGGGATGGGTAGATGCGTACAGGATGGAAACACATCGGCAGTCTTGCATCATGTTGAGTGTGGTCTGGTTTGAGGGGCTAAATTTAGACACCTGCTTCTGCTACATCTTGAATAATAAGTGTGAATGAGAGAAAGCCTCTGTGCCTGCACGTGAGCCCAAGAGACAACACATGAAGGTTAAAAAAAGGTAGTAGTAGTGAAAGAAAAGGTGAAAAAATAAACAAAAAGGAAGGCATGATTGTTTAAAAAGTGAAGGATTTTTATGAGTGGAAGGTGTGTGGGGAAGCAGCAGGAGTAAAGTGTAGAAGAACAGCTGATGGTTGGGGTACAGGAGAAAAAAGGGAGGGTCTTTTGAAGGAAGAAAACAAGCTCTTCATGGGAGGAGGAAGAAAGGGGCAGAAAGAGGGCGTGGCTACTGTAGTCTTAAGAGGGACAACATGTATTTATTCAAACACAACCACCGATAGCTACAAGCCAAACACAGGTCAGATATTTATTGAGCAGACCTGGGCGACTTTTATTTTGAGTGCACTTTTCTGTTTCAGCTTTTGGGGAGGATGTTTTTGTCTCTTCTTCTCACATCTGGAACAAAGAAGCAGTGAGAGCGTCTTCTTTTTTTTGGTTGCTGTTTTTGCTGCTCACGTTAGAAGGACCAAATCATTTCTTTTTACTTTTTACGTGGAAGGAAGGTCGATGGAATATGCGCGTCTCGCTCCACCATCGGACTCGACATTTGCGTAGCTTGTGACGTGAAGCTCCACCTGTGACACCGGCAGTTGAAGATTACAGTTACAGCCGCAGAGGGGATTTTTGCACCGTTTACGCACGCAAACGTACATTTTTACGCACACTTTACAACCTTAGCTGCTGTTGTATTTTTTGAATTACATTTTTGCGAACCCTCATGGTCACAGAGCACTGACAGCGCAACTGCAATCAACTTCCCCTATCAGAGAAGGACTCCACGTTTCAGTGAACGTGGGGGTTTTTTACGCTCAAAGGTGACCAGCGCTCGGCCAGCATCAGGTGCTGTGAGGAGGAAAAAGAAGATAAAAACACCACCGAAATAAAAAAAAAGTAAAGTCCAGCCATCAAGATGACAGACGGTGCCAGACAACGTACCAGCACGTCGGGGTCTGCAAAGGATGCTGCCGGCGGAGAGAAGGAGTCTGGAGGAGGTGTTGCGCTCAAGAAGGAGATCGGGCTCGTGAGCGCCTGTGGTATCATTGTTGGTAAGTAATTTGATTGTCATTTAAACCACAGACTGTCATAACGTGCCACCATTTGTCTTTAATTCACCAAAAACTATTCATATAGGCGTTCAAATTTCCCTCTCTACGGTCATCCACATTGCCTTTCAAATATTCTACAGTCCCTGAATGCGTCTCAGAAAGTATGAAGGTGTGTTTGAGTGAGAAAAGAGGAGGAAAAGGAGGAAGGGATAGTTTAAGAGCTCCATTAGGATCATTCTTCACCATTCAATTCATATTTATTTAAGATTTGGGAGCTTAAACATAAAACGTATTTTAAAAACGATTCAGGGACGTTAGGCTATCTGGATTTTTAACACAACTTTACATCAAGTTTAAGATAAAACACATTTTCACACAGTTCTGTAAACAGGGATTAACTAGGGTGTAACAAAGGTGTGTTCTTTTTTAATTGGATACACATGTGATGACAAACTAAAAAAGCACACCCTCTGCAATCTTTCATCAGTCAAGCTTTCTTCATTTCTGTGTAGCATGGCCAGCTCTGATGATAGAGAGGATGATGATTTCATCACATTTACTCATGTCTGAGGACTAGTCCATTCAGAGCAGGTTGTTCAGTCACATGACTGACTTGGACTCAGTGAGGTTTCAGGCTAGCAACACGTGGGCTCATGAATTACTCTACTCTTTGATTGCATCATTTTTATAGACATGTGGGCCATCTAGACCTGATTAAAGACCCTTTTTTAATCATTTTATGGAATAATTAGTCAGTACATTATTGGAAATGATGACAAGATATGCTGATTGATGATTTAAAGATTCCTTCTATATCAGAAGAAAACTGATTAGCCTGATAATCCATTGCCTCGGTTTTAAAGAACCAAAATAGACTTCTTCTTTTTCAACTTGGCTGGTCTAAATTTAGTTGTTTTTTCAATCTTTAATTAGGTAGATGAGATGAGTTACTTACATATATGGAATGAGTAAGACAGGGACTTATATTACAGGCATGTGCTTGTGCAACTCGTCAATGAAAAGTGTCCTTTTTATACTCTCAATAGAAAATAAATGCCTCTTTAATGTATTTGCTCTCATACAAAAAGTTTAAAAAGACAACAAAATGAAAAACAGTTGTATCAGAAGAGGCCAAGACGCCAGTTGTCTTCAAATCAAAGCTGCAGCCGACAGTTAAATTGATAAACGGTAATAACCTGATCGATATAATGGACATTTTGGTCGCTAGAATGCCAGAAGAAAGTTAAAAAAAATGGCTTTTATCATTCCAAAAGCCTGACTTCAAATCACTCATGTTGTGCAACCAACATAATCTCACATTAGACAAAGAAAAACTGCAAATCTTCAGATTGGAGAAGCTTCAAAAAAGCAATATTTGTTAATTTTCCTTAGAGGTTAACTAGAATGAAAAATCAATGATCAAGATCATTGCCATTAACCTGCCTTCCAACAATCTAGTAGATTATTTAGATTAATTGTATAGAATAAAAAGAGTTCATTTTGGCTTTGAGACCTTATCCATGTGACACAAGCGCAGCAGCAGAGTTTCAGAGAGCGGCTGTTTACCGTTCATCACAGACAACAAACAACATCAGGCGACGGATCAATCGATTGATACGAACATTGAGATAAATGTGGCCCAGGTTGCACCAGGTGGGCACGGCCGAGCGTGTGGTCTCAGTATTGACCTTCACAGGGTGAGCCAAGGAGAGAGAGTGACAGGGAGAGAGGAGGGGTTGTTTCCAAGGTAACAGGAGGAAAAAAAGAGTGAGTGAGAGTGAATGAGAGTGTGGGAACTCCCAAGACACAGAGAGAGAGAAAACAGGGAGAGATAAGGAGCAGCCTTGGCATTACAATGTTGTAACTTTCACCCTTCATCCCGCGGTTTTACTACAGAAGAAGAAGCTTTTATAAATGATTATCCTCTGATATGATTGCAAATCTATTGACAAGTCATTAAAGAGCTTTAAAATGCCTCATTTGAACCGTTAATCTTTTCTCTGCAGCCCCACCTTTGATCATTTCTATGCTGCAACATTCAGATAATTTAATGACTTTATTGATCTCTAACCATTCAGTTATTAAAAATATGTTAGGCCATCTTAAGGGAGAGTTTTATGTTCGTCCAGAGTACACAACATCTCCTCCGCTAAGTCACCAGACTGCTCTTGGCCTCGAGCCTCTTTTCTTTTTTTTTCGTCCTTGACATGTCATGTGCGAGGGAAACGTGCGCTCAGGTGACTCGTCTGATCCTTTCCTGGGAACATGCCCCACTGGGTTTCCACATAAAAGGCGGGGAGTGTGTGTATTTGTGTGTGTGTGTGTGTGTTGGGGGGGGGGCAAACAGTTTTTTGGGCCATTGTACAGTAGAGCTAAACATAATAGGCAGGAATTGGGGTTAGAGGTTTACTTTTGGCCACTTAGAAGAAGCCCCGTCCTGTTTATAATGGTTCATTAGCTCGCGTAGCTAAGCCACGTCTGAAGTGAACTCTTATCTGAAATGTCTTTACGTTGCTTAATAAATTTAGCTTGAATTGAAGAGAAATGTCAGGATACTTTTTTAATAATGCATTGAAAATGCCACCAATACTGCAATCTGGTGTAAGCAAGTACGCCAGTCAATGTACCAATCAAATGACATCATTTATTAGCCCGGTAAAAAATCTGCGTGTTTCTTCTTCTACAAAGTAGTAGCCTACACAGAAATAATAAAAACTATGTCTGTTAAAGCATAGAGTAACTCAATTAAGGTGAATTATCACGTGACGTTTGCAAATAACAATTGCCTGCTGCTAGCAAAGAGTGTAACGTAGGGCAAAGCTAACTAACGTCAGCAATGAGTGTTCTTTAAAGCTAGAGTAGGTAATTTTCGAAAACTAGCATGATTTTGAAAGTAGCATTCTCTCCGTGCTCCGTCTTCACCCACCCCCTCCCCTCTGTGCTCCCTCAAAAGCCACGCCCCTCACTTACATGCACTAGCGCCATTGGTCCAGAAGCGGATTTCAGCTCATGCTTTGAGTGTGGGCTCGTGCATGCATGGGGTAGAGAACGAGCAGGGAGACAGGGAGGCATGATTGGTTCATAAAAATGGAACCGAGTGCAGACATTGGTCGAAGTTTTTACGAGTTTACAACTGCTACAGATGACGGATTTTCTTCGTTTCTTTTTCAGAGCACATGAGTTATTAATTTCTGTCAGGACCTAAAGACAGTTTCAACCAAAATCTTAAAAAGTGTATCTGGAAGAAATGACCTACCCTACCTTTAATCCCCATTTTTGTTTTTTAATTTAAAGACTAGTTATTTAAAACTGTTAAAAATAAGAGCAGTTTTGTATTAAAAATGTAGGGTTCTTTGGTGGTCAAAGGACTACAGACAAGGCTGGGATGCTAGCTCCAGATAGAATTAGCCTAGCTTGTTAATGGATGCTCTGCTTGTTGTTAGGTTAGACTATATTTGGGTCACTGAGCTAGGTTAGGATGCACAACCAAGATAGCCATCATATCACACCCATACAAGGTAAGGAGCGATGCCCTCAGCGGTGATATAAATGTAAAACTACTACTACTTGAATTCTATTTATACAGTAACGGATAATATTCAAGTTTAGGTTTCCTAATATGAATCAAAAGGAAGAAAGGTATCAGAACAATTTCATTCATTTCATCAAAGTATTCGTGACTCTAACTACAAAGGCTAAATCACTAGCTAGCTGACTTAAATGTTGAATCAAAACTCTTTTGTTTTTTGTTTTTTGCTTCCTCCTCTCTCTTGAATTACATTGAGTGTAATAATAACTAACACTCCATTTACAGAAGCACAAGGGGGCCTGCAGGGTCTGTGAGGGTCTGGCTGTGGGCCAAGCAGCAGCTTGCCTCGGCTTGTCGGCTGCTTGAACAGAGATTTACAGCTAAGAGGAAATGCAAGAACTAATCTTGCAGGTTTTTATAAAGGCTGATTAGTGTTATATCATAATGCTGCACAATAACACACAAAGAGCTCGTTAATATTCTGTCCGCTGCTACTGCTGGTGTGAGAAGAGTCATGGAGGCCTTAGCAAAAAACACAAACATGCCATTTCTCTTATTGGTTCAATCTGTCAGGTAACTGTTGGTTATGTAGCATGATTTTTCCCACTGTTTTCCAACATTTGTACATTTATTTAAGCAAGTAAATAAAAGGGAGATTAAATCATAAGTACAACTGCATTTTAGTTCTTTAAAAAACTAGTCAGAAATAAGCTACAAAATCATAATTACACAAAAATGCTAATATCAAGCATGACTGGGATTCTACAACCAGTTTTAATGAGATATTTAAATTACATTCTGTCAGAAAAAATAAAACAAAGTCACAAAAGAACAGAAATGTTCTCCGAGAGCATGCGTGGAACCAAGCCTCTTCCGCTGTGAAACAACAATCCAACAACAAAGGAGCAAATCAAAACATCCTGCAACAAAAGCGGCTAAAGTCCTGCAGAGATTTGTTACACGAGTACGATTCTGTCGGGAAATTTCTCAAAGACACAAGGACAGATTTGACCTCAAGTGGTGCCAAAGTTTAGTCTTTAGTCCTCTTATAGTTGTTAAGAACATGCAGCTGGGCTCAGATCAAGGTCAAGAGAGAGACAGCGTTTTGACATAGTCATGTTTCCCTCTTGGCCTGTTTGGAGACTAAAGGATGTGAAAACTGCCACAAGAACAGGAAACATGTGGAGATTCCATGTTAGTCAGCATGTCTCACACACTGTGCAACGGTGCACATGACAGGAGCACACAACATGCAAGTGTGCACATTTGCTCCACCACCCTTCAAAAACACATTTAAATCATCCAGCAGCAACAGGTCCCCTTTATTAGTTTCTGCAAAGTGGTCAAAAGTTGTTCTTGCAGAAGCACATCAGGGAGTTTGTACTGGAGAAGGGCTGAGTCAGTGCATTGCAACCCCCTCCCAGTCCCCTGTAAGGTCACACACTGCAGCCATAAAAACGTCAACGTAATCAGGAGTATGATAGTTTGTTGTCAAGTTTTTATACCTTTTACCTTTAACTGGAGTTACACAAGCTCCTCTCGTGTCTCGCAAGTGCTGCATATGGATGATCTTAAAGTTGAACAAATATTAATGCCTCTCTGTGACCTAAAAAAGCCAGCGAGACCATCAGCTACAAGATAGATCATTTCTATATTCCTATTTGTAATGTCTGAAACTGCTGGAGGGGGGGTAGGTGTCGGTCAGATTGATTAGCTCAGTAGCCTCATAATGCACCTAGCTCCATAAATAGCTGCAAGTTAAATATTGTAGTTCACTGGAAGTTGAAGCAGGAAACATTATCATGTATACCTTTGACTTTTGGACTGTAAAATGTCACCCAGCCTATCATCCTGTTAGGATTAATAAACCTTCAATCTTTGACCCTATATAGCACCATCTTTATTGGCTGTTGAGTTCAAGCACCGTCAACCCAGCCGACTGAAACTGATCATAGGCTCCTGACTTCTGAACTCTACTTTGTCGGGGCCTCATCAAAAAGGAGCGTCTTTTTAATGTTGGACCAGGACTCAATCGTCCGTCCCTCCATCTTTTACCCCCTGTGTAAACCGCCTGGCACTCTGATGCTCATTGAACCTGTCAGGGCATTATTCTCCCCCGTCTACCTCTCATACCTCCTCCCTCGTTGCACTCTTTCACCCCGCTCGCTCACTTGCTTCATTTGCTCATAAGTCTTTGCAGAGTCAGCAGATTAGAGGTTCCCCGATTCATCGCTGTTCTCTCATTCTTCCTCTTCAAAACTCACCGTCTACTCATGAACTCATTCTTTTTCCCTGGTCATTTTGTCTGCCTGCCCTCAGTGCTGTTAGAAGAAGCCCCTTATTAACTATTACAAGTGAACAAACCAAAGTAAAGGCACTACAAACAGAGATGTAGCAAACTTTAAGGACTATACAAGTTTGTTTTTCTAAGATTTGACTGCCTTACTACAAATTTTACAGTTTCAGGTCGTTCATTACCATACAATATGTTTTATTTCACTCATTTATTCTGTACAAAAACTGGAAAGTGAAAAGGACAATACAAGTTTGTGGTTTTAAGGATTCTTACATGGCTGCAATCATTTCTCGATATGTAATAATCAAGTAGAGTGAATTTCAGTAGTCTTGTTGTCTCAGTGAGGTTGGCAGGTTTGCTGCCTTAACCTGCTTCATAAAATAAACATACCATTTCTTAATAATAATAATAGTTATTGCTACACCATCCATATTTCTGGAGTAAATTTGTGAGCCTCAGAGTTGTTGGTACACTCAAATTTATGTACAAGGAGAGCTGTTTCAGCCTGTTTCCAGCTTTTATGCTAAGCTAGGCTAATATCCACTCTTTTCTAACTCAGTACTCTGTACAGATAAAATATCCCGAAGAAATGTATTACCCAATATTTTGCTTAATTTGTATGTATGTTTTTTTTTTCATTTTAAGCAAAGTTTTAAGACACGTGAGTGCGATGTGTTTATAATGACATAATCGTAAAATATGCACAAAAAAACAAGACAGCCATTGCTTCAAATTCAGTTTATTCTCACACAAACGTTACAACTTCTGAAAAAAAATGCTACCAAAACCCTCCTCCTCAATCTGACACCTCTTCTCTTCCACAGGCAACATCATCGGCTCAGGTATCTTCGTCAGTCCGAAGGGGGTGCTGGAGAATGCCAGCTCTGTGGGCGTGGCCCTGATCGTCTGGATCGTCACAGGTGTCATCACCGCCATCGGAGCGCTGTGCTACGCTGAGCTGGGTGTCACCATCCCCAAGTCTGGGGGAGACTACTCTTATGTCAAGGACATCTTTGGAGGGCTGGCAGGGTGAGTGGGCACTTAACAGTCATATAAGACACTCAGTCATCTGCATATAGAATAAAGAAACTATCAGACAGGTGTTTAGGTGTTTTTAGTAACATTCAAAGGAAGCGGTGAGTCAGTAATCAAATTACATCAAAGGAGACTGACATTTAACAACGAAAAGCCATTTTCAAAAGGGGAAAACCTGAATGAATATGTGCCGTGTGCAGGAAACTAGCATGGGTTTGTGGTTTTCGTGTAAAGGTGGAGCTTTTTTGGTTGAGCAGTTAGAAATTTTCATCCAGCATTTTTTTCACTTCTACTGTCTGTTTTTAAATTTGCGTTTTATCTTTCAGACTAGAAAAAGCTATTGAATGTATTTTGTGTCTGATCTAAAACAGACATTTGCACTCATTCTTTGGTCACTGAGGTTCTCCAAGTAAAGCCCAGTTCAGAAGTGCTTTCTAATAAGTACATGACCCAGTTTTCTAGAAGAAGGGGCCTCTGAAACAGTCAAAGATAATTTGACATGGATTAGGGTGAGCATACCAACATGTCTAGATAGTTCTCTTTATCCTGTTGGATGGACCTGCCTACTGTATGTAGGCCACATGTCATGTGACAAAGTACAAAGCACAAAACACAGAAATATGATGTATTTAAACAGCTTGTTCTCTGTGTTAACTCGTCAAATACGGCAGATTGGACAGTAGCTGCTCACCTTTTTAGTGTCACTTCTGGACTCTGTCCTCCAGCTTAGTGTTTGATGTGGTATTGACCTCTGTAGATTTAGCATTAATTGCACAAATGTCTTCTTGGCATGGTGGTCGGAGAGTTGGATGGGTCAAACAAACATTGCACTCATCTGGTAGACCTTGATGCAATTCCCATGTTAAACCAATAGTTAATTAGCATGCCAGTTATGTAGCGTACATATATCAGTAAGTAGCTAAGTTTGTTAGCTAGCATATGTGTAATGTTAGGCACATGACGGTACGAATTGAAGTACTGATATAAATCCAAATCTTAACCCTTTCCCCAAATGTAACTAAGTTGTTTTTGTGCCTAAACCAACCAAACTGAAAGTTTCAATGAGCTTTATGTAACAGGAAGTTCCTTATATAGCCATGGACCACTGAGGGTAGAGAGGTACCTACGTTATACTATATTTTGAAGCATATGGCCACTGATCAAGCTGCCATCATTGACAAGTTGGGAGTGGGGGTGTGATGTGTCAAACTATATCAAACCCACATTAAGAGAATTCTGACTGACTTGTTAAAAGAACCCATTCCCACAACCGCAGCATAGTTTCACAAAGAGTCATATATGTCAGAAAGCTGTGGGGGGTTCAACGGTTTGAGTTTCCTCCCAGCTCACGCCCTTTCCCGTTCATCTGTACATCTGTAAATGGTCAGCTTTAAGGTAAAGGTGCTTAAAGTAAATGCTTGGGAACCACACTAGGGTCATTTCCCTCAAAACAATATCGTTTGTTAGCGTAGATTTCACACACAGTGCCTTTTTGCCCGGACTGTAAACACAGATTAGACCATTGTTTTTTCAACTATCACAAGGCTACGTATTATCAGGGTATTTTGGGAGAGGAATTCACCCAGACAAAACAGCCATTGATTGTTTTTGTCCCTTTGTATGGGCTATCAATACACATCAATGAAGTTTTACCTCCACAGACTTTGTAGTTCTCAGCTTTAGAAGTGTCGGGGCCACAGCGTTTCCCTGTGCCCTCTGTCTAGGATAAATAATCTGCGTTCAAGGGGTGTTTGTTGTTGTTGTCCTGCTCCTTTTATCCCTATGCGTTTAAGGGGGTGTGTTGTGTTAGCATGTGCGTATAAGTCAATGACTGCATCGACTGTAATACTCACATCCCCTTGTTGCAGCTGGACGTAAGCGAGCAAAAGGGAAGCACTTGTAAATATGTTTGCTCAAAGACAGCTTGAATGGACAGTGTTTCTGTACAAAGGCTTTTTGTTATGTCAGACTAATGAGGACTGTGTTACACCCATACTGTGTGGTATATAGACTACTATAGATACCACAGGCTCCACTGAGTTATTGTATTAAACTGGTTAGAGTAGGATTGTGATGTTGGACTGGATAAAGAGTACAAAAGAATAGAATCGTGAACTTAGGAAACTTTTATACTGAAAGTCAATATAAGCCGTGTATCTAAGAAAGCAAACTGATATATTCTGCACATTATTAAACCAAGTTAAACCAATTCTGCAATCATTTTCAGACCTGGTTCCAAACTCTGAAATGTGAATATCTGCTTTAATTCTTAAAACACTGAAATTCAGGTTTCAGGAAAGTGGGGACGTCACATATAGGGCGTCAAAGGGCGTCTATAATGTAATGTATACCTAACTCTGTCAAAACGATGTAGTGTAGTAAAAGATTCAAGTCTTTCTCCGAGAGTTGAGGTGGAGCTGATGTATAAAGATGCATCAAATGTAACTTTCCACCACTGCTTTTTTACATTGATGTTTTAGCAAACAAAAAGTCCTGCATTTGAAACTACATTTTCTACATTACACACACACGCACACACGCACACACACACACACACACACACACACACACACACACACACACACACACACACACACACACACACACATTCCAGAGAGATGCAATCCCATTAGTGCAGTCAGGTGTAATGATCCCTCTGTAAGCTTTCACAGAATTTCATGGAAAAACCACTTGCTCAGTCTCTGCTGCTAAAACCCTCCTGCTCTCCTTCATCTCATCCCCCCCACCCCCGTATTAATCTGTTTATTGAGCTCCAGTCACCATCTATGTCATCAGTGTGTGTGAGTCATCTCTGCTACTTTGAGATGTTGCCTGCTTGATTCCTTTCTTGTGGATCTTTTTTGTTCTCTTCTTGCGTAGACTCAAGAGTGAAAAATTAATATAGGGCCCTTTATTAAAGATCATCCATCAGTCTGAGCTGCTGTCTGGAGGCAATGAAATGTTGGCTTCTGATATGAATGTTGATAAAGATGCTCTTGTCTCCAAGAGAAGATCTTTCTTACAGAGGGAAATCCTCAAAAAATAAAAAATAGACAACATAATAACACTAAAACACAAACACTTCAGCTTGTTATGTGGAGTAAAAGAAGGGAAGCTGACTAATATTTGTATTGTTTTTGTTGGTGAATCATGTAGCTCCAGGGCCGTGCTGTTAACAGACTGTCTGCATGAGTCACATCTGTTAAACCAATTGCCCAACTGAAATTTAATTCATTTAGATTATAGTGCAGGGTGTTTTTCTATCGCTGCTTTGTCTAAATGCACCTTCAAAAAAAGCCCTGAAGGCAAAACAAAGATTCTTACAAAATAGTTTTCTCTGCTGTGTTTATGATCCAGCGATAGTTTAAAAAGAAACATATCACAGTTTAAAGAAGTATCAGAGCACTTTTTTATAACTGCTTTTAAGTCGAAGCACAGGACAAAAAACAAGTTCAATCAAACCTGGAAAGTATCTCACCAGAAGTGCTCTTTCTAAATTGCCCCTCGAGGCTTCCGTACTTTTGCTCTGACATAAAATGAACTTCTGTAGTGAATCACAGTTTTGCGTAATTTACCAGAAAATCTCGTAACAGAACTGAAACTGGGAGATATAATGCAAGTCAAGTTTCAAGACTTAAGTTTCAATTTCAGTAAACCTCTAACAGCATGGGGACTCCCTTTTTTGCTTTTTCTAGAGTTTATCTAGAAATTGAATTGTCTACGTCTCTTTTTACTGATTTACTTTCTGTTTGATTTACTTATCACATTTTCAAAAAGTGTGTTTCTCTGACAAATAATTACAGTTGATATTAAAAAGTTTGAAATAAATTCTTATTATAGCATTTTTTTTCTCATTGTTTAATCTTGCCACTCTTCCTCCTTTGTGCCTGCAGGTTCCTTCGTCTCTGGATCGCCGTGTTGGTGATCTACCCAACCAACCAGGCTGTGATCGCGCTGACCTTTTCCAACTACGTTCTGCAGCCTCTGTTCCCGACCTGCTTCCCGCCGGAGAGCGGCCTGCGTCTGCTGGCTGCTGTCTGCCTCTGTGAGTAACACATCTGACACGAATTCATGTCCAGGATGACAGTAAACTCTAAGCTTAGCACTTTTACTTAGAAAGTTTTTCCTTGTTAATAAAGTTATTCTCCACCTAACTATGCTAGATTTAAAGAAATTTGAAAGTCAACATTAGTAAGTAAACAAACACAGTGCTTGTTTTGTGTGAAAAGGCTTCCTGTTAAACCAGTATTCGTTGTGAGTCATGACTTTGACAGGAATACTTATTATAGGAATTTCATCCTAAATTCAAGAATCCCTTTGGGGTTCTCTCTCTCTCTCTCTCTCTCTCTCTCTCTCTCTCTCTCTCTATCTCTCTCTCTCTCTCTCTCTCTCTCTCTTCTCTTTTTTTTTGCCAAAACTTTTTCCCCTCAAAGGAAAACTGAATGAGAGAGACATAAAAAGGGTGTAATTGGACCTTTTGGAAATGTGCCTATTTAATTACCCAAGTTAGAAGAGAAGACTGATGGAGCACCAGATAGCTTAGAGGTTTTATTGCACGCCCCATCTACAGAGGCTATAGACCCGGGGTTCGACTCAGACCCTTGCCACTTTTCCGCATGTCATTCCCCACTCTGTCCTACAGAGTGTCCTGACTCTATCCATTATCCTCTTCAGTAGCATTGAAAGCCAAAAAAAAGTCTTAGAAAAAGAGAAACCTGATAACATGCTCTTATGTTTCCACTGACTCCACAGTTGTTGACCTCTTTTTCCATTTTGGACAAAGTAGCCTAGAGCTAAATTCACGCAGATAATCTCAAGAAATACAACAAAAGTAGGGTACTTGTTAAAACCAGGTTGAGACCTGCTCAGTTATTGAAAAACTGACCTCATAAATCCCAGACAACACTGTAAAAAATACAAAATAGAAACATGTTCAAGGTTTGTTGCTGGGTTGTCAAAGTAGCTTGCATACTGTGCAGCGCAGCGCGTGCTAACCTTTAAAACGTGTGTTGCACTACAGCAGCATTGCTTTGTTGTTTATATCATGTAAACTATTTAAGTAAGTTCAATTTCTGACTGGATTTATCCAGTTTATGTCACTCTCTAACCCAGTTTCTCTCCTTTTTTTTTCTCTAGTCCTTCTGCTTTTTAACCCTCAGTCAGTTTGAAGAAACAGAACAGTAAGAGTTAGCAAAGCGGCTAAAGAAGTGTAGCTCTAGGCAGTGAATGTGTGACAAGATGAATGGATAAATGTGTTGCAGCTGACTTGACAGTGATTGAATTGAATCCCTCGACAAAGTTCACACACACAGGCAAAATACTGCAGGTAGTCTTCAGACGGAGCAGGAGTAGACTGTGTGTATTGTGTGTGTGTGAGTGGTAAGCCTGTGTGGAGGATTTCAAAACAAGACTGTTCTCTGTCGATACCCTCATCTCACCCGTCAAATAACATCTAACTTGAAGATCTCCAGAAGTTTTCCGCAATCACTGCTTGTAGGGGGAGATCCTGCGATAGTAAATACTTTTGCTCTTTTTATTAACTACTAATGAATAGCCTTTGAGTCGTCTTTTAAATTATTCCCGAATGCTAAATGTGATATTTCTTTAAGTGCTTTAGACTTGTATGAGTCAATTCTTTCACAAAACACCTCTCTAAATGAAATAGAAACAGTTTTTTTTCTTCAAAATACCGACAACAAAAAAGAGAAAAACATTAGCTGGTGGAATTTTAGCTTGAACTAATATTTTCTGTCACTTTTTTGTTGCTATTCACGAGTAGAAAGGTTTCTTCCTGTGGAGGACGTTCTGTGACAACCTGCTCGCGAGCAGCTGGCCTCGGTTGCCTAGACTGTATGATTTCACAATATGGAAACCCCACTTTAAGAAGGAATGTGCAATAATACCACATTTGTACTCAGTGAACCAAGAGATCAACTACTTTAATACTGCAGACAAAGACGTTATGTCAGTCAGTCAGTCAGGCAGGATGTCTACAAAAACAGTACACCAGATTTAATGAGTCATCGGAATCTCCTGCAGTTACTCTGATAGTTACTTTACATTACAAACAGTGAATTTAGAGGGGGCGGAGCTTAATATATGTTACGAATTTTAAAGTATATTTCAAATGGACTAAAAACCTGGGGAAGATGAGCTGTAATCTGTTCAGTTTTGCAGAGATTAAAAAATGCAAAAGAGCTAAAAAAGAGCTTTAACGGCCTTGTCTTCAGGTATTTAAGTCAGTAAAAATACAAAGTCTCTTCTATTCCTTAAGTGAGGTTGTTTATAAGTTAGCTGGTATTGAAGATTTTTTTGGTTTAGTTTAGCCCAAACACGCATCAACCTACTTGTATTTTACGACGAAATCTTTTGTCGTACTGCTCAGCATCACACAAACAAATTGAATGATCAACACACGCCCTCTTCAGCAGACATGGAATTAAAGTTTAGGATGTGGCACAACCTCGGCACCCTGAAGGCTTCGTAGCGTTGCTGTTGTTGTTTGGATAATGGACGCTATGACCTACATTGAGTTACCTGCTTTTCTTTTGTCCCACTTCCATGAACGCCCTGAGGTAAAATACGCTAAGTTCTGCCAGCCGTTTTTCGCTAAGGGTTTTGTTTGCAGTGAAATGACTCAGACTGGCTGAGCGAGCAGAGCGAGGACACATGTTGTGAGGCAGAAAACCTTTTTAATAGACTTTTATCCTTGTCTGGCTGTTGTTGTTGTTTGGGGCGAAAAGTGGGCGAGAGGTTAGCTGTTTCCCCATAACTGTGATGTCATCCTTGTTTATCTGCGTCTGTGGTTTCCTAAATTTGGCCTTATAGCGTGCAGAATATAGCCTTATTTGTTTAGATCTAAACAAGATTTCTTGACAGTGAAACTAGACGCTGCCAGTTCTTGACTGGGTTTTTTAAGATCTGTAAAGGTTTTCCAAGGTGTATGGTTACAAAAACATGTGAGCTTGCATGAGGGATGGGAGGGAGATGGGGGGGGGGTCTCCCTGGGGTCCGTCTCTTCCTACAGATGGCGGAGGGCGAGGTCATAACTCAGTCATGTTTTTTCCAGCAGGCTCATAGTTAACTCAGCAAGTTTCTCTCCCCCCCCCCCCCCCACACACACACACACAGACACATTTTGTATACTCAGCTTACAGACAGCTGAGCGGCCCTGCAGCCCTTTAGTTTCTTAGAATATGTCTTCAGGTGTTTACTTGCAGCCTGTCAGTCAAAATGGAGGGTACACATGTGCTGTTCCTGGTTCCTAAAACAACTCTGGTGGTTGAGTTAAGAGGTTTAAGGTGCATTGGTACCAGCCAGTTGTAGGTTATGTAATTGTGCCTGTGTATCGAACCAAATCATAAGCTGATCTACTTGTGCGTGCCTTCTCATTTCCTGTTTTTTCTTAGTTCGTAGTATAGCTCTCCCCTCACCACAACTTTTCTTCTGCCTACTGTTGTTTTTTTGTTTGTTTTTTTTGTGTGTGTGTGTGTGTGTTTAAGTCACTTTACCCTCTTCAGGCCCCTCAAAACACCCACACACCCACATCAAAAACATCTGCACGACAGCTACAGCTCGTCTGTTCGTGCGCCTGGGCTCCCCACAGCTCAGCTCAGAGTTATTTAATGTGTCAAACAGGGTAATTACTTAATGGCACCCTATTGGACTGAACCCACTGGCCTGTCGTACCCAGCAGTACAGATCAAATCCATTAACTTTGTCCGTCTAAGGTCTGCCTCGAGTCGAGATGCATATCAAACTTTGTTCTGGTGTTTAATTCAACCTTGATGAGAGGGATGTGGGGGGTTTTTTCCGTTACGTAACATTGGTAGTAGACACATTTGAAAAGATACTGTCGCCTCGCTGAATATCATTTACCTTCAGTAGCTCAAAAGAAAAGATAACTTCTGCATGTTTGACACAAGGTGTTTGAGATTACGGTTGAAGTTCAATGGGACGAAGCAGCAACAGAGTCAAAGTTCGCTGCGGATGTCAGACGTTAAGACACGTCACGTTATGTGTTCAGCTTTTAATCTCCCTCCATCCACTGACCTGAGATCAGTTCACTCTCCATTGAGAAAACTTTACAGACTTTGACCTGAATTCTCGTGTCCAACAGGTTCATCATGCGATGACAGTAATAAGGTTTATAACTCCTTCTTCTTCTGTTAAGAAATAATCCACCAGACAATGCAAGGACAGTTCAACAATAAAACACTTAACTCATAAACCTTTAATCTCGCTCTATAGCTGAATCATCTCCAACCCTTTCAGCACAGTCAGCACAAACTGCACGTGCAGCACCTCCAAAGATATTACCACGTCTTAAATAAAATGTAAAGGTGAAGAATATTGTAAAATGGTGCAACTCTTAAGTATTTAACTGTTCAAACTGTTTCATTTTACACATTTCAAAGCTTCTTAAGGGGGAAAACCTAATGGGAACGCGGCCGTTTAAGGTGTAAATTCGGCCCTAATTCTGTATCTTCTTGTGTGTCTAGTGCTGCTGACATGGGTGAACTGCTCCAGTGTCAGGTGGGCGACCAGGGTGCAGGACATTTTCACCGCCGGCAAGCTCCTGGCCCTCGCACTCATCATCATCATGGGCTTCGTGCAGATCTGCAAAGGTACGTTTTAGCTGGTGCTTTCTGTGTTTGTGGAGAAGGGACATTTTAAATACCAACACACACACACACACACACACACACACACACACACACACACACACAAGAACCCGGTCACTGCGGACATCTTCGGGTCAGTGAGTTGCTGGGGGCCCACACATTGCTAATTTCAACACGGCTGTGTGGGTTCACTGTCACAACATGGCTGAGGGCCAGTTGTCTCAGGGGCCACAATGAGTGGGGCCCCTGAAACAACAAAATAGGGATTTCTGTGTGAGTATTTGAAGGTACATGAAGATTTAGTGGCTGATTTGCTTGGAGACTTTTTGGGGTCATATATAAGGGGAAAGTATTAACTCAGTGAAAACAGTAAGAGAGAGGGGATTTCAGGAAATATGTAACAACAAAGGATAAAGAAACCGAGCAGATTTTTCAGTGGATTTTCAGAATAAGTCACATAACTTGGATTTAAGCGGCATGACTCTTATAACCATGTTTGTGGGCTGCTTAAGAAAATGGTTTCGAGCCGGAGAAAGCCCAGACTTAATTGGAAACCTTTTTGTTTACCCTCACAGCAATAACAACAACATGAGGGAAAACCGATAGAAACGATCACAGACACTGAGATTTTATACGACGACTATGCAAAACTTCGCCTAATCTTTTGCGCTCTCTTCTCCACCTGTAGGAGAGTACTACTGGTTGGAGCCAGCCAATGCCTTCGAGCCCTTCCAGGATTACGATGTGGGTTTGATAGCCTTATCCTTCCTACAAGGCTCCTTTGCCTACGGAGGGTGGAACTTCCTGAACTACGTCACGGAGGAGCTGGTGGACCCCTACGTGTAAGAAAAATGACTCTCTGGAAATATTTGTGGAGACTGACTGACTTTTAAAAAAAAAGCTGTTTGCTGCTATTTAGTATTAAGCTGTAACATATTGACTCGGCTTCCCAGTTCTAATCCCTGATCCTTTTGGTGAAAGCCTCCTGATGTTTATTTAACCTAGCAAAGGATAAATTCTTACTTTCATTGTCATTTCATGGCTACTGAACCTTTTCTTGTAGTATAATATGGTTTATTTCTTCATTTCCTGTTCTTCCTAACACGCCCTCATTTTTTAATAACCTTGGTTTCCTGAGGTACAAATTTTAATTTCCTTTCTTTAAATCTTCTTCGTCTCCAGGAACCTCCCTCGTGCCATCTTCATCTCCATCCCCCTCGTCACCTTCGTTTACGTCTTCGCCAACATCGCTTACGTCACGGCCATGAGTCCTCAGGAACTGCTCGCCTCAAATGCTGTTGCCGTGGTGAGTATGACATCAGTCTAACAAACAAACACACCTTGATAGGATGACTCTGTCGCCCTCTAGTGATCGTATGGTCAATGCTCATCCACTCTCTAATATCTCCTCCACCCCAGACGTTTGGTGAGAAGCTGCTGGGAGTTATGTCGTGGATCATGCCCATCTCTGTGGCTCTCTCCACCTTCGGAGGAGTCAACGGTTCCCTCTTCACCTCCTCACGGTAAGTTGTGCAAATAGATAAATGAAAATGCCTTTACAAATCTGTTTTTAAAAGTTTTCGCTTAGTATACTGACTTCTTTTCTGATGCTTATTTTAGCCATAGAGTGGAAAAAAACAGCTCAACTTGAAAAATCTTTTAGGAAAAGATTTATTTTACAAAAAAAAGTTGATGTTCAGAGTTCCTATTCATTGGCCTGTTTGCAAGAAGACAACATTTTCAGTGTCACAACTGTTGAACAGAATGTGTCGCACTTGATTGCAACATCCGTGAATTGGACCAAGCCACTGACTTCCTCCGTCATAACAGTGTTTGGGGAATTCTTCACTGTAGTATATTAAATAAAGGGCGTATCTAAGTGGGAATGCCTCTAGTAAAAGTTAAGAATATTAATAATCATTAGAAATCAATGAAATCATATGCAAGCATTAACTGAATGTCCCCCCGCAGATTGTTCTTTGCTGGAGCCAGAGAGGGCCACCTGCCCAGCCTGCTGGCCATGATTCACGTCAAACGCTGCACGCCCATCCCCGCTCTCCTCTTCACTGTGAGTGCTGCTCTCTGCACAACACCCCTATAATGATTTCTCCCTCAGACAAGTCCATTTTTATTTACCTCATCAAACTCCATCACTGAGCGTCCTCTTCTTCTTCCTCCTCCTCAGTGTCTGTCCACCCTGCTCATGCTGTGCACCAGCGACATGTACACTCTCATCAACTACGTGGGCTTCATCAACTACCTCTTCTATGGAGTCACTGTCGCCGGGCAGATCGTGCTGCGCATCAAACAGCCCGACATGCACCGACCAATCAGGGTTTGTTTACATTTGTTTATTCATATTAACTTTTTTTGTACCAGGATATTAATGACTTTATTTCCTGTATTAGGCAAACATACATCATAGTCCTAATAATTACTCTCAGCATGTGACTACTCTTCTCTCAGCAGTTTGAATTGTATTTTTCCTTTTGTCATTTCTTAAAGATTTACCAAGATTTTTTTTTTTAAATTGAGAAATTAAAAAAAGCAAAAAACTGAAACAACCACAAAATATGTGATATTATCCAAATAATGTATTTCCCAATGAGTTATTTTTTACTTTTGTCACTGCTTTAAGTGTCATGAAAGTCTGTCTTTTAATGTTTAAATAAAGAACATGTGCTAATAAGCTGTGTTTTTAAACTAATCCAGTCCAAAACATTTATTTTATGGACCCAGGTAGTTTAAAACTGTTACTTAAAAATAGTCCAAGTTAAAAAAGAAACTCATAATATGCAGTAATTCTGCTTCATTTTAGTCAATAACCCATAAACCTCTCTAAAACTGCCCTCTAGTGCTGGGAAGGGTGAACTGTCAGACTGTAAAATGGAAAAGGATCAATTCACTTTAATAATTTCTGCCTCACATTTATTTTACCCTCTCTGCGTGCTTGTAATGAGTTATTGATTATTTTCTCTCTGCAGATCAGTCTGATTTGGCCGGTTATTTACCTCATCTTCTGGGCCTTCCTGCTCATCTTTTCGCTTTACTCCGAACCTTTGGTGTGTGGCATCGGCCTGGCCATCATGCTGACTGGCGTTCCCGTTTATTTCCTGGGAGTCTACTGGGACAACAAGCCACACTGCTTCGATGCCTTTGTTGGTAAGTTGGCTTATGACAAGTTTGATTCTATTTTACATTTTTATTGAAGTTCACAGTGTATTTACTTTCTTACCAAGAGATAGACAATTAAATAGCACCCTTGTGTTTGGTCAAGTTAGCTTTGCTTAGCATAAAGAATGTTAGCAGAGTTCGTTTACTGTCCAAAGTTAAAAATATGTCTGCCATTAGCTTTTCTTGTTGGTAAGCATATTTTTAAACTAACCAACCCCCTGTAAACCCCCCACCACCCTGCTCCCTTTCACTTAGCTAAGTTAAGCTATGCTAAGCTAAAGGCCCCTAACTCTTGCACTGAAGCCTGCCAAATGTCCTGACATTAGCTGGGTAACAATCTTTTTTTAATCTTTGCAAGAAAAATGAATAAGACTATTTCCTAAAAAGTATTCCTTTAACAAAAATATGTCAACAAATTCACTGACCATCAAAATTATGTAGTTTTGTTTATTAGCCAAAATGCTATATATTCCAGTAACACCAACATTTTTCCATACACTACATTACGGAAGCCAAGATCAGCCATGCTTCTGATTATCTTTTGATACAGCTATGGGAAGATAACAGGTTTCTAGTTTGTTTTTTTATATTGTTGAGGAAACTAGCTTTGTCTTGAGATAGCAAGATAATCAAGCAATGTTGTCAAGAAAAAACAAAGCGTAATTTTTCTTCTTATAATGTTTATCAGAAGTCAAGTGATCTTGAATCCTTAAATACAAGTGTTTTCTTAACACATTTTCTCTCAGAATTGGCCTTTTTTTCTCAAGGTATTGAAAGTAATAAACCTTAAGTTGAAGTTAAAGCTGTGACATTTTGAGATATTGAAAGAATTTACTGTGGATTTTGAGACTACTAAAGATAAAATTAATTAAAAGCACGGCTGGTATCAGCTTCCGTACTATTATTATTTACATTTTGAAAGCCTAAACTTCATGTGACTCTTTCTTTATTCTTCCAGCTAAAATGACGTCCATCGGCCAGAAGTTCTGTGTGGTGGTTTACCCGGCCATGGGAAATAGCAGTGAAAGCGCAGAGGAACAAGAGGAAATGAAGGAAGTAAGGTCTCCTCTGTCCAAGGAGGACGGAGAAAACCATAAATCAGCGGACTGCTAAAACGCACATCTTTCATCCCCCACCTGCCCCCTCCCCCCAAAACAAAACAAAACAGCCATGTGTGGTCGCACCTGTTTGCGCGCACACACTCAAAACACACCTGCAAACATATCAAAGTGGATTTGCTGATCAACAACTGTGCACCCAAACTTTTTTTTTTTTTAGATTTGAGCCTTTTATCAATCATCTTCTGTGCCAAATATTTAGTGATGTTTAGAGTAATATGACCTCGAAATGTTTTATTTGAGGTCTTTAAAGTGTGCAATGAAAAGGGCAGCAGCTTCAAAGATCCTCAAACATGTTTAAACAACCACATTTTACTCTTCATCATCATCATCATCATCATAATCCCTCTCCTGCCACACACTCCCTGCACACTCCTACTGTAAGAGCGTCGACTTTTTTTAGTATTTTTTTTATTTTTATTGTAGGACTCTTACCGTGATGGCTAAGACATTTTTTTCTCCTTTTTTCATTTCTTGTTGTTGTAAAACGTTGCATCCATTCAACACCAAAGCTGTATTTTGATTGGTCGAGGCAGAGAATCAGATTCAGATCAAGTCATTTCATGTCCTTGAAGTACACTTAGTAGTGTGTTTTGTTTTGAACCATGACTGTGATTCCGAAATGTTCCTCTTTTTTATATATATATATAAATATATAATTGTGATAATTGTTTATATCATTTGCCTTTGATGTTATTTTAGTTTAAATATGTTAATTCTAGTTTTGTTGATAGTTTTTTTTCTATTCGATATCATTTACATCTGGGCCTCTTTTTTTTTCTTTTTTTTTTACTCTTGCATCCACAGAGGTGTTCACCTGAAGCTGATGTGTGATCTGTGCTTTGTATCGCTGGAAGGTGCAGCCTCATTGTTAATTGCCTTAATTAGAATACTTTCTGTATTTTGGCGCTGTGGCAGCTCTGTCTTGTCTTGCGTGGAGCAAAGTTGAATCCTTGTACTTTTGAAGCAGTTTTTAATGTTTATGGAAGCAACAACAAAAAAAAGTGTGTTTTTTGCAAACTTTGAGTTATGGATACTTGTAAGGACACTACACTCGAGTAAACGGTTTGAACTGCAACAACATAAATGACTAGAGAGGGTAAAATCGGCAAGACGTGACAGATTTCACCACATTTGCATTGACAAAGTGCAAACCCCTGCACCGACACGTGTGAATGCCTGTGAGAGAAACAGTTTGACAACATGTTTGACTGCAGAAGTATTTTTGTAGCTTGCCATCTAGCTGTGTTTAATTTGTTTTTACTAATTTAGGAAAAAAATGAGAGCTTTGCTTTTAAAAAAAACTCTATTTAATTCATAAATTTCACAAGAAGAGATTGTAGTGCAATGTTAGTAGAGGCATCAGCAAGAAAAACTGAACATGCACCCATGAATGGATCCATTGTGTCATCTGCTGAAAGTAATATATCTACATGTATGCTGTATGTGATCATGTCAGCACACACACACACACACACACTGTGTACTCTTGTGTCTTTCTAAAATCTCAGGGTGTCTCAGGGCATCCCCACTGCCTTTCTCCTTACACACACTACCTAAAACCTCCGGACGATGAAAACTCATCCGACTGATTTGCCTCTCTGCTAAAAGTCTGTACGGTGCATTTACAGATTTATTTCCTCAGGAGACTCGATCCAACAAGCTAGCCCCTGATAATCTTTAAGAAAGTATCATGAAGAATGGCCAGTATTGTTTAGGTTTCTCTTGTCAAACTGTAAGGGACACAGGGTGTCTTGGATGTCTTATGAGTACAATGATTGTTTTGTTGTGCCTGTAAGGTTATTGTGTAGCTACTCACATCATGACAGACTGTATTTAGTCTCATAGTTAATAAAAACCACTGACTAATGTTTGAATCTGTACTTCAGGGCCTCAATCAAATATATATTTAAAACAAGTACACCTTGTCTTTTTCTTTTATTCCGTGTGTGATCATTTCAAAGAATGTCATTCTTCTTATTATTATTCAACAATGAGAGGACATTTTCCCCATTTTTGACAATGACTTTTGCTAACTTGGGCCTTAAGGTGTCCCACCTCTGATTTATAAAACAACTGTTTTTGTAGAAAGGGTTTTTCTGCTAAGTTTGACTCTAAACAGATCAGATAAAAATGGATTTTTCTGCTTGTGCACGATACCAGAAATCTAAAAGTTCAGCTTTGCTGGTGTGTTTTGTTTCTTTTGACTTATTTTATTTCTTTCTAGCTGCTTGTGTTTCCCTTATAAGCTGCACAGCTCTATTTCTCGCTTCAATTCAGACCAAAAAAAGCCTTAAAAATGTTGGAAACAATGACGTTTTCTGTCAGTCACCATGTTTATCATTAACCTACTGTGAGTGACTTTTCTTCTTGCTAAACATTACAGTACTGAAGTAATCTGACGATGCTGTTATCTGTATATCAGTGTGTGTACACAATAGCCTCTAATGTTGTGTACGTACCAAACAGAAAGCCCAGCTCATTTGTTTTTGTGTAAAAATGTGAATATTGGTGAGTGACAAGAATTAAAAGTAGGCTATGCATAAGTGGATATATTTTGTGCCTCTTTTGTGCAACTGTTTAGAAAATATTTACACATTTTAATGAGTAATATAGATTGGCAAAAGTGAGTCAGTTTCGTCATAAACTTCAATTTTATTGTAGTGACACAATGATCCACAGCTTCAGTACACATTGAGGGTGATCCAAAGCAGGCATATCTCGTCTTCAAAACAGTAGCACGTGCGGTTGGCACAAAATCAAAAAGTTATGAATTAATTTAATTCATAATAAATTAAATAACGCATTTTCCTAAAGATGTACAAGTTAATTCTTCTTGTATAGCGTGTATAATAAAAACATCTGTGGTACATGATGTAGAAACGGCAACGGATAAGGTTAGCTTAGCACAAACAGGCTAATAGCTAGCCTTAATAGCTCCAAAGGGTAACAAATCTGATAATAACACCTCTGAAACTCACCATTAAGAAACTCATATCCCGTTTGTTTTATAGATATAAAAAACAAAATGAAAAAAATACAATTTGCTGCTTTACAGACAATATGTAGGGGACTATTTCCTGGCTGTGATCAATAACATCCAGGAGTCTCCACAGCGTATAGTCCATCCCAACATGTCTGTAAAGCTACCAAATGTAATGTAAACTTTGGTTTTCATACAGATAAACAAACACGATTAAAATTCTTAATAAGTGAAGTTTATAAGTGGTGTCAAACGATTTAGCTTCTTAGCCTCTCAGCTAGGCTATATGCTATATAGCCATTAGCCACTCTTATACATGTATGTGTGGTATCAATCTTCTCATCCAACTTTCAGACTGAGAGTAAATACATCTTCATCACGAATGTCGACCTTCTTTTTTATAAAAGCAGTTATCCATCTTTAACAAATCAAACTGAGAAACATTGATGCTCATTCTATGTTGGTGTGCCCGGCTGCCTCAGATAATTATTGGAAATAAGTTAATGGAGTCATTTGTAAAGAATAGAATGAAACAAGGAAGATTTAGAGAAAAAAACTCTGAAAAGACAAAATGGCTTGAGTGCTCTACAGTAACTTCTCAAGTGACCATTTTGTTGTCAATCTTTCAGACAGTAACTATGACCTTTCTGCCATGGTAGTTTAAAAATGTAAAATGTCTCTGTAGGGCAGTGTTACATAGTGAGGGGAGTGTTTCAAGCCAACATATTTTTGGCAGTAGAGAAGTGTCTTAAGCAAGCAGAACCTGATCTAACTCTTTCTACCAACGGCTCTGTGTATCCAACAGTGCCAAGACGTGACTCTGCAACCATGTAAACTGTATCTCTTCGGTGTATCTGCTTCCTGTAGGCATCCAAAAAGGCAAAGGCATGTTTTCAAGTCATGGCTACAAAGCCGGCTCGGAGCACAGACTTCTGGAAAAGTGGGAAGCCTGTCCTCCTCGCAGAGCTAGTACCAGATGCAGAACAGAGCCTCCTTGGATTTTATAGTCTGACGCAGTTTTCTCATCGTTCCTGAAAATAAAGACAAAATAGGAGATACAGATGAGAACATGTCAGAAAGCATGAATCACTGCACTGAAAACCAAACAGAAGGCCAGACCAGTTAAAAAAGAAATTGTCTAATAGAAGAGATTATTCTGGTGCAAACTTGAGAACCTGCCGATTGCATAAAAACTTTGTCACGACATTGTACGCAAAGGATTGCAAATCTTTTTGAAGCAAAAAAGGTTTATTTATATTTTTCGAGTGGTTCTGTGTGTTTAGGTGTATATGTTCCCCCCCTGGAAAAAGGTATTTCAGACTTACATCTGTTTTCCACTGTAGATCAACCTCTGCTGCTGCGGAGGGATCCCTTCTTTCTCTTCCACTCTTTCTTTAATCCGCTCCACCTGGATGTAAATATTTGTAAAAAATAAAAAGCTCAATGCTTCAACACACATTGGATAATGAACTTAAGACAGGCAGTAAACATGAAGAAATATAAAAGATTATACTCCACCTTATCTGTGGGCTCTATGTCAATCTCTATCTCTTTTCCTGTGAGTGTCTGAGACAATAAAAACATTTTCAGGTTATTTATTGTGTTAAACTTCAGGCTGGCTACAATGATAGGTGTTTAAAAAACAAAATGCTGGGCTAGTCGTTATACTTGCTTTGCCTTACCTTGACTTTAATAAGCATCTTTCTTGATGTTCCTCTATCAAACGCACTGGAGCTGGTTTAGTTTGAAGATTGTGATGCAGTAATAATGCAGTATTTTGTTGACAAAGCTAGTATTCCTTCACTTCCCAAATTTCAATGGGAGTTTCCGGTGTTTCTCGGTAAATCCCACCCCTCCTTTTTTGGATCTTAATGGTTCCGCTCGGACGTGTTTGTCGGACTATGTGATTTCTTGATGTATCATCTAAAGAGCTCATACTGTACACGCTTATTATCTGACGTCAACGTGAGTGTGTTCACAACAGAGCAAAACAACAGCTACGTTTCCCGAATACCTCAAAACAGTCTTTACGACAACAGCGCAACGTAGCGTAAAGCGAGTTTTGCATTTGTAGTTTTCACCTGCGTGTCCTTAAATAGCTTGAGCCCCTTAAAAACTACAAAGTGGCTTTCAGTCTGTGTCCGCCCCCGAAACATTTCCCGCGCGCAAACCCGAAAAAGGAAACAGCGGAACAGAAAAACTCATTCACGCTTTCCTGGAGGTAACTACTTTATTTTTCTTTATCTTTACAATAATTCAGAAGTTGGCGACATGGTTATGTATGCTAACACACGCAGATTACAGTGCTCATTAAAGGGATTACATTTGTGTCATTTAAACCGATGCTAACCTTGAAGTATGACGTGAGGGTTAAGTAAACGCCGCTGTTCTGATCAGTGGTACAGTTAGGCGTGCTTAGCATTAGCAATAGCATTGTCATCCTTGCTTAAGATGGTCTTATTACATGTACCCACAGCAGTAATTACACCCTCTGCTAAGATGTTTCTCCCAGACCCCATATCACACTGCATGTCATTTCTACCATTCATGGCCCTACAGTATGTTTAAGAAGGGAGGACAAGGAAGATAAGAAAATTATCAAAGCAGAAATTATGAACCTTTCTGTCTTTCTTTTTTCCACAGATTGACTTTCAAGGAGAAACCGCTTCATTCCACTTTTTTACTTACCCAACCTGTAGATCCTGTTTCCAAAATGCCTCGCATTGAGAATGACATCAAGCTGGACTTTAAGGATGTGCTCCTCCGTCCAAAGCGAAGCACACTCAAGTCTAGGAGCGAGGTAGGTTTTGGTTCCAGACTGACCTGTATAGTACATAAAGAGCTGAGCGAGCACACATCCTCATTGGCATATGGTATTTATCCAAACCTTCACATCTGATTGGAGGATACAAATAGTGGCACTAATATCAAATCTTATAAGCACCTGCTTTCTTTCTGTAATTGCATACACTGATCTATCATTGCCTTTGCCTCGACCAGGTGGACCTAATGAGGAGCTTCACTTTCAGGAACTCCAAAGGCACCTACAGAGGGATCCCCATCGTTGCTGCGAACATGGACACTGTAGGGACCTTTGAGATGGCGTTGGCTCTGCATCAGGTAGGTTGTGCTTGACATGGGATATTTATAAAAAGCTTTATATATCATTTCAGAGCTACAAAGAGCAAATACGGCTTAACTCTTTATTAATGGTTCTACAATTTTACAACTGTTTTCTAATTTTTGGTTAGGTCATTGTTTCATCAGCTGGAAACGGTTGAATACACTATATTTAAAGTCAACCGTAGAAGTGAGCACCAACATGCCTGATACTATTATATGATATAACAGGCTTATAGGGAGGACAGTCCCTACTTCTTCTCTTCTCCTTCAGATTCAAAGGGTTACCCCCTTTCCCAGCTGCCAGAAGTAGCATTAGTGGCTAATGTGTAGCATTTTTTCTCTCGATATACTTACAAAGATAATTAAGGCCACAAGCTGTACGTCTTAATACAGGGTCCTCTTTAGCCTGTTTTGTTTTGTTTCGTACCATCAGTCTATATTATAATTAATTAACAATTATAAAAGATGCCCCAGGTGGCCTTTGGATGTAATCGTGCCCTCCACAGATGTCAATCTCAACCAGAATGTGTCATGTCTTCCTCCAGTTCACTCTCTTCACCACAGTTCACAAACATTACTCCGTGGATGAATGGAAGGAGTTTGCAGCCAAGAATCCCGATTGCGTGAAGGTAATTAATTGTACTTTATTATTATTTTTACTGGGCTTTGAAACGGCTTAATTTTTTTGAACACTCTCTTTTCTCTGTTACCTCCAGAACGTAGCGGTCAGCACAGGCACCGGCGACGGTGACTTTGACAGGATTTCAGCCATCTTGGCGGCGGTGCCACAGCTGCAGTATATCTGTGTAGACGTGGCGAACGGCTACTCCGAACACTTTGTTCACTTTGTCAAAGATGTCAGGCAGAAGTTCCCCTCCCACACTATAATGGTGGGTAGATGTTTGTGACTTTGAAGTATGGCATGTGCAGCTGAAACAGGAAATGAAGATGACTTTTTTGCTTCTTCTGCCCAGGCAGGAAATGTGGTGACAGGGGAGATGGTAGAAGAGTTGATCCTGGCTGGTGCTGACATCATCAAAGTAGGCATCGGACCAGGTAATCAGAGTGTTACATTTTTAACACGTCAACGTTGATATTTTAAATACACTCCAATTTTATCTTAATACTCTGTCACAATGTTCAAATCCTTTCCTGTGTCTCTGTTTGTATGGATGGATATTTTCAAGCAATAATCACTTTGCACATCAAACACAAATGCTGTTTTCAAAATAAGGACTGCAGACTAGAAATTTTAAGAGTCAATCCCCTTGCCCCTGTGTCTTCCTCAACAGGCTCTGTGTGTACCACCCGCAAGAAGACCGGTGTGGGATACCCCCAGCTGAGCGCTGTGATCGAGTGTGCAGATGCAGCCCATGGCCTGGGTGGCCACATCATCTCTGTGAGTGACTTGTCTTTAAAGATGCAGCGATTGTGAAAATCAGAGACGATAACAATATCCATGTTAAAAATAATAATTTAGCGGATTAGGTTATCAATGTTCCTTCCTGTTCTCTCTATCTGGGATCAGTGTAATTTGTTCAGACGTATATTACAAAATGTACAGTTACAAACACACAACATGGTGTTCTGATTTGTGTCTTCTCTTCCACACAGGACGGGGGATGTACTTGCCCAGGAGACGTCTCTAAGGCTTTTGGTAAGTGTTCAATTTCAAAATTCCAAACACTGTAAGAAAAAATAATCGCCCTGTGAAAAACAAAGAGCTCACCTTCTTTATTCTTCTCTGTGGGACTCAGGCGCTGGAGCGGACTTTGTGATGCTGGGTGGTATGCTCGCCGGCCATTCAGAATGCGGGGGTGAAGTTATCGAGAAAAGCGGCAAGAAGTACAAGCTGTTCTACGGTATGAGCTCCGACACAGCGATGAAGAAACATGCAGGGGGCGTGGCTGAGTACAGGTCAGAGCCTTTTTTTAATTTATTTTTTTAGAATAGTCTTCCTATGATGTTTGTGTTTTGTAGTCCTTAAATCCTCATGTTCTGTGTGTTGTTGTTGTTTGTTTTACCTCCAGAGCATCGGAGGGGAAGACGGTGGAAGTTCTGTATAAAGGTCCGGTGGATGTGACAATACGAGACATCCTGGGTGGGGTCCGCTCCACCTGCACCTATGTAGGGGCGGGAAAACTAAAGGAACTGAGCCGCAGGACCACCTTCATCAGGGTCACACAACAGCTCAACACTGTCTTCGGCAATGACAGCTGAATCCTTCTGGCTTAATCCGGCTTCAGATGAACGGATAAATCTACCCCATCAGTCACTGAGGTGTAGACACAAGTGACCAGACATGTTCATTTATACTTCAATTTCTTCCTTTTTTTTTTTTGTGGTGGAGGTTTATTAACTTAAGATGTCAATGCAATTTTATTCTAATGATTTTAAATTCAAGAGTTTTCCGCACACAAAATCCGAGTTACTCAACATGTTAAATGTAACTTCATACAAGCCACAGAGTGTTTCAGTGTGTCTCCAGACATTCAGACATGAGCCGGTGACCCCCTGCATGAGTCTCTACGCAGGGTCTGCTCTGTCACTATCCCAATGCAAGGCCTTCACTCAGTCTTTTTACATGTATACAAATCTTCAGCTGTCTCTCAAACAGTATCTACTTATGTTTCTATGCATCGTTAGCCTTCGTCACCCACGTATAAAACTAGAGTCTTAAATTATTAACAAAGCCTGAAAATATGTGCAGCTGCTGCTAGTTAGATCCATTTTAAGAGATGTTATCATTCCATCGCTCAGTAAGTTTTGCACTTTAATCATTTATAATTGTATTTTAATTTTCATCAATGTTTGGTAACTAGTGTCAAACATTTCCAGCACCTATCACTGTTACTTTATTATAACAAGAGGGCGAATTTGATAGAAGAAAAAGTTACACACGGACCAGTATATGCTAATTTAGAGTACCAGTACGTACCAGTTCACAGTGAGGTAATGCTGACATCATAGCAGAGTTGTTACAATATTTTAATAGTACATGCAGCGTCTCTCTTCGCTCTGGTTTTTGCTGCTCTTGATCAATAAGAAAGGTTGTTGGGTGAATATTAGTAATGTGCACATCCAGTACAGTTATGATTCTTAATAGCTGTTAAATTAAGAGGTTATTCTTAAATTGTATTTTATTAGTAAAGGCTGTGGTGGAATAGGTGAAGTGTCTGAAGTAACTCAAGCTGCTCCTGAGTATTCTGTCTTCTTCTTTTGTCACATTGGTTTGAAAAGGCAAACTGTGTGATTGAAATGCAGTTTATGAATTCAATTTTGAGTTTTAATCAATCAATAAAAACATTCCATATCTGAATTTTGTTGTTTTACTTCATATCAGAGTGTTTACAACATGTAGGTATAATACAAAAAAACACACATTCCTTGTTGCCAGTCTGCACTATAAGATCACCATATTATGAGAAGGCAATGACACATTGATCACCACTAGGTGGAGACAAACACCTTAAACTGGCAGCTTGGAAAAGAAAGAACCATCAAATAATCTTCAGCACTAAAGAAGCAATCTTAAAAAAACAAAGGTTGTCATAATGAGAAAGACATCCTTCAAAGATGTTACTAAATGTTTGGTACAACAACAAAAATCCCAAACCTGACTTCTAGTTACATATACAGTAAAACACTTCATATTCATTTGAAAGCAACTTAACACGAGTAAATGAGATTCATGCTCATTATATGACTTCAAGAAACAATCAATCATTGTAGAGATTTGTAGCCTTGCATGAATTAGCCTTGTACGTTGATTAGACATTAGAAAAGAAAAAGGGTTATATTACTTTAGGGAAAATGCTGCTTATTAATAACACAACCTCTGTAATGCACACATCACCAGCCGTTGCTCCAAAGGAAAATAAAAGTGGTACAGTCCATCTTTGAATGCTTTCTCGGCTCCCTGCTAACTCGAGGGGTATTGTGGCGGGTAAATATTTGTCCAATTTCCTTTCCTTGTTGTACAATGGCAACCAGGTCTAAGTGGTTGAGACTCATTTTCAGTGTTTCTTCTCCTAATGCTGTCCAGTTCTGCTGATGGACGACTTCAGTTCTCATCTTTGTTGTTTCTCCATTTTGTTCATGAAGATTTGCTGCAACCAAAAACCTAAAAACCTTGTCAACTGATTGATGCATCACAACAATGATAATACTCTGTCATTAGAAAGCTGAGCTAGATATCCTCAAACTAAGAACCACATAATGTGATCCTTTAAGTTATTTGCAGACTGTCACATAAACTAATGATCCATTAAAAAGTTTGAGCACAGACTGATCAACCACCTCTGAAAGTTTGGAGCTAATTAGCAAGTTAGCATGTATTAATGACATTTATATTCAACCAAAAAAAGTAAAGGAAAAGCAATATTCTGATCGTGTTAGGTAAGAAATAATCTATGAGCAACAATTTGTAAAAAAAAACAATTTGTTAATGTGGGTCCAGAGACATGTTGCCATCTTTTAGAAAAGTTCACAAAGCACCTCAGTGATGTGTGAGTCACCAATAACTTTTCCACAAGCACAGGCACGTTGGGGCGACATCTGGCCATAGCCTCCTCCATAATAGTTTGGATTTACCTTCATGTTTACCCTCCCACAAGAGCATTTCCACTGCTGCTGCTGCTGCCGTTGTTGTTGAGCATATGATCCATATGCATATCCACCTCCATATAAATCAGCTGTGCTACTTTGCGTCTCCATTTCCAAACAAACAAAAGGTGTTAGGTCCTGGTTAGTGGACCCGATGGTTAATGTGACTATTTTTCTTCTCTGGTGTTGGCCAATCAGATTGTAAAAAGATAACGAGTTAGGACAGCTCCATATGACTTCCACTTTTTCTGGACGAGCTATTTGTTCACTCACATCGTCACCATAATGGCTGATTACCGGAGTGGAAACCCTTCGGCCTGTATCTTCGTAGGGCATTGGATCCGTATTTGCAACCTCAGGATACTCTGTTGTGAGGGAGCTGAGCTGGTTACCTTTCCAGCACAGTCCAAAGATGTCTCCACGTTGCAAATCTCTTGCGTAGTTTTTGTCACATAATCCAATGGTCCACTCACAGTCTTTGGAGAGGCTTATTCCCCATTTGTAACTATTATTATCTCTGGAAGACATACCCTGAATGAGTAATGTGCTTTTATTCAGCTGACCACTGGAGAAGACCTTCCTGCGGTCTTTGGACAGCGTCATGCCTTGGTCCAAATTATTTGAGTCAAAGTACAGGTTTGGCTTAACTGCACTGAGCTCCTGCTGGTTCTCTGGGTCAACATGAGTCAACAGGGATCCCCAGAAGTTGCTCACCTGCTCCATCATTTTTTCTCCTCTCTGTGTTATCTCTTGAACCAGTTTGTCACGATCACTGCCAGGCTCCAACCCTTTTCTCAAATCCACAGACTTTGCATTCTCCAAATCCTGATGTACCTGAGAATACATCTTCAGGAATCTGAAGGCGTCCTCCTCGCTCTTTGCTGCTTGCAAGCTGCTCTTGCTGGTTTTGACTGACACCATACGAGCAGAGACAGAACTCTGAACACTGGTCAAGGCAAGGTCACGCAGGTTAGTCACAGCCTCGATGAGACGAACACTGGAGCGACCCAGTTTTTTCTCTTTCATTCTTCTCCCACTTTTCCAGACTGGTATTTTTACCATCAGCCTTCACCAGTAAGGACTGCTGCTCAGCTTTGACCTTTTCCATGAGCTCTTTGTGGGCTGTGGAGAAGGTCTTCATATTATGCAGGCGGTGCTGGTCTTCAATTGCACATGAAACACACACACAGGTCAAGTCGTCCAAGCAGTAGTACTCAAGGAGTTTGCCATGTTGAGGGCATTTAGTGGTCCCAGCTAAATCTCCATTTCCTGAGGCTATAGGCTCCGTCAGAGGATGAGTCTGCAGTAACACAGGAGTGGTCAGGTGTGCCTGGAGATGCTGGACACACATGGAGATCTCACATTTCATGCAGGTTTTCCGCGCTGGTTGTCTGTTATCCTCTGTACACATGTCACAGAGGATCACTTGACGGTCCTTGGCTAGATTGTCGGACATGTTTTTGAAGCAGGAAGTGCTGATTAAAAGTGTTCTTCAATAAGATTCAGTGCTAAAAAAAAAGTCCTCAGTATCCTCCTCGTATCTCAGTTTTACTGTTTTTGTAGATAAGATAATGTGGTTGTTAATTCGCTCGAGTTTCTCAGTCCCCAGGCTCTTCAACGGCAGCTCTGCCTAACAGTTTTGTTTCTGCTAAAGTAAACCTTCAGTGGGTTTTTCACACACTGATATGGCTGCTTCCTCTTTCATGGCATTTGTTTGCTAAGGGTGTAAAGCAATAAAAAGTCATCTAAAGAATTCAGTTATCAGTCAGTCCATGACAGTCCAACTGTTAGCCTATATTCCTTTACCATTTCAATGTCCATCTTCTTTATTTGTTTAAAATCAAAATGTTCCACATATTTAATAAAAAAACATTCATCACAGGCCTACTTGTTTTATGGCATGTTATTATATCATTTATTTTCAGTGATCTTTCTGGTGTTTTGATTTCTGAGGATATCAAAGATTCAATAAACAAACGAAATGGTATCTGTCAGGTATCTAGTTTAACATCAGTATCTCAAAATATGATCTGTCAAAGATGCAGCTCTAATATGTGAAAAGATCTGAAAAATACAACTAATTTGTGGATAGGTTATATGTAGCCTATGTTGCACGGGTAGATAGCTGGATTTGGCATTTCTCCAGGTCCTATGTGTCTGTTAACGGAGATATCTCGAAGTAGAATACGTCAGAGATGCAGCATACATGTGAAAAGATATTTACATGCCAATATTCAATGTTTGTAATGACGCCACCTACTGGAAAAAGACAGTAAGCCTCGTGTAGCCAAACATCCCAGATAGCAAGGCGACATTGAAAAACTGTTGAATCAATGTGAATGTGTCAACGTTAATATCGTTGAATCAACATTGAAATCTGATGTTGTATCAACGTCACTTTTGCACCCTCCGTTAATATTGAAACAACATTGAAATCATCACTAAAAATCAACAACGTTTCAATGGTTTTTCAACCACAGCAAACTACTCTTACCGTAATACTTATAATATATCCTGCTTTATCTACAGCCAGGATAAACATCATGAAATATAGCAATAGCCCTTTATCTGAAGTAACTCAAGCTGCTCTGGAGTATTCTGTCTCCTTTTTTTGTCACATTGGTTTGAAAAGGTAAACTGTGTGATTGAAATGCAGTTTATGAATTCAACTTTGAGTTTTAATCAATCAATAAAAACATTCCACATCTGAATTTTGTTGTTTTACTTTATATCAGAGTGTTTACAACATGTAGGTATAATACAAAAAAACACACATTCCTTGTTGCCAGTCTGCACTATAAGATCACCATATTATGAGAAGGCAATGACACATTGATCACCACTAGGTGGAGACAAACACCTTAAACTGGCAGCTTGGAAAAGAAAGAACCATCAAATAATCTTCAGCACTAAAGAAGCAATCTTAAAAAAACAAAGGTTGTCATAATGAGAAAGACATCCTTCAAAGATGTTACTAAATGTTTGGTACAACAACAAAAATCCCAAACCTGACTTCTACTTACATATACAGTAAAACACTTCATATTCATTTGAAAGCAACTTAACACGAGTAAATGAGATTCATGCTCATTATATGACTTCAAGAAACAATCAATCATTGTAGAGATTTGTAGCCTTGCATGAATTAGCCTTGTACGTTGATTAGACATTAGAAAAGAAAAAGGGTTATATTACTTTAGGGAAAATGCTGCTTATTAATAACACAACCTCTGTAATGCACACATCACCAGCCGTTGCTCCAAAGGAAAATAAAAGTGGTACAGTCCATCTTTGAATGCTTTCTCGGCTCCCTGCTAACTCGAGGGGTATTGTGGCTGGTTAATATTTGTCCAATTTCCTTTCCTTGTTGTACAATGGCAACCAGGTCTAAGTGGTTGAGACTCATTTTCAGTGTTTCTTCTCCTAATGCTGTCCAGTTCTGCTGATGGAGGACTTCAGTTCTCATCTTCGTTGTTTCTCCATTTTGTTCATGACGATTAGCTGCAACCAAAAACCTAAAAACCTTAATGTCAACTGATTGATGCATCACAACAATGATCATACTCTGTCATTAGAAAGCTGAGCTAGATATCCTCAAACCAAGAACCACATAATGTGATCCTTCAAGTTATTTGCAGACTGTCACATAAACTAATGGTCCATTAAAAGTTTTAAGCACAGACTGATCAACCACCTCTAAAAGTTTGGAGCTAATCAGCAAGTTAGCATGTATTAATGACATTTATATTCAACCAACAAAAGTAAAGGAAAACAATATTCTGATCATGTTGAGTAAGAAATAATCTGAGCAACAATTTGTGTGTTAATGTGGGTCCAAAGACATTTTGCCATCTTTTAAAAAAGTTCACAAAGCACCTCATTGATGTGTGAGACACCAATAAGGTTTCCACAAGCAGAGGTGTGTTGGGACATCTGGTCAAAGCCGCCTCTACGGTATGAATTTAGCCTCCTAGGGTTTACCCACCCATGTGAAAATTTAATCTGCTGCTGCAGCCGTTGTTGAGCATGTGATTGTGCATATCCACCCCCAAGTAAACCAACTGTGCTATCTTGCGACTCCATTTCCAAACAAACAAAAGGAGTTAGGTCCTGGTTAGTGGACCCGATGGTTAATGTGACTATTTTTCTTCTCAGGTGATCGCCGATCAGATTGTAAAAAGATAATGAGTTGGGACAGCTCCATATGACCTCCACTTTTTCTGGACGAGCTATTTGTTCACCCACATCTTCACCACAATGGCTGATTACCTGAGTGGAAACCCTTCGGCCTGTATCTCTGTTGGGCTCCATTAGTAGACGCTTGAAAGCCATGGCCATTTGATCAGACTGCACTGGAATCGGATTTGCAACCTCAACATTCTCTGTTGTGAGGGAGCTGAGCTTGTTAGCATTCCAGCACAATCCAAACATGTCTCCACCTTGAAAACCTATTGCGTAGTTTTTGTCACATAAGCCAATGGTCCAATCACAGTCTCTGGAGAGGCTTATTCCCCATCTGTAACTATTATTAGTTACAGATGACATACCCTGAATGAGTAATGTGCTTTTATTCAGCTGACCACTGTAGAAGACCGTCCTGCCGTCTTTGGACAGCGTCATGCCTTGGCCCAAAGTCTCTGAGTCAAAGTACAGGTTTGATCTAACTGCACTGAGCTCCTGCTGGTTCTCGGGGTCAACATGAGTCAACAGGGATCCCCAGAAGTTGGTCACCTGCTCCATCATTTTTTCACCACTCTGTGTTATCTCTTGAACCAGTTTATCGCGATCACTGCCAGGCTCCAACCCTTTTCTCAAATCCACGGCCTTTGCATTCTCCAAATCCTGATGTACCTGAGAATACATCTGCAGGAATCTGAAGGCGTCCTCCTCGCTCTTTGCTGCTTGCAAGCTGCTCTTGCTGGTTTTGATAGACACCATACGAGCAGAGACTGAACTCTGAACACTGGTCAAGGCAAGGTCACGCAGGTTAGTCACAGCCTCGATGAGACGAACACTGGAGCGACCAAGTTTTTCTCTTTCATTCTTCTCCCACTTTTCCAGACTGGTATTTTTACCATCAGCCTTCACCAGTAAGGACTGCTGCTCAGCTTTGACCTTTTCCATGAGCTCTTTGTGGGCTGTGGAGAAAGTCTTCATATTATGCAGGCGGTGCTGGTCTTCAATTGCACATGAAACACACACACAGGTCAAGTCGTCCAAGCAGTAGTACTCAAGGAGTTTGCCATGTTGTGGGCATTTAGTGGTCCCAGCTAAACCTCCATTTCCTGAGGCTATAGGCTCCGTCAGAGGATGAGTCTGCAGTAACACAGGAGTGGTCAGGTGTGCCTGGAGATGCTGGACACACATGGAGATCTCACATTTCATGCAGGTTTTCCGCGCTGGTTGTCTGTTATCCTCTGTACACATGTCACAGAGGATCACTTGACGGTCCTTGGCTAGATTGTCGGACATGTTTTTGAAGCAGGAAGTGCTGATTAAAAGTGTTCTTCAATAAGATTCAGTGCTAAAAAAAAAGTCCTCAGTATCCTCCTCGTATCTCTCAGTTTTACTGTTTTGGTAGATAAGATAATGTGGTTGTTAATTCGCTCAAGTTTCTCAGTCCCCAGGCTCTTCAACGGCAGCTCTGCCTAACAGTTTCGTTTCTGCTAAAGTAAACCTTCAGTGGGTTTGTCACACACTGATATGGCTGCCGCCTCTTTCATGGCTTTGTTTGCTAAGGTTGTTAAGCAATAAAAAGTCATCAAAAGAATTCAGTTATCAGTCAGTCCATGACAGTCCAACTGTTAGCCTATATTCCTTTACCATTTCAATGTCCATCTTCTTAATTTGTTGAAAATCAAAATGTTCCACCTATTTAATAAAAACAATCTTTCTGGTGTCTTGATTTCTGAGGATATCAAAGATTCCTAAATAAACATACAAAATGGTATCTGTCAGGTAGTTTTACATATCTCAAAATAGAAACTGTCAAAGATGCAGCTAATATGTAAAAAGATCTGAAATATAGATCTAATTTTAGGATAGGATATATGTATATTGCACGGGTGGATATCTGGATTTGCCATTTCTCCAGGTCCAATCGTGTCTGTTTATGGAGATATCTCAAAATAAATCTGTCAGAGATGCAGCTAATATGCGAAGAGATTTGAAAAATTATCTTCAGTGAATATCATTTTAGGATATTATTGCACGTATGTATCCGCAGTTTCAATATTTCCGGGACCAATCTTGTCCGTTTACGGAGATATCCCAAAATAATGTCAAAGATAAAGTGTTTAATCTTCTGGATATTTTCAGAATCTTTGACGTAAACAACCGTATCATCACCTTGAATAGTTCTGTATTTTAGGCATTTATTTCAGTCTGACTACAATTAATTAATTTTTCCACAATGTAGCACAAATTACTGATATTTGCATTCACCAAATGAAACAAAAAATATTATTACTCTGGTGTGTTCGATAAGCATTGATATAATTGTAATCAGCAAAATGGAAATGTGTAAATGTTGGCAAAAGACAAAAACATGGCTGTCCATTACAGAAGTTCGCAAAGCACCTCAGTGTTGTCGGAGAGACCAATATTTTTTCCACACTCACAGATTTTTTGGGGAGACATTTGGTAGTGTCTGTGATTATTGGGATCTATTTTCCAAAGATTATCCCTCCCACATGAGCATTTCCACTGCTTCCGCCATAGTTGTTGATGTGTTGATGAAACCCCAGATCCACTTGCACTCGACTTAGTTGACTTTTCCATTTCAAAGCGAACAAAAGAAGTTAGTTGCCACGTTCTGGAACTGACTGCTATATTGACAATTTGTCTTTTCTGATGCTGGCCGATCACACTGAAGAAGGATAAGTCAGGATAGCTCCATACCACTTCCACTTTTGTATATTGGGCTATTTGTTTTGTCTTCTCTTCACCTGAAGAGTTCAGCACTTGAGAGTAAGTGTTGCGCCTTGTATTTTGTCGATTCACAGTTCTCATTGCACCTGAAGTGTTAGTCTCACAATATTCTGTTTTGAGAGAGCTGAGCTGGTTACCTTTCCAGCACAGTCCATAGACGTCTCCTTGTTTGCCATTGGACTCCATTGCATAGTTTTGGTCACATAAGCCAATGGTCCAGTCACAGTCGTTGGAGAGGCTGATTACCCATCTGTGAATGTCATGTGTTGTGGAAGACTGTGTATCTTGAATTAGAAATGTGAAGGAAGTATTTCTCCCCTGCCAGTCACTGTAGAAGACCTTCCTTTTGTCTTTGGAGAGTGACATCCCGGGACCACAAGTCAGAGGGTCAAAGAAAGAGTCTGAACTAACTGCACAGAGCTTCTGCTGGTTCTCTGGGTCAACATGAGTCAACAGGGATCCCCAGAAGTGGCTCGTCTGTTCCATTATTTCGTCACCTCTCTGTCTTATCTCTTGAACCAGTTTGTCGCGATCACTGCCAGGCTGCAACCCTTTTCTCAAATCCACAGCCTTTGCATTCTCCAAATCCCGATGTACCTGAGAATACATCTGCAGGAATTTGAAGGCGTCCTCCTCGCTCTTTGCTGCTTGTAAGCTGCTCTTGCTGGTTTTGACTGACACCATACGAGCAGAGACAGAACTCTGGACACTGATCAAGGAAAGGTCACGCAGGTTAGTCACAGCCTCGATAAGACGAACACTAGAACGACCCAGTTTGTCTCTTTCGCTCTTCTCCCACTTTTCAAGAATCACACTTTCATCATGACTTTTTACCTGTAAGGCCTGCTGTTCAGCTTTGACCTTTTCCAGTAGCTCTTTGTGGGCTGTGGAGAAAGTCATATTGTGTTTGCTGTGCTGGTCCTCAATTGCACATGAAACACACACACAGGTCAAGTCGTCCAAGCAGTAGTACTCAAGGAGTTTTCCATGTTGTGGGCATTTAGTGGTCCCAGCTAAACCTCCATTTCCTGAGGCTATAGGCTCCGTCAGAGTATGAGACTGCAGAAAGACAGGATTGGTCAGGTGCGCCCGGAGGTGCTGGACACACATGGAGATCTCACATTTCATGCAGGTCTTTCGCGCTGGTTGTCTGATATCCTCTGTACACATGTCACAGAGGATCACTTGCAGCATGTCCTTACGTAGATTGCTAGACATGTTTTCAGACTCAAGAGGATCTTGAAATTAAGTATTTTCTTTGAATCATATACTAGTTCTGAAGAAGTATTATGAAATGGTGTCGAATTAGCTGTTTGCCTTTTCCTGTCTCTCAGAGTCCGGTGTGTTTGAGTAAACGCCAGCATTAGGCCACTCTCCAGCTCTTATATAGCACTACAGCAGAGTAAAACTGTCCGCCCTACTCATAAACATCTCCACTTAACCTTATCAGTCCAAAAAAGATTAATAATTAACTATAGGTATTAGGTAACATCTACAAACATGTACGAATACTTTGAAGTTTTTAGACAAAAAAATCAGCCAATTAACAATCTTCATAAAACATTACAGCCTAACAGTTTTAGATCAGTTTTACATACAGGACTATAAAATAACATCAAGTCCAACAAAGAACAAGGGGCCACAGGTGGATTCATTTGGATTATCTTTTACCAAAGATAAGATAGTAAAGATGAGGTGATTGCCAGTGACCAACTGGTTTATTACGTGGCAAGTTCTTATTATCTACTGGGCAGGTTTTACTGGATTTGATAAGATAAGCAGAAAAAAAAACTCCTGTCAGAGTACTTTCAAGACTTTAGGCCTCAAAGGTAGGACCTCCAAGCCTTCATTAATGGATTTAAAGATGGTTTCATTGTTTTCTTGAGGCTGTCAGGGTGAAGCTTTAGTTTTAAATGAGCTTTACTTGCTGTAATAGGTCGCTACTAAACAAACAAAAAATCGGACACTCAAATAGCTCGAGCGCTAGCAAACCTAAACTAACCAGCTGACGTCAGCGCTCGTGCGTACTCCTCAAATGCGCAGACGGATTTGATCAGCTCAATCAATCTGCGACAATAATCAATTCATTGTAACATTAAAGTGCACAAGGTAAGCCACTGATAAGACTACCGCTAGTGACCAAAACGACTTGACCTCGACGTTAAGCTAGCTGTCCTAAATGAGCTAAAGTTAGCTAGCGACACAACACGAGTTTTACCCGAAATGATGCAGATTAAAACTCGGTTATTCCTGTTGGTGTTTGAAATGTTTTTGAGGCAGTTCATACATTTTAAAGTTAGTATTCTCAGTTTTTAGGTAAACTAAAAGAAGCAAATTCCTGTCATTTGCAGTCTTCCTCACTAAATGTATTAAATTGGCTCAAAATACTACATTGAAATGCTGCAAGCAGGCCTACTTTACTTTAGCGCCCAACACTGAATAATCTCCACTTTTAGTAATTGAATTAAAGTCGCTACTTTTATGAATCAGGAACTACTACAGTTACAGGCATATACACAATCTACTGTCTTATATACTGCAGAAAAATCTGTGATGATGGACAAAAGTATGTCCTCTCAGCCAATCAGTTTTGTGTCTTTTTTATCATCACAGATAATGAGGAATATGCAGACAGTCGATGGAGGACTCCCCATTGTCAGACAAAACACACCTGATGCTCCCGCAGAGACTCTGTCTGAAGTCAACAGTATCCCAATGACTTTCAGCCTGAACCAGAGCAGCGCCATGTGTCTGCCTGTGGTCTCTGATTGTCAGATGCTTATCTGGGTTCACTCAAACCAGATGGAACAACATCTGGAAGCTGCTGCAGAGCTGGGTAAGCAGTTTGATAGATTTCCATACCTGACACAGAAACAGACAGCTTCCCTTGCTCAGCGATGCTCCCTGCACCCTGACCAGGTGAAAGTGTGGTTCATGGTACAGAGGCTCCGCTTTGGCATCAGCTGGGACCATAAAGACATCCAGATGGTTCGGAACCAGTTCAAGTCAAATCAGGGAAAGAAGGAGCCAACAATGATGGAAAAAGAGGAAAACACTGATAGTGGAGAGAAAAAGACACGAAAAAGGGAAGTTAAAACATCTGGTGGAAACAAGGTGAGAGGAAAGTTGAGTAAGGAACAAAGTACAATTGAGGGAGGGATGGTCGGAGTGAATGTGAGGGCTTATGAACAAATGGAGAAAAACATGAAGCTGGAGCACCAAATGAAGAAAGAGAAGGATGGAAAAGTCAAGGAAGATGAAAAGGATACTCAGAGAAAGCGGAAAAGGAGGAAAGTGACGGGCAAGATGGGAGAGGAAAAAATGAAGAGAGTTGACCCTAACCCCTCTACCTCCCGAGATGCTCACGATACTACTGGTAAAACAAAAATATGGGCTAAGTTAGAGGAAGAGCTGCATGCAAAGTCAACAAACCTCTGTGATACCGTCACTGATGTTGACAAACTCAAGGCGCTCATTAATGCGAACGATAATCCAATGACGGATCAACACGCAGAAGAAAAATGCACACTTCCCGCTAAGATCCGCAGCTTTTCAAAGACGCAGACTCAGGTGGAGATGATGAGGATGGCTTTCCTGCTTTGCCAGTATCCAGACAGCGATGACTACGAGCATTTGTCCACGCTGATTAGCGTCCCCCGCTACTTGTTGGTTCAGTGGTTTGGTGACACGCGCTATCACATCAAGAGGGGAAGGCCACGCTGGATGAGTGAGGAGCAGCACTGCCGAACGCTGGCCAACGTCAAGTACAGGCAGTACCTGAAGAAGCTGGAGAAGTTGCGGAAAATGGAGAGCCGCCAAAAAAGAACACAGAAGACTGAGCTTGACGGGAGCGTGACCTGTGGTGAGGAAACAAGGGACCTAGTTCCTACAGAGTCAACGTGATTCAAGAGTCTAATTTCTTTACAATTTGAAATGTTTTTCAAAAATGTATTTAAGACTTATAATCTGCGTTTTATTTGTTTTGAATTCAAGAAGTCTGTTTTGCAAAACAATTTGAAAAGAAGTTGCTACTGTAAATTCGACGCATGTTGTTGTGATCTTCATGTAGAATGTTTTGTTGTGATCACGGTTATTGAGATTAATGAACAAACGTGAGAAATACTCTTTGTCTCAATGTTACATCAAAAAGTCCCCTCATGTTCTTTCAAGTTGTTTTTATTGTCATTCAGGTAAAATGTTCATTTACATGTTTGAACCAGACTCTCTTTGTTGTACGCTTATTCAAAACATTCAAAGATTAAAGAAAGGAAATAAAGAAGTTTATCAGGTGTTTGTTCTCACCTGTAGAGAAGTTTTACCTCCACACTTAATTAACAAAAATATAGTTCAATTCTTGTGTATCTTTTATAGGATATATTGCACGTCAAGGCAAAAAGTGCAATGTAAGCTATGACATTCTCCTGTTATCCAGCAACATTGCTAACAATGTCTGTCACTCACGCTTAGTTCGCCCCTTAATTGCAAGAAGGGTACACTTCAGGAACACTACTATGTTTGGTTTATATCAGTGGTTCTCAACTGGTGGGTCGGGCCCCAAAAGTGGGTCGCAGATGTGAGCCTGGAGAAGAAAATTGTGCTAAAAAAGTCAAACATGTTTGTTTTATTCCGTTTCCTTGTTCTGTCACATGTTCTCTACCGTCTGAGGTTCAAACTGCAGTTTTTCATTAAATAAATCTGATTGGTTGAAAAAAATATCAGAAATTTGGGTCGTGATTGTTCATGAAGGAGTTGGTGGTGAGTCCTGAGGCTCGACCAGTTGAGAAAGCCTGGTTTATATTGACAGCTGCGTAGATATCTCTCTGCTCCGTCAGTTCCATCTGGCAGAGTACTCGTTCCTCTGCGGCTGCCAAAGCTCGGCCCCTTCGATGATTCGACGGATCATGGAGGCAGAGGTGATAAGCAGGTGTCCAGCAGCTTGGAGGAGGGCGGAGGCCATGCGAAGGGTTTCTCTGAAAAGAAAACAGAATCAAGATAAAGAGTAATCAGTACGATATGTAAAGAGACTTTTAATCCCTGGTACTGTGTGCTGTATTTGGACTTTGAACACGCTTGCTGCCATTTCATTCAAGCACATTTATTTTGTACAACTAACTGTGTCACATTTTAGGAAAACAGGCAAAAATGTAAGGTTGGATCGACAGAGGATATTATGAAAAGTTATGGGGTCCATGTGTGCGGCTTATTTTATACCACATTACATGCAATACTTAGCTTTTTTACTTCACCTCAAACAAGCTACATTTAAAAAAAAAAAAAAGTGATGTTAAAGACAAAAATGATGCTCCCTAGTTCTCTGTCATCTTGGATGTGTTTACAGCTACTCGAAAGGGAAACTTCCTGTTGAACTTATCAGAAATCTTTTTTTCCATGTTGTCGTTTTCATAGCTCATTGGTTTTATTGATGAAGGCTGATAGCTTGTGACTGTTGCCTTCCACCTTTGATAAACAAGCAATGTAAGATTGCAGTGTTCGTGATGATAAAGTTAACGAGGGAGATAGCAAAGTTTCTTGATCCCTGCCAGTCAATTGAATTCTGATGACACAGGAAGCCAGGGCAGAGCAGCTGATGCCAAAATAATAACATCATTCAGGGTTATATTTTCCAGAAGGCCATAAAAGATATTTCAGCACACAAACTGGCACGAATAAAAGCAGGAATATAAATCTTTTTGAACTATAAAAATGTACAAAAGCGTTGTTTTAAATGAACTCTTTTTTTTGACCTGAGCTTGAATCTGGACCTGATCTGAGATTTAACCTGGGGAGTTCATTTGTCGACATAATTAATCAGGATTTCTTCGTCACAGTGGGTGTTTTTTTGCTGCAGAACGAGGACTCTTAAACTCCTTTAAGTAGCTTCTCTGTTGTGTGCCCCCCCTCAGCTTACCTGAGGATCTTCTTTGGTCCCAGACACTGAAAGTCAGCGCTCACAGAGTACAGGCCTTGAAATGTGGCCTTCACACTCAGGGAACCAAAGAGGTCTTTGGGGCTTATCCTGTAAAGGTCAAAGGTGACACGAGCTATGTCTCTCCCGGTCCTCGGCTTGTTGTGGTCTTGAGATTTGGACACGACTGCACCCTTGTGGAATCGAAGACAAATTCAAAACGTCTGTAATGGATTCAATACTATCACAGTGAATCATGTAAAAATCAAAGACAAGCCCATTAGATAAATACAAATGAGGCGACATGATGAATAATATTTCGCTTTTTTTGGTCAAACATACAGACGGTGGTCTCCATGTCTGTCCGGGCTCCAGGGCCATGAGCATGGTGTTGTCTGGCAGGGTTATGAGGAACTCATCGGAGTCCACCTCTGTGCCGTCTTCCTCACAAACCAGAGACAGAGACAGTGCAGACAGGGACAGCAGCAACGCCTGGCACACCTGAGGCGCAGATAAAGATTGCTCTAGTAACTGTGCACTGAAGACACATAAGCCTTACTTCCTCTCGTCTTGTTTGTGAATTTTATTTGCTCTGTGTATAAAAATAGATAAAAGGGGTTTCTGAAGTGGAAAACAACTTCAATGTAGGACTTTTAAAGATCATTTTATAGCACCTAGCTTTCAGTTCACAGTCCTGTCAATGAGTAGGAACACGATCCTACAACCACATATTAAATACACAGAACTTATTTTGTCCTTACAATCATCTGTTGAATTCAAATCATTCACTAACATGACCTCCACTCAGCTCAAAATATTGGATGGATTAACCAATTCAAACGTTGTTATTTGAGTTAATCAAAGATCTACTTTAAATATGTCTCATCCATCTTTACAGGCTGCAGCCATTTATTACTAATGTTACTTATGTTTGGGAGGAGCAGACACATATTTAAGACTTAAAACACTCTCGATGGTCTTTTCTGAGGGATGAGGGATTCAAGACTTTTCAGAGACCTGCAGGTGAAATGTTCTTGGTCGTATTTTACTGACGACTCATCGTTGATTACATTTCAATATACAGTACATGACCACACCTTGACTCATGACAACATGTGATCCCACATATCACATTATCAAGGCTGCGATTATTTCTTCTTTTTTTTTTTCAAAATCGAAGCCTCCAGATAATGAAACTACCACTACAACGATTAAAACAAGAAAACCGTTCTTATGTTTTAGTCAACTTCTTAGAAGTTTCATAATGTTTATTTCTTTCTGTTTTCTAAACACAAACAAAATCTCTAACTAATTCTGAACAGAATTGCACTTTTTTTTTCTTTTTAAATGTTTTGTATCATTTATTCATATTTTACGTTCTTTTAAGTATTTTGGCACAAACTTTTTCTGTCAATGTAAATGTCTACATGTTAACTTCTCATTTGAATCGAGGTAAATAACATTATTTATCACATTATAGCACCCTTATTCTGAAAATGTCTGGATCCTCTCTAAATGTAAATAAACAGGATGTAATGTTTCTCATTAAATGTTGGTTTAACAACAGGTAAAAGACAAGAACTGAATGTTCAAAGCTTTAAACTTTCTTCAAAGTAAATAAACACAAAATCTGACCTTGACACTGGCTTTTTTTTAAAAAAGGTTTTGAACAGTGTCCCAACTTTTTTGGACTGAAGGCCAATACAACGTTGACCTTCTTTTTAAATTTCTTTCCTTTCTCTCAGTCACTCTCACCCTCTCTTTCAGCTCCTCCAGGGTCCCCGCTGTGATACCCTTCCTCGTCTCCCTGTTGTGAGCACACACTCTGAAAGGACGCTGGGATGGAGACCATACTCGCTTTGTCACAGATCTGAGAAAAAACAAAAGAAAGGATGAGAACGGTTTCTATAATGGTTTCAACTTGTCACAGTATTAAAAGCCCAGATGTTGCTCTAACTAATAACATTATATCAGCAGGTTAAAATAAGCTGTCTGTCTAAAAGAGCACCTTATCTTTCTTACACATTGAATCCTCTTTTGTCATTTTTTTTACCTTTACATTTTTCCTACGAAGAACCTGAGTCGTACAATCCTGTAGTTTAGTTATATCTTTTAAAATATATTTCCACGTTATATCTTTGTTGGAAGGTTTCAGCTCCTATTTTCTTACCTCAATAGAACTATTGACACCCCTGTTAGACTTACACATTTATTTTTTTAGAAGGCTGAAGGTCACAAATCAAAGCATTAAGTTATAAGAATATTAACCTTAGTGTGTGGCCTGCTTAAAATGGGGCTCCAATAGCCGCACACTCTTGTTTGTGTTGTCGCTCAAAAGAACGGCTAACGAGGAAAATCAATACAATATCAACCGTACAAAAAACGATTTCTTACTTACTTGATGAATGAAGAAGTGGAATCCATGCTTGTCGGTTTCTTGGCGTCCCTTTTCAGTGAATAATTTGTCTTTTGTTGTTTAGTGAAGCAAATTATGATGTTGTCAGTGCGTCTTGTGTTTCACCCAGCAGCTGGACTTTGTTACTAACCTGGTGATAACTCAGATACAGAACAGTAGAGGGCAAAGTTCATCTAGTCTCTGAATGTGCCCGGGGAGAAAGAGTCATCCTGACTTTATCTGATAGCAGATTTTTATTAAACCTCTATAGTCTGACTGATATGGGTTTATTTGGGGTTGTACCAACATTGATAATGAGGCGTGTATAAGATGTGTTTTTATAGAAACATGTCACACAAATTATTAGTTTTATATGTATTTTCTCAACAAAAACGTGTGCTGACATTCTGCAGTAATATTCTCCGGTGAACAAACCATGCAAAAGTATTAAATATTCACTGTTTCAGTGTTTTCATCTGGGATTAAAAAAAGGATTCAGATCATAAACCTAAGTAAAAGTTGCACTTGAAAAATAAAAAATAAAGTACCAAAATAAAGGTACTCTTTATGCAGAACTGCCCCATTTAGAATAATCAATATAATTCAACTGGGTTTCATCTGTTGATGATTAAATGTGTTACTCATGTCCTCAATATGTAAATTAACTAAGCTTTTGTCGAGTAAAATGTACAAAAGGCCAACTTAACTCTGAGATAGTGAAGTAGCCAAAACAATAATTACACAGGTAGAGTACAAGAACGTTTAAGTGGCACTGAAGAACAATAATGTAGTAAATATACCATAATATATATATATACCATTTCATCATGGAGGTTAGCTGCAACCAGCAATAGTAGCTAGCATGTATTTATAGTGTGTTTACATGAATTTTCAACACTAATATGTTACAAAATTTATTTATTTATTTCACCTATTTTGGTTTCAATGTAGGGGTAAAAAGTTATATTATCCCTTCGCTTGGTTGATATATTTTAATGTTTCGAAACTTTCGTGTTTAAAGTCTTACATTTTTGTTGTTTTATAGTTTTCATCTGATTAAGCGAGGCGGCAGCAACCGCTGTGGGATCTGCTACGTCATATCCGGGAAACAACGTTGGATGCGCTTGTTGAATACACCACAGTGCGCGCGTGGACGGGGCTTCTTGAAAGACCCGTGTGTTCAATTCCAAATGCGCAAAGCACCGCCAATTCGTGACGCCCCGACGTAATGATCTAAGCTATCGATTCAATTCCAGTGAAGGCGGGAGGATGAGAAGCAGAACTTTTGATAGACGTGTTGCTAGCTTTGTTTCCAAAGTGTAAACAAAAACAGCAACTCTGATGCGATCGATAGCTGCCTCCAGACATCACCGGAGTCATAGCATTTCTGTATTAAGTTTTCCGGGATGTCAGATTTGGCATGTGCACTGGCGAAACAGTGTGGTTAAATCGCTAAGCTAAGCTTGAATTTCCTCTCGTCAAATTTGGGTAATTTAACCTGCCTTACGTTAGCTTTAGCTTTAGATTGATTCAGTGAAATGGCTACAAAAAAACCGGAGCAACTTGGTAAGTGTAAATAAATACCTGTAACTTAATTTTTTGAAACGGTTGTGAAATAATATATGGAATAATAAACAAGTAGTTGAACTGGTTACTTTGACAGCTGATAGGATGCTCCTGTTTAGCATCACTGACTGGGTTTGGCGAGCACTGCAACATTTCACGTCAAGACAATCCTTTGAGAGACATTAAGTTCTTCTTAACCTTGTGGGTTTTTTTTGTTAGATAAGTCAGACATGTCAACATCACCATGTTTTGTCTCCTGCACAGGTGGCAGCCTCCCCTTTGCCGCTCTCCAGCTGCTGGCCCCGCCTGTGCGTCTGGTGTCTGCAGCCCTGTGGAAAGTGATGAAGCAGAGGGATGTGATGCAGTACGGGGTCTTGGAGGAATTTGTGACATCAGCCTGTGAGACTGTCCCCGGGCTACTCACCACGAGACACCAGGGCAAGCTGGCTCTGGGGCTGAGAGGACGGGTGAGACGAGAAATCAGATTGACCCCTGGCTTAAATATAACATTTCCTTTCATTTTATAACCTGATACGCTTTAGGAATATATTCCTGACTTTAAGACTTCACGTAAAACTTCAGGATAACCTCCACTTCTATTTCTTCTCAGTACATCTTGGAGCTGTGTTCCACGCAACTGGATGAAAAAGTGATAATGCCACATCTGGAGAGGATCCGTGCTCCTGCTGGTCTGTCGCTCTCCTCTGCTGCCACCATGGTAAATAAGACTTCAAGATCTCACACATCTCGATGTGTTTGTGGACTTTATCCCAAAGAAAGACTGCACCAGATTATTTTATCTTGGTAGAACTAAATACACACTGATATTGTGTTTTGGTCATTACTGTTTTCAGAAGTATGGTGTGATTGGTACAAATGTTAATACAAGTGTTCTCAAGTGCAGTTTTGCTATTTTATCTTCTAGAAGAGGGATGTTAAAATTGTAAGAACAGTCGAAAGTTTCCATTCGTTGGTTCACACGCTGCTTACGGACGCAGCAGAGAGAGAACACTTCTTCAAGGTGAGTCAACCACACAACAACAACTATTGATTTTCATCTCGTTGGGATTCTTTCTTTTATGTCATTTTTTCAAAACATAATGAGCGATATAAATCATTAACAGACATAATAACTGGTCAGTTCATTGACGGAGAGGTCAACACATACTCCATGTTTTACCATCAAGAGCCTGGTTTTACCATTTACAGTTAGTAGGCATGGGCGTGTTGCTCACTTAGACCGACACACTGGGAAGGTTGCGGCCGTAACCGGGGGATAAAAATCAAATGGATGAATAGAAGTTCCTCGTTCTTTTAGAAAGAGGCGTTTTTCTCTTAATCATAGTGATGACGTGAAAAAATAGCCAATCAGTGGCGGTCTTGATTTAAAATCCAGAGTCTGAGACCGAGACAAGACCGAGTAAAAATGCTTTCTATTCCGAGACCTTCAAAAAGTTCTTGATTTCAAGTACTACAACACGAGTCTGAAGTGCTACATGACAAACATATAAGGCCAGAGGAGATTGCATTTTTACATATATCTACATTTCTCTTTAAATTCTTTGTATGAAAAAAGAAGACTTGTCCTATTAAATAGTTGTTTTACAAGTAAAATGTTCAAATGTCTACCATTCTCTCTCCTGACAGGAAGAGTTTCCCGTGGATTACGGTCCAGTGTTTGACCAGGAGCTGGAGAAGCTGCTGTGGGAGTTTTTAATCCGATTGGACCAGCTGCTTCCAGTTCCCAACCTCTCTCAGGTAGACGGCGCTTTTGATTCGACTGATGTTATCTCTGACAAAATTAATCAATAAGAATGAAATGTATAGCGTTTGAGAGAAAATTTGATTATACCAGAATACATTTTTCTGCAGACTGTGTCGTGGCTCAGTGATGCCCCTCCTGTCCTTGAGGAGTGTGCGCAGGCAGCCACCCAACCCCAGCTCCTCAAAATATTGCTGCAACATCAAACCTGTCTGGGGCATCTGGAGACTGCAGGTAGAGCTTTCTAGCCACACGCTGCAATGACCGTTAACAGTTTCTGAATCATCGTCATGATCTGCATTTTGTCGTTTACAGCCTCCCTCCCTCCAAACATGGGCGACTCCATCCTGGACTCACTCTCTCTGCCTCCCTCTGGAAGAGTCCCTTCTAAACAAGTAACAGGAGCAAAATCGGCTCCTAACGGCGTACAAACACAACATAAAACACCGTTTATTACACCTGTTTTCGGACTTATGTCGAACGAAGATGTCCCAGTTATGATATCCGCCAATAAGAGGACGCTAAGAGGGGATGAGCCAGCCTGTTCGAAAGATGCTACAGATAAACTCTCGAAGTTCACGGTGGTCAAACAGAAGAAAACTGCCAAAGAGGGGGGAGAACAAGAAGAAGAGGGGGAGAGAAACGCCTCAAAAAGAAGTGTTGGAATGAAACGCAAGCAGCCTGATGGAAAAGAAGGCGAACCTGAGGAAGAGGAAGTGTTAGGCATGACGAGATCCGGGAAAAAATGGACGAGTGGGGTTTCGGTAAAACTAGAGAAGGGTAGAGGCAAGCAAATTAAAGAGAGCGAAGAAGACGAAGCGAGAACCCAGGACCTGTATGTCAAAACGCTGCACCTACCTGAAGATGCACCCCACTGCTCCGCTTTTATCTCTTGTATGAGCAGCAGGCCCAGGGTGGTTATTGAAAAACTGCCTGATAGCGCCGCTTACACAACCAGCAGAGGAGGGAAGTCTTCAAACGTGAAGAAGCAGAGTCAGAGGAGGAACTCGCCGGTGAAAGCTCCAACGTGTAAAAACCTGAGCAGCCACCCTGAAAAGCTGGATTTGGATTATCCTGGCCCGGGCGACAAAGAGTAAGGAACAGTAGGAAACCGTTTGTATCACAAGAACTCTGCCACTAGCTTTATAAAATGTATGTTTTTAAAAATGATTTTGTGAAATCGATTTTTACTGGATGGATTTGATTGCTATGAGATTGACTTACCAGAGATCACCGTGGTTACGTGGCAGAAATGAGACAGTTGTGTAAAATTGACGAGACGGCTCACGTATGTTGTCTATGATGTGGTTCATAATCTAAAAAATACAATAAAAACACCTGAGATAGTGCAAAGTTTCTGGTTTCATTTGACTTTTCTGTCTTACTTTAGATCATTTAAAAAAAGCAGCTCCTATCAAATGAAAACATCCTTTAATTATTTTGATCTTGAGAATGAAGTTTAGCAGTTCATCAGTGAGCAGCTTGGTTCATAGTTACTGAATGTAAGAACTTCAACGTCACTGTTTGTTTCTACTTGACAGAAATCATCCTGTAACAAGTGAGAGCAGCTCTCCCTCCAGGCAAAGTAGTAACTCAGGTGATTTCAACAAATCATTCAAATCAAAATCATTCAAATCAAAATCTGTTCATATTATTTGAACTCTAACTGTTCATTTTGATGTTTAGCGACGTCCACTCTTTCAGGAGGCGCTGAAGACTTCGTCGCTGATTCAGAGGACGAGGCGACAAAGAACTTCAAAGTCAGGGTATGTATTTAAAAAAAAAAGTTGCAGTGTGAGTTTATATGTAAACAGATTTGAACTCATTTGGATTGAACGGTGCACGGTGGTGCAGTGGTCGGCGCTGTTGATTCACAGAGGATTACATTTCTAGCTCCGTCCACCAGATAGTTTAGAACTGAAGAAGCCTTTCGGAGGAGGAGAGGTGAAACATCTTCAAGATCTTCAACCAGTCAAGTTGTCTTTGGATCAAGCTTCGAATTGACCATGACCTGAATGACTTGAGAACAAACACAGGAGTTAGTGCTGTTGCCTCACAGCGAGGAGGTTCCTGGTTCGAATCCTCGTCGGGCCGGGTCTCTCTGTGTGGAGTTTATGTTCTCCCTGTGCATGTGCGGGTTCTCTCCGGGTACTCTGTCTTCCTCCTCCAGTCCAAAGACATGCTGGTCAGGTTAATTGGTGTCTCTAAATCGCCAGTAGGTTTTAATGTGAGTGTGGCTGGTTGTCTGCCTCTATATGTCAGCCCTGTGATTGAGTGGCGAACAGTCCAGGGTGTTACCCCGCCTCTCGCCCAATGACAGCTGGGTTCGACTCCAGCCCCCGATTGGGAAATGCGGTATAGATAATGGAACGATGAATTGTGAATGTACCTGTTCTAACCGTCTCTGTCTCCCTCAGCTGTTTATGAAGCGCTACTACAAGACCAAGCACGGCACGTATGTTCCCACGCTGAGGGAGTACCGGAAACCCGGGATGACCCAGCGCCACTTATCGTCGTCTCCCAGGAAACGTAGATGAGGAAACAGACTTTTGACCTGATCCCAGAGTTTGTAAAGTGCTGCATCAATTACTGCCGTTTGCTTGTATTCATGTTTCTCTCCGGATCTTATTGCAGCTGCATGTGATCAATTTGAACTTGAACAAGTGCTTCGTCATCATGGGAGACAGAAAGCATTGTTACTGATTATTGGCACTTACATTGTTACTGTATAGTTTGCTTGTAAATGAAGACCTGATACGTGAAATATCTGTTCACAAATCAGTGACTTTCATAAATAATTTAAATCTATTATGTGTTATACGCTCAGTTAATAAAGGTTTTTTAAATCACAGTTGTGTTTTGCATGCGTGTGTCACTTTGTACTTTAGTTTGCATTTAATAAAGAAAATCTGATCTTGTTTAATTCACAGTTACATTTTACTGTCATTTATTTTGATCTTTCAAAGATTTTTTTTTTCCCGATTGAAGTAAGTTTTAGATCATTCTGTCGTCAAACAGTGACTGAAGATCATTCAAAAAAACCTCCCGTTTATTTAGAAATCAGCTTATCACATACAATGTGAAAATAACGTCACAGAGTTGAAACTTCCTGTTACTGTACACAGATATTTGGAACAACTAAGCATACACTTCATATCTTTGTAGTGTTGTACTCGAAATCGGTCTTAGTCTCGAGACAACTTTTTGAAGGGCTCGGAATCGACAGCATTTCTACTCGGTCTCGGACTGGACTGAGTAAGTCCGGATTTTTAATTAAGACCAGTCAAGACCTCCACTGATTGGCTATTGGCTAGTGTCACTCCCGCTGCACACAAGATGATGACCCTGCCTTGGTTTTGGTCTCGATCCCTTAATGACTTGTCTTTGTCTCAGAGCACTCTGGTCTTGCTTAAGTCTTCGTCTTGGTTAGTGTGGTCTTGACTACAACACTATATCTTTAAAAAAAACACAATCATCTGCAGTATCAATAAACAGGAGTGGAACCGATTAAGTGCATTTTTAATTGTTTGGTTGGGGACTGCTCAGAGTCGACAGCCGATCCCTCCAGTAGCTGTGATGGTTTCTCCCGTGATGTAGGAAGCCTCGTCAGTGCACAAGAAGGCGATCACTCCTCCGATTTCCTCTGGTTCTCCGACTCTGCAGGGAAAAGATGAAGAAACAAATATAACATAGTGCTCATAGATCATCCTTATATACTGTATATGTGCATATTAGTTTGTGTCGTTATCTGTACCTTTTAATGCTCATTGTCTGTTTGAAACCGTCCATGATGTCCTCATTCTTCCATAACTGGACAATTACATTTATGGGTGTAATGTTATTGTATAAGTAAAGAATACCATCATGTTGTAGATACAGAATTTGAATGCATGAAGCAAAAAGAAAAGATTTTTTCCTCACCGAGGAGCTAAATCGTGTCTTGATGACTCCAGGGGCCACGCAGTTGACTCTTATGTTTTCTTGGGCCAGCTCAGGAGCCAGGGCCCGGGTCAGACCCAGCAGAGCTGTCTTACTCACGCTGTAAGCACCGAGTCCCTACAGAGACAGAGACATGGGGTCAGTAACATGCACCTGCACAGAGGGGCAGCTCGTCAACAGGAAAAGGCAGGCAACTACTTGGGAGGGACCCAGGCCAGTAGAGGGCCACCCAAGGGCTGACAAACTGTTGGTTAGCCCTAACCCTCACTGTAACCCTGCTCATATGTTTAGGATATTTAGCTATATACCACTTAATCCTCCATATTGCTCCTTTAAATTTGTATTTTGTGTGATGAGGCAAAAGACGTCTACCTCACGCTTTTTTACAGACCGCTTGTACTTTGTAAATGTCAATATGTATAGCCTATAAACAAGGTGAAAGTATGTTTTGTTGATTCAATGCTCTCAAAAGTAGGGTGTTAAGCAGCTTCAACTACTGTATGTAATTCATCTCAGTTTATCTCATCACAATGGTGTGAACCTCTGCGTAATAGTGGACTCTCACTGACCGGCATCGGTTGGTATCCCGCCACAGACGACACAAACACCACGTTTCCACCTCTGAAACAAAAACACAGACACATTAAAGCACGAGTATTAAAAAGAGAGTGAGACGTGTTTGGATTGAATCTTGCTGAGACTAATGATTGTATTTTACCCCCAGATTTTATTTCATCTTTTAGATTGTCACTCACCCTCTCTGGGCCATATGAGGCACCACCAGCTTCGCCATGAGGAATGCTGATTTCACATTTACAGCCATGATCTAGAAAGAAATGTAGAAACTATGAGGATATTTATAATGGTGTTCTTTTCCCCTTCAAAATAAAGTTTACCAATACAAAATCTTGTATTAGAATAAAAGACAGGGCATCCATTTCAGAGACAAGAACCACAGAGTAATCAGAACAGTTCTTTATACTTTACAGATATTTTATTAGTTTTTCTCTGCACCTTGTCCCAAACTGCTTCTGATGTGTCCATTATGTTTCCAAAGAACGGATTGACCGCTGCGTTCGATACCAGGATATCAATACCCCCGCACTGATCCAGAGTCTGTTCCAAACACAGAATGACACTAGTAATGGGGTTTAAAGTCCACGCAGTGACCTCAAATTATTTTATATGCAGTTGATGAAAATAGAAAAATGAAAAATACTCACCAGCTGAACCAGTTTTTCCCTGTCTTCTTCCTTGCCAACATTGCAGGTGGTCCCAGTCACCTGGATGCTCTGGCTCTGCAGCAGGGTGACAGCTTTGTCCACGTTGGCCTGCCGCCGGCTGCTCACCACCACATGTGCTCCCCTCTTTCCCAGAGCCTGAGCTGCAGCCAGACCGATTCTGAGGCGGAGGAGAGAGAAGAACTGTCAGTGATGGAGGAAGTATTTCGCTTGTTTACTTAAGAAGAAGCACTAATAGGACAGATATGTGTGATATTGTAAAAAAAAAGAAGGTTCAAGTTGAAATGCTGCATTAAAAAACAAAGTAAAATCATGTATGAAGAAATTAACCTAAAGTATTTAAAGTAAAGGTGCTTAACTTAAAAAAATGTCCATGTGACTGTTATACTATAAATGATCATTTAATAGCTTACATTTACTCATTATGCATTGATAAAAAAAGGACCTTTCTGTTGCTTATTTTCAACTATGTCACACTTTTGTGTGTACTTCAGTGTGATGTGGAGTAAATCGAGTAATTCTTACCCATCTGTTGAGGCTGTGACTATGGCTATCTTTCCAGCAAGACTGCTCTGAGACATGCTCCTTTGTCCAGCGACAGGATTGGTCCTAAGGCACTTGTATACACTCCTCAACATCACCTGTGAACAGAAAGTAGTCACGAATATTTTTAAATAATTAAATTAGGCTACAAGGTATCTAGGGCAGAGGTCATCCTGAATCTGACAGCGGTTGTGCACGAGCTGTTTGTTAAGAGATTTACCCAAGTCAGAATTTAAGTTGGGAATCACTTTTGTTTTAACGAGTGATCGGTATTTGCAAAGGCAAAATGAGATAAGTCCAAGTTATGCATCAGGTTTGTAAACACTGTTATAGCAACTAACACAATAATGCAAACATGGCACCAGGCATATAATCAACCTGCAGACAGTGCATTATTAAAAATATACAGAGGCAAATTGTCAAAGCACTTACAAAGTCAGCTACCTGGACCTTGGACTACGGACGATCAATGTTTTGCTTCAATCAGTAAGTTTTTTTTTTCCGGGTAAAAGTCTTGCTGTCACAATAAAAGCCTCCCCTATTCAACTCAGAGTAAATATTAGAACTTTAATTTAAATAAACAATCAATTCCGTCTAAAACGTGCTATTCCAATAAGGAAATTTGCTCTACTGTCTTATAATAGTTGTATTTCGAATCAAATTTGTATTTATTGATCGATTTAGAGGTTATTTTTTCTAACTACAGTATTACTGGACGTCCTTAAACGCAACCCGTAGAAAAGAGCCAATCACAGAGGTCGTGTGTTGCAAGCTGCGGATTTTCATTCGATCTCACAAGTATTGGATGGGTCTAAATCCATTCGTTTTTGCTGACGGTGCGATTATAAATCAGTGAATTGCATGCACCTCCGAGGAGGCGGAGTTAATGTGTTGTCATCGCCGAAGATGATTGAACGGCCATGACCACAGATTTTTCACGCCTGAAAAAAGAAGTGATTTTACCTATCATGGACTGAACCCCGATGCGAAGTTTATCGGTGAAAGACAAAAAGAAAGGTAATTGTTTTGATAACAAAGCTGTATGTGCTAATGTCACTTAGCATACAAATGAGGTTCAGCGGGGTTCACCCGGCGGTGCCATTGTTGTTTTGAACTGAACTTTAGCGTTAGCAGCGAAAAGCGATGAAGATAACCAACACAGCTAGCATTATCTAGCCTTTAGCTTGGTCGCTAAAGAACAGCTAAAGCTCGCTGTAGCTGGGGACATCTCAGACGAGTCCCCATCTAACAATGGTCGTGATTAGATATTCAACTATTGACGATAGCGGGGACATATCGCTTATTTATCAACGATGCTAAGCTAACCTTCGCTTTCGCCGTACGGGTTACATTCAACGTAACGCTACTGGGCGTGGAAAGAAGGATAGACAGGTGTTGCCGCTGCTGCCTGCTTAGCGTTCATTTCACATGTGTCTTGTAACATATGAGTTGAGGTCGACTAGCCGCCTCAGTGTGCTTAGTAATGAGGAGCGTCAAACGCTTTTTTGGATTGATTTCAGGATCCATTTGAATGCGGAGACGACGAGGCGCCCGGACTTGGAGATGTGTACTACCCAGACCCAGCTGTGCCCCTGGACCGAGTCTGTCTGGCGACCCACACATTCACGAGAACCAGAGCTGATTTAGATGAATGAGCCAAAATGAAGAGGACTCTTGGGTTGTAGTTTCTCTGAGACGTAGCTGATACCTTTTCAACAATGTCTGTCTCCGTGAGTACAGTATGTTTTAATGTCTTATTTTGTAATAATTTACATGCATTGTAAAACTGAAACCAAAGCTGCCCTGAAAGTGAAAGATGATTCATTTTTGGCATGCATTTACTTGTGTAGATGATCTCACTCGATCATTTTAGGTATATGTATTTTATGGGGATCCTCATTGCCTCCATTACTGTCCTAAGGGGGTCCCACATGGCTCAATGGAGCCCAGCTATCCCTAGGGGGTTGGTTTATAAAATGAAAGGGGGCCTTACTCCTTGGCTTTGGGTTGGCAATTAAATCCTAAACAGCAAGGGACAGATGTGCCTCTCATCCCCTCCCCCCTCCATCTCATCTCGCTCATTACCATTAAGCCCCTGTGTCCATTTGATCATTGATCCTCCCTAACTGTGCCCCTATCTCTCGGCTTTGTGATTGCTGACACAGCTGTGAATTTTTAAATATGGCATGGTGCATTTAAATTTTAAAGTTTTTTGTACAACCCCCCCCCCCCCCCCCCCCCCCCTTCCTGTCCCTCTGTCTTCAACATGGTCATTCACGAGATCTTCCCTATTCACTCCCATTCACTCTCTATTCAAAAGCTCAGAACAATCAACCTTTTTGTACCCCTGACTTGGCATTGCAATGTCAATGCACTTGTTTGTTTGTGTTGCGAAGATGTAAGACTCTAGTTAGTGCAAATCAAAGCTGTGGATTAAATAAAACTGGAAGAGTTGGTGTTTATTAATTCTACATTTCTCTCATCCTCTTTCTCAGACGGTTTTGGCAAAGGCGCTGTTTGACAACGCAGCAGAGAGCCCAGAGGAGCTGGCTTTCAGGAAAGGAGACATCCTAATGGTTCTTGAACAGGAGCAGAGCGGCGGGCCAGGCTGGTGGCTCTGCTCCCTTCACGGCAGACAGGGCATCGCCCCTGCCAACCGCCTTCGACTCCTCCAGACTGCCCCTCCTCCAGACTCTGACCCCTGTCATGGTTCCGCTGAGGACTCTGTCTACCTCACACCTGGACTGGCACGGACTGCTGTAAGCAGCAGTGCAGAGGACATAGATGGAGTGTACCGTTCTCCCCCTGCTGTGGGTGAGGGGAGAGGAACTGGAGCTGCTTCCAGAACTGGGGAGCTACGAAGAGTGGAGGCTGGACGTCCGCGTTCGCATTCCAGCTCAGGCACACGACCCAGACCTGAATGGGATATTGGGGTGGCAGGGCGTCCTCGCTCACCCTCTTTGAGAGGAAGAGGAACAGAAATGACTGGCACACTTTATCAGACTCCAGTTAGTCCAATGCCTCTAAGGCAACAGGGATCTCTCACGGCTACAGAGTCCGTGTACCTAGCCCCCATTGGAGTACCGAGGGCGGCTGATGAACCAGAAGATACTACATATCTGGTCCCAAGAGAAACAATAGGACAGTCAGATGACTGTTACTTGGTGCCCAAAGGGACACCACTTGCAGGTGATGAAGTTTACCAATCCCCCACAGGAGGAGTCATCTGCTCTAACGGCCCCTCAATGGTCAGCGGATCATCTGGTACCCCACAGCCCAAAGTCAGCCAGGACACTCCTGGGATGTACCAAATCCCCACCCCTGTTGGATCAAACCTTCACAGGACTCCAGCCACAGTTTTAGCCCACCAGCACCCATCGTCATTATCACCTGCCCAAGCATCTCCCAGACCTCTGCAGAAGGGAGTCTCCCCAAACCCTGCTGTTTCCAGGGGAAAACCCGGCCTGGCCTGTCACAGAGGGTCCCCTTTGTTGGTAAGAGCAGGGCATGTCAGAGTTCCTGGCTCGCCAAATTTTGCCCGCAAACCGCCTCCACCAGCACCTCCAGTGAGGGGAGTCACCAGGAAGGACGTGCAACAAACACAAGCTGCATCAGCTGATTCTAACTCTGTGCCTACGCCCTCTGCTCAAGTCTCCTCTGTGAGCCTGCTGCAGCAAGAAGCAGACAAACAGAGGATGGCTGCTCAGAATAAAGAGGAAAGGATGAACAATGGCCTGGAGAAAAGCAGCAATGTGAAGAACAAAAAAGGAGACAGTCAGGATTATTCAGATGATGTGGATGACCAGGTTTGTGATGGTCGTTGTTCTGCCTTAAAACAGTGTTTTGTTAGCGTGTATCCATCTTTTCATTACTAGAAAGAGATTTTTTTCCCCAGTTAGTTTGCTTGTGAGGTGTATTTACATGTTGCCCGAGTTTCATCATCGTGTTGGGAAAAATATGCAAACTTGGGTCGACTGAGTCATGCAGTAAAAATGTGATTTGTGCTGTTGTTGTTATGTTAGGTGTATGATACCCCTCCCAGTGGCAGGTGGCAGCGTCCTGTCCCTTCTTCTCTTGGGGACGACGATGGCATCTATGACACCCCTCGCAGTGTCCCACCGCAAGCGGACTCTGAGACTGAGGTAAAGAATCTTGCCCCTTAAGCAGCTGTTTTCTAAAAAAAGCACAATTTATTTTTGACTCGAGTGTTTCATTAAAACAATTAAAGTTGTGTTTTGGAGTTTTCTTGGAGTTGTCTGTTAAAATCAGGATTTATCAAGTAATTACTGGTAACATTGGTAAAACGAGTGTGTCTACATCATGTCTGAACAAGTCAAAGGGTTTCCGCAACAAGAGAAGACGATCAAACACTGTGTCACACTTTCTTCCCACGTTCTAACCTTCCTCCCGCCCCCCTCCTCCGAGGCCAGGCCACACCTGTCTCTGTCTGCCGTGGGAGCCTGTCTATCCAGTCCAAATGCTGCTGCTATTTTCTCTCAGTCACACCCATCTGTCAGGGCCATGCCAAGGCCATTCCACGGCCATACCGCCAACACCCCTCCTCCTCACCCAGTGGTCCCTGTCAATGTTCCTTGAATATGAAGGCCAGCTGTTGGATTATTGTTTCCTGTTTGGTTTCTATTACTGTTTGTGGGCTCATTGCTTTAGTACTTAGTGGTTTAAGGGGAAAAATCTGTCTTTCTTAGACCAGTTCAGTACATTCACCCCTCCACATGCATGTTTACAGTCGTTAAAGAAGCACTGACAGTATTCCCTCTTTGATCTCTCCCAATTGTAGGTGTATGATGTCCCAACCATCTCCCTAAATGGCTCCATATCCGATGTCCAGGCCGAGGAAGTTGATGATGAAGTATACAGTGTCCCAACGCTTCCAGGTCTTCCTCTGGAGTCCACGACCAGCCTCTCTGGAGATGAAGTCACCCAGGTCGCACAGCTTTACCGTGTCCCTGGACCCGACAAACGCGCCAGTGGAGGAAGTCACAAAAGAGACTCTTCTGAGCCTGATTGTGGCATCTACGACATGCCCGCTTTGACTTCTGAAATCCTTTCTCACTCTTTGTCGTCCTCCTCCACCTCCACCCGCCGCCTTTCTGTTTCTAGTAACGGTTCGGGTGATGTGCAGTGGCGGGCGTCTCTTTCCACCCTCATCCACTCGGTGCTGAGCGTGGCGTCCTGTCCGGCTTCTGCTCTGTCCTCCCGGGACCTGGCCACCTCATTGGCTGAAATCTTGTCTACCTGGAAAGCCAGCCATTCAGACGATCCTCCGCCCCCTCTCCAGCAAGCGTGGGCTCGCCTGTCGGACCTTCTGCCGGCGTTATCTGCTGGAGGCAACGCCCCCCCATCTGAAGGACTCTTGCTGCTGGTCCAACGTTCCCTTGAGGAGAGTGCTCTCCTCTTGCAGGCTCAGGGCCGCCCCCGTCTCCCTTCCCAAGATTCCTTGTCCCGCCGGCCGCTGCCCGCGCTTCCTGTGCCTGATGGGAAGTCCTCAGGTGGTGGCATGGGCTCCCGTAAAGGAAGCTGGATCCAGGAGAGGCCCCTGCCCCCGACCCCTCAGTCTACCTTTCCCTTACCACCATCGACTGTGACATTGACAGTGGGACCGATTGATGTAGAAGATGACCCAAGCAATGAATACGCGGGGATCGGCTTGACCCCAATCCCTGCACCCGTTCCTACTGGAGACAGTGTTGGATATGTCAAACTGCAGGTCAGTTTTTCATTGTTTGATTAATCCTAAAGAATCTGCATGGAAATGAAGGGACGCACTGATCCCATAAAACGTATACATGTGCTTCGGATTTAAAGAAGCTATCCCATATAAGCATTTATCAATTAGCTGTAAATCTCACTCTGTGGAAGAGGGAGGGATTGTGCTTTAATGATCAGGGCAACAACTAGCTTCATTGACCGGCTTACAAGACACCATTATTAATAAACAGAGACCAAAGACCAAAAGTAGACACTTAATGATAATACGAAACAAAGCACCCTGATGTTTCCAGGCTTTAGAGAGCGTTCCATCCTGTCATCATCAGTGCTCCAAAACATTTCAGAAAGAAAATGAGATTCATTCTCTACTTCTCCTAAATCACATAGTTCACACAGTCTGTGTTCCTCCGGGATGCTTTTAAATCTGCCGACTTCAACAGCGAGAGGGAGAATTCCCGTTCTCAACTGAGCAACTAAATATCTCTGACTTCTTGAGGAGTTTGCTTTAGCATAGGATTCAACAACGTAATTGTGCTTAATTTGAATATATGTCCGTACGCATGTCATGAAGTTTTATAGTCACAATCCAATTAAGCGTGGACAATATGAGTTTGTCCACTCTTACGGTCCACAGGCCGAAGCAAAACAACCCGAACATCGATGGTTTGATGGACACAGAACATCGCAGAAGGCGTTTCTGTTAACACGCTTAGCTTTTTGAGCTTTAGTCAGTTTCAAACTAATACAGAGAGACAGATATCAGTATATGTACATCCCTCTGAACATTTGCAGTGTTTTTGTTCTCCTCTGCATTTCTTTAGGAGCTCCTAATACATGTCATGTAGTTTTATAGTGATAATACAATCAAGCATGGACAGTAAGCGTGTCTGTTTACTTGCTAAGTGTTGTAGCTTATTTCTCTGTATAAACTGATGTCTGTATCTCTATCTGTGTTGGTGTCAACCCTGTGGACATGTGCAGTGCATTTTCTTGGACCTCTTCATACATGCCATGTAGTTTTATCATGACAATGCAATTTGACACTGACTGTAAATGTGTCTGTTAACACGCTAACTGTTTCCACACCAGGGTAAACCTGAGCCTCCGCCTGATGGCCTGACTGAGCACGGACAAAATATCACTGCAGATCTCAGGGTGAGTCTTTTTTTTTCCCTTCTGTAACTTTAATCCTCGTGTCCTACGGTCCACAGGCCGAAAGCTTTTTTGTTTTTTGTTGTCGTACAGAAACACACGCAAGTCTCCACAGATAAGTCATTGATTCATGCTGCGTTCACTGTGCGCTCTGTTTACTAATGAGCACAGTGACTCATTAATCCAGCTTGCAGCAGCTCTTTAGCTCCTGATGCACTCTACTCCTATCATGTTTACCAAACACCACCTGATTTCATCTTACATTAACCCCTGTTGATTTCTGTCCCATTGATGTGTACGCACATCCATCATACCTAGAGCTTTGTTTTTCGTTATGTCAGTGCTTCTGTTTGTTTCTCAGATTTTCCTACAGTATGAGAGGAGAAAAAACCCCAAACACAAGCATTTTATAATCTTGTTTTGTCCCGTATTATCTCTTAAGTCAGTTTTGCTCTCTGCTGCATGGGATTGAGGTCATGGTTTCTTATCATCCAGTCAGCATTTGATTCTGCTCCTTACAAGACTCCTTGGTTACGCCATAGCCTCCAACAAGAGGTCACTTGTAGATCTTAACAATCTTGTCTCACATAGAACCGAGGCTGCTGGACAAAAGGAGACAGAAAAGCACAGTCATTCTTTCAGCAGGGCCACATGCTGATGTACTCTATGTACATGTGTGTAGTGTCTAACTTTAAAGTTTAGGTTTAACTGCTCCTCCTGTATTACATTAACACGACTTTTTCCAGACAACCCTTTGAGAAGAGCAAAATATATTTAGTAAACAAAGGGCTTTATAAAATGGTGCCATACAACATTGTGCTAAAACAAAAAACGGTTACTGGCTTCATGTGTTGGTTAAAACGAACAGAAATAAACAAAGAAACCTTTTCCTCTGTCGTCCCTGTGTTTGGAACAAACTACCAAACTCCATTTGATCTGCAGAATCTGTTTGAACCTTTAAGAAAAAGCTAAAGACCCAGCTCTTTCATGAACACCTACACACTTGATGATTGTTGACGGTGAGGATATTTAGGATGGTTTTGATGCTGATCAGCGCTCTCAAGAACAGCTGTCGATGTTGTGCTCTGCCTGTCAGCGCCTGTGTGTCCGATTGGACTTCAAGCTGTTCGTTTGCACTTACTGACGTTGTTTCCTCCTCTCTAGATCCTCGCCTGTGTTGTTCTTACTCTCTGATGTACGTCGATTTGGATTAAAGCGTCTGCTTAGAGAAACGTAGAATTGTAACAAACCAATTTTTACTTTAATGCGACCGTGCTTGTTGGGACATTTAAATAGTACCAATAAATATCCCACAGGAGGGTTTGTCTTCCCTTTTGGGGAAACACTCCTCCAAACCAAACCTCACTAATGAGATTGAACAAACAGTTTATATTCATTTTATTTATTAAGCAAAACATCTTGCTACTTGCAAACCTGGAGATTGTATAAAGTAGCTAACTTATCTCCAGTTACTCTAAAGTTACTTTCTGATCAATCAGAGGGATCCAGAGGTCTCTTGGTGTGTGTACATGGGAAATCTCTGATATTCAGGAGTTAGATAAATAGTTTACTAGTTTTGCAACTAGGTGTTTTTATCTGTAAAGGACTTAGGCCCAGTGTCCACCGAGCTTGCCAGCGTCTTTTTTCCCAATTGTTTTCAATGAGGAGAGAGCGTTCGCAGCAGAAAGCGGCCGTCTGGAGAAAAAGTACAGCGCCCCTGCGTCTTTTCCCCGAGTGCTCCGCCTTTTTTGTGCGGCCGCTCCGAGCCCTCAAGTTGAAACAGTGGTTGGACTTTTCAGAAAGGCTCGGTTGACGTCACCAGCTCTCTTTTCCAAATGTATGATATTCCCTATAGTTTTGCCGCTCCGTGTCTGATCGGAAAATAAACGATCTCAAATAAAAAACATGCAGTAAAAAGCAACGCAGCCGTGTCGGTCATATGTAGTTGTGGATACATTTAGTTTATTAATCAATCAGCCAAACGACTTTGCTGCCATACTTAATCATAATTAAATGCAACACAATGTACTTGAATGTACATTGTGGTTCTGTGGTTGTTCAAGTTGCTATCTTTACGACTTTCCCTTAAATATACTTATTGAATCCTTCCGTTCCGTACAGTTGAGCCCATCCCCCGCTCTCCCCATGTCCCTCTCCCTGGAGGACTCGGAGCTGCTCTCCTTCTACTCGTCTCAGAGCCTCGCTCACCTCTCCTGCCTGGCAGACGCCATTGATGTGCTCTTCAGCAGCGTGCAGGGGAACCAGCCTCCCCGCATCTTCGTCGCCAGAGGGAAGAGTCTCATCGTGACGGCGCACAAGCTGGTGTTTATCGGAGACACACTGTCTCGCCTTCTCACCTCTGCCGACCTCAGAGCCAAGGTAGAGGAAGTCATTCTGATGTTTTTGTTTCATGACAAGATATACAATTTGTGTTGACAACTCTAGACCCCCTGTATAGTTTTTAAAATGCTGCAAAACACCTCCAGTCAAATAAGCGTTCATCTACTCAACCCAAGCAAACCGCTCCATAAGAGAGTAAAATCAGGAACGCTTTGACTCCATTTTCTGTGTTTGATTCACTCGGAATAGCAAAAAAAACGACAGCTTATTAATTTTTAAAATGTAAAACTCTCTTTTCCCGCTCAGATCACAACCTCCGGGGGACGACTCTGCCAGTCCTTAAAAGCAGTCGTGGTGGCAACGAAGGGCGCCGCACAAAACTACCCGTCAGTATCTGCTACCCAGGAGATGGTGGACCGCGTGGCTGAGCTCTCCCAGCAAGCGGCCGGCTTCTCTACTCTGCTACAGCGTCTGGCAGAAATAGCATCATGATATTTTATGTCCCTCAACATAAAAAAAACTTTGTTTACACTACACACATATTTTCCCTTCTCTTAGAAATGCCTTATTTGTTGTACAAGTCTTTCATTACCTTGGGTTGGATTGGGATTGAAGCAAGCTGTTTCGCTGTTACTAAACTGGGATTTGACTGTTCAGTCCTCAAAGTGTGTGTTGGTTTGCCTTTTTGTTTATATACTGACCTCTGTGCTTTGATGCAAGGCACACTTGTCTTTTTTTTGAGTGTTAACTTATTGAATATTTTAAGCTTCCCTGTGGCTTTGAGAGTCCTCGCGGACTGTTTATCTTGGGAGCTTTTGCTTTATTATGTTTTGCCATATTTTCCTCTCTTCACATGATACCCTGTTTTTTCCTTCCTTCCTTTATTTATTCAGCCATCCCCCCTCTTCTAAAAATAGCACAGATGGAGGCCTTACATCCTGGTTGTGGCCTACTTTTTTGTGTGCTGTGATACCTGAAAGGCCTTTTTGTTTTGTTTTTTATCATTCTGAAGCTGTGGAAGCGGCACATTGAGTGTTTTGGGGCTCAAAATGGAATAAGGATGGAGGAGGAAGTTTGTTTGACTTCCGTTCTTAATCTGTGCAAACTGTGTGTTGTGTCTGTGGAGTACGACATTCTCACTAATAGTTTAAGATGAACAGATTACAGCGTATCATATCCGATCAAAAACGTTCACTACATGTTCTCTTTACAGTCTTACACGCCTCATAACGACATGTGAAACTCCTGTCACACAGAGAAGAGACCGATGACAGATAAAATGACAAATTGCCTAATCCCACTCGTTCCCACAGTCGCATGGTGGCACCGTGATGGATACGAAACCTGTTGACCGAGCTCACCTGTCTGCACACGTCTTGTTGTGATCTGCATGCTTACATTTCTTTGCTTCTCATCTTCTTTTTCCCCACAATATGTGCATCCCCTGTCAACAGCACAAATCTGCTCTGATGTTTTCACATTTGTGCTGTGTGGGCGTCCAGTGAAAACTTCGGCTGGGTATAATGTATATTTAAAGAACATCATTAATGTAGAGCATGGCAGTGGAAAACAGTTCACTGTACTGAACATTTTCATATTACATGACTTTACACTTTCCTTGTCAAGATAAATATTTGATGTAACCCATTTACCCAGCCCTAGTTTTAAACTGTGACATGAAGCATCACGTTTTGGTTGATAGGGACGGCTGAAGTTTGAATTTTTAATCCAACCAATGAGATGCCTGCTTACCAGCTCAGACAACAGGATGTGTCTGTTGTGCACCATTTTCATTCATACCATAGGAATGAACATAGGTGCGCTGCAAAGTTGGATTATATTCATTTACTTAATGTTTTGTTTTCAATATCAGGAAAATGCATTCTTCTCTTCTCAGTTAAGTGACCGAGTTTAAATCATTCTTTCTTTCTGCTTTTACATTTTGTCTGCTACAGCGCCACCTTGTGGGGATTTTAAGTATTACTCATTGAATATCTGCCTACCTTAACATGCCCTGTACTTTGTATGGAGAGAGAGCATGCTCAGCAAAAAAAACCTTTAGCTCTATATTTATTTAAGTCACTTCTTTTTATGTCCTTCGTTTTCCAGTTTGCATGACTTTATTTTGCTTTAAGTGAACATATGCACATCCTTCATCAGGGGTGACTTTACTTGGACATTTGCAACGAACAAAAATGTTCTTTTCTTTACAAGATGTTATGTTACAGTTCAAATGTATGGCTGTGTTTTATGTTTTTACAAGAAAGCTTTTTTTTATACTATGTGAACTCATTTGAGTCAGGATTTGCTGAGGTATAGAAGTGCATCTTTGACTTTACTCCTACAGTAAACAGACCTTAAGTTCCTTACCTATAACACTACATTTGATGTCTGTCTTGTATTCATGTTCATAATGCACAAATACATCTTTTACAATTAAACAAGTGTGTTTTGATTCTTGATTTCAATATTTGTATTTTAAAAATGCAATTATTTTATCTGAAATGTATTTGTTTGTCGTGCTAAATATAAATCCAGCCTTATTTATTTTTATTTTTTTAACAGATGGCATACTTATGTTAGTTATTGACCGAATAAAACCACGTTAAAGTGAATAAATCCAGGTCATCCGGACTGTGTGGCTCGAGGCTGTAATTGGCCCAAAAACAGATTCAACCGCCACAGTACAGTCCTGTTATGTGATTCGGAAAACCGACCTTTCCCGGAAACTACCGAGTGGCTACGCCGAACAGCCGAACAGCAGACGTAGCGACGCTTGTTGGAGTTTGGACAAGCGGAGGGAGCAAAATGGCGGACGAAGATATTACGCTTGATGGAAAACCTCTACAATCGCTCAGAGTCGCGGATTTAAAGGCGGCTCTGGAGCAAAGAAACCTCCCGAAAAGCGGACAGAAAAACGCACTCATGAAGCGACTGAAAGGGGTAAGTTGAAGCTCGTGTTGGGGAGGCCTGTCGAGTCTGTCTAAGTTCAGCAGGAGGCGAGAGACGGCGGGGGTTAACGTTAGAGGCCGTAACGGTGTGTAGGCTCGGAAGCGGGAATACATAAACCGCCAAGCACGCGTTATTACACATAAACAGCAGCTTGTTATTTCGGTTATTTGTACCTGACAGCACAAAGAAACTATTCACCCACCGAGTTCCGACTTAATTCGTAACTACTTGCAGTGCACCGTGTTGCACACAGTTGAAGTGTGCACCTGTCAAGTCGAGGCCTAAGCTGAGTGTAAGCGCGAGCCAAACAGCCGCACATAGTGTACTGTACGAACGTGCCCGCGCTCCCTATGTGTTTGTATTGGGGGTGACGGGGGCGCGCGTAGTCATGTAAACACAATATCAAACGCCGAATAACAAATACTTCATTTTGTTGTTTTAATATTTAAGCAAGTAGCGTTGTTGATTTGCACGTCACATCCAGCAAATAAACAACCACCCGTTTTTGGTGCAAGAAGAATTTGTATAGTGAGGTCACGGGTCTAAGTCCCCCCTCCCCCAGGAAAATGTAAACAAACAAGCCTTAGATATACATAGATACACTTAGATACACATAATATTGTCTTTTTAACATTTAATTTTCTTAGTTAACTGTTCTTCTATAATGTTGGTGCTTTGTTTCCCCCTAAAATAAAAGCGCAAATGCTTTTTCAAACTCTCTTCACATGTCCAACAACACACATCAGTTCAAACATGACATATCATGTGAACTTGTTTATTACTTGTGGGTTTTTCTGTCAAGTTTGTAGACGTTAATCCATAGTGTTGTGGTTAATAGATGTAAGAAGATAAATGTTAATCGTCGTAGAAGAGTAAAGAAATCAAAAACATTAGTCGATGCATCGACTTTCATAAAGAACTTTTGAAACAGTAAATAACATGACCGTCTCACATGACATCAGCATGGTAATATAAGAGCTTTGTAATGCATGCATATGATCAACCTGCACAGCCACTTTCAGGTATAAACATCCTGCCAAAGACAATGATATAAACAATGTGCTGATAAAATATATTGCAGGTATGTTGTTAACCATGAAGACTGAAGTTTCTGTCAGGAGAGTGGAGACCAGTGTGCTTGTAATTTGCATACATTCAAAACAGTTGCCTGTGTTTCACAAGCATGAACCAAGCCCTTGATTATATGTAAATCAGGCTTCAGTGGTTCAACTATGATAGACATGGTGTCAAGGGTTTGTGCTTATTTATGATCTTTTACACTGTAAGTCTGAGATGTGAATATTTGCGATTACTTTACTGAAATTGAGCAATACGTCATTACGCTTTGCAATTTTGTACTCAAGATGTATTTATCTATCTGAGGGTAAATTCAGACCCACGTCTGATTGAATAAAAACCCTGCTGAAGTTAACAAAGCCATTGTTTAGGAATTCATTCTTTAGTATCCATGATCTAGCACAGGGGTGGGCAACTGGCGGCCGGGGACCACATGTGGCCCCCATCGACCCTCAACGTGGCCCTCAGGTCAATTTTTACACATCAATTAATTGGAAAAGCAACATGGACGCCTCCAGGAGTACCTTTGCTCTGTTACCAGACGATAACAACACACTACGTGATAGTTTGTGCATGAAAATAACATGACAACATGTCCACAGATAGAACTTGCACGATACTATCATCATTATCATTTCATATCCTGTATTTATTTTTGGCCCCCTGGCAGTGAGAATTAAATGAATGTGGCCCTTGCTGTGACCAAAGTTGCCCTCCCTGATCTAGCATCTCACTACAAATAATACGTGGATCCGCAATATCTTTTTATTTTTTTCAATGCCATTGGATAATACCTGCTAGAGTTTTTTATATCCCTGAGAAATAATAGAGCTAGCTTTATCTCTCTTCATTTTTCAGGAGAACTTTTGTACAACCACAGCAACTTTCAGATAACCTCTAGAAGCTGCTTTTGTTAGCATGACATGAATTCATGTAGTGAATCATTGTTGCAGAAGGCTTTCAACATTAGTTTGTGAATCCAAAAAACAAAAATGACATTATTAAACATTGAGCATTTAAAAACAACGTCTGTCTTTTAAAATAAGTGTGCAGACAAATACAAAATGTATTACACAGTTGTGATTAGATCAAGGCCCCCCCAACTCATTAAATCACCCACCACATAATAAATACGACTTTAACTTTTTTCTGTATTCCCTGCAGGCGCTGATGTTGGAGAATCTTCAGAAGTCGTCCTCCTCCCACAGTGGGCTGCAGCCCAACTCACAGGTATGAAGAGATGATTAAAGATGGGTTAGTTTCTTTGGCTTTGTCCACTTAAGTCTGGTTATGTTAAGTTCTACCAAAAAAAAAGCACAAATCCTGTGTACGTTTGAGTTATTATTTTACAAGCAATACTACTGGAGTGGAGAAAAAACATTTAAGATTATGTTACACCTGCCAATATCCCTGCCCCTGGGCTTTGTGAATTTTTGAACTGCATATGTTTGGAAAAAAATACAGTTTTGTGTACTTTAATGTTTTGTAGATTGGCGAGGAGATGAGCCAGAATAGCTTCATAAAACAGTACCTGGCCAAACAGCAGGAGCTACTCCGTCAGAGGCTGGAGAGAGAGGCCCAGCAGGACGAAGAGGCAGAAGGTAAAACACTGAAAGAAAACACAAATCAGTGGTCCATCCAGTCCATACACACAGTCACTGCCAAGTGAACAATGCTTCCTCTAGTTTCAGTGACCAGTCCTATTAATAGATCTGTACTAACTGTATGTCACAAGTGTTTCTGTGCTTATAAATGGCCTGTCAAACTACAATCATGTCTTAGAAAAGGACTTTAGTAGTTGTGTGTCTTGGGTATAAATCCTCACAATGGTGCTGACCTGCCTCATGTCCCTGACTGACAGAAAGCCCAGCAGTGCCTGAAGAGGACGACGACCACTCTGAGGACAATGACAGCTCCGCCTTTCTCCCTGACAAGGTCAGTTAGCCCCACTGAAGAGAGAAATGAGGAAACCTTTTCTATTTATTTCTCCAACAGAAGAAAATCCCAATCTGCTGTCTATTGATCAGATAATGATGTTCAATCTTCTTTCACATTTCCCTAAATGTTCTACTCATCACTCAAAAAAAAACTGTTGGTGCTTTTCACAATGTGTACAGTTATTTTGAACTCTTACAATAAACCTGCCTTTTTTGATGTGTCTATAAATGTATAGAGCACATGTTTACTCTCATACTGACCCCCTTATTTTTGCTAGCAGCATCACGCCATACCCTCGCAGGCCTCAATGACGAGGGAGGAAAAAGGAGGAGGAGATGCAATGATGGGTCATGCAATGATGGCGTGTGGTGCCAGCATGGGCCCGTCAGCTACCCTCCGCCCTCAGGAGTCCCTTGAGGCTCCGGGCGCTTGGATGCAGCGAGCAGCCTTTCTTCAAGGGCATAAAGAGCCTCCGGCACCCTCTCCTCCTCGTGCCGTAGCCTCCCTGTCCGTGCGCGTCCTGGGCCAGCCTGACCGCCAGGGGCTGCCCCCTGTTGTACCCAGAGCCCAGGAAAAAGAGGGCACCGCACCCAGTGAACCCGGATCAGCTCATCCTGTCCTACACCTAAGCCGATCTGCAGGAGTCTCAGCAAGAGGTCGCGCCCATGAGGATGACGACGAAGAAGACAGTGGAGATGATGAAAGCGAGGACGACGATGAATGGGGGCCCGGGCCTGGCGGGGTACGAAGGGGTAACAGAGTGCCTCCCCAGCCGCAGCAGATGCCCCCCAGTGTCCCGTCAACAGCTTCAAGATCAAAACGCAAGCTTCAGCCTCCGCAGCACATCCCGCCACCACAGGTACACCACACCCCAATGCAACTGCGCCACCCAACTCCTCCTCCCTCTCCACCCCCCGACCTGTTCCCTCTCCCCGACACTCCAAAGCAGAGCCCACAAGACGCAGATGATAGAGAAGGCCCTGAAGCTGCACGTGGTCCAAGGGTGGTGTCTCTCCCGCCTTCCTCCCTGCAGAGGCAAGACTCTGACTCCAGCTCTCGTTCCAGCAGTCCTGAGCCAACCATGAATCGAAAGCCGGGGCCCCTTTCTTTGCTCGTACACAAGATGGAGACAGAGGGGGCTTTTGCCTCAGCCGCAGGTGTTTCAGGAGAGACAGCACACTCTACTGCTGGGCCTACCTGTTCCACTGAATCTCCACTGCAAAGACTGGAGAGGAAGAGGCTTCAAGAGAGCAGGGAGATGGCGGAAGAGAGGGAAAGGGAAAGACATGAGGGGCGAGACAAAGAAAGAAGGAAGATAGAACAGGAGCGAGGGAAGAAACGCCTGGAGGAAGAGAAGGAGAAAGAGAGTAAACAGCTGGAAGAGGAGAAACAGCGTCAGAAAGAGGAGCGAGATAGAAAGAGAAAACATCTTGAAGAGGAAAAAGAAAAAGAAAAGAAACACCGGGAAGAGGAAAAAGAAAAAGAGAGGAAACGCCAGGAAGAGGAAAAAGAAAAAGAGAGGAAACGCCAGGAAGAGGAAAAAGAAAAAGAGAGGAAACACCAGGAAGAGGAAAAAGTGAGGAAACACCAGGAAGAGGAAAAAGTGAGGAAACGCCAGGGAGAGGAAAAAGAAAAAGAGAGGAAACACCAGGAAGAGGAAAAAGAAAAAGAGAGGAAACACCAGGAAGAGGAAAAAGTGAGGAAACGCCAGGAAGAGGAAAAAGAAAAAGAGAGGAAACGCCAGGAAGAGGAAAAAGAAATAGAGCGGAAACGCCAGGAAGAAGAAAAAGAGCGGAAACGCCAGGAAGAGGAAAAAGAAAAAGAGCGGAAACGCCAGAAAGAGGAAAAAGAAAAAGAGAGGAAACACCAGGAAGAGATGAAGAGAAAAGAAGAGCACCAGAGACAGGAGACAGCCCACAAAGGCAGGGTGGTTGTGACTCAGGCTCAGGATTCTTCATCAGATTCCGACTCCAATTCCGACTCCTCTTCCCGCTCATCACAGTCCTCCTCCTCTTCCAGAGAGAAACCACTCCCCTCAAAGCAGCCGAAGGTCAGTGAGGTTGCGTTACCCGAATATTTTCTATCTGTGATGGAATTTTTTTTTCACATACCACCTCTTTATGGCTTTTTTTCTACTCATAAACCATGTTAAAATCTCAATCAGAACATCAGCAAGGCAATCTATAATGTCTGACTGAGGGTTCAAGTTTGTTAGTGGCCAGCACAGATCAGCGGATCACAAATCTCCCGACATCGTTGAAGCCTTTCTGTGTGTATTCCATTGAAAGCTCCCGTTACATGGCATATATTGACCTGAACTTTAATTCTGAATCATCTTTGAACAAACTGCTGTTGTTGTTTTTTTACATTGTATTTATTACAAATTATTTTACAGAAGGCAGACCAAGGTCGCGCAGCAGAGGATGAGAAAAAGACTGTCCTGGTTAAAGAGGCAGAGAAACGACATCTGTCAAACAGGTCAGTAACTTTTATATCAAGAGGACTGAAAGGCAGAAATGGGTAGGATTTGTTGGATGTAGTTTGTTACATAACCAAAGTGGCCTCGACTGGAAGACAGGAGTAGCTTCTTCTTGGATGCCTGTTTACTACCCGGTACCTGGTTTGGTACATTTCAACAGAGCTTTTTCCTGACACCTTGCATTCTGTTAATGACTGAGGCCAACTTCAAGTCTTCAATCGAAACCATTGTTATTTATTTGCACCCTACATGCCACACCTTCTTGCTCTAACAATCTTATTTTTAAGATTGTGCACTATTTGTGCTTAACATTTTGTTCTCTATTGACTACCTGTAATCATTTTTGTTTGATTATAAGTGATTTATTGTTTTTGAAGTTTCTTTTTCTTTCTTTTCTTTTTTTACTTAATCAGACATATTTTTACATTTTAACTTTTGGATTTAGAAACCCTTCTATGACTCTGCTGAGGGGGCTGACGATGCATTGCATTTCAGGATTCATCTTCTATATGCTTATAAATGTATTGTAGTGATGAAACATTATAAATATGCAGGCATCATCAATTTAAGCCATATTTACTACAATAAAAGAAACAACCACATCTGAAATAAAGTAAAGGGGGCTACTAATTGGGGCTACTAATGTAAGCCTCTCTCAAACTTTGCCATTAGAATTATTTATCTATTTTTGAAAACAGTCCAGCCCTCGGCTGTGCTTGGACTAAATTTAAATTGGCCTGCATGATATGAAAGAAATAGATGCTGTGCGCTACCATTGTTAAATATTGAGATGTTGATATGGACTGTGATTGAAAAACAACAACATGTTTTACCACTAGCGCCGTTTAATTTAAGGGTAGCTATTTGCTAGCTTGAGTTTCATCTGACTGCATCAAAAAGAAGGAAAAGCAAGGATGTTTTAACCTGGTCTCCATCCAATAATAAAAAAAATGACATGCTGAGAAAGAATGCATTACTTGATTGCATTAGATTATTTTCTTAATTCTCTAATGAATCAGACGTTTCAACGTGTTATTGTGATAATGATGCATTTGGAGTGTTTTGCACAGTCCTAATTTGAATGGTCAATAAGGTGGAAATGATATACTGTTTCTCTTTTTTTAACCTTGGAAATGCTTTAGTAATGTCCTTTACAATAAAATCATCGGCCAAATAGAAGCGAGCTTGTCTTTAAGATCACTGAAACATTAAATCATTTTTAAGCACATCTCTTAGCTCACTCATTGCATCATCGCTAATTTTAGCAGCTTGTTTTTCTTGTCCGGCATTCTGTGCTGCTGCCCCACAAAACTGCGTGACTGTGCTGCTGCTTTTCTCCTAAGCAATAAAAGGGGCCTTTTGCCCCTGTTGTAGATTCGGTCAATTTTCCCTTCTTGTTGGTAGTAGATACCGTCTTAAAGTTCACTCAATATATTTCTCGGACCAACCGTGTGTGGTTACGAAAATGGGCTTTTTTTTTTTTTTTTAGCTTTTACTTTGAAAACTCAGACCGGAACATGTTTTTTCCCCACTCCGGCAGTCTTGACGCTGGTCTCGCGAGCCAACATGGCCGCCATGCAGGCATTGCATCCCTGATACCGACGCAGTGACCGGATTTCAAGCTGTAGAAACAACGTGTAGGCCGTTTTTTAAAGTGAAATTTTACGTTTTCAACCCAAACCTAAAAGGAATAGATACTAGCGGCGGAGTGTTATCTGTCATCACCGGGGCTCCCTTCAAAGGCCGGTCGTAATGTTATCCGAAGGCAACAAAAACGGGTAAGAGTGAGGCAGAGGGCGACTCAAGGCTTCAGGTTGCCGGTTGTACCTTTACACCTCTTATCCATAGATCAAAAGGGGGGGATACGTTAACCGGTTAACGTGTCTCTGCCTGCCGCTGTGTAGTTTCATTGCCGTGGTCGTAATGATGCTTAGCTAACAGCATTTCTCCCGTCTGTTAAATATCATGTCATCACTTCACATTGGCCTGGTTATAAGCGTGCTTCATGTCCGCCCATGTGAGGGAGACCGGGGGGACTGGTACGGTCTTTTGTTGATTAATGGCTTTGAGAAGACGTGTTTGAAGAAGGAATGGGGTCCCCTTTCTCTGATCAGTGCCTAAAAATAGCGTCACATTGATGCAACATTAATAAATAATGGGCTCGGTATTCGTGCTGTGATTTCTCCCCTCCTCTGGATTTCTCCTTGACATTTTGTGTCTTGCCAGGTAGCAGAGAAACACTGCATATGCTCTTTCTAGAATGAGGACGTCTTTATTTTTTCCTCCATTATGTCATATTTTTCATGCAGCCTGTTGTCTAGCCCACGGAAGCCTATATTTGTATTTTTGGATTTGTGTTGCTGTTAATGATCTCAGCGTTGTCAAGGGGGATCATTAAAGCAGACATCTGTTAGCTGTACAGTCAGTGTGAATGGGCCCTTATGGTGTGATATAATTCTCCCAGCTGGCACCAGCATTCACACTCTCCTCTCCTGGGAGCTGACTACATATCTGAATTGATCGGTGATTGTGTTTTTGTCTGTTTTATGAGTCCAGTTAGTTGATTAAAACGTCTGATACAAACACCAATGTGATACCTGTGTATGACTCACAAAATAACGGCTGCATACTAATCAGACACTTGTTTATTTGTTTTTTTAGTTAGTTTTTCAGTTTGTAATAGTGTAGTCAGAATACTAGGGATGCAACGATTCTCAATATAATATTAAACCATTCGGTACGGCATCCATGCTTCAATACGCGCTTGTGAATTGCGATGTTTTTGTTTTCTGTACAACTAGCTTCCACGCGTTGTATTTCTCTACCGATTGGCTGTTTGTGTGCGTTCGTGAGTCCATGCTGGGATAAGGAAACCCTTCCCCCCCATTAGTTAATATCCAAGCACTATGCGCTAAAGTTGGGGGGAAGCTGACGACACTGGTGTCAGATTAAACACATTACCTTTACGTGGCGAGCGGTGAGGAGAGGCATCAGTATGAGGAAGCACCGCCGACTTTCAAATCAGGGCTGCGGCGACATTTCGACGTCGAGTATAATGACAAGGAAGGGAAAACAGCAAACAAAAAATGACTGTCTGCTAGCATTGTTTCACACGTGTCCTCTACTCAAATGGAAACACGTACGGAGTTTGGCTAAGTTTACAGCAACAGACTGCTGAAGTTTGTTATCAAAATAATTGGTACTGAAACAAAACTGGTTGGATAGTCAATACCTAATGAATCAAAAAAGGGTTGGTCACCATTTTGAAATTCACAGTTTCTTTACTTACAGCAGGGAACAATAATTACCAAACCATACAAATTCTAATACCAATCCATTTTGAATAAAAAATATCAAAGTACCAAAAACATTTTAAGACTGCAACACTAATTGGCAGACCCGTGAGAATATAAATATGATGAATTGTAACATTAAAAACAAGCAGAGCTCCTACCAACCAGCCGAGCTAACATAAGTGGTAGCTACTAGCTAGGTTCAGACGTGCTGTTTGCCTAAACGCTGATTTCTAACTTGACATTTCTTTATTATATGTAGCACTGACACTTACATACTCTACGTAATACACGACCAGGAAAGACTTATTTTTTATCTTCTCCTGCATGTTTGGTAGAAATGATTTCTGGTTAAACAAGTGACATTTTTTGGGCGGGCTGATAAATTATTGTTTTGAATTTTAGCACAAACTTGGCCACTCGTTATACTTGATTCTGTGTTTTAGGCTGTATTTAAATGTGTTAATATGGACAACTACATGTGGTACATTTTGAAGATTTTTAATTTTAATGATGAACAAGAGGGCTTCAAGATTATTATTTGCAATGAGAAATATCAAACCATTACGCTTTATTACGCATTATACTCGTACCTTGTTCCAGTGATCATTACATCAATTCAGCCTGGCCTTTCCGCCCCTCTTCGATCCTCAGGGGAGTTGTATTTCTAGTTGGCATCTGTCTCCCTTTATAGCCTGTGCAGGTGCGTCTCTGGCCTTGCCGAACACTCCCCCACACACGCACACGCACACACACACACACACACACACACACACACATAGTCATTGACATCCACACCTCTGGCAAATGAGAAGGTTCAGTGTGGCGTGGAGGAGGGGAAATGCTGCCCTCCTGCCTACATTCTTGCCAGCGACTAATCTCCAGAGAAGGAAGCTGAAAAGGCTCTCCCAACACTGTGGGTAGACTTCAGTCGTGCACAGATTAACAGTACAGGCTTCCACTCAAAGAAACCCTGCCAGTGATCATGTGACATGGTCACGGAAAAAAGAAAAGGCTGAGTTTGGCTGGTCTGCCTTTGCCTGTTACACTCTAAGCAAGTTAGAGAGCAAGTTTTTACAGCTACTGTTATCAGTCGTGAAAGGGTTAATTTGTAACTTGTTTTTAAGCCTCAGAAATAATTGAGTGTCTAATCGGCTGCCTCTGCCTTCATCGGTGTAAATACAGAAATGGCTAAAAAGAGTCAAATAATCAATGAAACCATTATTTGAGCTTGTTGTTTCAGATGCAATATTTTACTGCATATTCTTGATTATTAGAAAAGTGGAAAGGTATCTGCTTTTGTTTGTTGGACGGACGAAACAAGGTATTTGAAAGCATCAGCTTTGCCTTAACAACATTGTGATGTCACCTTTACTGAGTTTTTTTTTAAATGTCCTCCAGACCTGATGTGACAATGAACATAGCAGCATCTCATTCAGAGAAATCTACAAAAACTGATGACGCAGAGAAGACGAAAACATGTTTTTGTTATTCGTGTCTCAGAAAGGAGAAGTATTTTTGAATACGTTCTTTCCCTGTGACACACAGCCATTGCATCATGAAATGAATCAAACAATAAAGATGAATGTGCGCTGCGATAAAGAGAAGAATGCCTGAAGATGTGATCCTCCCGTCTCCAGTTGCTGCCTCCATGTGTGTGTCATCACACAGAGGCAGCGGAGGAGACTTTTGAGGGGGATGCTATATATATATGACATCTGCTTTGGTTTGCTTGCTGTCTTGCATAACAGAGCGAACACTATGTGAAAGAATGGATTTGTGAGGTCTGATAGAAAGACTTGTTTTCAGTGTCTTTGAGTTCAATCCATCTTTAATTGTAATGTATAGCGCCAATTCATAACAAACGTTATCTGAAGACACGTTACAAAAGACCAGATCAGATGAAGACCACACACATCAAGTCAGCTGTAAGTTTGAGGTGTGCTCGTGTGACCCTGGGTGTCTGTGAGCTGGTGAGTTATAAATAGCAGGAGGGATCCAGGTCACTGCCTCCTGCACAAAAACCTCCCTGTTTTTCTGTCTTGCCCCACACGTCGATTTGTCGAGTTTTTCTTTGATGAGAGATCCAAATAAAAAATGTATTTCCACCCATTAATCAGTTTATTGTTGATGTATGATAAATTAATAATCCAAACAACTGATAGAAGAAAATGCTTGTTACAGTAGAGTTGTCACGGCAACAAGCAGCAGTAGTAGTTACTCTTTTTTCATGATCTAATGGTTTGGCCACCTCAGCATTGTTAACAAAAACAGGCTGGGGGGAATACTGTTGAACTTTGTCAAAAGATTGTTGCCGTTGACTTGAATGATCTTGGCCATGTTTTTCAAGTACAAGCCACACAGAAGGCAAAAGCAACCCTGGGAGACCCTCACCCCCCTCCTTGTGCAGAGTTTAGACTTCTGCTGTCAGGGAGGAGGTTCTCTCAGGCTAGAAGGGTCAAAACAAACATACCTCAGGTCAATTGTTGTCATTGCAAATGTGATATAGACTGTTGGACCTTGTGACTCATATCTCACCGTCAATGGTTTGGGCTGTTATCTGAGTGTTTTCTTACCCTCACACTAGTTTACTAATTTCTATTTAATTGGCCCTTTATCGACAGGGAAATTCCTTGCCAAGAACATCCCTTGCATAGGTTGCGTTAACTGAATATTTTTGAACAATGACGGAAATTTTTGAAGTCTGTCCGTCATTTGACCGATTAGAATACTGAGGGCGATCCAGAGTGGCGTTACACTCACGCCGGCGGATGCACAGTCATTTTCCAGTTTGCGCACAGTGTACAGCCCTGACGGTGTTTTAATCTCTCCCAAAAAGAAAAGATTCCACTCAGAGCTTCTGGGTGTTATCATGAACCTCAACACCATGAACGCGTCTTGTTATCCAGGTGCTGATAGCGCATGGAACACTACGGACTGCATGTCCTTTGCATGTTACTTCACAGATGGATTTATCAATAGTAACCCAAGCACGGCCAAATATAATAGGCTTATCACTTTGTGAGAATCGGTGAGACTAAACACTCTCAGTGACCAGTATTGACACTCAGACAGTCTTGAGGTCCAAAGCTTATTTTCTTCCACCTTCTTACCCCATCATCTTCTTCCCCTTGCAGGGAGGTGGCGGAGCCCAGCGCAGCCGCCGTCACAGAGGTGCAAGCAGACTCGGAAAGCTCCGTGGCCCAGCAGCCGCCGGCAGGGGCCGAGCCAGAGAACAGCGAGGGCCTCCTGGAGGAGGTAAGGTCACTGAGAGAGTGGGGTTGCTCGGTTCTCTGCTCCATCTCTCACTAACCTGCATCCTCATTCATAACGTAGCATGTGTAGTCGGCAGCACAGGTTGAGAGGGTCACTTAAAACCAACACAACCCCCGATGTTTGCATCCTGTGAAGATTTTATTCTTTTCCATTCTGACTCGGTAGTTTGTGGTTCCTCATATATATAAAATGTGCAGCTGAATACTTCTAATTTGATGTTTGTACAGAAGCTCTCAGGGGGACAAACAGGGGTTGAGTTGGAGTTGGGTCCTTGGGTAAATAAAATGAAACTAATCCCTTCCACCTGCATTTAACCCAGCTATTATTTCATAACTTTCTCCTTCATTTAGATGATCTCTCACACACACAGCTCTTGTCTATCTGGTCTCTGCAGACAGATGTGAAGTTGCTGTATTAATGTGTTTAGTCAGACCTCCATGCTGCATACGATGCATGTGTCTCATATTGATGTTTGTGTGTGTCTGTGTTAGGGAGAAAGGAAGAGAAAAAGACACACACTTTGTATTTTGGGTTGATTTTGGATGCAGGAGGGACTTGTTGCACGCAGTTGCAATGTGAAATTTCAAGAACAGCAGATAGATGTTACTATACCGAACAGTGTTATCGCACATTGCACGTTTTTCTCCTGTCATGCGAGCCTACCTTTGCCTGGGGTTTGCCCCTCTACTCAGAGTTAATAGGGTAGGGGTTAAAATCTGTAATTAGGAAATGCAACAGCTTTGATCACTGGATCACTTCAGTCCCTGGATAACACTTTTCTGTTCAGACCTTTAAGAAAAATCGGAGTAGGGACTTATTCCCAAATTCCTCCTATGAGATCAAATTTTTGCATTCATTGACATCTTTGTTAAACATGTGAAGTAAGTGGAATTAGTTTTATTTTGCATGTTATATTTCATTACATAATTGCAAAGATACGGGATTTTTCTTTCAAGAATCCGTCTGCAGTCTGCATCTGTCGCCCCTTCTTTTGGAAGGACAGTTTGGTGGACTAGATGGAAACTACAGAGTTGTAGAGCCCCGATGTTAGCATTGGGATGCAGCCCTAAACAAAAGCTACGTGGTACACCAAACTGATGATTGTTTGCTTTTGAGCACTCAAGATCAACTACAGTGTATCTGGCAGTGTTGACTATAGCTACCTCTGATCAAAAGTAGTTCAAGCAATTGATACAATGTTCTGGTTGTGAAGGTGGTTTGGTATGACCTTTATTTGTCTTCTAGGTGTGGTTTCCATATAAGCCATTAACAGCTATCTACCACACCAAAACACGTCCGTAACTTTTATATTCGTGTGAGAAATACTGAAGTCAGGATTGCAACATACAGTAGCTGCTTTAGTTGTTTGTGAGAAGGAGCCGTGCAAAACGTGCAAATTCTTAGTAGATCGTTTATAAGTAACTTCAGTTTTCTCTTAAGCCGGCATGCACAGATGTTGTGTCATTTTCGCCGTGCATTAAAGTGAAAGTCTGAGCATTTGATCAGCCACATTAAGTTGGCAAATTCAGAACAGAGTATTACATTGTATGACATCACAAGAAGTTTCTCTTCTCTTGATTTAAACGAAATGTACACAAAGATGTGCTGCTTGAAGTCGATATCAAGCGTCTGTGGGCATCGAGCTAGTGACTTTATTATCTAGTGAAGCTTATTCAGATTTGCTGGTGAGCTGCTTTGCTATAAAGTTACTATCTGCATGTCTTATTATTCCACTGTAAGTGCTTTAATGTGTGCCATTGTTTCCCCCTTGGGTTTGCATGAGTAATGGACCCTGACAGTGTGTGTAGAGATGCATCAGGGCTTGTTTCTGCTGTGTCTTTCACCCTCCTTTCATTGTCTCTACTCTGTCGCCTGCTCCTTTCACACCGTCTCTTTCTCTCTCTTTCTTTCTCTCTCTCTCTCTCTCTCTCTCTCTCTCTCTTAATTATTATTCTCTCTCTCTCTCTCTCTGCCCCACCTTGTTCCCTCTTCTTCCCATCTTTTGCCTCTGTATCCCATCATGAACGCTCTTCTCTCACTTTATATATTTATGGTGTGATTGCTGTTTAAAACCCCATTGATTGCTTTGTTATGAAGGTGCCCATGCCTCTTCCATTGCCCCTAATGGTACCTGCTGCGTACTACTACCACCACCACCAACAACACCAACACCTCCTCCACTCCTCCTCCTACTCCTCCTACAAGTCCTGTCTCGATATGCCCAAGTGTGTCGCTGGTACCTGAGTTAGGCCCAGAGTCTGCAACCACATGGCACTGAGTAAAGCCTGAGCCTGCGAGGCCTCCCCCTGTAGCTGTCGAGAGACGCGCTGAGCCAGCAGGAACTGGAGCTTGGGAGCCTGTTTGCTGATCTGTGCTGCACTGCACTGTGCAGTGGTGTTGAATGATGGAGTGAGGGAAGAGGAGGGTATCTAAACGATCTGTATCACCTCCCCTTCCTGCCTCTCCTGACTCTCATTTGGAGGAGGAACACACTTGCTAAGTGTTTCCCTCCAACGTCTTCACCTCCGTCCTTCAAACACCAGCCGAGCTCAGAGAAAATGACAAAACTCTTCAGCTCTTCTGTTTTGTTTTACCTCCTCCTCCAACCCCACACTGCCCCCTGCTGGTGGGGTGGATTAATGACTTTTGACTGAGAACCCCTGCAATAATCCCAAAAGATATCATAGCTGGAGAGTCAATACAATCAACGTTTTGTTTTTAAGCTTTTAAACAAACTCTGACTGAGCTGTGAAACTGAGCATGTTTGAACATGTTGTTATTGGGACTATTTTTTGAAGGAAACTTTGTGGATATATCCTGTCTTTGACGGGAAAATCTGGAACACTATGATTTTATGAGCTTGTTTGGCTGACTGTCATGATCTGCCTCGACAAGTTGGCCTTTTTAAAGTGAATTCTGTTGCTCAGCAGGGAATTAAAATCTGTCGATGTGCTCCAAGTTGCCATCCATATCAGAAATACACAAAGACGAAAGCTGAGGACAAGCCGCCTGATGCATTATGTGCACATTGACTTTGATCGTCCACACTGAGAGCTGGACTTACACCAACGACTCTCTTCCTCCGTGGTCAAGTTGTCATTGTGACTTGCAAGTGTTAAACAAGGAATTCAGAATTCTCTGCTTCACTGTGAAGCTGGTAGAAGGACTTCTGCAGACTTTTTGCTGCTATTGATTTATCCCTGCATCAAAGTCTTCACTACACCAACAGCTTGGACCTTGCATCCATTACGATTTCGAGTGCAGCTGCATTTTTTTCCTGGATCTTCCTGACTACTTTCCTGGATGTTAATTTTGCAAAATGAAATGCTGCTGGATTACTTTTGTCAACTTTAATTCTGTTTAAATGACCATTGCTTTGAAGCTGTATCAAAGAATTGTGCAGCATCCTTTGGCTATAGAAACCTGATAAACTGCTGAAAACAAGAAGTGCAACTTCATGGACTAAAAGCTATTTCAAAGGACATTATGTTACAATCGCTTCGACACATGCGACATCCCCACCTGTCTTAAAGGCTGTCTGGACTGTATATCGGAAAATATGGACAATTCTGACACTTCAATACAAGAAATTCAAGCATCCCAAATGGATTTTTTTACTCATCCTATGAACATCACAGATCCTGGACTTTTAACAAATTCACGTCAGCCCCCGACCCCCCCCGTCAGAATCCATCCCACTTTGATTTGAATCCCTGAAAGACTGAAAAGTGACTCTTTGATCAGCAAATCAATCAAGAAAAGTTCTTCCCCAGCCCCATTCAAGACAAAAAAAAGTCCAATCCAGTGATCAGTTCCTGCCTGGTGACTTATCTGCACACTCAAATCGAGCCCCGCCCACACTCCTCTGCCATCTCTGATTGGATCCTTGTTGCCTAGATACAGTGCACACTGTCGTGCGGCTGGGCCATAGTCGAGCCAGTAAGGAATCAGGTGTCGAATGGTACCAGGAAATGACTTGTGATTATTGCTCTATTTAAAATGTTTACAAATCTAAAGGAGTAACTGTAATCTCTGAATCTAGTACACATCTTTAGACTGTCAGGCTAACTGCAGATTTAACTTTTTATTGTCATGGTCATTGTACATCTGACATAAACGATTGTGTTAAGTTGAATATAGTCCATCTTTAAGGTGAATTTAAACTGCAGTACATGTGTTTAATATCGCCGACAGATCTTGGAGTCTTCATCACTCTGTTCTCCTCCTCTGCTTAAACATTCACAAAGTTTGTCGACTACATGCAGTCGTAATTATTATTATTTTAAAATCAGCTACATGGCAGAATAAGCACTCAGGACCGGTGTGCCATTATTATCACATAATTTATGTGACGAAAAACCCACGTGAACACGATCAATAATACTGGAGGTTGTGGCTTGTAAACGAGCCCTCCGCTCCGTTATGCATGAAAAGTTCTGCTCGACAGTTTAGCTGCTACTAAATTACAAAAGCTTGTCCATAAAAGAACTGTGTGACCACGTTTACTTTACGCTTAGACTCTTTTTAATATTTGTATTAGTTATGGGTCTTTTTTTTTTAGCTGTAATTTGTAAAAGACAGTTATTGTAAACAAGCTGCAAAAAGTGCAGTACCTGGAGTGTCCACTTGCCCAGGATGCTCCATTGACACTCATGTTAAAATGCTCATTTTTAGAGCTTGATTAAACATAGTAACAGCATCGTATAAAAACATTTTAGGTCTCTGTAGATCAGTGAGAAGAGGATGTAAATCAGGGCTGTGATTTGGTTTGGAAAGTTTAAACACTAAATTGATCATGAAATATGAAAACTGTCCCGTTTCCTTTTAGAAACAAAACGTATCTTTAAGTATTAGAGTTGTTTCAAACACTCTGACATGTAATGGGTATCTTGTACTATGCGACGTTTATACATCTACTAAAGTCCTTAAGCACATCATGTACTTGCCCTCTCCTTAAACGCACACACTTACACACTAAAAGGAAAGCAGTGTGATAATAAATCTTTGAGCAGAGGTGGAGGGCAGTAATGTGTCTGGAGTCTCTCTGTATCGACCAAGCACCAATTCTCCATAATGTGGTTCAATTGAAGCCTCCAGGCCTCTGTTACTCAACCCCCCCTCCCCCCCCTGCTCCTATTCCCTCCTCCACTTTTCCTGTTCACCTCTTCTCTGTTGTTGCCTGTTTGAGTCTGGACTCGTGTTTCTGATCTGACCCCACACCCCTGGGGTTTCTGTATGTTCTCTTCCTGTCTCTCTCTCCTTCCAGAGCACCACTCCTAAGGCTTTCACCGCACGCAAGATCTCCCTGACAAGTGAGTATACGGGTTACATCTTTGGATCCTCCTCTTACTTTAAGATTTTAAAATCATTGTGAAGGAAAAAACATGTTTCAGCTGCAGATGACCCCTTTGAAAAGATTCTCCCTCAGGCAGCCAATCTAGTCGCTGAAAATCACTCACAATGTTTTTCCTTTGATACATTTTCCAAACTTTCAGTTGTTATAGCTGATAAGATATAGACACTGACAGATCATACATACGTACAGAGCCCACTAAGCTCTCCCAATGAAAGGCGTTTGATCCAACCTTCACAACAGGGTCCTAAGTCTCTAACTAGACTCTCCTCCTTTGTCGCCCCCCGGTGGTGGAACGAACTTCCAAACCCCATTCGATCTGCAGAGTCCCTTTGCACCTTTAAAAAAATGCTTAAGACCCAGCTCTTTCACGAACACCTACGACTTTAATATTATTGATGACGATAGTGATGATGAGGATGGTTTTAATGCTGATTAAAACTCTGAAGAACAGCTGTCGATGTTGTGTTTTGCCTCTGTGCGCTGCCTGTCAGCACCTTTGTGTCTGATCGGACTTCAAGCTGTTTGTTTTCACTTCCTAACGTTGTTCCTCTTCTCTAGATCCTTGCTTGTGTTGTACTTACTCTCTGATGTACGTCGCTTTGGATAAAAATGAATTGTTAAATTGTAGAGTGTAACTATATACCACTGACTTTTTTCTTTGTTATCACACTTTTCACAGAATTCTGAATTTAAAGCCAAAATTCTGACGTTAATCTTTAAAATGTGAGAAATCCTCTCCGTATGTTGGCACCACAGTTACTAGTCGGTTTAAAAAATGTCCGTCCTCTCTTCGGTTTCTGTTCCTGCCTGGATAAAAACAAGGTTTGGCTGTATTTTGATCTAGAACATGGAGATCAAGTTTACAAAGAGTGGCGCTGAAGAGAAAAACGGTAGCAACAAGGCAATTTAAGTTGCTCTAAATGTATTTAAAATGTTATTTGTTAACTTTAACTGACTGATGTGTCATGATGCACCCTGCAAATGGCCACACAGTTCAGTGGCATTTATAAAAAGCTGAATGTTATTGAAGGAAGTGATGAACTGTTTTAACTACAAATTAAAAAGTATTGTGGTGCTGGACAGTAGAATGACCTTTAGGTAACTTGACACTGAAGCTCTCCTCACCATAAATCAAATCATCCTTCTCAGAGTGTATTGTCCCCCCTCCTCGATGATAAACTTAATTTTCCTGACTCTGCAGGCAGTAAGTCGTCCCCAGCCGCCGCAGATGGAGGAGCAGGAGAGTCTGAGTCTGGAGCTGCAGCAGGGAGGAAGAGGAGGTGGGGCTCCAGCACATCAGTGACGACTAAGAAACCATCCATCAGCATCACCACGGACTCACTGAAGGTACTGAACCGGCACAGGAGCAGGTGTTGTGGGGGGAAAAATACTCGCTTTGTAATTTGAGCTGATATTATTTGCTGAATTATTCAATTATTTTAAAGCCTTTAGCAGATCGAAGCTTTTGAAATGAGCAGATTGAACTGACATTCTGGTTTTGGTTTCCTGCAGCTTTGCTGAGCCAACAAGTTTTCCTTCCATACTTCTTTGAGCTTTCTGAAGCTTTTAAATTTGACATTTGATGAGTTTCAAAACATTTGGGGATTTTATGAAAATGACCGAACCCTTGCTAAATGACTAAGTGCAAACAAAACCTGAAAGTATCTTCTGTTGCTCTGTCTCGGCCAGCAGATGTAATTAGAATGATGAACTATTTCTTCTCTAAAACTTGTCCGTATTTATTTTCCTTCATCTCCTCCTGTCTGCGCCTCCATCCTCCAGTCTTTGATCCCAGACATCAAAATAAACCAGGAGGCGGTGGTGGCGCTGCACCCGGAGGAGCTTCAGCTGTCTGGGGACGAGGAGAGTCTGGACACAAGCCGAGCTGATGAGGACCAAGGCCTGAAGATCCGACGCACCGTCACACAGGTCAGAAGAGACAAACTTTACACTTAAGTTATGATCTTCTGCAAGTGGTTTTGAAAGGTTCCCTCAACTTTTTTTTATTTCCACCTGTTATTTTTCCCAAGGTCGTCCCAGGCAACAGTCAGGAAAATGGACAGACAAATGAAGAGGAGGAAGTGGAGAAGACGGAAATTGAAATTGTAAGACGGACTTCCAGGGACAAAAGGAAGAGCAGTGTTTCCGAGGAATCCATGGACGTGCAGACATCTGTGAAGCCCGAAGGAGAGGAACAGAAAGGTGAACTGCTAGAAAAACCTCATGGCTTTTTAACTGTTTTAACAATGTGTACGCAGCTTTCTCTCTTCCATCATCCTTCACGCTGTGCTCAGTTTTGCTCCCTGACTTTGATTACAGTTATTTGTTTTTGGATTACCCACTCAGTCACTTCTTGTTCATATCTCCCTCAGTCACCCCGAGCGACAGCCTGGTGCGTCGCTCCATCAGTCAGCAGAAGTCTGGAGTGTCGATCACCATTGACGACCCCGTCCGCACAAACAGGCAGCCGTCGCCGCCTCATGGCAAAGTCTCCAATATCATCCATGTGACCAACCTGGTGGGTTTTTCAAATCAAAAAGTCTCATCAGAACCATTTCACAAACTTCTCTCTCTTGGATAGGTCGAAGCCTTAAGACTATGATAATGTGAGGAACAAATCTTGTGTTTCTGAACGTCCCCAACAAGATATTCATGACTGAGGCATATTGTGGAGATACCAGTGGTAACCGCATCTCCATCATTCCCGTAATTACAGCCAGGAACCCTTACTTACTCAGGTATTATGGCTGTAGCCGAGCGTCACTTTAAATGAGAGGCAAACTGCATGACTAAACAGACTGTGACAAGACTAGACATTACACATTTAATCACTAGCATTTGCAGATTCTTTCAAACGTGCGTCATAAAAAAAAGCGAGATTTAAAGTTAGACGTGGATAAAAGACGAGCAGATTTCTAATGCCACCCAGCTTCGTTAATCTCAGACAAACGGGGGCTCTCAGACTCCACGAACTGATGCAGAGCTCATGGAGGAAACCTTCCTTACTTACCACTTATTTTCTGTGAATGTTCAGTAGTTTTACATCTTCAGTAACCTTCAAAACTTTAGCCCGATAGTTAGCGTGCCCCATGTAAAGAGGCTACATTCCTAAAGTGGGCCGACCTGTGGCGCCTTGCTGCATCTCATTCCCCACTCTCTCTCTCTCCTTGATTTAGAACGCTATCCTCTGTCCTGTCGCTCTTCTTAAAAAGCCCAAAAATTAACCTTAAAAAAAAGTATAATAGTGATTCTGATGTGATTTGTTTTTTCCCACACCTTTAACAATCAAACATATCTACTGTCCACACATTACATGCTTATTAAAAAGCGACCACTCTACCTGACTGTCACTGAGCCTTGCCTGTCTTTTTGTATCTCTCAGGTACGACCCTTCACTTTGGGCCAACTCAAAGAGCTTCTGAACAGGACGGGCAGCGTGCTGGAGGAGGGCTTCTGGATCGACAAAATTAAGTCTCACTGCTTTGTCACAGTGAGTAAAAAAAAAATGTTTTTGTCAATCGGTGTTGAACACCAATGAGCTTTATTGATGGACAGCCTTCTGCTGCAACAAGCTGATGGCTGCACACCAATGAGTCTTCTCGTTCAAAGACGTTTGTCTTTTCCACCGTTGCTCCTAGGTTCATTGTTGTTGGGTCTCTCTAAATAAGATAACCAAGAGTACAGGCTAAACCTTCTCCCTATGAAATGTGTCCTGAGATCACTTGCTGTGATTTGGTGATTTGTAAAAAGAAAAAGATATCTGTGGAATTTAAGTATCGATACAGCTGCAAAACTAGCTGATTAGAAGCATGTTGTCCTTCCAGAAAGTATTAGTTGTTGTTTTAGAGAAAAAAAACAACTCACAATGCTAATGCTAATGCTATCGAGTATTGAGAGCGGATGATGTGTGATCGTTGTGGCTGTACCTCACAAACTGTGATCCCTCTTTTCTCATCTGTAGGCTCCTTAAACAGAGGTTGTGTCTCGGTTCAAATGTGAACACATTTAAAAATTAATATTTTCACCGCTCCTTTCTCCTTCCGTCCTACAGTACGCTACAACAGAGGAGGCCGTCGCCACCAGAGCTGCTCTCCACGGCTTCAAATGGCCTCTGAGTAACCCCAAAGTCCTCGGCGTTGACTTCTGTGAGCAGGATGAGGTAATGACGAACTTCACAGAAGTCAAATGATGTTGGAGCAGATACAGAGACTGAATCTGAGCTCTCAGAAGTGAAGGCATGAAGACAATATAGTACAAAAGGTGCATTAGATGTGCTCCAGCTGTGCAGGGAAATGCAAGATGATGATGAGTGTGAATATCGTGTAGTACAAAATTAAAAACATTTGTACTGTAAGATATCTGTACTCTAATTTAAATGGATGATAGAAAGGTGCTAATGTAGTCCTCAAACTTACACCCAGTGTTTTGGGTATTCAACCTTTAAACAAAGACACCCCACACATGCAGGAATACATCAGACAGCAGGCACAGAGCAAAAGGCACGAGGAATTAAATATTTATACGATTTATTTTTGGAAGCATTTCAGATGAGCAAACACAAACTTTGTCCTTAGTGGTGTCTGTGCAATTTCTTTGAACGATTCAGACTGCATCATATCATCCCCCATGTTTGCTTACTGCTAAAACATGACAGTTTGTGTTGGAAAAGAATATTTACTCAGAGCCTGATGATGTGCACTACTTTGTGTCTTTGTTGTTTTTTGTTCAAAGAACCCCACTTAATTCTAAAACAGCAGATTTTCTCTTCTAAACCAAATCGCAGATAGTTCATGGACCTGATGTTTTAGCTCTTTGTTGTTTTTCTGCAGCTCGACTTTCACAAAGGAATCCTGAAACCAGAAAAGGAGGTGGACCCCGTCCCCCAACCAGGAGCTCCTCAGACCCGGCTGCCCCCTCTGATGCCTGAGCGAGACAGGAACAGAGAGAGAGACCGCGACAGAGACCGCGACAGGGAGCGCGAACGAGACCGGGATCGGGGCGGCGTTGGAGGAGTAGGAGTGGTGAGGGACCTGTGGGCTGAGCGAGAGAAAGAGATGGAGCGGCGGGAAAGAGCCCGTGGCGAACGGGAATGGGACAGGGATAAGATCCGGGAATTTGCGAGACCGGGAGAGGACGAACATGGATCCCGATCCCGAGAGAGGGAGAGGAGGAGGAGAGAGAGGAACAAGAGCAAGGAGAGGAAGACGGATAAAAAAGGTAACACACCTCACAGTGACTGGATTGAAAACAGCATTTCTAAAGAAGAAGATCACTGTATACATCAGTCCTTTTGATCTCCTGTGTCCTGTCTATAGTTAACGTTGTACCATGTGACGTTTTAGAATTCTAGATATTTCTTTACTCTAAAACAGCCGGCACAAACGTCAGAGATCAATCATCTTCTATCTACAAAACTGAAGAGTTTGACTAGAACGTCTGCAGTCAGTAGATTAATCTGTCCATTTGATCATGATGGAAACATACAAACAAGAACCTGATGTAATACAAAAATGTATTCCTCCACCTCACTCTACAAAAAATCAGTCGACCAAAATGAGGGGCTGTAAAAAAAACTCTCTATGGTTCTATTTGTTCCTTTTTTTCTCCATATTAAGCATCACAACCAGGTCCTACACAACTGTCACGTCTTGATTGTGAGACGCACATGTATTGGGGGGGGGGGGGGGGGGGGGGTGCTGTTTGTACTGTTGACAGCCTGCCGTGCTGCTTCTAAGATGTTGATCTGTATTCAGTGTCAAAGCAAAGTCAAATTGCTGAGATTCAACGGTCAAAATGCGAGTCAACCCAGAGTGTTTGCCAGCATTGATTTAAAGAGTCAGCTTTTTTGGTGGAAGCTGATGATGGTAGTTACAGGGCAAATACACACAAACAGGCTTAACTGTATATCCAGGACAAAGAGGCTTTATATTCTTCATCTCTGCAGGAACATTTTCCATTACATTTTAAAACTTTATTGTCATAAATAGAAGAGCTATTTAACACCCAGGTCGAGTTGTGTGTCTTTGTTAAATTCTTCTTGCTTTTCTGTTTGCTAATAATCAGAGAAAGGAGATGAGCCTCCTGCCAAACTTCTGGACGACTTGTTCCTGAAGACCAAAGCAGCTCCATGTATATACTGGCTCCCCCTCACTGAGGATCAGGTTCGTCTCACACCCTTTCGTTTTTTCATCCATCGCAGTCAGAGGTTTGAGACTTTGGTACTCATCTAACTGAACTGTGCTTTGTGTCCACCAGGTGGCGCAGAGGCTTCTGGACCGCACACAGCGACAGAAGGAGCGGGAACAACGGCGCAAGGAACAAGAGGAGGAGGACAAGAAGCGAGAGGAGGAGGAGAAGAAGGAGAGGCTGAAGGTCAGGGAGAAGGACAGCAGCACAACAGCGAGTGGGGGAGCAGCAGCAGGAGCAGGAGGAGGAGCTGGGCGAGGAGCTGACGGAGACAGAGGGAGGGAGCGCGGCCGAGACAGGGAGGGGGACAAGAGGAGGGACAGCGGCCACCGACCCAGACGACCATCGGCAGGCGCGGGAAACGGACGACGCTCTCGTAGCCGAAGCAACACAAGGGATAGACGTCGCTGAGGGAAAGATGAAAGGGACAAGATGAAGAGGGAGAGGAGGAAACTGCAGACAAGAAATGTTGGGGAGACACATTTCTCTGTTTTATTTTGTTTTTTTTGCCACGAGTTCTGCTCCTCGCTGCCTCTGTCCCCCGCGCTTTTAAATCGTCCACTTTGACGCCGGCGTTGTCTTCCAGACCCCTCAGACCCATTTTTTTTCCTCCCCAAAATGTTTCAAACATGTGTAATGGTAAAACGACGGTTCACGTAGAGCCCACTCTTCTGTTCTCTTCCTGTCTTCCACAGTTTGAAGTCGGCCCCTCTGCTCCTCCTCCTCGTCTCTGTGTGGTGCTGTAAAGTCTCCTCTGTGTCAGAAAAGCAGCACAGAGGTTCTGCGGGTTTTTTGTCGCTGAGGTTTGGGAGCCCGCCTCTTTATTTTAGTTCTGCGGGCACACAGTTCCTTCCTCCTCTGAGCCCTGTAATAAAACCAGTTCAAAAATAGATCCCCAACCTTCAAATATTTTCTAGAATCAGTTTGTGTTCTACTGTTCAGCACTGTCTTTTTTTAAGTATATAAACTTACAACTCAAGAAAAGCCCCGTGTGTGAAACTGAGGGAAGTTGTTTTGTTTTGAAGCTTTATGAATCATGTTAGTTTTTTGTTTTTTTTCCACCTTGGAAGATTGTTTGATGTCCCACAAAGATACAACTCAACACTGTAACATAGGAAAGTGTGCGGCAGCCCGAGTTCATCGTCAGTGGATGCTTTTGGAGAGGAAATTAAATTCTTGTTGGGTGAAGTTTATTCTGTAATACGTTTTGGGAAGCTGACCTCCCCTGCACTGACCCTTCAATCAAATATATGTAAGAGGAGGTATACATAGAAATGTACCTTCTATTAAAGTAAAGGGTAGAGTTTTAATATCTTTAATTTGATGTTTTTAGTTGAAAGTTATTTTGTTGCTTTTTTTCTCCTGTTAGTGCTGAATGTACCGAGAATTTAAAAACATGAATAAATTTAAATTGCTTAACAGCTTTGATTTGTCTTCTTGTGACGAGCAGAAGAAAGAATGTAACACCTGGAGCACTGATGGCCTAGTGGTTATGAGGCGTGCCCCATGTACAGAGGCTTTAGTCCTCAGAGCAGCGACCGTGGGTTCGAATCCGACCTCGGCCCTTTGCTGCACGTCATCCTCCCACTCTACTCCCAACATGTCCGGTCTCTCTTCAGCTGTCCTATCCAATCCAAATAAATAAACACCTGAAGCTGCAAAGCGAACTAGCTTTAAACACAATGAGAATATTTATTACAACATGCAGAAAATTACAGCAATGTTTCCCCCAAATTGTACAGATTCACTAAACACATCTCTTACAGTAAAGTCCAATTTAAGTGCAAAATGTTTGCTAGCGACAATATTTACAAAACAGTTTAGCAAAATCCCTTGTTCTTCTACAGCAAACAGTAGCCACATGTGGGTAAAAAAAGCAGTAGTTTCTTTCCCGTTCCCTTATAATTATGGTACAGTATCAGTACAAGGAGGACAGCAGGCAGTACATGTAACACAAAGGACTGACCCCAGAGTGAATCAGTGGAAATGTCTTAATGTCAGCAGTTTTATCTCTGAAGAAAAACAAAAAAAGGCGGAGCTAAAGCACGCAGGGGGAATGACGGCACGTTAAGACCAGCTTTTCATAACATCCGCAGCTGCACAGGAACTGATCAGTGTGTGTTGTGAGGGGGAATGTTGTGTGTGGCGCAAACTCTGCTCATGTGACAGGAGTGGCAGAGGAGATGAGAGTCCAGAGGGAAGCACTGCGAGCCGGGCTTATCGGAGAGCTGCTTACCGCACTCCTGACAGAGAGAGAGAACAGATAAGAAAGTGAGGTCATACTGTAGAGGCACAAAAACAGAACAGTTCTGCACTCAGAGGTGATGTTTTAGGACTTAAAGAGATGACATTAACACGTTTACAGGTGGGACGACTCACCTCACAGTGGTAGCACTCAAAGTGATAGTCCTTGTTCATAGACACGACCCTGAGGATCTCTTCACTGCCCTGAGACACAAAACAAGAGACAAAGACGTCAGCACTGTTTGATTTAATCTTTTTCTTACTTCCAGCTGAACGAGCAACATGCAAGTCGAGGTGATTTGAAAACGCCTCAAACGGCTTCTTCTTCTTCTATCATGATCTTAAATCTTCAGAAGAGAAAAAGTGGAGAACACAAACACATCGGGACTCACCTCCGTAGGTAAGATGGGTTGTAAACAAGCAGCACACTTTGGGGCAAAAGTCCTGCAGGAGACAACAGCAGAAAGTTTGTTTACCATTCGAACACTCGCACACAGGTGTGTAATGACTCTGCATGAAGAGGCAGTCTTTAAATAGTCCACAAGCAAAAACTAAGAAACACATCTGTTAGGTATCAAATATGAAACTATTAGGTGCCCACTAAAACAGAATCTGAAGTCTCACTTGTTGTAGTCTGCCACGCAGTAGATGTTGCTGTGATGGTCCACCGTGAAAGGCACGCCGTCCAGAGCCTTTGAGCAGCGCACGCAGCGAAAACAGCCCGGATGGTACGAGTTCCCAAGAGCCTGCAGGATCTGAGGTAGAAGACCAAGAATATGAACGTCAGAGGCGTCATTGCAACTTGCTCTTAGAAACATTTCTTGACGTTGTTTCATTTTGGTTGGTTCATTTCTTTCTCAACATTTCCACATTTCATTTCAGAGACTCAGACTGCAGTTTGTTTGACATTTAAGTTGAAATGTACAACATTATTTAACCTTTTTAATTGACACTCTGGAGAGTGATAATGCTTGCTATAGCGCCCTCTGCTGGTGACAGAGAACTGCTAGTGTAACACAATGAAACTCAAATGAAACGCTATTTGTCTGGTGAATAAATCTAGTAATATAGGCGTATATCTGCGATCAAATTAGCTGGTATTGATAGTCACTGGATGCTAACATCGGCCGATATTATCGGCTGGCTGATTTATCGGTCGGGCTCTACTTTTGAAATTCAAAGTTCTTTCTACAGGATTTAAATTTGTGGTTTGATTGGTTTGCACTTCCAGCAACATAACTGAACTGGTTTCCATTTTCCTCCCATTTAACATAAAATGATGTGAAGCTGAAAATGTTTTCCTCTGAGTAGTACCTCGGACGCTTCACTTCTTTTGCATCCTTTATGATCTAATGTTTAGATTATAAAGGATGGAGGATGGAGATGAAGAGCTAGCCCTGATATTCAAATAAGACCAACGTTAAGAGAAAAAAAACCCAGGAACAGGATGGTTAAGAGACAGATATGAGATTAAAGAAGTCATAATCATGAGAGAAAGGGTTTTACTTATAAGAGAAAGTCTCAATGATTGATTAATGTCACGATAACGGGATGGAACATATTTATAAGATGTCAAAAATAAGATGGAAGGCGATCACTCTGGGAAATAGGGCGATGATTGGATAGAACCTCATGTGAAGAGACCTGAGTGTCTGAAGTCCTAAAACTTGAAGGAGGTTAAGTCGACGAATCATACATTCAAAACCAGAAGCCCGTGTGTCCCAGGCTCATTTTCAGAGTTTTCTATTTTTATTTTGGGGTCTTACGAGGTTCAAATATGGTCAAAAACATTTAAGCTGATCGCTCCCAGCCTTTTATTTTTGTGTTGATGAAAAAACCCCAGAGCAAACATTCCTGTGACGATGTGACATGGGAACAAGAAGAGCAGCCAACAAACGGGACGTCACTGAATTATTTTAATCCTCTGGGGGGGTTCTTAGAGGGCATTCTGGGAAGTGACTACAAAATACACAAGCTAGTTTGAGAAACGGCTGCTTCACAAACTCACACACGCATATATATACTCCTTACCTGCTCGAGAATCAGGTGGCCACACACACTACACTTCTCCGCGGCAGCCTGGAACCCTGAAAACTGTAATTACAACAAAGAGATTACCATTAGCAGAAAATCACTCCTCTGACTCTCAACACGCCTGAATGTGTGTGTGTGTGTGTGTGTGTGTGTGTGTGTGTGAGAGAGGTGGATGACAAAACACACCCTGACCCTAACTCTTACCATGTAATCCTCTTTACAGTACACAGAGCCGTTGACATTGTAGAAGTCCTTGTTTCTCAGGGTGCGTCCTGCAGAGAGCGAGACATGACTCAGTAGGATACAAAAAGGATTTTTTTAATCCTAAATGTTTAACATTTGCATTTAAAAAAACAAAAGGATTCAAAGCTTAGCCCTGATAACAAAAATCCAAAAGTTAAGTCACAAAAATGTGATAAGAAATCCAAATTTTGACAGAAACGTTGTACACAAAGGGAAGGAAGTCTTAATAATGAGAATCACAAAGTCGACAGTAAAAGATGAAAATAAGAGAAATGGATGAAAAGTCTTTACTGTGAGATAAACATTCAATTTTGAGACATTTATGGCGGTCTTAGCTATGAGAGAGCAAACCTGAACTGCTGGATAAAAGTCTTAACTTTGACATTGAACCGTATAATTATGGGATGTAATGTCATCTTCATGATGATGAATCTCACAATCCTGAGATAGAAAGTCAGATTTAAGAGAAACTGACGACATGAATCTGTTATTTGGAGACTAAACAGTAACTACGTAACTAGTAACAGTAATCAGGGTCGTAATGGTCGCATAGAAAGTCACGACTGTGACACAAAAAGTGAAATTATGAGATAGAAGATATCTGTTTGAGATGGAGCATTGTTATAATGGGATGGAAAGTCAGGCATTAACACACATTCATGACCTTTGACAAACGGTCGGTGATGACGAGAAAGCATGCCACAGATCTGTGATGGAAAGTCTCAATTAAGAGGTCAGAGGTCATAAGTGTCCCCATTACAAGACAGAAAGGTGATTATTTATGGAATAAAAAGTCAAAGATACGGGGTAGGAAACGAGAACTGTGGGATAAAGAGTCGTAATTATGAGTTTAAAGGTCAGAATTGAGAGATGTGATGTCATAGATAGAAAGTCACAATCATGATACAAGATTAGAAAGTCATAATGTTCAGATAAACGTTGTTTTACGCTTGAATATCAAAGAAAGGAAACAGAGTTGTGAGATAAAAAGTCGTTAATCAGAATCATTCAATGGGCTTCCAGAGATATATGAAAAGTCATCATCAGGAGTCTGAATGTTGTAATCATGGCTTGTCATAATTATAAGTTAGAGATGTCATAATAAAGCCGTAGAGCGTCAGAGTTTGGTGAAAACACGTCAACATGTAGTCAGCGTTTTAGAAAGGAGGAGTGGGTGTCTCAGTGGTGATTGTTGTGTCTGCAGGGCGGGCTGAGGGACTCACCACAGGACACACAGGTGAAGCAGCGTGTGTGATAGAGGCTATCCAGAGCCTGGCAGGCGTTATCCGCTCCGTACACGCCTTTCCCACACTTCACGCAGGTTCCTGCCAGACAACAGTGGGGGTACACAAACACGCATTTAGTGGCAAGTAATCGCTCAGCGGCTCTTAGCACTTGGGTTTACGACACATTCCAAGAGGATGTGTCTGAAATCCAACTCCACACAAAGTGTCAACACTTGTAAATCCTCTCGTTCGCACCACCTAGGGGATTTTCACACAGTTAAAAAACCCGGTGAGCCGTGCCAGCCTGTTTGCTCATCCACACAAGTGTCTGTGCTCGGGCTCTGTTATTAAAGGGGAACTCCGCCGGATCTCGATGTTTGGCAGTTATTCCCACAAAACAGACGAGTCTTTCTTCTGGGAGTTTTTAACTTTAAGACTTGCCTTTAAGTTTGACTTAAAACCCCACAATTTGAGAAATCTGGAGATTAAATAAGGCCTTACTTTTCCCTATTGATGTCAGGACCCTCTACTACCTCAGGAATCAACAGGAAATGACTCCTACTGCCTCCTTTAAATCAGAATCTAACGACAGCTCTTTGTTGCTCCACTGAACATCAAGAAATCCAATGCCAACGACTCACTTTCTGCTCAAAAATTAAACATGTTTGAGGCTATTTTTAACCGTTACAGTACTCCACTGACAAGCAGTTAGAAAACGAAAGTCAACAGTACATTTCTATGAGGAGGAAAAGTTAGCAGAAGTTCTCGTTTTGCCGCTTCAGGGATGTTGAAAATCACCTCTGTCGTGCAAACACTGAAAGCCAGTCAAACCTTTAACAACGATCTTTACTTTTTTTCTTCTCTGGGATTCCACTCTAACAAACTGAGTTCAGACAAAGAGAGGTCTCGAAATGTAAAGTGGAAAAATGGTGTGTTGGTGTGACCTACAGCCTTCTTTTCCTGTCATCTATTTAAAGGGTCTGCCTTCCTCCGCTTTTTTTTTTTTTTTCCTTTCTAATGTGGCCGAGGGAGTGCCACACAAACGCTTCCACTCTTGGGACAGTCGTTTCGATATTTAGGAACAGGCATCGCTGCCAAAGCAAGAAACCAAAGCGGGATAAACTCCAGGCTTTAAATGTAACGTGTGGAAGCTGCTACATAGAGAAAAAAGCTGGTTACGAATGAGTTTAAAGTTTCTCCTTTCCTATAAAGGACGGACATTTCCTGTTTTTTGGACTCTTGAACAATAAAAGTTGAGTTTGAAACCCTTTGAATTGAACCATCGATGTATTTCACCTCCTTATTTTGTACTTTAAACTCATTTTAGAAACAATTTTAAGTCATAAAACTTCAAAAAAATGTTTTTAGACAGATTTCTATTGCAGTTTTGGGACAAAATCATCACATTTTTTTTGTAAAGATAAGCTCTGAATCCTCTCTGTAATTTAATGGTTTTATATATGAGCATTTGGAGTGTGTGTTTGTGTGTTCACTGAGCTCGGAGCGTCTGCGTTCACGCCTCTCAGCCCCTGATTCCTTGCTTAATGGCTGAGAGGAGTACAGTATTGTTTGTCCCCTGCGGGCACACATACCTGAGCAGAAAAACAGGCTGCAGCGCACACCGCCCTTGCACACGCCAAGGCAGCATTAAACACACACACACATGACTCACACACGCTGCATTATTGCGGCCTGAAGTCACTGTGGGGGGGAAAAAAACACACCCTTAATTTAACCAGGCACTGTAACACACTCCTGCCCTGCTAAAGTCACACAAACACAGAGCCCTAATCTTGTGTGACTCACAGTAATCGTCCGAGCCGTGTTTATATGGAAGTGTGTCATTATTGTCCTGAGCGTCACAGCACAATTTTGTAGCTTAATGGCCGTGTAGTTACGCTGCATTAGCGCTCTATATGCCACAGCTGACATCTTTCTTCTTCCTGGCCAAAAAAATCGACCTGTCTGGATCTGAAGCATTTTTCTCTTCCTCCTTTATGCTTTGCATGCTACAACCCTGCATGTCTCTGCAGGTTACGAAGCAGCATCCGTCCCATACACCGCTTTCAACTATTAATCCGTGCATCCATCCATACAACCCTTTCATTTGGAGAGAAACCTGTGATCTGACACCAGGCAGACGGGAGGACGGTAATAACACGCTGCTGGCAGATGCTACGACACTGTGCATTCAAAGTGACGGCACCATCTCAAATTAAGGATGTGGAGATGTTCACAAAACACTTTTTCTCCCTATACCAAACACCGACACCTGACATGGAAAAAGTATCCCTTGTACTTGTGCGATTAAAAATGTGTTTTATAATACTAGTTAAACAGTGATTGCTGTCATTTTGCTAGCTGTGACTAACATTACTCTCTGCCAGTGTAACATGTTTGTTATTGTCACATGGTGATTCACCCATACCAGTTGTATTTTGGGTCTAATCTGTTATGGTATCAGATCAGCACATTGATTTGCATCTCCGCTGATACACATTAACACCTTTCAGGCAGTATTGGAGGCCAATACTGATACTCATACTTGTACTGATATTGGCTACCCTTTGCCTCAATTGCCGGTTTCCATCTCATAGCTTGAACCAATTGTTATAAAAAAGGATCTCACCAAAGAACTCCTGGCGGTTCTCTCCTCCCTCCCTCCCAGCTCCAGGATCCTCCAGAGGCTTGCCAGGTCCTCCAGCTGAGCAAGGCCCGAGTGTAGTCGTGCTGGATTTGGCGAGAGCTGTCAGCGCCTGAGACTGCTCCTTCAGCATCAGGCCCTCCAAGAGCCCCCCGCCTTCCAGCGCCGCATCTCTCAGAAGAAGTCGGGTGAGCTCTTCCTGGTACCGGGTGCCAGGCAGGTCTGAGTATCGGGCCCTGTCGCCCATCACAACTCCTTCTTTGACCCTCACTCCTGCCTGCTGTTCCTCCCACCACTCTGGGCCGGCCTGGTAGCACGCCGCTGCCGGACTTCCAACAGCAGGTGGGTAAGAGTGTCGGCTGTCTTGGGCACCTTGGCGCATCCCTCCGTCAAGGTACTGAGTCCAAGCCTCCACAGGGGTCACTCCAGCCCTAACCCCATATCCAGCCGCAGAGCCCCCTGCCTGCATGGAGGGGGACTGCTGCTGTGGAGGGAAGCCTCCAGAGGCAGAGTACCGGGAGTCGTAGCCCAGGCTGATGCCACTGGTGCGGTTGCTGCTGCAGCGACTCCCCATGGGGCTCCCACCACCGCCACCACTAGCAGTGCTAGAAGCGAAACTGGACCTGGGGCTGACCAGCACTGACTCCTGAAGGCTGAACGACGAGCATGGACTCAGGGTTGGTCCAGGGGGATAAAAGAAGCCTCCTACAACGCCTCCTCCAGGCATATCGGATGTTCGATGTGGTGGATGAGAGAGGGATGCAGGCCTGGTGCTCTCCCAGAGTTCACTCCCAGTGCTCAGCCGTTTGTAAAAGAGAGCCTCCTGGAGAGAGAGGCGTTTGTGCCTCTCAGGCTCGGAGAGGTAGCCCGGCTCTGCCAGACCACCTCTGGGAGCCGAACCATAGCCCATAGAAGCAGGATATGGCGGAGGAACAGACAGAGGCGGAGGCTGGGAGAGGAGCTGCTGCCGTCTGACCAGCTGCTGGAGCTCCAGGGAGTAGCGCCGCTGATTTAGGGATGCCTTGGAGCCAAACGCCCCCGAAGGGTCACACTCAGGGCCCAGACCAGACTCGCGCCTCAGGTGGGAATCGACACCTTCGCCCAGGTAACAGGAAGCTCTCTGCTGGGGGGGAACGACGCCTCAGTGGAGCCAAGGTGGAAGGGTGAAGCAGTTGCTCTCCATCTTGAGATACAGCGCCCACGCTGGAGGAAGGTGGCGGTGGGGTGAGGAGCTGTGGGGGAGTCATTCCCATCCCTCCCCCTCCTCCTCCTCCTCTCCCACTGGCTGGAACACATGTATCGCTTGTGGTTGCAGAGGCAAGCGAGAACTGGCCGGGTCTTGAGGGCGAGGCAGCTGCAGAGCTGGGAGCTGGTGGCAGACCGCTGCCCCCACCGCTGCCTCCGGAGATGCCAGGGTTGGCGTTGCTGTTATTAGAGTTGTTGGCAGAGTCATGTTTTTTCTTTGAACTGTTGAATTTCACACTGCCTGAGTCTGTTAGCTTTAACTTCTCCAACAATTTGCTTATCGGCCTGTCCATGATGAAGCCTTGTCTTGTTTTATACCTCTCTGGGCAAAGTCAAATCCTACAGCTCCCCCCTTTAAATTACAGATTACTGTGCTCAAATTCAGTGTTGGTAGATATACAGCAGAACAAAGTTGTTCAAGTTAAACTACAGTTTTACATAAACAACTACAAAATCCTGAATACAATAGAAAATACTGGCATTGAGACTAGAAGAAAGCTACAAAAAATGACCCTTTAAATACAGGCAATAAATACATAACAGATAAATAAGACATTTACGGCATTGCAGGGTGGTTACATGACTTAAGTCCCCTGAGTCATCTGGTCTGCCCTCATGTGGAAGATCCACAGGTACAGGTAGGCTGTGATGAGGAAGAATCCATCGGATTTTCAAACTATTAGTTCAAGTCAATCCAGCCAGGAAGCAGGAGATAGGCTACATACATCCAGGACACTCCGGAGTGACCTATGATCGGGTAGGGCCTCCTTTGTGGCCCCTCATGTGGCTCCACATCTGCATCTCCTCCGTTACTTAAACTGTCTGAAACACACTTAGCTCAGTATGTTTGAAGTCTTTTTTTTTTAATCCAGTACGGTTTGGGGTAGTCTCTCCGTTTGGATTTTCTTTTTAAAAAACACAAAGCGAAGGGCTTCAGCGGGATGCAAGCTATCACCACTTCATGTGGGTCCAGTGTAGACAAGAAAATAAATCCGTTTGTGCTCAGAAAGTCGACTCACCCGACTTCTGCCATTCATTTCAGGAGAAAAATGAACTCGGGAGTCCTTTAAATGAAGTTTAACTTTCAACTCAGGCAGCGGAAAACACACATACGGCACTCGCTAGACTCCTCAGTCCGTCCATCCATCCGCCTGTGCTCCAATGCTTTTATCTTTCCCGTTTTCAAAGAAAAGAAATCCTCTCCGGGACTCGGTGGAATAGTAGCGGAAAAGTTCAGACTTGGAGAAGGAAATGTGGGAACCCGGTGTGCCGTCACAGCTCCATCCAACAGACCGGTGCAGGCTAGAACGAATCGCTCAAGATAAATAAAATCCCTCCCCGTGTGCATTGCACGGTCGACAACTTTGTTTCTTTCTTTCTTCCCCCTAAATAATTACTTACCTCCCCCCTCTTTTTTTCAAGTGTGGAGCAACATAATATCAGAGGCATTTCCGGTTCGAGCTTTTCAAAGGTAACTTCTTTCTTGCAGCTGGTGAATTAGAAAAAAAGATTCGACCTTGAACAATGCGTGGAGCAGCTTTGTTTTGTATTTTAAATCAATTACATATTTTTTATTAAATAATTGGACACGGCTATGTACAAAGCGACCCCTACATGGTCATTTTCTCGCTCCCTTTTCTGAACGCAGCAGCATACTCGCTTTTATTTTGAAGGTCGAATCTTAGAACGCGCGTTACTTTTCCTTCTGTCTGTTCGTCGAGCTTGACGCGTCACTGTTCCTTTATCAGTCAGCGGCGGCTCGTTTCCCCCCCCCCCAGGCCGGAACACCTTTCCACCAGCTATGGCCTGTTTCGTCATTCATACGCAAAAGTCCCCAGAGGATGTGTCTAGTCCGCTTCCGACTCCTTAAAATAAAATAATGCAATGAAGCTTGTAAACTATGCTTTCATGTGTAGCCTACTTTTGAAAGTGGAAGTAGTATTTTGGCGAGGGGAAAAAAAAGTAGTGTCCACTCATGAGAATTAGCCTATCTGGAGGCGTTCAGCCACATGGGTCATTATTAGTCAACACAAGTCAGGCAAAATGAATGTTTTCCTCGAGCTTCTCCGATTTTAAATGAGGACGTTAACCCATGCAATGACGTATCCTACTAGCCTACTGACGTCATGTCTAAAGGTAGGCTAAAACATGTGGGAGTTTGTTAGTGATTGAAGAGGAAGCCAAGTCACTGCCACAAGTTGTTTTTTATGAAATCTTTATTACTTTAGATCCCATGCGTATTTTAATTCAAATAAAGGCTACCAAAACTTAATTTATTTTAGTTTTGTATTTAGAGAAAGTAGCCTACATATATCCTATAATAACAAAAATAGGCGATACAATGCAGCCTATCTCTGGATTATAATTAGGCTACTGATGAATTGAGATACAAGTGTTCTAAAACTGTTTAATTTGTGACACTTGCTGGAAACCACATGTAACCTACTTAGTTTATATGTAGCTATAGGCTAAGCCTATATATTTACTAATTTGACATTTAAGTGAAAATGTTATAATAAAAAATTAAAGTATCTATCTATTGGTGTCTGTATTTTGTTAGGGTGGTGAGGAAACCACAGTCCTGCCCTCGATCTTGTTTCAGGGAATTGGTGCTTCAAAACCTGAAGAGTTTAAATTCAGGAATTTACACTAAATTCAGATGATGAATCAAAATAGGCTGAATCTGGTATGGATACAGTTTTAAATTAACAGCATAACCTTTTTTTTTTTTTTTTTGTGGGGGGGGGGGGGGGGGTTGTTACTTCTTGCATGAGAATGGGTATCTAGTGTGTCTCCATAAGAATTGGGGTCTAGGGTGTCAAAAATCTCTCAGATTATTATTTAAGTGTTATATGTAATGTCAACAAATATTTACCTACTGCGTTTTCCTAATAATGTATTTTGTTGGGCAATGAATGTGAATGTAGGCTATAACCTAGATAAATAGATAGATACTTTATTGATCCCGAGGGAAATTCAAGGCAACCTAATAACCTAATAAGTAAAACCATGACTATAGTGTTGGCCACTTAGAATATCTACTTTTTTAATTTGTACTTTATAGCCTGTTCTCCACTATGTTTAGCCTATTGATGCTTAGACTATAACCTATGTAGACTATAAGCACCTCAGAAAATGTAAAATGTGTACACAAGGCCTATTTTCTCATAGAATGCATGTCCCTTATTGATTCAATATCTCCTCCACTGTTTCTACTTGTAAAGGCCGGCACGAACAGTCAAATCACATCAAAGAGCATTGTTGGCAAAGGAACTACTTTTTTGTACCACCAGCCTGTGGAATGCGCGGAGGGACACGACAGAGTGAGGCGGCGGTTGAATTTTTTCGGCATGTCTGAGTTCTCCAAGGAGGATACAGGGTAAACATCCCGCTACTATTTTAGGACCAACCGGCCTTTAGTCAGTCTGATTCAGGCCGTTTTGTGTCGGTTAAGAGACACACCAAAACACACCAAGCGTGGAAAAAAGTACAACAGTGTTTACCCTGGTGTGTTTGGATAGGCTAGTCGTCTTTCTATGTGCCCCGGAGCCCCCTCCATATGGAGCCTTTCATGGCCCCTGCGGTTCACCGGAGTCCTGCAGCAGACTCCTGCGTTTACCTCACAGGCTGCGAGTGGGAACTTGTCTGAAAAGCTAACAGAGAAATTCTTCTGGGCTTAGTAGCGGAGCAGTTCATACAAAAACAATACTTTGAAGAGCTGCGACAGCGCCAGGGCTCTGTAGTCTCTTCTGTTTCAGGAAATAATAGTCATATCTGTCGTATTTCACCCTTTGCCGAAAGGCTTATGTGTCATTATCTGAAAAGGGCGGACAAAACATGTAACACAACCACAACCTGTTGTGTGCCACAACAAACTTTGCAATTTTGGTTTGGACCAATGGATAGAAAATGAATCAAAAAATGATTGTCCAAAATGTGGGGACAGAGACCCTTAAACCAGGTCATCAGTTCCTGTATGCTCCACAGGATCCTTCATTGGACCTTTGTCATTGGATCACTTTGTGGTTTCAAAGCTCTGGGCCAGGATTGACTTACAGTAGAAACAAGGTCAAAAGGTGATGAGGGTAGATAAGGCAGGAAAAAAAAAAAAGATTTAACCAAATTAGCCCATTGCTCATTTGTTATGACACCTTGTTTCATCGATGCTTCTTCAGATTATTAACATCTGAAGTCTCAAGTTGAGTTAACCCTGATGACATCACCATGCCATCATCAGGTGTTATCTTCATAGACTTGACAAAGCTCGTCCATAGCCTGAGGAGACAGTATATAACTGTTTTCACAAGCTGTAAATTACTCATCATGGCTTCTGACATAGACATTTAAAAGTCATTGGAGTACTCCTGTAATACTTTAAAGGAATCACTTATAGCTTCTTTATTTTCCACCCAGGCATACATGCACACAAACATTTTATGGGTACATAACATGCTAGAAATTGCAACTAGAAATCAAACAAACAGCCAAAAAAACAAACGCAGACATAACTATGGATTGCTGATTTACAAAAAAAAAGGATGAAAACGGATAAACTACGATGACTGAAGAAAGAAGGAAACCCGTTTTAAACACAAATAAAATAAACGAGAGAATATAAGAATAATCCATGTTTAAAAGGTTATTACCAGAGCTTTTATTTAATTCAATTTATTATAATGATTACTCTTTTTTTTTACATCAAGGAATTCTCCATTGAAAAGCCACAGGAAGCCCACAACAATGCTCTCAGTCAGTGAACCTTTGGCGACACCTAGCGGCCAGAACAAAGAACTACAGACAACATGGCGGCCCCCGTGAGGACATTATGCTGCTCAGGTGAGGCAGAAGGTTATTCGCTAAATCTGCTTGTGTCTGAGCCTCGTTTTATTGTTAACGAGTGAGTTCAGTCGCTGTGAATATCTTCTTGCACCAGTCGCTATCTTTGACGAAGCCTTTGTTTTAATAAACCTTGTGAATAAAGCAACGACGAGCTCCGAGGCTAATGCTAACAGTCCTGAACATACTCTTAGATAAAGTAGCTTTCCTTTTTATTAAGGTTTGCCAAATGCGTTTCTATGTATTTACTAAGATGTTTAATGTATTGTTCTGTAAATTACCGGTGATTATAGATGATGTTTCGTTGACATGTGTGTTGTTTGACAGTGCTGAGGCTCTCCAGCAGACACTTCAGCACGACATGTGGACTACAAGCTGGAGATAAATGGAGGAAAGAGTAAGTGGACTGCCTCATTGCTCATTTTTACAAGCACCACCACACTTCAGAAGTACAACACACAATGCACTCAGAATTCAAACTAACTGTATGCTTAAATGTTTTAATGTGCTGTTGATCTACGTTTTCATCAAAGTGGCAGAATTAAAAACAAGCTTCAGGGCTGTTGTTTGGTTGGCCTAATTTAAATGGACCTTTAATGGGAATAATGCACCAGTACAGTAACTAACACAGACAAGGGACATGATCAAGTGCAATCATTAATAACATAATTACACACTTAATTGGTATAGCAGCTTTCACAGAAGTGCTTCTCAAATTATTACCGTAAGAGTTATAACAACAATCGCATCATACAAGATGAACACAGAACACAGAAAAACAACACTTGTACATAAATAACATCACGTAATAGAAAGCAGATGAATGTGCTCAAACACTGATTTGAAAAGGGGTCTTAAGCAGCTCTTTAAAAACATCAAGAGAAGCTGCGGGGAGTATGTGGAGAGGAAGAGAGTTCCAAGTCGGAGACACAAATTCAAAAGCACGATCACCTTTGGTTTTCAATCTGACACGAGGAGGCACAACAAGTAATCTGGGGTCAGCAGACCTGAGGGGTCTACTGGGGATGTAGGGATGTAGGGATGTAGGGATGGAGCAGGTCAGAGATATAAGCCGGTGCCTGATGATGCAGGGCTTGGAAGCCAGTGCACGGAGAATAAAACAGGTGTAGTGTGAGTGGACCTGCTGGACTTTGTTAACAATCGTGCAGCTGCATTTTAAGTGGTTTAAAGGGGAAGTTAGACTTTTTACTCATTACAGTGTGTTGTGTCTTTCGTGGCTGCTGCTTTGTACAACAACTTTAATTCCAAGGGTGGCGATTTAAAAACTTAATCAAAACAAAAATCAGTGAGGTTGTCAAACACGAGTATACTCCGAAGCATTACCGCTCCATTGTAAACCGCTACATTAGTGCCACCAGCACTGTGTTCACTGTTCCTGGTCAAGGTGCAGTTTTGATAAGTGCAACGTTTTTATGAAAATCTTTCTTATTTGCATATCTTTGAATTCCACAGCGAGTAGGACAATGCTAGCTCTACAGACAAGAAGCTGATATATTTAAGATCTTTTCTTCCAAAGTTGCTGTACTGTTAATTTTATCATGTTTGTTAATGGCCACGTTTTTTTTTTTTTACTTTGATACTCTGGCAAAATAGTCTCCAAAACTTTCATGTGAATGTCGCCCTTCATTTGAACTGAATTTAATGAAATTGAAAAAAAAAAAAACATTTTTAAATCAATGTTTCTTCAATCTTATATGACCCAGTGAATACAAACATGTAGCTCTTAAAAACAAAAATTCACTCTAAAGGAATCCAACACAAACAAGTTTGCCCTATTTAAAAAAAAAGGGCAGTCATAACTCAGTTGCACAATAGCAACCAAAATAAGTGTGCAGAGAAGTTCACACAAAAGTAGTCTTCATCATCATGACAGGTTAACTGATTTGGGGCCAAAATTGGGCTTCCTGACTGTCCGGCTTTAATGTGCAGCAACACAACCCTCATCATATACTGTCGAGATAAATCATTGAAAGATAACATTTGTGTTTTCCTGCAGACACGGACTCGCCCGCACTGGTTCAGAATATGGCCCCCTGACAGATCTGCCTGACTGGTCATTTGCAGGTATGCTTTATCTGTACATAGGAGGCATTCAAAGACACTGTTCCCAGCACAATTTGTAAAAATATCTCACGGGCTTTTTTTCTTTGTGTTCCTGCACAGATGGACGACCAGCACCTCCAATGAAAGGACACATGAGAAGAAAGCAGGAGAGAGAAGTTATAGCCGTGAGTATCGACATCTTTTGAAAATTGAACTTTATGACTGTTCTTTCTGTGTTTGCTGCTTTTCTGTAACCTTTTTATTTCCCCCCTTACAGAGACGTATCGTGATGCTGAGCTCGGAGGTGGACAGGGGGATAGAGGCGTGGAGTGAGAAACAGGAAGAGGCCAAACGAATGGAGCAGCACAAAAAGTCTCTTTTACTCAAACCTAAAGGGAAGCTGCTAATGAATAAAAAATCTCCCAGTTAGAAAGAGATTATTGGCATTATGATAAACAATATGTTGACAGAGCTTGATGATTATATTTATGTAAACTGTTTTTTTCTTCTTGGGTTTCTGCAATAAATTGTGTTTCCGGTTTATTCTTGTTATCTTGATGTTTCTGTTGCGATCATGGATTTGTTGGTTTAAAAAAGTTAATATCCCTCTTCTTCCAGCAGAATGCAGCATTTCTCCTTTTTCTCAGGCACTGTGGTGGCTCAAACGCCATTTTGTCTGGTGTTGGCCTCAGATAAGGAGTTTTTTGGGGGTGAGCAGAGGAAAGGGAGGAGCTGGCAAACATAAAGTTGATTTGAATCAGGCGTTTTCTCCCTGTGTTTATAGAAAAGAAAGAGTGAGAGGTTCACACTTTGGGATTGTGGCAACCTCCTTCCTCTAAATACACAATCAAAGTGAGTTCTTTTGTTTTGTATTGGAGTGAAGAACCAAGATGAAGAAAGCCAAGTGTGGCATCAAAACAAGACTCAATGACTAGATCTCATATTGAGACATTGAAGAGAAACATTTCAGATAATATCCAGGGATGTGTCTCTCAACCTTTTGGCTTATTTGAGCTCAGATTTCTTGACGACAAAGAGGAGTCGATCTCTGAATTCTGCAGCCTGGCATCTGGAAAGATAATTAGCCGGCTGGAGCGAAGTTGGCAGAAAGTTTCATCCTACTGAAAGCGATATTTGCTGGTATTTGATCCAGGTTTTTTTGCGCTAGATTAAGTCTTAATCGAGCTGCGGAAACACTTGACTATGGCGCCATTTAACTTTAAAAGACGAAAAGTACAAAATCATCTAAATCTGAAACCTCTTTATTGTTTGTGTCGTTTTCTTTTAAAGCAGCAAAGAAGAATTTAAGTTTTTGTGCATCTCTGGTTTACACTAGAGGGATGTTTTGCAGCTGTCCTTTTGTAGGGTCAGCACTAATTTCAAGTGACTTTGACTTATAAACAGACTATTTACAAAATGAGGTAACCCTCTCCTCACTCCCCCTCTTGCTCTCTTACTTTTTCTCCCTTCTCCCTCACATTTTTCTCCCCCTTGCTCTCCCTCTCTCTGTCTCTCTCCTCTTCTCTTGTTGCAGACTTCAGCAAAGCCTCACTGTAATTAGGACCGCTAGCCGCTGAGTTGCAGATTCTTTTCTGTGGAGATGGGGAGTTTTTCTCTCCCTCCTCCTTTTTCTCCTTTTCTTACATTTTCATACAGCTGACCAAAAGAGCTGACTGTTGGGGGGGTGTTTGAGAAGTGTGTGAGCACATGAAACAGGCCACAGAGGGTGTTAAAGATAACAAATACAGTTGTAAGAAATGCTGAAGTGGTTAATCACACACACACACATCCTCACACCTGCACCTTCAAAGACCTCCACCACCACCAGAGAGAAATGCAACTTCATTCTTTCTCTTATTCACATCCTCCTCTTTTTCTCTGTAAATGTCTTTCTCTTTTACTCAAAGACTCCTCCCATCCTCCCCCGTCTCTCCCCTTCCTCTTCTCCTCCTCGTGTTGTTTTGGTTTTGGGGAAATGAGAACCAGATGTTGCTTATTGTGCAGAAGTCAGCGATGGATGGAGTGTGTGAGAGAGAGAGGGGGGGTGTTTTTTTTTTAAGGGGAGAAGGGAGCGTTGGGTGAGGTCAGTCTGTGAGGATACAGCATGGGGGATACGCTGACATGTCTCTGCAGCTTCACCCGCAGACCAGAAGCAAGGAGGGGTTCAGGGGTTGCGGGAGGATGAGCATTGTCCCAGTGCAGTCGGTGGGGGGGGGGGGGGGGTTTGTGGAGGGTCTGATTCAGCATGTAGTTCCCAGAGACCGCTTCCTGACCTGGGTGTTCCTGGAGTGTGGGGCACCCTGTGTGCAGGACTGTATGAATGAAAGCTGGCACTGTGATAGTATTGTTTGTAGCAAGTTTGACAATAACCAAAAAAAAAAAGTCACCCTTCACATGAGAGAAACTTGGCAAAGTATCAGAAGAAATTATTTACATCTTTGTTGTTTTAGTTTGTTAAAATGGTTCTGATTCAGTTGGCCTGCTTTCAAAACACGGCTTAAATCAGCGTCATAAATCTTATCAACAACATCTATTTTTTATAACAATTTGAATATATTTTCCAGCTGGAAGAGAAGGAATTATTTTGAATGATTTTCCATATTTATCCGTTAGCTCCAGAGGTTACCAACCTAGGGTTGGACCCCCTCCAAAGGGTCGCAAGATAAATCTTCAGGGTCTGAGGAGGATTAAAGAACCAGCTAGCAGCTAACTCTTTGATTTCAAATATATGTGCTTTCTGTTCAACAGAACTTGAGGGAGGACTCTCTGTGGATACTGGTTGGTTTTTGTTTGCGCAAATAACAAAAATTGAGAAAGCGTTTCATTGGATGTAAAATGTGCATGCACCCCTCGAATGTAGAATGAGTCACCAACATGTCATCATCATGTTGTCAGGAAATGACCCACCACAAAATTTAAAGAAAATCTTTTTCTTGGCAATATATTAGTATGTATGTGACAGTAGCTGCATGACATACACAGTTAGAAAAAAACGTAAATGTCAACTTTAGAGCATCATCATGCATATTCCTTTTTGAATTGGCATCCCTTCAGTTTCCATGTGCAATCCATTCTGTTGCAAACGGCTTAATCCAACCCAAGACGTGTTTTTGTCCGTTTGTTTTTCTCTCTCTCTCTTATTTCTCTTCTCTGGTCACATTGATGTCATCTTTGGTCTCCTCCCTTCTGCTATGATGTCCTTGATGAGAATAAAAAGCTAGGATGGGTATCAGGAGATGTTTTTGTTCAGGACCTTTAGATGGAAACAATCAAAATGATTTTGAAGCTGGTATGTTGCAGGTATTATTCAAACTAAAGGATGAATTCACCTCTTTGGGCCCCATGAAATGATCTGAATAAGAATATGTGAGAAGTTTAAGGTTTAAAAAAAGTCTTTGGTGGAGCCTCATAACAATCTGAAAGGTAAGCCCAAAGCAGACACCACTTTAAGCCAAGTCACACGCCCAACAAGTTGGCTAAGTCTTTAGCGATGACCTTTATTTTATAAACCTGACACATGTTCTCAATATTATAATTAAATTCAATCTTTAAAGTAGTAAGTAGCTAAAAGTACAGTTTGTGCCTCTGACATGTAATGGAGCCGTACACAGAACAATCAAATGGTAAGAGTTTGTCACAATTGCTCTCCAGCTCGCCAGCACAGCACTTGAGTAATTATTTTCCATCGCTGGAAGTCGGTCAAAGAGAATAAATGAGGAGAGAAAGGAAAAAAAGTGCTGTTTGAGTTACAGTAGAAAATAAATGGTGCCATAATGTAGGTCACCCAAACAAAGTCCCAGGTTGAATTGCAAACAGCTGGCCAGGCCACTTCCTGCCTGGCGTGGAGACGGAGTGCTGAGCCTGATGGTTGTTCCTGCACCGCCCAGAAAGACTGTAACACTTCAGCATTAAAATGGATGACAGAGAGAGAGAGAGAAAAGAGGAGAAAGAGGAGCCAACATGAAAGGTTGAAAGGTTTCATCTGTGTTCATGTCTGTGACCTTGAAGACAAAACACAGGGCAGACGCTCCGAACACACGCCCTGATTTTTGCATACAAAAGGCCAAAACTAAGTGGAAAGTAGTTCTTGGACTTAATCTGTTGAGTTGGATTTATTTTCTGATGTTTTTCAGTATTACACATCACTGTCTCTTGTTCAAAGACAAATCTGTGACGAGACAAAAGCTTCAAAAAGGGTTTCTGCAGCATACTTTACAGGTCTCATAGTTCCCGAAAAAGTGAATTCTTTAGATGCCGGGAAAAGAGCTGTGCAATTTGGTCCGCAGCGTGAAGCCATCGTTTAATTGTTACACTGGAAGAAAACTAATTCAGATGTTAGTGTGAACAAAACCAATGTGACCCAACGTAGCCTTCACAACCTCGAAAAACAGCTGCACAAGAATTTAAAAACTAAATCTAATGTCTTTAACATTTCTTCTTCTTCTTCTTCTTCTTCTTCTTCTTCTTCTTCTTCTTCTTCTTCTTCTTCTTCTTGTTCTTCTTCTTCTTCTTCTTCTTCTTCTTCAACTTCTTCTTCTTCTTCTTCTTCTTCTTCTTCTTCTTCTTCTTCTTCTTCAACTTCTTCTTCTTCTTCTTCTTCTGTGAATTGCTGGATTAATCTAATTCTCTGTCTTCTTGCTTTAAGACATTGACCCACTTTCATTTAAAGCATGACTCAACCATGAAGCCAAAGCAACATGTTTTCATTTGAAGGAATCAAAAGATATACGATTTTGACCCACTGTCGCAAAGAGTGTTTAGGTGTGAAGCGTTACAGAGTGAAGCAATAACTAGAGTTTAAAGGATTTCCAGTAACTTAGATTTTATTAGCCCTTCAAAAATGAGTCAGATGAAATCTGCTTTTGAATTCTATTCAGATATAAGTCTAAGAATATTTCTCTCCAGGAAACTTCAGATGAAAATGTTTAACTTGACCTGTTCCTACCTTTGAAGAAAAGTAGTCTTGGCGTTGTGTTAGTAGACAAAAGCTGTGATTTTGTTTTTTGTTGTTTTGCTTAAAGAAACTTATCATGAAAACTGACTGCACTGAGTGAGTGAAAGACAGAAGAACAGTGCAGTGCATGAGAGAGATCCACAGAGACAAATGGAAACACCAGGTGACACACACACACACACACACACACACACACACACACACACACACACACACACACACACGCACGCACACACACACACACACACTGACAGTTCGGGCCAATGGAGGAGGAAAGTGCATGGACAGATGTCAGATGTCAAAACAAAGAAAGAAATTGTGGTTTTGTCGTTGTTTGTTTGCCCTGATCTTGTTGTGTAATTGGCTCGTTGCTGTTTACTGTTACAGTGATTCATTAACAGCATGTGAGGGGTTAAAACAGAGAGCATGGGGGGAGGAAAGGGCAGAGAAAGAAAGAGCAAAAACAGACCAGAGATACTTGTGGTGAGAAGGAGGAGTGGTTTCAGACTGAAGCCTCATAAAAGAAACAATTTTGCAGAGGGTGAGGAAACAAGAGAGAGAGAGAGAGAGAGAGAGAGAGAGAAGGGGGGGCTTGCTAAAGTTTTTTTTTCCTTGGATAGAAATGTGTGGAGGGAAAAAAATCCCCAAGCCAATAAATTAATTTCTGTTTCAATGCCTTTCTCATTTCTTTCAGCATTTCTCTTTTCCTTTTTGTTTAACTCGATGTTCCTTCACATGTTTTTCATAATGATTGGAGATGGCTCGGGCACCCTTTGAACACATGCACACACATACAGTACACACAAGCGCACACACATACAGTACACACACATGCAGTATGCAGAGTGGTCGTGCACTTCAAGAATACCAGATGCTCAGCTGGAAAGCTTTTCTCTGCAAATATGTGACCCTTCCATCATTTTTTCCGCCTCGTTCCTCAGCACATGACTGCTGGCTCCACGTCCAAAACAACCAGCAGAGATAACTGAATCCAGACCATCAGCTCCATCTGTGGCCCTCCTGAAGGAATAAAGAAAACTATCCTGGTGTGGAGGCTCAGGAGGTGAAGACTGTCACAGATCCCTCCTATCTGTGTTAACCTGTCGTTGTCTTTGTCACGACTCTATTTGATCTGATGACTTCTATATTCATAGTTATCACGCTTTTTTTTATCACGTTTTTGTCAGGACTTTTATATCATAATTATGACTTCTCATGTCATATTTGTGACTTTTGAAGTCATAAAAATGACTTTCTTTTCTTATATTTCCCCTACTTTTGACTTTTAAGACTATACATTTGACATTCTTTCTTTTTATTGTGACATTTTGAACTCCTGCTACTTGCTTGCCTTTTCTTTAATGAACTCACATATCTTGTAATCAGGACATTTTTCTCATAAATCGGACTTAGTTGTTGCTCATGATCGTGATTTGTTCCTAACTCTTATTTAGGCTGTTAGATTGCATAGTGACTTTCTGTTTCATGATTTGAACTTTATATCTCACAATTGGCCCTGTGACTGATTGGCGACCAGTCCAGGATGAACCTCTCGCCCAATGACAGCTGGGATTGGCTCCAGCCCCCCCATGACCCCGAATGGGAAAAGCAGTAAAGACAATGGATTGATGGATATCACAGTTATGAATAGCTACTGACAGACTTGACGAGGGGATATCTTAGTTACAGTTATTAATTTATTTATTTTGCACGTGCATTTAAAGGCTGAAGGTTGAGAAACTGAGGACTTTAAATCAGTGGAAGATGTTGCAGACGTAAATCAGCTGATGTTGCCTGGACCCCTGTGAGTGATTCAACTCACTCTGAACATTTCAATCAAACAGTTTCCGATGTGTTTTGTTTCCCGAAAGAAATAATCAAAAGCTTCATCTGAATACAACATCATTCTTGCATCACGCCCTGTTTGAAAAAAACGTGTTGCATTAGCCTTGCAACAAAGTGTGGTATGAAGATTACAACATTTAGTGGGCATCTAATTAGGACCGTCATTAAAACAGCCACAAAGTCTATTTTTATAAATGTGATCGATGACATGTTTGCTTGACACCGTTCTTGAGGTCGTACTTTATGGTGTTGATTCATACTGAAGGGTGACTCTGATATTAAGGATTGTGTGACTCAAGTTGTGAAAGTGCAGAGGCGCTGCTTGTCCACAGGCAGGGCCGGCAATCGCCTGGGGCCCTAGGCCAGAGGGGCCCTAGGCCAATAGGCCCCCCCTCCCGCTGGCTGTGACCGAGTTGAATACTCACCCCCGGGACTCAGAGTCACCACTGGAGGGGCCCCTGTACAATTTTTGCTATGGGCCCCAAACGACTCTAGAATCGCCGCTGTGAAGGGGTTTCAGAGTAATTAGGGGAGAGGAATTTCTTCTACAGTGTTTAAAAAAAAATGAAATCAATGGATTTGTTAAAACCACATTGTCTTCAGAGAAAAAAAAAAGTATTTCTGTTTGTAGAAAATAGTTTAATTTCACTCGATCTTATGAAATACAAAAAGTGAAACAAGCAGGGGAAAAAATCTCATTCCATTTTATTGATATGATCATCATTATAAATATCATTACCATTATCATTGTTATTCATTAAATGACTTTCATCTTCAATTTAGATTTTTGTAGACAATAAAAATAAGTAAATAACTGAGCACCATCAGAGCTGAATTCACATCTTCTGATTGGATCGAATTCCTCACATACCGAGTGTGACCTTGGATTCATCTCCATCATTGTCATGTTATGCCTCTGTCCAGCAGGACTCCAAATGACAACGTACAAACAAGAAGGAGAACAATAATAACAATAACCATACTTATAATAACAACAATTTGCCATTAAAAAAACGATAAAAATGAAAAAACAAATTGCACCATATTGTTGGAAACTGTACCGCTCACTGACACATTTGGACAAGCAGCTAAGATCAACAACAACAAATGAACTGGGATGCTTGTCACCGCCCTTTTTGTGAGATTAAACATCAAGTTTTTTAAAGAAATTATTTTCCTGTCTGACTGCTTGCACTGAAAGAAGATTTTCCCACCTGTTGCGTGTGTACATTAAGAAAAGGAAACATCTGGATTTTGTACCATTTCTTGACAACCTCACGCTAACTGTGACTTTTGTCGATGAAATCCTGGTTCAACAAATCCGGTCTGAGCATGTTCGAAAGTCTCCATGAATTGATTCTGACACTCGAAGCATTAAGGATGTGCTGATTTACTCACTTACATCAAATCACGCCAAGAATGAAGCAGAAAAAACTAGTCTGAAAGTTTCTACTGAAGGACCATTTTAAGTACCTCTCACTTTGAGATATGAAACTATTCTCTGACGTTGTGTTGTATGCAAACACGGGCAAAATTGCACTTAATTTGTCCGGATCAAATGGTACAAAATTGGAAAAATATTGTAATAAATCTGGAGCAATTTAATTGAAGAAGAAGAAAATCTAAGCAGACATTCAATGCCTACCTGAGTACCATGTTCAGGTGACTCATTCAGGCAGCACTTAAAAAGTATGCAGTTTGATACCCAATCCTACTTAGTGGTAGAGAAAAAAACCCCTCACAATTACAGAAAATACTTGATAGCAAAATATCAAAACTTTCCCAATGCAATGGATTCAAGACTTCAAAGTGACACCCCGCCAAAAACACAAAGTTTTGACAGCGTATGCATTTCAGAGATGATGATTCTCTGAGGAAAGCCCACAGTAAGACTCAGATTCCCAAACTTCAAAAATGAATCAGACAGCAGTTCAGCTGGAGTCGTCCAGTTATAGAAGAGGAAGGAAGGAGGGATGTTCTTTTGTAAGAGGGGAGAGAGGTGATGAGTCTTTTTGTATATTTCCCTTCTCTACGTGAGATTTTTGGGGTATGTTGTTAATCTCTGGACACACAACAGTACATGTAAATAGTTAACATACAAATACACATTTTCCTGATTTCAGTTTCCAGGGCCTTTTTTCCCGCTCTTTTGTGGCCCATACAAACCACCTCAAACTTCAAAAATTCCCTCTCCCATCCCTCTTTTCTTCTGTCCTTTCTCCCGTTACTCTCTCTCCTTTTCTTCCATTCTCTCCCTCTTTCGCAGTTTCCATCCTCAACCCGGCCTTCGTTCTCTCCCCTCTCGTTCTGTCCTTCTCGCGGCAGTCTGTCCGTCAATCACCCCGTACCCCTAGTCTAAACCTTGTCCAGGAGAGATCTCTGGCAGTAGAGGAGGCGTCGAGGCGTGCCGTACTTCCTGAAGAACAAAAGCGCTCCCAGAGTGATCACGACCAGCACCAGCAGGAGGAGAGGGATCACCACGGCCGCCGGTCCCGCCCCGCTCTGCGATTCGTCCACCTCGATGATGATCACCTCCTCTTCCCGGCCCTTCTTGGGCTCCTCGCTCTCGCAGCCCATCCAGTCTCTGAGCACAGACTTGGGGTAACCAGACTCCACCTTCATGTACTGGTTATTAAACTTCCAGTATTTGTTGGCTTTGTAGAAATATGTGTAAGCTGAGGAAAGACAAAGGAAAGGGGGAGATGAAAAACTTGTTTAATGAGGTTTTTCAGGTTTTTAGGGGGCTTGAAAACCTCTAAAAATTAGAACAACTGGACTTAAAGTAGCCTTGTAGCCAAGTAGCTGGTAGGCAGTGCCATGAAGCCACAGAAAAATGGTTATGTATTTCTTGGTTGCAGTTGAGTTATTCAACACTGAAGGTTGCTCGTTAACCGTTAAATAATGCCAAATGTTATTCATTTATTGGTTACTACTTTGGTTGGCAACACGTGGCTTTCATATTGGCTATTTTGGTTGACTAACAGCCCAATATTTAGGAGATATTCAGGAGTTACTTTCACACAAGTCAAAGTGAATATGGTGAACTTAATTCCAAATAATGGATCTTTTGGCTCTAACCAAAACAAACCCCCAATATTGAACTAAAACATATTCATTATCGGTTCCATAAAGAGAGAAAAAACTCACATCCATCTTCACTCATGATGGCAGCTTTAATGTTATCCGGGGCACCGCTCCACATGCTGATGGGCTTTGGATACCCGGTGTCCACGGTGCGAGTCTGCTCATTGAAACGGTAATACCTGCCAAGACACAACAGCAGTCAAAGATCTGACTTAAGGGTTGTTTCTGGGAATATGGAGGTTTAAGAAACAAAACAAACAAAGACAGTGGATACTGCCATAAGTGTTAAAAGTGATACTCTGTAAAATGGGGAGGGGTGGGGGGTGACTGATGGCTGAAAAGTGTGATGCGTGCTTCAGAACATTTTCAAAAACAACACAGAGAAGGACAAGTTTTAACAAGTTACTACAACTGTAAGAAAAAAAGATTTGATCAATGGATGAATGCTGCAGGTATGCTACCACATCAAGTTATTTCTCCTTTCAATGAGGACCAAACCACAAAGATAACAAGTTTAAACCTGCTGAACTTCTCAGCATGAAGACTAAAGTGTTTTCACTCGTACAAAAATGGAAAAACTAACTTGTCAACAAGTTAAAAACGAACAACACATATCAGATTATAGGGACTCACTTTGTGCCTCTGAAGAAGTACGTCTGTCCTGTTGGTGTGTAGAAGAGAGCAGCATCGATCTTGTCTTTAGGTAGACCTGTCCCGAGGTCTTTCAGGCTCTTAGGGGAGTCTTTGTCCATGGTGGACTCACTGAAAACCCAGTACCTGTCACCTGGAGAATGAAAACCAGAGGATGAAAAGAAATGAGAAAGGGTGAGAGATCAAAGGGGGTCATAATAGAAGCAGTCATAATAGTTAACACATGAAAGTCGTCACTGCAGCAGCTGTCAGCGTTCAAAATCTGGTTTCAATCTGATCTCACACAGGAGGGGGGAAGGGGGGGGGGGGGGGCTACCTTTGAAGAAGATAAATTTCCCATCATCCCTCTCGTATGCGGCGTTGATATTTGAAGGCAGGCCTTTCCAGAAGTGACTGATGGTCATCGGGTAACCTGCTAACACCTTGTTGTTTCGCACACGCCAGAACCACTTGTCCTGTAAACACACACACAGATCAGTCAGACAAACAGGAGACGGCACGACAACAACATGGAACTGTTTCTACTTCAATGAAATGAAATGCAGAGAAATCTTCATCCAAACGTTTCAGGTTTTATTTTGTCAAATGAACGGATTAATAGTTTTTCTTTGTTATTATTATTGCAAATGTAATATTTTTGTGTTTTGTTGAGTATAGGTCAAGATTTGAAACTTCAAATATCATGGATTTATGGAAAATCCATCAGATTATTTAATGATGGGAATTATCATTATTTGTAGCCCTTTTGCTAATTATACAGAAAAAATGAATGAAAATACTTTAAAAATAAATATAAAAATTGGCATGTCTGAGAAGCTACAGGTTCACAGTTTAAATGAGCATTTATTAAACAAGCTGAATGTAAGCACTTTGAGTTATTTCAGTGGCTTTTACTTTTAATAATAACTTTCGTGTTAAACCTCACTTTAATTTAAAAGTGCACGATGTAAAAAAAAAGGTACAGTAGGCAGGTTAACTTTTAAGACAAACAAAACTGTCTGAAAGTGTCTCATGAGGCCTTCTTCACCTTCACAGCAGGTGAAGGACAGGTGTAAATAATATGATTAAAGATGGCTGCAGCACATCCAGCTGTTTTCTGTTTCAGATAGAAGTTTCTTGTATTGTACATGCTGGCTCACTGTTACTGCACAATCGAAAAGATCAACGCCATGGTTAATGTTTGAGTGACTTCTGTGCTTCTCCAATGACAAGACTCTGTTGTAAGAATGGTAACTGATTTGCTTTCTGAGATCATTTCAATGTTTTCTGAACCAGGATCTGTCATACCTTAAATACAAACTTTTCCCCTCTGAGGGTAGCGATGGTGTCAAAGTGTCCCTCACAGATGTCTGGACCAAGGTCTGGGTAGGAGGGCTTTGTGGGACGAGGTGGAGGAGGAGGAGGAGGGGGAGCCCCTGACTTGGTCCCTGTTGTTGGAAAGAGGGTGTGTGAGAGAGGAGTGAAGTTGTAGATTTGGATGAAGACAACACAGAATATTTCAATGCATGTATGCACTCATGTCCAGCAGGAGTTTGCTGGCGTTTGCGTTCATGAGTTCGCGGCATCAAAAGAGAAGCAGTTTGACCAAGTTTAGTTCAAGCTGGAGGGACTTTAAGAACAAGCACGGCTCATGTAGGTACCTGAATTCCACTCCAACAGGTCTGTGATGTAAGGTGGAGGTTTCCTCATGAGGGCCTTGATAATATTTGTTGCACATCTTTTCAAGAGACCTTCTCATACGAGACACAATGATGAGCGCCTTATCTGTCGCCAGTTATAAATCTAAAGGCCGGAGTGATAGACGAGTATCCAGAAGCTTTAAGGTTGAAGCTTCAGCATGTCTAATAAATTACATCACTCTAATCCAAAACGGATAAGAGCACAGCTTCAACAAGTCTTTTCCTACAGAACAAACGAAAACTGGATTTTTTTCCAGTGCAGAACGCCAACTTTCTGTTGCAACTTGGAGACAAGAGTGTTCACATGGAACTTCCTCAGCCAGCCACATGCCAAGACATTTATACTCTATAACTCTCTCGATTTCTGAGCTATTTATGGTAGATATGTGCACACTCTAATAATCAATATTTCTGACTCTGGAGAATAGCATGAATTATGTTTGAAAAATGTCTTTTTTTTGTAAAGGCATATACTGCCCTTTTTCAACCAATCTGGTGTCAGCAGTGGTGTTTCAGCTAGTTTGAAAATTCAGCTGACGCAATACCAAAATTGTACCACTTACCAGATAATATTCACAACCTTTGCCAATGGAAAAACAAAAAAATGTTTCTGAGGGGTGCCAGTCATTACCAGCCTCTGTGAGTTTATTTATATCCCTATCACTTCAATGTACTAAAGTCCGTTGAGAAGAACAGAGGGTGGTAAAAAGAGGAACATTGCTGTGAATATATCCAATAAATGTTCCACTTCTCTTTAAAGTCAAACCCACCATAAATCGCCTGGATGCCTCTGCGGTCGTCGTCTGGCAGCTGGAAATTTTCTGTTTCAAACCACTGGTAGAAGGGGGCCATGATGGCGGAGGGGTCGTTTGAGTGCTCCAGACCCAGAGCGTGACCCAGCTCATGGACAGCCACCAGGAAAACATCGTTACCTTTGAGGAGGAAATAAAAGGTAACAGTTTATTCTTATTTTTGTTTCTATATTTTACAGTTTTCTCTTCTCTCTCTCTCTCTTACCATTTTGGTCATTTCCGGTGGTCCAGGGCTCAGCCAGGTCAAAGTGCGTGTCTCCCCCGATACCGTTTCCTGGGAAGTAGGCGTGAGCCAGGAAGCCGCCCTCGCCGTCGAACGGCGTACTGTCACCATGGAAACCTTCCGAAAAGGAGAGCATGATGTCTGCAAACTTGTCGACCTTGTCTCTGATGTGGCTGTAGGGGATCTCTCTGAAGGTGAGTGGGATCACGCTCTCCCACACCTTGAAGGCTTTTCGGATGGCCTCGTTCGTGGCTCGTTCGCCGATCTTTGGGGTGTAGTTCTGTATGCTGTTTGAAAGAACGGAGAGATGAATTCAGGGCTGGGGGTTGGCTGTATTTCACTCAAAAATACACTCAAGAGAGTTATGAAGCTGACCAATGTGACATTATATTGTTTTGTTATATTTTGGCTGAAACGCCTTTGAAAAAGTGCTGCAAAATTCAAAATATGAATATTCTGGTTTTATAAGTCTTCTTCTGACATAGAGAAGACTTTTAACTCTTTGTCAGACGTAATAAGCAATATAAATTCTTCAATTTGGAGTCCAGGAAATTGTAATCAGCCTTTAAAATGTTTTTTTTTTGTAATATTGTATAGCTTATATGATCTGATAAATCAAGAAAACCATTTAAAGATCAAGTTATAATAACAACAATATTGCTTGCACCTTTAAATTGTGAAATTTATGAGGTGTGTACCTGAAGGTCACCTCAGACTTCTCCCACTTCAGACCCTGCACGGCGTATCTCTTCCTCCTCAGGTTGCTTTTCAGTTCCGGACCAAACTTGTCCTGGACACCACATCGCGGCCGACTCATCGCCCTGGCGACAACAAAACAAAATGTACCAACAATGTCAAATATTCAGACTTCTCCGAAGGACAAATGTTTTTAATGACCTTGCTTGTTGCAGAAATGTTAGTGCTGTTAATCACGACTCACTGTAACGTGTTTGTGTCTATGGAGCCGGTGACAGTCAAACCGTAAAACCTCTGCATGGCTGATATCGCTGTTTCGATGGACTTTGGAGAGCGGATGGCCTGAGCTCTGACATCACCTGGAGGCAGGTAGCCATACTGCTGCAGCCACGCCTACAAGGGACAGACAATATAGAGGATAATGTTGTATTTGTTTTTAAGATATTGATGAAAACTTTGATCTGTTGGAGTGCTATTGAGCAAAACACAAACCAACAAAAGCAGGCAAGAACAAAAAACATTTTCTTATACAGTATATAGGGGTAAGAGACTTTATACAGAAACAGACAACTGTGGCCTAAAGACTAAACCAGCTAAATCAAAATCCTGTATCTATTGTGGCTGCTTGATTCAGTATACCGTGATTTTTTTTAAAGATGTATTTTTGGGCTTTTATTGTAGATATAGGACAGTGGCTAGAGTTGAACATCAGGGAGAGTGATGGGAATGGCATGCGGGAAAGGAGCCAAAAGTCAGACTCTAACCCGGACTGCCCGCTTTGAGGGTCCCAGCGTCTGTACATGGGGCTCGCACAAACCACTACACTACTGAGCCCCATATACAGTGATTTTTAAGAGGACCGTTAATTTCCATAAAATGCAGTATGCCTACATAAGAGTAAACACATGAATATATTGAAATAATTTAAAGAATGTATAGGACATGCTAAAAACAAAAATATTGTTACTCTATTAGAATTGTTTCCTACTAAGCAGTTATCAGGGGCTTTGCAGGAATATCTGTGTGAGTCGGCTCTTTAGTGAGACATGCTGGAAAACACCACCTGAGGACATCTTACAAAATGTCGTCGTCAACAAAAAAGAAGGGATTGGCCACCTGTGTGAACCTGTGGTTGTTTTTCAGCTTTCTGTCATCTTTTAGAGCTTGTTTGGACCTGCGTCTCTGAGCTCATATGTATCACACAGATTGGAGATTAAAAAGGGAAACAAAGGGCGTGTGTGGGTTTTTTGTGTGTTAACCTACATACACTCCTTCCTACAAAAGCCAACAAAACATTGAAGAAAGCCAGCATATTTAATTTATTGTATTTTCCCCATGAGACTGTGACATTATACAGTTTATGAACTCTTAAAAACCAGCACCGAATCCTCGCATGCCCCCGTGATTTATGCTAAATTTGTTTCGGGAGACTTTGTTGTGGGGTCATAAGGAGGGATGAGAGAGGAACTGAGAGCCAAATAAAACAAAATCTGAAAACACTGATGTCATTTCAACCACGATGACCCAGAAATCTGTCTAGAGTATCGCAGCCAAAGACAACTGGCGGTCATAACGTTGGAAAAAAAAAAGTCCCATTTTAGCAGCATTTGGGTTTCTCAAAGCTTGACTTTAAGAACTAGCTTCTACTGTCTTTGTCTCTCCACCTCCACCTCTTTCTGTCAACCAAAACCACCACTATTTATCTTAACACATGAAAAGCTAGCATATTTATTTCCACTGCCTGAAGCTGGTGGTCTCTTAAAGGAATAGTTATGTTGTAGAAATACTCTTTTATTCCTATTTGTGCTAAGGATATGGACATGAAATCTGCCTGTTACATAAGCTATATGAAAAGCTAGTACACGGTTAGCTTAACATAAAGACTGTAAACAAAGAGAAACAGTTAGCAAGCATTAGCTAGTTGCCATGAGAGAACAAAAAAGCATCATGTAAATGCTAACTATAGAGTCATAGCAGACAACTGACTTATCAAAATCCAATAAACATCATCTTTGTCATGTTGCTAACATTAGCAAACGCAAAAGCTAGCTACTTTTACAACCAGAGCCAGTAGCCTACAAATGATGCTTCTAAAACCGAAAATTCTGTAAATTCTCCTCACAAACATTACACAGTCTAGCTTGTAATAAAACAATTTATCATGCTATGACTTTGCCCCCGCAAAAAAAAAACAAGGATGACACATTGCAGTTTAATGGGGGAGTTTCAAAGTCATAAAATCCTGAAATTAGTCAGTTTTTTTCCAATTGTTTTGTTTTAAGCCTGAAAAAGGTTTGTGGTTATTTTAAATTAAGTTTAAGAAATATATTTGTCTGTGAATGCCCCACTTGGGATTTTTTGAAAATTCTGTTTAAAAAAACCTTGCTAACAGGTTGCTAAATTAAACTACAGGGGTTAATTAGACTTTACATTTTAACTGTGGTGATTGTGTTTATGCTTCAAAAACCATACAAGAGTGTCTTTTTGTGAGGGTTATCTTGCTCATTGAAGGAAAAGCATTCAACTGTTTATTTTTTACTGCTTATTTTTGGCTTAAACTCTAAATCTGATGACAAAGTCCCACTGGATTTTAGTTGTTGTCAAAGAACCAAAGAAAAACAAACTGGTTGGCAGATAGAATTAAAAATAATTTAGAGATGTAGGCCTACCATTGGACAAATAGGCTAGCTGCTTTCCTCCCTTTGGCTAACTGGCTAACGCACACACATAAAAAAGTATAGGCTATATAAAGGTTGTAACTATGTTCTCATCTCCCTGTCTTCTTGGAGAGACCTTAATCCAACTTGCAATGTGTGTTTCCACTTCACTACACAGAGAGTTAGCACACATCTTCACCACAGATTAAGCTGGTGGAATTACCCCAAATTCCTTCGTTAGCAGCTTCATAAACCCCAGATATCTCTCTTATTCCATCATTATTGCTGTTTCTTAAGTACTTTTTAAGTCTTCCTCCAACAAGTGACAGGAAAAGCATGAGGGGGGAGGGATGGGAATGCAGAAACAGCATGAGCAGATCTACCTGGCCTTGCACACACAGCTACTGTTAGTCATGAGGTGGGCAGAGGGGGCCAGAGAACAAGGTTCACTTATGACGACCTGCAGAGAGTCAATTTATCCCCCCTTTCCCCTCCATCTCTACATACCCGCCTCCCCCCCTCAAAATTTCTCTTATATTTCTCTGGATTATTTAAGCATCTAGTTAATCTAATTTATCCCCTGACTCTCCCTAAATCAATCAGGCCCTAACACCAACCAAATTTACTTTCTCTGCCTCTACGTTGACTGCTGCTAGTGTGTCCTGCGGCTCCAGTGTGGTGACGCGTCTGCTTCTATAAAAACACTCTCCTGAAAAGTCTCCCCCACACCGTGAAGACCTCCACTTCTCTCCCTCTAGTCCACACACCACTACCACCAACCCCCGGTTGGGACGCCAGGTATCCCAGCATGCACCTCTCCTCCCTGGAACTCCCATCAAAGCTTCTCTTTATGAAGACTCGCACATGGCTGGTATTGTTGGCCTCGGTGAAGCCAGGTAGCTAACTACACGGCCATGTGTGGTCACAGAGCTGGCTGCTGATTTGGTAAACACACCCCACGGTCTGTGTAGTGTGTTTGTGTGTGTGCAGTGACGTGAGGTCTGAAAACATAATGAACAGACACTAAAATACAACCAGAATGATCAAAGTTGGTGAAGGAGGAGGACGTTTCAGAGGAGCTGTGTGATTTGATGACCCTACTATGACCTTACTATTTTATGGAGAACTGAAAATGTGTTATTTGGACATATTTCCCTCATAAACTAATCATTTAAAAAGTTCAAGCCTTCAATCTTACATGAGCTGGATGTACCTCCCTTGTTTTAAAAACTAGTGAACTGAATATCTGTTAAATATGTCATCAACATATGTTAATTTGGGCTTTGGCAAGAGTTGAATGGCCATTTTTCAAATGACAATTTATTTGTCAAACATCAAGAAAATAATTTAAACAATCATAAACAGCATTTTACAACTCTTAATTCAATGAATGTATTTTGTTTCATGCTCAATTCAGTAGTTTTACTTTTGATGGATCAAATCAGCTAATCTAATCCCATACAGTACATAATTGATCATCAACTTGATTGAGGTGGGTTCACTGTCTCAAATATTCTTCATGCCATAGCTTCCTGTCTGCAATATTTTTATTTTAAAGTTCCAAAAAGAAAATGTTTAATTAATCATCAAATCTTTAAAATGTGCGTCACCAGGGCTGAATTCACTTTAAAGGGGAAACTGTGAACTGCTGAGACGAAATAGCCAATGAACAGTAAACAAGTAGCCTCAGAGCCCCTGAGAAGTTGCACAATTTATACGTCACAAGACAAATTCTAGCGAATATCAATGATCAACATATTAGACAATCATACTAGAAAAGCATATACGCAATGTCCCAGGAAATGTGGTTGCAACACATTGTCACGTATTCTTGCTCACAGTCTTATGATTCTAAATTGTAATGGCTTTACCGGATGCACAATAAAAAAAGACAACCACAAGTTCCTGGAATAGTTCTAACAAAACCCCCATGTGAGTTTATAGGTGCTGTGGTAAAAACACAAAAGAATGACACCATTTCTATAGGAAGTGAAACCGTCAGTCTGGTCTGAACACATTTATCATGTGGGTGTTTGTCTAAATTCTTGCACTTAACCAAGAGAAACTAGGAACTAAGTGCGTGTAAGGATATTTAAGTTATCTGTGCTTATTACACTATGTATTGTGCATTTATATGTCTGTTTAACAATGCAAAAGGCTGTAGTTTTATGTATAGACACGCTGCCAAGAGTCAAAACACCATTTGTTTCAAACTGCTTCTTGGAAAACTTTCTTGCGAGTGGTTTTCTCCTGCAGACAAATAAATTGGATAGCCAAATCCAACCAGGAGAAATGGAAAGAATGGACAGAGGAAAAGAGTAAATGATCTGAAGTGCAGAGTTACAGAGGAGAGGTAAAGACATTAGGAGGAAGAGCGGTAGAAGAAAAAAAGAGGAGAGAGGTTAGAAGTATGGCTGAATTTCAATCTGAGGGGACTGAGTCAGTTGTTCCTCTCGCTCAGTGCCAACGGAAAAAAACTGGGAATCGGGCTCATGAGCGGCCGAATCTCACGTTGCCTTCATTTCTTGGCGTCTCTGACCCAGTTAGCTTCCAGTCACACCAGCACTCGGCAATATTTTTACTGAACTAACATTTCTACAGGTTCAAACAGGTCAAGTAAAAATACATGGATGTTTTTATTCTGATTTCGTGGAATATTTTGGAACTGATGCAAACCAACAGTACGACATTAGAATACGGAGGGAAAGTTAAAGAAGTGGAGCTGAGTGATTATTGTAACATAAGACACCATTGTTGGCCAAAAGTCCAATAAAAGGCAACAGGTGGTGCTAATTAACGATGTGTACATTTTCATTAACCTGAGAAAATTCTTAGTATCTCTATTAAATCTTACTTTATAGTTCTACTCCCCGACCTCACAAAGACACGTTGTACTTGTTTCTGCTCTGCATACACTTTCTTTAAATGCAATACTTTGCAAAGAAAACACAAAAGGAGCATTACAAATATTACAAACTGTTTAAGAATAAACGTCCTCAGAGTACGATGTTAGCTCCATCATGAGAATTTACAACCTTAAGATGTTGTTAGTACTACTCTGAAGCTCTTAATGAAGGAGAGTTATTGTGTTGAGTCCATTATGCATAATATCTTTTAAACCTGAAGTCATTTTTCTGACCTTATTTGACTTTATTTAATATTCTTCCTCGTCTCAGTTTAGAGTTTGAGGATAGGATTTATTGTCCAGACTTAAAATCTCTTCAAAACAACTTGCTCATTTGTCATTTGGGCTATAAAAAGATGATTCATGAACATTTTAGGCTTTTGTCATAGCCAGGGTTTCAAGTCATGTAAGACATGATGGAGAACGTTGTTAGATACTGCTATGGCAAGAATACTTCAAAACAAAAAACGACATAAAAGGAGAACAGTATGAGCAAAAGCCCTAGCATTAGTATAAGTGCTGTACCATATACTAACCCTAACCCTAACCCTGAGACAAATTGGATTTTTTGTATATCGAATTATAAGATCTTAAAGATGCCTTAATACTGTAGTTGGAGCGACATCAATGTAGCCATCGAAGCGATGTGATAGAAACTGAGTTGTCTACAGGACCACTTAGCGAACTCCATCAGCTGAAGGAGACAACGAGAGGCAAAAATAAGATCCAGGAAAACCTTAAAATCAGGCTAAAGGTCAACTACTTGATTTTTTTTTTAATGAAGCAATCGTGTAAATGTATTAAAAGGGTTTTATACTGTTTTAGATACATCATAGCAATGCTTCAAACCTTAAAGGAACAGTAATCTTTACTTTTTTTTGTGTGAAATCGCTAAAGAAATTCAGTAATTCCCTCTGATATGAAGTGGGATACAAGTGTTTGGTAAAAAAAAAAAAAAATGTACACCACTGTCTGGGATCTTTGGAAAGATCTGTTCAGGTCTCTACATCTAAAAGAAGGTCAGAAATCTACAAACTAGCACATCAAGCAACATCTGGCCTTGGAGTTGAGTTTAATCAACCACCTGAGACCGAAATGCTTAAATGTTTCCATTAAAAAACTTGAAATTCTAACGTCATGCTGAAAACTTGTTCTCTTTCAAGTCCTTTATACGAACATGGAGGCCTATATTTTGAGTGTAAGGCAAAGATAAGCCCCCCTGTCTCCCTTGAAGTCCATCAGTTTCTCATTAAGGTCGATCCAGCTGATTATTTTGACATTTCTAAAGTGACTACCGCAGCCTGAATGAGCAGCACGCAGCAGTGACTCTTTCTTTTGATGCTCCATTCACAGTCACTCAAGTCGAGATAAAAAAGAATCGAAGCCATATGTGTTTTAACCAGACCTGCATGGGATCAGCAGACATGTGTCTCCAGATGGCAACAGGAAATCTCGAACCAGATATGGAGAGATCCTGTTTTAGGCCCTGTTGTTTTCTTTGCTGCCCACTTCCTTTGCTCACAAGGTCCGACTAAGCTTTTTATTTAAGTGAAGAAAGGTTAGACAAAGCAAAAAAAGGATGACTGGAAACAGATGCCGGAGGCCGCAAAGGTAGCTTCTTTTCAGAGGGTAAGTCTTTTTTTGGTGGATTAAGTGGGATCAGCTTGTCAAGAAAGAAGTCAAGGACAGATTTTCAGACGTTGAGCAACGCTGATAAACAACAAGAAATCCTCTTCTGCTTACATAAACCCCCTTGAAGGAGTTTCATCAACTTTAATTAAACATTTATGTCACTCAGATGTTGTTCTGTCTTTGCATTCTCCAAACATGTCTGTCTTTTGATCACAGGGTTCGCAAACATTTCTCTGGTGATGTAATCCTAAACCCGTAATTAACTCTTATCCTCTTTCAGCATCAAGATTGAATTATGTGTCTGAAAGCATTGTATCGTCGGCGTAGAGTCGATTTTACTTTGCACGGGAGCAGGCCGACATGCACTTGATGTTGGTTATTGTATTAGAGGTATTATCCTGCAGCTAGAGACAACTCCTGCAAACAGTTTAGCTTGCAGACATTCATCACTGCCCCGGTGAGTCTGCCGCAGGAGGGCCTCTTGTAAACTGTCTGTGAGTTATCCACCACGTCTGGCTTGACTCACGCGCCAGTCGCTTGTGGTCAGTGACTAAGGTCCTCCTTCTTGCATCCTGTCCACACAAACTACAGCATTCATGATACTTGTGTAACTTATGCTGCGTTTATAGGTTAATGGACTTTTTTCAACCGTGAATCAATTTCCTGAGACAGCTGGAGCATCCTGGCTTTTACAGGAACTTCAACTCCTGAAAGCATCACTGGATGTGACTAAACACCGGTGCAGTGCTGTAAATACTCACACTAAACACTTCTTTATGCACTGGGGCGCCCTATAGAGCAAAAAGGCTCCCAAGGGTGCTCACGCCCAGTCATTCACAATGATGCACAATACCTAATGATAAAATGTATTGTTCAGGCAAAGGTTAAACTTCATTTCAGCGTCTCCAGATCATAGTTTAACAGCCCGAGGGCTCGTGTCTGGCTAGTTTTGAATGCAGCTTAAAGGCCTGTGCAGTCTACACACAAGCAGATGAAAACCATTAACCCCCTCCCCCGTACCACCACCACCCTTATTTTTTTTTAACCCAGAACAAAGCATCTCAGCTGAGGTTTCTGCCTCCTCCTTCCCAAAGCCACAAGACTTTTAGACTCATGACATTTTTTTCTCTCATCTCTTGTTACAGTTTCGACCCTTTTAAGCAGCTTTTAGTGCAGAAAGGTCAGGCGTGTTTGGAGGAGTGCGAATAAACATGAAGGGAACATAAACAGTCCACCCTTTTTCTGGTTCTGTTGCAAGATTAGAGAACACCTGATAAACAATAAATAGACACTACAGACAGCAGAACAACTGCACTAAATGGAAAGTTACTGTAAGATTGGGCTACAAATGCACTGTAATATATGGTTTGTTTTCGTTTTGTTTTTGCTATAGGACACTAAAAATACACATACTGGAGGAATATTCAGGAAAATTGATTAAGGGAAACTACAAAAATAAGTTACAAAAATGGAAAATGCAAGTCATACAGCTCTTTACAGTTGCTTAACAACCTATTAAATCAGGTTAACATTCATTTGCTTTGTTTTTAAGGGTCTGGATTGTGTTTTTCCAACTTACCTCTGCTTTTAGTACATCTGCAGAGACTGAGGTAAAACCAATGCAGCAGAGACCACAGGCCAGGGTGAGGAGCTGGAGCAGCATTCTTCTTTCCGCAAACTACCTCCCCCCCAAAAGAAAAAAAACTGTTAAAAAAACTAAATGTCTACACCGGTCCCGTCGTCCTGACAGCAAACGACGAATAAAAAAAAAAGATAAACCCCAAAAAGTTCGGTAGGCTACTTCTCCGAAGAGTCTCAATATCGTGGCAGGAACTTATTTTCTCGGAACCGCGTGGACACTTTAAACGCACCGGGCAGCAAAGCGAACCTTTCAAAGTAAGAGCTGAGACGAAAGCGCCGAACAAAATGTTAAACTCATGGAGCAGCTGTGACAAATGCTCAGCTGGGTATCACTATAGCTTCATAGTTTGGCCTCTTTTCCTCTGCTTGGGTTGTATGCAGCGTTTGTGGACGTGGTCAGAGGAGAGGGAGAAAGAAAGAGAGAGAGAGAGAAGGGGAGAGAGAGAGATTTTCCTCTGGGTCCTCCTCCAGATGTGCAGACGTCATTTTTTTTCATGTCTGCTGGGAAACAGCTGAGCAGATTTATTTCCTTACATGCCGATTACTTATGAATAATTACAGCCTCAGTGGTAAAAACAAGTCTACAAATAGTCGTTTAGAAGTAAACCCTGCAATTATAATGTAACATTTGTAAAAGTATCTGATATCAACTTCAGAATTGGATTTCACACTTTAATGTTGTGTCCACTGTATGCCTTACCATATCCACGAGAAAGCATCCTATAATATTATTGATAATATTTTGTATCATTAACAAGACTCTATAAAGTTTACACTGACTAAATGTATCAAAGAACTGCAGTGGACCTAAAGGCACAACATAAAGTCATTTTAAATTAAAATACCAAAGTAAAGTTTCCTAATGAATTAAAAGCTTTCTGAAGAAGTATTTCATGAGATGACAGAGGGTTTTGTTAATTGGTTCTTCATTCAGACCAGGGGTCCAATCCCTTTTAAATGTCACATGGTTTATTCTGATGAATATTGAAAAGACTCTTGGTAAACAAAGGAACAAGATATTCATTGTTTTCTTCAACATTGTATTGAATATTTATAAATCGCTGCTCTTCTGGAAACTTTGGGATCATTTTACCTCTTTGGAGCTTAAACCCATAAATACACTGCACTGGTCTCTTAATGGCCAAAAGGGTTGAAAAGCACAAGCTGAATGTTCTTGCAGGACATATTATACTCTTTATAATTAGAGCTCGACCGATTAATTGGCTGGCTGATAATATCGGCCGATAATAGCGTATCCAGATATGCACCAATATGACTAGATTTAGTCACCAGTCAAAACGCATTTCATTTGAGTATCAGCAGAGTGTGCTATATGGATTACAGCAACCCTCCAGAGTGTCAAGAGGTGATGCATGTTCATCTTTGTTATATTGTGTATCTTTTCCACAAGTGTTTGATAACTGCATCTGGCCCAAAAAATCACATATCGGTCGGGCCCTACTTATAATGTGCTTTAAAAAAAGTAATCTGCAAACTATGGGGTAGTTCAAGCTACCATGCAAATGTTTTGGATTAAATATCAATGTATTGCCACATAGAGTTGCCCAAAATGTACTTTAATTAACATAGGCCTAACTGAAACATGCGCCTAATGCTTTTCAACGCTAAAGTTTGTCATTTCGTATTCTTAGAAACTACTCGGTGAGGATTAGAATACGTAAAGTGGAGTAAATGAAGACATAAACACACTTCTTATTCAAATGTGGTGACATATTGATGTTTTTCATGCTGCTCTGGAGCTTCATACCTGCCATGGATTTGTGAATTAGCTGGTGTTGTAGTTGTGTGTGAAGCCACACTGACACCTTGTGTTTAAAGTGAAACATTTCAACCTGTCTTCTTTCAGACATTATCCTCCATGTATGAACATACTAAGATGTAGCTATTTGTAGTTTTCAGAATGAGGCTCGTTATCAGGGGTAAGTTATTACGAAGTTTATTTGTAATGAAGAGTTTTGTGAATGGGAATGAAAGTTAAGCCCCGCCCCCCTTATCAGGAGTCAATAATACACGGAAGTGGGTCTGAACTTGTCAACACGAAAGGCCGACTGACATGGTAACGTACTTACCTCCTGCTCCTTTTTATACAATTTTCTCATGGTATTGCCGCTTCTACCCCACACATTGTAATCTCCTTTGGTTTTGAAACCCTCGATATGGGGCTGTGAGACATTTTCTTGTGATGTCGACTCCCGAAAAACGCGTTTTTACGAAGTCAGAAGTGAGGATGTTAGCGTTAGCAGCTAGCTTGCCCGGATGCTAGCTATTAAAGCTCTTGTGACTGAAGAGGGCAAGCAGCTGCTCCCCCCTTCTCCCTCAAAACGAAACTATCTCGTAGTGTTATCTTAACTTGTATAGGGGTTAAATGAGGTCTATATCGACCTGAACACAACACTCTGATGATTTAACTTTACTGTGGATGGTAGAAAGACTTTGAAACTGTGTGTTCGGCGATGGTTTAATCACGGAAATGTTAGCCTTTCTGGCGTCGTTGTTGAGAGGATTAGAGGAAGGAAATCGCTGTTTGTGTGGGTCTGTGTGTGTAATCAGGATCAAAATAACCCTTACCATACCATTGTATTGTGTTATAGTGAGGAAATATAACAATAGAGGATTCATTATGTTGACCTATGATCCTACTTTGATCATATTTTTGGTGCCAGACCATTTCCCCCCCCTTTTTTTTTTTAATGCAATCACTCATATATCCTACTGTTACAGTAAGACATCTGATAATTGTGTCTTTAAAATCTTTAAAGTAGGAATACTAGGCTAGATAAATAAATGACTTAAATTGAGTACCACTGAAGTAGGAAGTGAACAGAATAAATGAGGAATTAAGTGAATCTGTGGAGTTAAGATGGAAAAAGATTCATAACGTTACACTAATGTCTTCCAATTGAATCCAGGTATCTCAAACTTAACTTTATCTCATTGTATGTAAGTACTGACTAGTAAGTGAGTATTTTGTTACCAATTTCTGTAAAATATCCAGGTGTGAATGATTAAACTCGCCTGTCACAAGTGAGAGTTCAACTTGTGTATTTAGTCAAAACCCCAAATTGAATAACGACAAGCTGGCAAACCTTTTGATCTATGATGTGTACAACAGTTGTCGACAGGTTTTTATAGCCTTAAACTAATCGATCAAATGTTTCTAATCATAACAATATACCAGTTTTTTGATGATGGTGTGTGTTTTTGTCGTCAGAGATGCAGAGTAAGTACATTACGAAGCCAAAAGCATGAGATCTAATTCTTCCTCTTCTCTCGTCTCTCTGCAGGGGAAGTCTTCCTGAACAAAGTCTCCTAAAATGGCACTTTTCTGACTTTTTTTTTTAAAAAACCCTTTTAAGTCCTCAGTTTTAACATCGTCTCAGAGGGGAAGCATTTCCACAATGACATTCACTTACAACTTTTGTGCCCTCCTAGTTTTCACCATAACAGGTGAGTGAACATGTACATTCATATATGTATTAAACGTTTGTCTATGTAAGAGGGCCTGCTTTGAGTGTTTATCAAGCAGAGGTTGTGTTTGCACTACTCGTGTAGTACAGCGTTTACGAGCTCTCTGTCGCCGTGGTGATGACACACCTGCCTGACTCGCTGTGTTTGTGCTTATTTCCTCCGCAGCGTGCAGCCGTCTTGAGCCTGCCCTCTGCTCTGGTAAGGACGCAAACTGTTCAGCACTTATTTCATGTAACATTTGTGCATAGAGGCTTTTTCAATGTCCCATTCTAGTTTTATACTTTTCTCTTAACTCCAAAACAGCCTGAATAGATCCATTTTTTCTTTAGTTTAACTCGTTAATGTGCTGTACTACTTTTCGCGACACTTATATCCAACTATTTTGTCATAAATGTAAGCTTAATTTGTGTAATGAAGTGAAAGTTGAAGCATGAATAGTCTGCCCCTGACATTTACTCTGTTTTAAGCACTACAGACACATAAAGCATAAAAAAACAGGATCTATTTTGCATCAAACCTTCTCTCCTCCGTCTTGTTGTGTCTCAGCCCGATGTGGGCACTCCCTCCAGGTCTTAGACGGTAAAGTTGGAGAGATCAGGAGTTCAGCTTACCACAGCTGGTCGTACCGCTTTGGCTCAACGTACGACTGCTGGATCATCAAGGGGGGCGGAAGGAGAACCTATTGTCTTAAGGTAAATGCACTAATTTAATTGGATCTAAAACAATAGATACACTTTTAGAGATTAGTTGAAAAAGACAGGACAAGTTTTTTTGTTGTTGTTGTTGTCATTTTAAACAACAGACATGGAGAAACATTTAGCTATCCTGCTTATTGTTTGAGGCTTTCTCTTTTTAGTCCTAAAACACATCGTGGATGAATTCAAAGGATCGCTGAGAACAAGTTCTATTGTCTCACATTAGTTTCATTTGCTGCCTCTTCTTTGTGTTTTTCTCTTCCTCTCTCAGTTTCTCTCAGTTCTCGGCTCGCTGTCGGAAGGAATGGGTGACAATAAAATCCTCAGCTGGTGGAGAGCCGGTCGTCCTTTGTGGCTCCAAGCTGCCGAAGCCAATGGAGTTCCCGGGGGGAAATATTTCAGTGACGCACCACTTCCTCCCGCATCAGTTCCCTGTATCATCTTTTCTGTTGAATTACGCCAGAGGTAGGATAGCATGATGTGATTTTTGTTGTTGTGAATGTAATAAGCTATTATTTTACACACTTCAAGTATCGACAGCTCGCAAAAAGAGACGGACGATCTCTGTGACGAGGCAAGAAAGAACGACCAAACGAAAACCAAATGAAAAAGACGTCTTGAACCACCACACAAGAAAACAGACAAGTTCAATCCACATATTTTAATAATCACATTATTTAATATTTACACTAGAACATTAAAATACACATACTGTACATCATTCAAATCACACACTTTTATTTTCGCAATCCAAGACCTCACTCATAAAGCAATCATTTTCATTTTGTCATTTTTCGTGGCATTATAATCCACGTGTTCTACATTTTAGTGTTGGAGGTTTATATAATGACACCTTTTTTTTTAAGGAAATAATCTGGTATTAATAAATGAAAAGCTTCTATTTGGTTTCTTCCCATTCATCTTGTCTTTAGAAAATCTTTTCCTTAAAATTCTCTTCTTCTATCTCTTCCCCTCCAGACTCTGGGGAGTGCCCAGTTACATCCTTCGAGTGCCTTGGAGGTCGCTGCCTGCCTCTCTCATGGCGTTGTAACGGTCAGGTGGAGTGTCTCCATGAAGCGGCCGGCCTCGGCACAGATGAACAGGGCTGTGATTTTGAAGAAGAAACCCCTGAACCCTTGCTAAAGTTTAGCGACACACAAGCCGGAGACGTCAGCGCAGAGTCGATAACTGAGCGAAACAACGACAGAGACTCGGAGAAGAGTAGGTCAGCCGAGAAGACACCTGAGATCGATACCGTATCTGACCTTTGGGCGCAGCTGAAGGAGCGGGCAGAAGAGGATGCGCAGTTGGATCGAGAGCAGCCTCAGACTCGCAGGGAGCCGGTTTTTACGCCTGCCCCCATTGAGTGGCCCTGCGGAGGACTCCTGCAGACCTTCTACGGGACCTTCTCTCCTCCAGCCATCCGCGGCCCGGGAATGTTCTGCGTCTGGACTCTGGACCCGCAGGACTCGAGGCCCCTGAGACTGGACCTGCAGCAGCTGGTTTTAGGACCCGGGGATCGACTCAGCGTGTTCAACAGAGAGCAAGGCAAAGGAGACATTATTAAAGTTGTAAGTGTCTTCTACAGTTATGCCAATATTCATATACTACCTCAAATGTGGTATCTGCGAATAGTCAATGCTCTTGGCATCGTAAGATCCATATTTCCTTAAAAGTGTCCAAACATATATTACATCTTGTCCCTTTCCTGTGTTTTGACAGATCACCAGCGCCTCCAATTACAAATCAGTCCAAGTTGAATCCCACACCGGCCTGCTGTCCATGACGTACAAGACTCTTCCAGGCTCGGAGGGCAGCGGCTTCAACGCCACCTTCCACGTCGGGACCTACTGTCCCCCCTGGGAGGGCCGCTGCGGGGGAGCAGCTGGAGGTTGCTTCACCCAGGAGCAACACTGCGACGGGAAGTGGGACTGTCCCGAGACGGGGAAGGACGAGGAGGGGTGCAGGGGCTGCAGCCTGAATCAGTTCGCCTGCGGGATGGCGGGGCAGAGGGCGGTGTCATCCAGTCATTTTGCAGGAAGACCGGTTTGTTACCCGGTCTCAGAGCGATGCAACTACCAGCTGTATTGTGCCGACGGCAGCGACGAGAGGGACTGCACCGTTTGCCAGCCGGGGACCTTTCATTGTGACAGCGACAGGTCAGTACGCGGTACAGATGTAGTCTGAAAACTTGCAGAGTGGAACACCTTTGATAAGCTTCCACAGTTTGAGCTTGCTTACTTCCCTCTCCTTAATTTTCTGTACAAATAGATAGAAATCAAAAGATCTGGAACTTAGTATCAGAGGAGACTTCATCAAAAACACACACCTGACAGGCTTCAATGCTGTCACAAAATACCTGAATTATTAATTAATTGTACTTTAATGGTTGGAAACTCACAACCAGCCTCCTGAATGAGCTTAAATTGAACGTCAGTATTTATTCTCGACCTCTGGAACTGAAGGTAACAAAAGAATGAAACCTCAAAGTATGTTTAAAATCTGTTCAGGAGCTTTGTGTTTGTGTTTATAACCAGCACACTGAGTTGTGTTTCTCAGCGCCACTTACATAGAAGTTGATGTTTCAGGCTTCTTTCTGACTTTGTAAGCAGTGCCTGTCGTTGTGAACGTTTTAGTTAGTTACCTGTGGTGCCTGAAGAAGCCTGAAGAAGTGGGTTTACTTATAATTCTTCCCCAAAATGTTTTTGTGGCCCGTCCAGCAGAGGATGAACAGCCTCTGTTAAAAATAGTGACATGGAAGACTACTCCTACATATTTAGTTTGTGAGTACTATCCAATTAGAGACGGTGTAGGGAGAGGCATCACTTCACCATCAGGGAAAAAAATGTCAGCTACTACTTAATATTGTCAATCAATCGATGGTGTGAATCAGAGGAGATTTAGAAGTGGGTAAACCGTGTGGAGACTGAAAAATAAGTTGTACCTGCGTATACCCTGCACTTCACCACTGTTAGTAACTTCCCAGCTGCTGCTGTTGTTTTGTTTCTTTACAAACTGTTCTGGTAAATGAGTCGTCATTGTTGTCAGGTCAATTATGAGGTCTAGGAGTGATTTGTCTGTAACACAAGGCTGTGAGTCAGAGGGTGTGTCCACCTGAGAATGGATTGATTGAAGTCAACATGGGACCAAAACTCGCTGTGGTTTTTTGTGGGTAAACTGTTGTGCTGCTTTTTGTAATAAGCAAGTTATGGTGGGTGTTTTTGGACCTTAAATAATCTGCAAGTTAACATATATGCAGTTTATTTTACTTTTATGCTCACTCAGAATTCTGATCTAAAAGATAACCTCCAAACTTTTCTTGTTGTGGGCTCTGAACTGAGGGAAGTTGAGCTGTCGTGCCTTAATGTCAGGGTAGTTTTATGAAGCTTAGGAAGTCTTGTCAGATCTAGTAGGTGAAAAAAAAAAAATCAGAAGTTCACCTTATAATTAAAAGTACCGGTAATTGTATCATCTAATTTCATCCCTTAGATGAGCTCATCGTCCTCAAACACAACATGTTTTCACAGTCTAACACTTTATCCGACAGCACCAAATCATGCACAGTAATCTGATTTTTAATTAAATGACTTCGTAGCAGCCCCTCAGTATGCAGCTCCACTCCGGCTTTTTTTTTTTTAGCCCATTCTGACACACAAATGTTCCTTTGTCCCGTCTCCAGGTGTGTGTTTGAGAGCTGGCGCTGTGACGGCCAGGTGGACTGCAAGGACGGAACGGACGAGCTCAACTGCACCGTCATCCTGCCCCGCAAGGTCATCACCGCGGCAACGGTGGGCAGCTTAGTCTGCGGGCTTTTGCTTGTCATCGCCATGGGCTGCACCTGTAAATTGTACTCGCTCAGGACCAGGGAATACAGGTAAATGTTGAGTAAATGTAGTGTTTTTTTTATTTGAATATCCTCTTTCCAGACACTTTTCTCCTTTTTTAAAGGCTGCTTCTTGTGCCGTAACCACATTTTGTTCTATAAATCTGAAAGAGTGAGTCACCAGTTTGTGTTCCTCACTTCAAGCCTCGGCTCTGCCAGACATCGGCTTTCAAACACAAAGCAGAGCCTCTCACCACACAGCCAGAACGCTGCTGTCTCTGCTTTTTAGAAGAGGAACAAAAAGTATCAGATCGTTGTTGTAAAGTGTGAGCAACCCACGAACAATTTACCTCAGCCAAAGAGGATTATTTCATGTGTATTCTTCTAAAATGCACAAGAAGAGTAGCACCTTTTAAGAAGTGCAAACTTAAAAACAAAAGCCACACTTGAGTTGTTGGTGGTAATGTTCTTAAAAATGTAGCTAAAAAAGTTGTTTAAATGAACACTTAAATGATGAGAGCTTCACAGCATGAATCAAACTTTCCAGAGTCTGATGATGCAGCTCTTTTTTCTTTTTGCAGCTTGTTTGCTCCAATCAGCCGCCAGGAAGCGGAACTGATTCAGCAGCAGGCTCCGCCATCCTACGGTCAGCTGATCGCCCAGGGCATCATCCCGCCTGTGGAGGACTTCCCCACAGAAAACCCCAACGAGGTGAGAGAAAAGAGCACCGCAGGAAGTAGAACCAGTCTGCAGAGATACACAACATTGTTCTTTACAATTTGATAAACGAGAACAAAAGTTGATTAAAGGTGCATTTAGAGCTGCAGACACGGTATTCACTTGAGTTGCTTAAAATTAGTACAGAGTGGGGGCGGCGGCAGCCTAGTGGTTAGTGCGCACGCCCCATGTGCAGAGTCTAGAGTCCTCCAGGTGGGCAGCCCAGGTTCGAATCCATCCTGTGGCTCCTTTCCTGCATGTCATTCCTGTTTTGTAAAGATGTAAAGAACAGATAAAAAGTATTCAGAGGGAAAACTGGAGAAAGTCTGAAACAGAGCTGCAACAATTTGTTGATCTACAGCGAACTAATTAACAGCTATTTTAAAAAATGAGTCGTGTTTCTTCCCAAAAGAAAACAAATGTCTTCCTTCTGAAAAGTAAGGATTTGCTGTTTTTCTTTGTCGTTGATCATTGTGAGTGAAAAGTCTGTTTGCTGGGCATAACAGCATTTTTGTTTTACATTTATAACTGAACTATTAACAATTTAAACATGTTGGATTTTATTGTCATTCATAGCAGAAGGGGCCACATTGCTGAGCTGCTCATTCCTTGACTTTTTTGAGTGCATATTAATCTACAGTAGCCGTTGTTTTATCTCAAAGTCTTGAACTCATGTGCTTCACTTCAGAAGCCTCATTAATCCCCAGCAGGCTGTGTGGGCTGCAGAGGGAAGAGAATTAAGACAGAGCTAATGTACTGCGTCTGTGCTGGTTCACACTAAGGTGCTTTATAACTTGTGGGGGAGGGCTCATGAGGTAGCGGAGGCGGAGGGATTAAGTGTTTGCCAAATCCCATCAGACGGAAACGACAAAGATTGAAAGCTACAAACTTGTTCACAGGACTTTGATCCAGTGTTGTTTGGTATTTTTAATTATTTTAACAACTGTTGAGATCTCAAGCAAGCAGCAACTTTTGGAGCTGAAAATGAAGCTAATGCAGAAAACTGTTGTTCCTTATATGTCCACTAGAGGCTTGCCCCAAAAACCAAGGAATAATTTCATAATTAGGGGTGTGGTGTGGCAGGTCTGTTGTAGTTGTTTGGCCTGCCCCAGCTCCACCTCTTTGTCTGTTGCTAGATTTATTGAAAGTGAGCTAGAATCAGCATTTTTAATATGGCGACTGCAGTTGTTGGGCTTCATAATGGCTCTTCAGAAACCAATGGGTGACATCACTTAGACTAAGTCCATGTTCTATATAGTTTATGATCCCAAGCGATTGTTTTACTTGATTTTCCGCTCTCTGTTTCAGACCTCGTCTCTTTCTCTGAGGGGAATTCTCCAGCTCCTTCGCCAGGACGCCGCTAACTCACCACACCGCAGACGTCGGCCTCGATTCATCCGCCGGGCTGTCCGCCGGATGAGAAGGTGGGGTCTTATCCCCAGACCTCCCTCCAGGCCAAGCCAGGCGTCCAGCTCCAGCCAGCAGCAGTCAGACTCCGCTCCATCTGGTCAGGAACCGACTAACTCCACCCCCACCAGCTCTTCTTCGGCGGTGGAGGCGGTCAACCAGCCGGTGCCTCAGAAACTCGGCCTGCTGGCTCAGACGGAGCAGCAACAGCAGCAGCAGCAGCAACAGGAAGCTCCTCCGCTTCTGCTCCAGCCTCCAGCTGCTTCCCCACCTCCACCTCCATATGCTCCACCAGCTCCACCCTCGGCCACTCCTCCCGTCCCGCCGAGCAGCCCCTCTCTGGCCTCAATCTTCCACACACTGGGGCTGAGCATCTCCCTTTTCAGAGCCTCGCCCTCCTCCCACTCCTTTTCCTCCAGCAACTCCATGCCCCTCTCTGCCTCCCCCTCCTTCTCCTTGTCCTCGTCAGATGACGAGGTGCTGCTCATCCCTCTGTCCGAAGACACCAATTCAGAGGACGATGTGCCCATGCTCACCTGAACAACTCCCTCCCCCACCCAGTGACCCCCACCCAACACCCCTCCTTTGACATCTTCACTCACTGATTATAATCGACCATATTTATTTGGCGTCCATTTTCCTCTGATGTCAAAGGCTGGACAGGAAGTTCAACATGCTGTTGTAGTGGTGAATCTTTAGGTCCCAAGTGGTAGAAACGCAGGAAAAAAATACAAAACAATCGATTTAAATATTTGGAGAATCATTGGCCGTACTACAAATTAAAATAACATCCGATCAGACAACAGCTAACTTTAGCATTAAGTCACTCCTTCCATATATGACTGTTAGCTAGGATGTAACTCAATGCTAATTTAACCTTTTGACTGCTGTCCTAAGATGTGACAGGAAAAGCAAAGTTGACCGTCTGTAACGTTAGCAGTCATCCACTTCGTACCTTACTTTACCTTTGACTAGGAAGCGTATGCTAACGTTACCTTTAGATTTGTTAAACTGTATGAGAGGTTTGGCGCAATTCACCAACAGCAACACTAGTAAGGAGTGAATGGATGCTAGCTGTCGTCTGACTGTAGCTCTTTGGTCTTCAGATATGTTGCGGTATGTTGAGTCTTTTTGTGGCTTGTTCATCATGTTAGCTTTCAGCCATTTCTGAGCTAGCTAAGTCTGTGTATGCATTTCCTGTTATATCTTTAAACACTTTTAAATGGTCATTTTAGTTTGAAGCTATTTTTTTAAACAAACATTAACATTTAATTGGAAGTTGCTGAATGCTAACGTTACCTTATAAAGGTTCGCTGCAGTCTAATACTGACGTTTTGTAAGGTTTCCTACATTTACACACCTCACAACCTCGATCTCAGCAGAATGCCGTAACAGCGTTGGAGCTTCCCGCCCCGACCGTGATGTCACAGGAAAATGGCAGCCGTGTGAATACGGTCGATCGAACCCCAGTCTTTCCACGTTTGTTTGAACTTGAGCACAGGAGTGGCCCACAGCGAGACTCACCCGCACTGTGCAAGTCTGGTGCCTTTTTGAAATTGATGTGTTGACTCATGGAATCAAGTATTTGACTTTTTTTTTTTTTAAGAGATCACCTCGAGAAAGTTTTAGACGAAAAGCATGGCTGACCTGACGTACGTTTGAGCGTTGGATGTGCTCTTAATTAACGCTAGGCTGCACATTGAAGGTAAACTTTTGCACAGAAGAATCTTCCCTATCTTGAAACGGAGGCAGGCAGGCTGTCAGATTGAACGATTCGAGTTTTTTTTTTTAGAGAATATGATGGAAAATATTGTGTTTTGTATGACTGCATCTGTGTGAATGCATATGCATTTTAGTCTTATGTTGACAGTGGAGTATGTTTGTAGATGTGGACTGTCTCCACATACTTCAGCCACCTGCATCCGGTCACATGTTTAATCACAGATAATTCTTAAGAAAATGAATCATTTCCCCTATTTAAGTGCCTTTTGAGGAGATTTGGTTGATTCCTGATACTCACACTGCACACCGAAAACACACGGAGGCACGTTTTCTCACATCATAGCACGCACTGACACAACAGAGGCTTTATTATAACACAAACGAAATGCATGTCTACTCTGCAATAACTCTTTGGGACCCATACACACTGATGTACCTTTCCCAAGTGAATGTATGTAATCATCAAAAGCTGAAGTGTCAAAAAGACAATCTGGTGCCTGATTATAGGTGGTGTGTGTGTGTGATTGGAGTGTGTACAGGAAGAGGAGGCGCCCCGCTGATTAAAGAGGGCCCTGATTTCACAAAATAACCTCAACTTGAATCTTCAACCCTTGAGGGGAATCGATCCCATTCTGTCATATTCTGACACAACAGAGTCATGGTGTGCCATGTGTGTTATTGTACAATTGATGATGTTTTTATTTCAAGTTAATTCTCTTCTTTTTAAGTTGTGTTTTATTTCGCTGAATGTATTTGGGTCGACATGGATTAGCCAGAAGTTTTGAATCATCAATGTTTCGAGGTAATAAAGAGAGAAAGTGATTTTATGGTTTATTAGGGTCAACTTCACTGTAAATAAGTAAAAAATGTGGCTGAGATTAAACAATTTGCACTTTTATGTGACGGCTATTGTGTGTTAATGACGCCCGACACCCAGTGTGTTGTGCTCTGTATTCAAAACCACCATTGAGATTCACAGCCTCCTGAAAGAAAGAGAGAGAGAAGGGGTTCAGTGAGAAGAGCAGGACAGGCGGTCACATCACAGGGTGAGCTGAGCGCTTTGTGTTGCTGGTGAAGATTGAGACTACATGCATTGACCGAGACATTCACTTGAAAGGTAATTGTAAGGATAACTTTTGATTTTGTTAGTTAAAGTCTGACAGCTGCTCCGGTCGGCACAGCAAAGCCATTCAAAGTGAAGCCAAAGGGAAAAAAAGCCATAAAGCAGCATTTTACATCAGTGATAATTAATTTCAGACTTTCTGCTGAGGTAAGCAAATGTATATATTTTTTAAATTTGAAATTAGTAGTCTGCTTCGATTACTCAGTTAGGGTTCCCTCCTTACGTCCATATTCATCGTAAGTTTTTAACTTTTCTAAATTCTCTGTTTGTGTTTTGTTACTTTTCTTTTTTACCCAAAAATGTCAGAATTTGCGTTTTTCACGTGCTACCAGGAGTACAGTTGTAGTGAAGAAATGTTAATTCATTATTTAATTAATTATGTCTGCTCTTTAAAAAACATACATCTAAATATAACTTAACTTGGGCTGGGCGATAAATCAATTTTGTAAATAAATCAGGTTTGTGGAAAATCTGGATTTTCAAATATCTGAATCCACATTTTCTCTTCAACTTTGCCGACACGACCCTTGGTTTCCTGTAGTTCACATCCTCCCACCTTGTTTACTTCCTACAGAGTGGCTGGGTTGCCCCCGGTAACCAGCTGCATGTATTTGACTCAGGTTGCTCTGCCTCATCTGTACTTTTGCTCTACCCTGAAACGGTGCTCTTTTAAAGACAAGTTTACAGCTTGCACTTTAACCCCTTAAGACAAATTCAGGTCGCTTTATTAATCCCTGAAGTGAAATTCAGTCTGCTTTTGTTGAAATCTATTGATCAAATCAAAGCAACCTAAATTGATAAAACCGCCCAATCCTAGTTTTAACTGGTGAATATAACTTATATAAGGCTGTTACAACCTTCCCAATCCTTGAAAAATACCTGTGTTCTCCACATTGAATAACTACAATAGGCTAATTAAAAAAAAACATACTCATGACAAAGCATACTAATAATCCAATTTACTGTAATCATAAAAATACCTGTTTTCATAACATTCACTGTATAACTCCGAACCCCCCCAAAGGCTGCTGATGAGTTTAAGTGTCACCATCACAGCTTAGTTTGATCCACTACAGTCCTGACTAAACCTCTCTCTTTGTGCAAACATATCCTACAGCTGCACTAAAATGTCCAACAACTAATAAATCTTCCACCCTGAAATAGGTTCCAACTATTATTATTGTTTCACCTTCATCCCAGAGACTCTGGGTGGGGATGCTGGTGGTGATGGTATTGGTGGTGTTGGAGCTAACTGGGGTTCAGCCGAAGTGCATCTTTGATGAGATTCAGGCCCAGGTAACAATGGTCCAATCTGCACCCAACGAGCCTGGACTACTTCAACCAGTAGACCATACAGGACAGAGGGCATCACCCCTGCTTGGCCAGAGGAGGAGCCTGGAGAAGAAAGCCCCGCCTACTGCTTCCTCCCCCCCAGCCAATCAGGATCCGGACCTGGATTGCAAAGGAGAGCAACAACCTATCAGAGGCTGAGAAGAAGAGGATGGAGGCAGCGGTAGAGCAGGCTGTGAGGACGGTGTCCTCTTTACTGTCAGGTAACAAACAGTCCACACAGTAAATGTTTCTTTGAGCTCCTCAATGATCAGTATTCATGCTGAAAAATGCTCCAGGAAAATACGTCAGAACATACACTTACAAGTTCTTTTAATGAATTCTTGACCTTTCATAGTGAACAGAGTTGTGGGTCCTTTGCTGCTCAGCAGAGATGTCAACAAATACTGCAAGTTTCTCTGGAGGAATTCAAGTACTGCCAACTACAACAGGTGTGTACATAGAAAGAGTGTGATTGTGTTCATGCAGATCCTAAACGCACAGAGCACTCCAGATTTAGAAAAGCTCTGAAGTCAAGTTTGCTGTCAAATAACAGTCACACTTTCTCATCTCCTTTGGAAATACAGTGAAGTATTTGATAAATGTATTTGCTCAATCTTATATTCATTTGTTACCCGTCTGTGCACAATTTGATACATGTTGTAAAATTAAATAAGAAACCTACAATCTTCGTGCCTCAGGTGTGGTCGAGCCAACAGCAACTACAGAACTGAGACCTGTCTGGATGTGACAGTAAGCATCATTAATGAGTTAGCTTGTAGCTGTTTCTGCTGTTTGTCCCTGAACTACACTTAATAAAATGTGTTTTGCATCCCTGTCTACAGATCCCAGACGATCATCTAGCTGGATGTGATATTTACATTCATGCTGATTCACCTCACAGGACTGAGCTCCGTCCTGGAGGTGCAGGACTCGCTGACACAGACTTCCTGCTGTACCTTCACATAAAGTCCACTGACAAGTGCAGAGCAAAGGTACACATACGCTGAAAACTTTGGGATTTATCATATCGATTATCCTAAATGGGCCTCATATTTTACCAATGACTCTTTTTTTTATTGCTTTGTTTTTGGTGTATGTTGTGAAAACCTCAGATTTCAGCTGTTTGATAGGTAAAGGTTTTCATGAGCACTTGTCTTGGATAGTGGGTCTGCTGTTTTGAAAAAAAAATCCTGAAAAATTCCTCAGGGTGGCAGCAGAGGACAATTTAAAAATTTGAGAAAAGAACAAAATAGATTGACTTACTTTCGGATCCTTAGAATAAATCCACTTTACCAGAAAACATTTACTCATTTCATAGATTTGTTCACCCTTAAAATATTTGTTACAGCATATATTGACATATTCTCCTTTGTAAAGTCTTAAAGTTAAAGTTCCTCCAAGAAAAGACAAAAATAAATCCCTCACTGACAGTAGTTTGGATACAAATTCTCATTGTCATATTAGTACAAAAGGAATGTTTAAGATTTCATTCTGTAATTTAACCTGTTTAGATAACAAAGTTGAACTTGCTGAATGATTACATTTAACATCGGTACCTTAGAATACACTCTTTCTTCTTTTTTTAATCTACAATCATGGAAGATTAAGCTTTCCTTATCTGCTCATGCTTTCATTATCCTCGTCTGTATGTCCTTTTGCCCCCGAAGCCTAATATTTTGGCCTACGCTGCTCACTGCCAGGCCGATGCACTTGGACGACCTGTGGCCGGGGTGGTGGTCATCTGCAGGGACAGACTGAAAGGAGAAACGTTTAGTCACCAGGCAGCTGTACAGGTACTATTGTAAATAGTAATAATAAAAATACAAAAATACTCTAGGTAGTTTGAAATTGTGTGTTGAATGTTGTGTGTTCATGTTACAGACTGTGATCCATGAGCTGTTTCATGTGCTTGGTTTCTCTAAAGAGCTCTTCCACACCTGGCGAGACTGTTCCTCCATGTCTCAAGGTTTTAATGTCACTGTATCACATTTGATTACATTATGGGTTGTTTTATGTAATTATATAATACTTTGAGGTCAGCACGTGAAGTGCACTTAAAAGTGTGCCGTTTAAGTGCCATTAAAAGTGTGTCTTTATAGGGCATTCTGAAGTGGGCACACTTTAAAGGACACTTCAAAGGGAGCACTTTCATTTTGTTTCAAAGCTCCCTTAAAGTTTAAACTTTGAAGTTCTCTTAATCGTGTGCTCTCTTAAGTACCCTTTAATGTGTGGCAGTAAAGTGCCCTTACATTTGTGCAATTTGAAGTGCATTTGAAGTTCACTTAAAAGCGTGCACTTTAATTTTGTTTCTAAGTTCCCTTAAAGTGTGCACTTAAGTGAAAACTAAAAAATGTTTAGTAAGAAGTTTGGATTAAGATTGCACTTTTAAGAGCACTTGAAGTGTACCCTTTGAAGGGCCCTTAAAAGTGTAAACTTTAAAGTATACTTCAAATTGTTAACTTTGACATATACTTCAAAATGCCCACGTGCTCTTTAATTGATGCACTAAAAATGTGGCACTTTTAGGTGTGCACTTTACAGTACACAAACATTGGATCTATAAGTATACTTCAAAGTGTGCTTAGATATGCATGTGACTTCACATGCTTTGTGTTTTTAACCCTGGATGAAAAATACTCCTTGTGATGTGTTTTTATAGCTGAGGGTGCCGGCTGTTCTCCTCAAGGGAAAGTGACCTACTCTGATGGATCCGGCCATATGAGGATTTACACCCCGTCCGTCATCTCAGCCCTGCAGAAACACCTGAACTCCACTGATCCTGAGCTTGGGGGATGGCTAGAGAACTTTGTACAGAACTGAGCTTAAATTCAAATCCTTTAGCAGAGCTGCAGAACTGCTCCTACTTTAACTCCAGATTTTTCAAAAGGCCTCCCTTTTATCATTTTCTACTTTGTTAATGCAGGGTGTACTTCCTGGCAAAGTGTCCTCACACTGGGAGTCCAGGGTCTTGCAGGGCTCCATCATGGCAGCAGAGCTAGCGGACTCATCCTCAGTCCGGATCGACCAGGTAACCTTGGCTGCATTACAGGACACGGGCTGGTACAATGTAGACTTTAGCAGGGCACAGAGTCTGGTGTGGGGAGACGGTGAGTATAGAAAAAGTTTGACATGTGTTTTAAGATTATGTACTGGAAAAACATAAAATATATTCAAAATGTTTTGTAGGTGAAGGGGCCATGTTTGGATCCCTGTCAACCTGTCAGAACAAATCCTCACCGTTTTTCTGCTCTGGCAGGTATATTTAGAGTTGTTTATTGACTTACTCCACAACATATAATTTGGATAGGAATGTAAGCCACTGTTTAATTTAAAATATTACAATTTCAGCACTAATGTTTGCGTTTTTTCTTCTTCTCAGTGGATTCGGTTGTCATTACCTTCACCTCCACAAAGCGGAGTGCAAGACTGATCAATACCTGGAGCGATGCAGAGTTTATAAACCCCTCAAAAATGGAGTAAGAATAGTTTCCTCCCACATTAGTCACCTCCTGCTCTGTAGTTGTATTTTTAATGCCAACGCTTTCAGTCTTTTTTATGTTCATTTGAGCATCACATTGACCCTCTCCACCTTTTTCCTTCAGAGTGAGTGCTGGAAAAAAGAAAACACTAGGCGGTCAGCTGAAGAGGACTCGACTGGGGAGATCTTTGGCTTTGACAGCCGATGTTTCTTCTCCAGCCTGACCAGACAGGTGTGTAAGCGTGTGTGTTTTTATGCATGCATGTTAATATATTAATGTGTTTTTTCCCTCTCATATTAAGTGAATTATTAAGTCATCTTTGTATTCACTCGTCTTTCGTTTAGAACCTGAGTCAGTTTCCTTCGTTCATCAGCACAGTGGAGGGGCGTTGTTACAGACACAGGTGTACTGGACCAAACAGGTACCAAATCCACGTGTCAGGCTCTGAATGGGTGGACTGTCCAGCAGGGGGAAGCATTCAGGTAACTACATAAAAAAACTACAGAAGCTTTTAATTACTAGATACATAGTTCTACATTACTCCGACACATTTGAATGTTTAATTTCACTGTATGAAAATAATAACTGTAAACAAATCATTATAACATAGTGAAAGGGAACGACTTTTCTTAAAGATAAACTGGGCTAAAACTTGATTGATAATTTACATTTAGAAAAGATTTGGTATCTACTGATATTTGAAAATGTTACAAACAGACTTGTTAATGTAACCAGATGTAATCTGATGTTCTTTTGTTTTTTTTTACGGTCAGGTTGAAGGATACCAGGGTTCAGTTTCCTGTCCTGACAGGAGGTTGTGTCTGTATTCTGACATCACTCCTCCTTCAGATGCCGTTGATACATTTCCTGCTTCCATCATAAGGTGAGAGTGAATCTAAACAAGCAACAAAACTCGCGGCTGTGGTAGAGTCAATCGTCTCTCTACCGTAAGGTCGAGGGGTTGATCCCCAGCTTCTGCAGCATCATGTCCGATGTGTCCTTGGGCAAGATACTTAACCCCAAATTGCTCCTGCTTCTTCGTCGGCGGCGTATGAATGAGTATGAGTGGGATCAGTTACTTCTGATGGTCTCACTAGCAGCCTCTGCCATCAGTGTGTGAATGTGTAGGTGTGACCTGCAGTGTAAAAGCGCTTTGAGTAGTCATAAGGCTAGAAAAGCGCTTACCACTTACCAGTTACTTTCTTGCAACTTTGAGCTCATTCTAACTTCACTTTTCTTTTTTTGTTCAGAGATCCAAATGAGACTTTAACTTCAGCCCAGACCGCGACCTCTTTGTCCTTCAGTGTCAAAACATCTCTGGGCATCACTGCTGCCGTGTGTCTCCTGGCTGCAGTCTTGGTGTGTTACAGAAAATGTTGCTCCTGCAGGATCAGGATCCACACCACCACAGATGAACACAGTAACCTGTAGGAAAACGTCTAAAACCTGCTTCATAAACTTTAATAGTTCAATAAACTCTAATGTTGTTTCATTTTGTTCTTCTTCTCTTAATCATTTATCTAGAGGCTGTATTGTAATTGTGAAGTGAAAGACAAATGATTCATTCAGACAAAACAAGACTTTTTATTAGAATTTTTACTGAACAGAGTATAATGTCAAAATCATAAAGATATTCTGTCGTGGTCATACGCAGCTCAAAAATATAAATCAGCTGATTTCTCACCCTACACATATTGATCATAAATGATACCAAAATAACATAATGAGGAAACACGGCCAAACCAAGAAAAGAATATATTTATGACAGAAAAACTAAGATGAATATTATAAATGTAAATGACATTGAAGAAGTGAAATTTAACTCAATGTGGAGAATAATATTATTCCAAATTCTAACAAATGTACAGAGAAGTAATCTTTAATCTCAACGTTTGGGTAGAATTGAGACACCTTTTTGTGTCACCACCATTTGTTAAAATATTACAAAGCAAAAGAAGAAGTATTAATTACTGAGTTATAAACTGTCATTGTGTAAAATGAGCGCTATAATTAGAATGCTCAATGTGTCTTGAGAATCATATACAGTAAATCCACTATTACTAACTCCTCCATTTTCTTAACCATCACTCCAATTATTTCCGTGATGGTGGAAGAGATAAAACTTGGAGTCAGTATGAAATATTTAAAATAATGATTGCACTCAGTGAATGTCTTTCAAACCAGTTTTTGACAGTTTTCAAGTTCCCCTTCTAATTTTAAAGCGGATCCCTTCACCTGCACCTTGTTATCTACAGTTATATTGTAACTCCAGTTGGTGGGTTAATTCACCATATTGTCATGCTCAGAGTGAGAAGCTTACAATGTACTGCTGCGATCTAGATCAGTGGTTCAACTGGTGGGTCGGGACCCAAAAGCGGGTCGCAGAGCTGTTTTCAGTGAGTTGCAAAGGTGTGCCTGGTACAATTTCTTTGTGGTCAAAAAGTCTACGAGTTGCTTTTTAAACAAGATTTTTTCGTTCTGTTTCTTTGTTCCATCGCGCTTTCTACCGTCTTGAGGTTCAAACTGCACAATTTTTCATTAAATGAAATCTGATTGACTGAAAAATATCAGAAATTTGGGTCGCGATTTTTCACGAAGGAGTTGGTAGTGGGTCCTGAGACTCGACCAGTTGAGAACAACTGATCTAGATTGTAAGTCATATAAATGCACGACAGCAAAATGGCTTAAGCCAGTTTAAAACTATATAAATAAGAGTCATCTACATGCTAAAGTGGCAGTCTGCTAGATTGCTGTAATACTTCCTCCCACAAAAAATAAACTCCAGCAATGTTAACTCTTTCACACATCATCTTATTTCCTCTTCCATACCGGTATAGAGGTCTGTCTCGGGGCGACACCACTAATGCAAGGATCGAAATATGAACCACAGACTGCAGATAGCTTCAAGCACACAAAACAGAACTCCACCTTACACCGGGAACAGATGATGTTTTTGCATTTAATTGTATTATGCTCGATCAGCAACCCACAGGTGGGACAGGCACGGACAGAGGGACAGCCGGTCACCATCCTAACATCATTGAAGGTGATCTCAGGACACTTTCTCAGGATTTCCTTTGGCTGACTGACGCAATCAGGGTCTGCACAGTGGTCGGCATGTGGAGATGGAAGTGTCCATTCCTTCAAACACTGCCAGCAGAATTCATAAATCTTTCTTTTGTTACGTGTGCACACTGGGCAGAACACTCTCAGGTTACTCTGATCCTCTCTCAGCACTAAACTCTTGCACCCGGGACACTGTTGAGTGAATTTAGTTGAAAATCAAACAAATAATTAAGAAAACTTCAGTATGAATGCACAATATTTCTTAGAACCTGTGAACTTACTTTTTTGGCACCAAAGCAATCTTTGGCTCTATTGAACAGTGTATTCTCAATGTCCTTTGTTTCCTCAGGAGTCAGAAGAGCCATTTTGTACACCTCTTCACATGACCACACAACATTACAGCCAGGTTGGCCACAAACAAACTCCACCTCACCCTTGAGAATTAAAGAGAAAAACAATCAAATGTACTTATTTGCACTGTTGTTTAATTTTACCACCATGAATTGAGTGACAGATAAAGAGCTGAAAAGAAGTCCTTAATGTTATAAATTATAGACACTTAAAATGTTCATGCCCTAAGTGACCTACACTACGTGGATTCAAACAAAAAAGAAAAAGTTATTCTCCTGCTCATAGGTCACAAGATCCATAGCTCTAGAACAAGCCAGAAAAATAACCCAAAATAGTTGTTTTTCAATTTTGAAAAATGTGGAGAAACATAAGAAAAATAATAATAATCTAATACTGCACCTGGTCCAGCTGCCTGTGACACCAATTGATGAGAGACGTTGGAGTCACAGTATGACCACAGGACATCTTCGCTCTGAGAGACTTGTAGTCCTCGAGCTCAACTAGAGGAGAAAAAGAGCAACAGACGATCGTAGTTAGTTTTTTAATTAAATAATTAATCCCAACAAGGTGTCATCAGGAATTTATGGATGGAGAGGAGATCAGGACAGTTGTTTCACAGAGTCCCTAAATCCCTTCACGATGAACACCTTGAAGTGCATAATTTACCGTATACCACGGTGGATTGCTGAAGATGGAAAAAGAAATACCATTGCCTGTTTATAGTAAGCATTAAATCTGTTTTCCTGCTAACGCCTCAGGGTTTGACTAATTCCTGAAAAAAGGACATATCCCAAAATGTTCCATTGCAATGTAAAGGTTAAACACTTCTCCAGTGAATATATGCTTAGCAACAAAATACAAAATACATTGTTGGCCTGCAGCCCAGCTCAGAGTGCAATTTGGCACAGATATGCCCTAGACAGGGGTCCAGATTGTTTTGGCTGGGATGGATCAACTTGGGCACAAACTTCTGCAGGGACGATCAAAAGTATGTGGGTGAAAACAACAACTGAACAGCATTTATTTATCATATCTATCTTCACTTATGTTGTTATCTACAAACTGTGTACATTATTTCAACTGTTTAAAAAAATATAGGTCTATATGAAAAGTTGCACATAAGAGTGGCATAATTTAAAACGTTTAGCCTTATCTTTTAAGGAAAAGAAGATGTATGTCCATAGAAACAATTTAGACAACTAGCAAAACATGGCCAATAACATTTCCGCCCAGGCTACCACTGACCAACCAGTCGATCCATCCCTAGTTCCAGCAGCCAACAATGAGCTTAGCTATCGAGTTTATAATTGAATCACATTATCTACAGTTGACATTTAGAACTAATTATTAGTCAGTATGTTTATAGGCTCTACTGCACTGGAGAGGTTTAGCCTACTACTTATAATATACTCTAAATAAAACTCTACTACTCTCAATATAAACATCTATAATGCAATCTAGCAGTGAAAGACATTTCTTGTCTGCTGCACATCTGTGTACTTTGGCTCGACTTTACGCCAGTCAGAAATCTAAGCTTTAAAGAAATACTAAGGGAAGCTTTGACTGCGTCCCTGATGATATGGTCATCAATTGTATTTACAGGCTGACATCGCATTCATTTAGAATATGTAACTCTTTTCAGCAGGCTAAGCCTTATTAATTGAAACTCTTCCGCCAATAAATATTCATACAGGCCAATTCACCCTATCTATGGTAAATTTAATTAAATGCAGATTCATTTGGAGGTTCTGTTCTCTTACAATCCATGTCATCTTCTCCATCGACGAATGTAAAAGTTGTGTCATTTGGGTCATAACACCTCTCCTCCTGTATAGCTGTCAAAGTGCTTGGCCAATTCTCTTGTTCTGAATAAACATTTGGTCCAGTTTCCAAATTGTCCAGTGATTTGCTTGGTTCAGTAGGCCTATCTAACGTTGATGGGGCCGATCTTCTCCATATGACGCCTCGTCGTATCACCGAGTTCCTAGTTAGTGCGTTTCCCTTGACCGCAGTATTTCCCCTGTGTGCAGAAGGGTTGCTCGTATCTGTCTCCGTTTCCAAATGTCTTCTCCTGGGAGGACTTGCAAAATGTGTTGTCGTCCGGATGTGCGTCTCCAAATGCTGTAGGTTATCCGATGAGTCGCTTGGTTGGGAGCTGGGAGCAGTTGCAAGATTCCTTCTCTTGGGAGCAGCATCAAAACTTCTCAGGTTTCTACGTGCTTGAGTAATTTGTCCAAGTGACGGATTGATCATCATCTCGACTCGGTCTGAACCACGGATGTGCGTCTCCAAATGCTGTAGGTTCTCCGATGAGTTGCTTGGTTGGGAGCTGGGAGCAGTTGCAAGATTCCTTCTCTTGGGAGCAGCATCAATACTTCTCAGGCTTCTACGTTCTTGAGTAATTTGTTCAAGTGACGGATTGTTCCCCATCTCGACTCGGTCTGAACCACGGATGTGCAACTCAAGTTGGTTATTCACCTGTCTAGAAGTCACATGATTTTTAATCACCTCAGAAGTGACGCATAACTTTTTAAATCAGATATCGTACACACCCTCGTTTCAGTTTTAAACTCACTGGGATCCTTTGCAGTGGACACATCTCTCGCATTGCTCTGATCAGTCTCGGTTAGAAAATGGTGATCCAGGTGAAGGTAAACGGTCCCAGAGGAGAAGAAAAAATCATCGATCTGTGTGACAACATTGAGCAGATGAAGAACGTCACTGTGAAGCAGCTTAAAGGGAAAATCAGACACGGCCTCAGGATAGGTACGTCTCACTTCATTTAAATACAGTATGACCTAGGCCTACAACCTGTAGCCTATTTCTTAATTGTTATATGACAATTATTAAATACACACACAGAAAAATACAATTGTTTTTTTCGGACACATCATTTTATCTTTAAATAAGTCGTCTATTATTAAACTTCTGAATGTATTTATCTATGATAGCCAGCCCTGAGTTCTCTTTATTTCTGCTCAGATGAGGAAATCCGGATGGTGTTCAGAGCCGAAACTCTGGAGGACTCAACTCTGGTGATGACTTACGGGATCAAGCACATGTCCACCATCCACACCCTTCTAATGCTGCCCGGAGGAAACTGATGTGGATCCATTGACTGTAAATAAAGACTAACCTATTTGGAAAAGACAAAGAAAAAAAAAAAAGACTCTGAACTACACTGCTGTCATATTTAGATCAGTTCCATAAGAGCAGCAGGAAAATAAAATGTTGAATTTCCCTCCGCTTGAAAGTTCTTTGTTTTGAATGTCATGAAATCAATACTCTGTACTGTATACATATCCTACGTTTAACAGACTTTTATTGTTGTGGGGTCTGGTTTAGACGGAAGTAAATGCAGCAAAATGAAAATAAAAATGAAGCAAATGACCGCAGGCTCTAAAACTCTTTATTGTTGAGGTTTCAGGAATGGAGATAAAACAAATTACTGGCTGTTAAGTTGCTGTTTTAATACACAGGTTTTTTTTTATTTTAGAACAATGCAGCTTCTCTGATTTAATCTAAAAACGTATTTCTATAAAAAAAAGACTAACAAATATTTTAGCATGTAACAATGCAGAACACAAGCTCTGTTATTTCAAACCTTTTATTAAGAGTTCAGTTATTTAGAACTGTATCATTATTTTTCAGTCAAATGTTGTGTTTCCATTGTCTCCTCAATAAATGACTATTATCCTGTGATTTCCATTTCCAAAATCATTTGAGCTGCATTTCATGCTTTTATACTTATAATGTACGTTATTGCTAATGATATAACACAATAACTTACAAATAAAAGAGTATGTTCAGTCATGTTGAAGTTAAACTGAGATTTCTGTGGGATGAAGACAAAATGTTTATCTTCAACAATGACGTCATCAAGACTTCCCTGATTTGTGACTTTAGTCATTACAAGCTTCTCAGGTAGTTTCAACAAAACCATTTGGATTCTACGATCTCCTAACTAAACCCAACACAAAACACACACACACACTGTACAGTACGTAATGTTATAATAGAGCAGCAGTAAACACAATACAAATGATCTGTGTTCTCCTGCCTGGAAACAAAAATGGAAAACACACAGTACTGTACTCAATGTTTGTTGACCTCAATAACAAAGTGCCTGTGTGTAACATATTTCAAACCTAATGATATTAATAATTAGGGTTCAAACATCCCCATTTGTTTATAGTGTAACAACAAAATGTCAATACTCTTTACTCTGTTGAATGTACAGTAAGCCTAAAAAACTGGTAGCATAGTTTTCTCATTTCAAAGTCAACGATTCTTTTATAACATGAACTGTTTTATCTTAGACACTGTTAGAAAATATCTTGCTCTGAATCACCTGATACAAATGTGCTATTTGTCACCTGGTAACATTTACAGGATTGAACAATAACACAAAACAACTTCCTCTTCTTGGAAAAGGGTGTTTATATATGTATGTGTAACCAAAACTCTGTCTTGTTCATCAAGAAGCATCTCCTTTCCTTTTCGGCCCTCAGTGAGGCCTGCCTCTTGTGCTTTAAAGATTGTCCCCCTTTTTCACCTTTAAAATAGTCCCCTGTGGTCTAAATGAAAGAAGGGTATTATTAATATAGGTGTGTCAACAGGTGTGTTACGATAAACATTACAAAAAGTACCTGCACCTGAATGTAGTTGAACAACATTCTGGCAAGGATGCTTATTCTGGGAAGAAAGTAATTTCACTCTCTGAGGGTGCATGGGTATAATAATAGCATGAGACTTATAAAAACAATGGCACTATTTTATCAGAGCTTACCACCGACTTTACAGGGTAATGCTTTATGAAAGTTACACTTTGACATGCAATCTGTGGTGGCCAGGGTGACAGGAACGGGAACAATTATACATTTTAGAAGAAAAAAGACAAACAAAACATTAATAAACTAATAACCATTTACAGTATACTCTGAGAACGGATTTTATACCTTTGGGTCACATTTGCTCGTCACTGGGGCTGCACCCCAAAGGCACCACTGGCATGTCCTTGATATGTGGTAATTAATTGTGCCCTGGTGGTTTTTCCCTCAAAGAGACCAAACTTAAGTAACTGGTTAGAGCTCTCATGAACTGCTGTCAATGTTGTGCTTTGCCTCTGTTCAAAGATTGTCAGCACCTGTGTGTCCAATCGGACTCAAAGCTGATCGTTTGTACTTACTGACATTGTTTCGTTTTTTTCTAGATCCTTGCTTGTGTTATACTTACTCGCTGAGTAGCCTACGTTGCTTTGGATAAAAGCGTCTGCTAAGTGAATTCCAGGAAAAGAACAATAAAAGACATGGCATCAGCAGAGAAGGAAAAAAAAAGGTAACAGAGATGCAGGAGAAGAGAGAATTACATACATATGATTCAAATGGCAATCATTGAAATTAAAGCTCCTGTGAGGAGTTTTTATTTAGTTGCAACACCTTCTGAAATGAATACTGAGGCATATTAATGACAAAAAAAAAAACAGTGACAAGATTGACTTTTACGATAGAGTAAATTTGAATGCCTAAAACTGCTGTCACGAGGAAGGTGTCAGAGGATGAGACTTTTGTCATTAAACAATTGTTGATTGGACAATGGGCTGATGTCATCTGCAAAGTCGAGGTCCTCAAGATGTTTTGTCAGAGTAAAATGAATACCCGTTTTGTTGGTCATGGTTGTTTTTCTGATGATCCAATCGATGACCATTAAAAAGATTGTTGGAGACAACATACATCCCTGTCTCATCCCGGTTTTTACCTCAAAGGGGTTGGTTAACTTCTCATTGTGGATGACTAGGCAGGTGGAGTCCTTGTACAGAAGTTGGATGATGCTAATCAGTTTCTGTGGAATCCCATAGTGGCACATCAGCTTCCAGAAGGTTGAAGGTTGATGAATGGCTGTGAATGTGTAGGTGTGACCTGCGGTGTAAAAGCGCTTTGAGTAGTCATAAGACTAGGAAAGCGCTTACCACTTACCAGTTACTTTCTTGCAACTTTGAGATAATTCTAACTTCACGTTGTTTCTTTTTGTTCAGAGATCCAAATGAGACTTTAACTTCAGCCCAGACCTGGACCTCTTTGTCCTTCAGTGTCAAAACATCTCTGGGCATCACTGCTGCCGTGTGTCTCCTGGCTGCAGTCTTGGTGCGTTACAGAAAATGTTGCTCCTGCAGGATCAGGATCCACACCACCACAGATGAACACAGTAACCTGTAGGAAACACAGCGTCTAAAACCTGCTTCATAAACTTTAATAGTTCAATAAACTCTCATGTTGTTTCATTTTGTTCTTCTTCTCTTAATAATTGATCTAGAGGCTGTATTGTAATTGTGAAGTGAAAGACAAATGATTCATTCAGACAAAACAAGACTTTTTATTAGAATTTTTATTGAACAGAGTATAATGTCAAAATCATAAAGATATTCTGTCGTGGTCATACGCAGCTCAAAAATATAAATCAGCTGATTTCTCACCCTACACATATTGATCATAAATGATACCAAAATAACATAATGAGGAAACACGGCCAAACCAAGAAAACATGCAACGCTGACAAACAAAACAGACACAGAAAAAAACTGTTTGCCTCAATTCAATCACCTGTCCCACCTCACCTGGAGCCTTGCTTTAAACACGGCACCTGCTCAGGTTCCACATAGTGCCCAGTAGAGGCCCTACACACACAACCAAAGGAAAATGCAATGACACAAAACAAACCCATATTTTGGCTCCAACAATATTTATGACCCTAACAGAAAAACTAAGATGAATATTATAAATGTAAATGATATTGGAGAAGGGAAATTAAACTCAATGTGGAGCAAAATATTATTCCAAATTCTAACAAATGTACCACCACTTTCCTAACAATCACTCCAATTATTTCCGTGATGGTGGAAGATAAAACTTGGAGTCAGTATGAAATATTTAAAAGAAATGATTGCACTCAGTGAATGTCTTTCAAACTAGTTTTGGGCAGTTTTCAAGTTCCCTTTCTAACTTTTAAGCGGACACCTATGACCCCCTGAAAAAGTCCCCACCAGTCCTCAAATACTTGCACCTTCACAAACTGGCTTGATTTAAGAATATACCAATAGATTAGGTCTCTACTGTATTGTGTTGTAATTCATTAAAAAACTACATTTGGCTGAAAACTGCTGTTTGACCATAACTGATTATATTCTGTTGTATTTAATAATCTACATTACACAGAAGCATGTGTCACAGTTAAGTTAACTCCAGTTATATTGTAACTCCAGTTGGAAGAGCTGGTGGGGTAATTCACCATATTCCCATGATGTCATGCTCAGAGTGAGAAGCTTACGTTGTAATGTAAAGTGATTTCAAATGAGGCTCTTTATATAGTTGAACTAGTTTGCTCTTTACACTGGACTTTACATTTGATTCTGCAGCTCTGCGAAAAAACTGCAACCCTGCTGGCATTTGATCAGGCTGCACCAAGTTTAACATCAACAGTTTTCCTACCTAAGGTCATCTACATGCTAAAGTGGCAGTCTGCTAGATCTCTGTAATACTTCCCCCCACAAAAAATAAACTCCAGTAATGTTAACTCTTTCACACATCATCTTATTTCCTCTTCCATACCGGTATAGAGGTCTGTCTAGGGGCGACACCACTGATGCAAGCTGTATAATATGAATGACCACAGACTGTAGCTAGCTTTAAGCACACAAAACAGAACTTCACCTTACACCGGGGACAGGTGATGCTTTTGCAATTCATTGTATTATGCTCTATCAGCTTTCCACAGGTGGGACAGGCACGGACAGAGGGACAGCCGGTCACATTCTTAACATCATTGAAGGTGATCTCTGGACACTTTCTCAGGATTTCCTGTGGCCGACCGATGCAATCAGGGTCTGCACAGTGGTCGGATTGTTGAGATGGACCAGTCCATTCCTTTAAACACTGCCAGCAGAATTCATAAATCTTTCTTTTGTTACGTGTGCACACTGTGCAGAACACCCTCAGGTTACTCTGATCCTCTCTCAGCACTAAACTCTTGCAGCTGGGACACTGTTGAGTGAATTTAGTTGAAAATCAAACAAACAATAATAATAAAAACAACTTAAGTATGAATGCACAATATCTCTTCAACCTGTGATTGGTAGATACTTACTTTTTTGGCATCCATGTAATATTTGGCGGCTCTATTGAACAGTGTATTCTCAATGTCCTTTTTTTCTGCAGGAGTCAGAAGAGCCATTTTGTACACCTCTTCACATGACCACAAAGCATTACAGCCAGGTTGGCCACAAACAAACTCCACCTCACCCTTGAGAATGAAAGAAAAAAAACAATCAAATGTACTTATTTGCACTGTTGTTTAATTTCACCACCATGAATTGAGTGACAGATGAAGAGTTGTGATATCAGTGACCTACACTAAGTGGATTCAAACAAAAAAGAAATAGTAAATCTCCTGTTCATAGGTCACAAGATCCATAGCTCTAGAACAAGCCAGAAAAATAACCTAAAATAGTTGTTTTCCCACATAACAAAAAATAATTGTCTAATACTGCACCTGGTCCAGCTGCCAGCGACACCAGTTGATGAGAGACGTTGGAGTCACAGTATGACCACAGGACATCTTCGCTCTGAGAGACTTGTAGTCCTCGAGCTCAACTAGAGGAGAAAAAGAGCAACAGACGATCGTAGTTAGTTTTTTAATTAAATAATTAATCCCAACAAGGTGTCATCAGGAATTTATGGATGGAGAGGAGATCAGGACAGTTGTTTCACAGAGTCCCTAAATCCCTTCATGATGAACACCTTGAAGAGCATCATTTACCTTATACCACGGTGGATTGCTAAAGAGGGAAAAAGGCTTACCGTTGTCTGTTTATAGTAAGCATTAAATCTGTTTTCCTGCTAACGCCTCAGGGTTTGACTTATACTTTAAGATAGTCAATATCCCAGAAGGTTCTTTTGCAATGGAAACTTTATTCACAGTGTTTAATTTGTAAACCCTGTCTACATTCTTTCAACTTTTTTTTATATCAAAAGTTTCACAAGAGAGTGGCATCATTTAAATATTTTAGCCTTATCCTTTAAGGACTCAAAGGAAGATGTATGTCCATAGAAACAACTTAGACAACCCGCAACAGGAAAGCTGATTAGGTTAGCCAAACACATTTCTGCCCAGGCCATCCCTGACCAAAGATCCACCCCTAGTTCCAGCAGCCAACAATGAGCTTAGCTATCGAGTTTATAATTGAATCACATTATCTACAGTTGACATTTAGAACTAATTATTAGTCAGTATGTTTATAGGCTCTACTGCACTGGAGAGGTTTAGCCTACTACTTATAATATACTCTAAATAACACTCTACTACTCTCAATATAAACATCTATAATGCAATCTAGCAGTGAAAGACATTTCTTGTCTGCTGCACATCTGTGTACTTTGGCTCGACTTTGCGACAGTCAGAAATCTAAGCTTTAAAGAAATACTAAGGGAAGCTTTGACTGCGTCCCTGATGATATGTTCATCAATTGTATTTACAGGCTGACATCGCATTCATTTAGAATAGATAACTCTTTACCGGAACTACAGGCTACTTCACAACTGTCGATTTTTCAGTAAGCCTAATTAATTAAAAAATTCCATAATATAAATAAATATTAAGTTTAGGCCAATCCACCCTATCTATGGTGGCCTATGTTTAACACGACCTTGATACAATTCAGATTAATTTAAAGGTTATATTCTCTTACAATCCATGTCGTCCTCTCCATCGAAGAATGTAAATCTAGTGTCATTTGGGTCATAACACCTCTCCTCCTTTTCAGCTCTCGAAGTGCTTGCCCAATTCTCCGATGAGTTGCTTGGTTGGGAGCTGGGAGCAGCTGCAAGATGTCTTCTATTGGGAGCAGCATCACTACTTCTCAGGTTTCTACGTGCTTGAGTAATTTGTTCAAGTGACGGATTGATCATCATCTCGACTCGGTCTGAACGACGGATGTGCAGCTCAAGTTGGTTATTCACCTGTTTAGAAGTCACATGATTTTCAATCACCTCATAGGTGACATAACTTTTCAAATCAGATAGCCTATCGTACACACCCTCGTTTAAATTGTAAATGAACTGGGATCGTTTGCATTTGGACACATCTCTCTCTCGCAGTGCTGTGATCTGGCTTGGTTAGAAAATGGTGATCCAGGTTAAAGTAATCAGTCCCAGAGGAGAAGAAAAGATCATCGATCTGTGTGACAACATTGAACAGATGAAGAACATCACTGTGGAGCAGCTTAAAGAGAAAATCAAACACGACCTCGGGATAAGTACGTTTCACTTCATATAGGCAGCTTTTAGCCTATTTCTTAATTTTTATATGACTATTATTACCCACACGGTAAAAAATATTGTTTTTACAGACCAAAAACCCTTTTAATCTTTAGGCTATATTAAGATTATATTATGAAACTTCTGAATGTGTTTATCGACGAAGACTGCGTGTGATTTTATATTTAAGCCAGCCCTGAGTTCTCTTTATTTCTGCTCAGATGAGGAAATCCGGATTGTGTTCAGAGCCGAAACCCTGGAGGAGTCAACTCTGGCGATGGCTTACGGGATCAAGCACATGTCCACCATCCACACCCTTCTAATGCTGCCCGGAGGAAACTGAAGTGGATCCATTGACTGTATATTCAAATAATATAAAGACTAACCTATGTGGAAAAGTCAAAGAAGAAAACCCCCAAAGACTCTGAACTACACTGCTGTCATATTTAAATCAGTTCCATAAGAGCAGCAGAAAATAAAATGTTGAATTTCCCTCCGCTTAAAACTTCTTTGTTTTGAATTTGTCATAAAATCAATACTCTGAATATGTAGCCTAGGCTACATAGCCTATAGTACGTTTCCCAGCATTTCATTGTTGTGGGGTCTGGTTTAGACGGAAGTTAATGCAGTTAAATGAAAATAAAAATGAAGCCAATGACCGCAGGCTCTAAAACTCTTTATTGTTGAGGTTTCAGGAATGGAGATAAAACAAATTACTGGCTGTTAAGTTGCTGTTTTAATATACTATTTTTATTGTAGCCTACTATTTTAAAATTGTTTTATTTGTAACACCACTCTCTGATTGAATCTAAAAAAATCCCAATGTATTTTATCATAATTTGCAACAATGCAGAACACAAGCTTTAGTAGATTTCAAACCTTTTATTAAGAGTTCAGTTATTTAAACTTTGTCATTATTTTTCTGTAAAAATGTTGTGTTTCCATTGTTTCTTCAATAAATGACTATCATCCTGTGATTTCCATTTCCAAAATCGTTTGAGCTGCATTTCATGTATGACAGCTTTTATACTTATAATGTACGTTATTGCTTTTGATATGAAACAATAAGGATTAAAAACTGCACGAACCAACTAACAAATAAAGGACTTTGTTCAGTCATGTTGAAGTTTATCTGAGATCATTTCACCCACGAGGTCATCAAGACTTCTCTGATTTGTGACTTTAGTCATTACAAGCTTTTCAGGTAGTTTCAACAAAACCATTTGGATTCTACGATCTCCTAACTAAACCCAACACAAAACACAAACACACACTGTACAGTACATAATGTTATAATAGAGCAGCAGTAAACACAATACAAATGATCTGTTTTCTCCTGCCTGGAAACAAAAATGGAAAACACACAGTACTGTACTCAATGTTTGTTGACCTCAATAACAAAGTGCCTGTGTGTAACATATTTCAAACCTAATGATATTAATAATTAGGGTTCAAACATCCCCATTTGTTTAAAGTGTCACAACAAAATGTCAATACTCTTTACTCTGTTGAATGTACAGTAAGCCTAAAAAACTGGTAGCATAGTTTTCTCATTTCAAAGTCAACGATTCTTTTATAACATGAACTGTTTTATCTTAGACACTGTTAGAAAATATCTTGCTCTGAATTACCTGATACAAGCTATTTGTCACCTGGTAACATTTACAGGATTGCATAGAACTTCCTCATCTTTGAAAAGGGCGTGTAATATAATTATGCGTTTACAAAACTACTTTCCTTTTCGATCCTCAGTGAGGCCTGCCTCCTGTTCTTTAAAGAGGACATATTATAAATGGCAAATGGACTTGAGCTTATATAGCGCTTTTCTCTTCCGACTACTTAAAGCGCTTTGACACTGCATGCACACCTACACATTCACACTCATTCAAACCCTGATGGCAGAGGTTGCTGTGTAGTATCATCCATCAGAAGTAACTAATACCATTCATACACATTAAGACACCACCGATGAAGCAGCGGGAGCAATTCAGGGTTGGGTGTCTTGCCCAAGGACACATCGGACATGTTGCTACAGGATCTTGGGATCAAACCCTCGACCTCCGGTTGAGCGATGCAACTCTACCAACTGAGCCACAGCCCCCCCAAATTATACCCCTTTTCAAACAGTCCCCTGTGGTCTAAATGAAACATCTGTGCTGTGCTTTGGTCAAAATATAACATGAATCAAGCACCAGAGGAGGTTTGTGACCCTGTATAAACCAGCTCTCTCAGAACGCTCTGTTTTAGTGTGTGTCTCTTTAAATTCAATGAGACCTCTCTGAGTTTTCCCAGTAGACGTCACTCCTTCGCTAGCGAGAATAAAAATGTCGGACCTGCGCAAAAGTTTTGCTGTAGGCTGGGGGTAGAGCTACCAGGGGAGGGGAGTTTTTTTTTTTTTTTTTTTACCAGAATCCCGCTGTGACTTCACAAGGCAAGCAGATTTGAAACGGAGCATTTTTCTCTGTGTTGCAAGACTCATGCAGACCAAAAACAAAGGACTGGATGGATTTATTTCACATTTTGTGGGTCGGTAGGGACTCAGGTTAACCAAATGTTCAAAAACACTGTAAATGTGGATTTTCATAATATGTCCCCTTCACTATACATGTAAAAGCGGCAAGACTTTCATACTTTGATTTTCTTACAGTCTCATATCTTTCAGGGTTTACAGATGCAAGTTCTGCAATAGGTGCTTGATTTATGGTGTTACGGTTGACAAGCAATATGCAAGGCTTCTGCCTTGCTTTTTCCATATCTGGCCATGTTCAAAGACACCTCGGCAGTGCTCAGGAAATGATATGGCACATCTCCAGCTACCAGACCAATTTCCTGATGTAGTCTGCAGTGAGACTTGAACCAACAACCCTCAGGTTCCCAACCCAAGTCCTTACAGACTGAGCTATTGACGCCCCAAATAAAATCTATCAGTAGAATAAAAAACGAAACTAGACAAAAATGGCCTTAATATACTGATTTAAAAAAGTGTTCTCATTGAGTGAAGTATAGCCTAACAACGATGTGTCATTGAGCCCAAGAAAAAGTTTCACTTGGAAGCATGCCTTGTCAGGTGATTGTTGAGAACGACGCATGTCAGGTGCCAAATGGCTGCCTGGACTCTTAGGCGTTGCCTCATTACTGGAATAAAAAAAAAAAAAAAAGAAGAAGTATAAAAGTTATGAAGAAGGATTTTATTAATATAGGTGTGTCAACAGGTGTGTTTTGATCAACATGAGAAAGTACCTGCACCTGAATGTAGTAGAACAACATTCTGGAAGTAAGAACAGGTAGGTGGTTTATTCTGGGTAAAGGAGTAACAGAAAGGATGATGATAGCATGAAACTTAAAAAAAACAATGGCACTATTTTATCAGAGCTTACCACTGACTTCACATGGTGAATGCTTTATGAAAGTTACACTTTGACATGTCATCTGTGGTGGCCAGGGTGACAGGAACGAAACACATTATACATTTTAGAAGAAAAAAACAAACAAAAAAACCTTAATAAACTAATAACAATTACCAGTATAATCTGAGAACTGATTTTATACCTTTGGGGCACAATGGCTCGTCACTGGGGCTGCACCCCAAAGGCACCACTGGCATGCATGTCCTTGGTATGGGGTACTTAATTGTACCCTGATGTTTTTTACGTCAAAGAGACCAAACTTGTATCTCTGGTGAGTGGTGACAGTTTTGTACCTTAATTGATCACAACAAATATGTCTGCCTTTTCAAAGGTTACAAAATGGACCTTAACAGGGTACAACGTGCCCAGGTAATACTGGTAAGAATGTTTGCATATATACAAGAAGAAAAATAAATAAATGTGTCACTGTTCAAATAATCTATTAAATCCTTTTAATGTATAAAAATTGAACTATTATTTCGTGTTGAAACTAAATGTTAAATTGTGACTTATTGACTATTCTTTAAAAAGCAGGTGTTATTTGCCAACACATTTAAGAAAATGTACTTAAACACACAAAAATGTAGATGTCTGATAATAATTATTGATATAATTTAGCTGGCAAATTAAAAGTATCGATATAACTGCAAAAATCCCAAAAGCCACTGATTAGTTGTTAGTGGTTTAGTCTTATTATTGTGCTCCCTTTTTCCAAACACATTTATTTCTAACAGCCACATTAAAAAGAAAAGACCACCTTCTAACCAGATAAAACCACCTAAATCATTTCGTTGTCATGTGTTCATTGAACTTAGAAGACTCTGCATGATCATAGATGTGGGCTACATTAAAGGAAATGTGGTTGGTAGGCTATTTAGGACATGACGTAAGCTGCCTGTCAATAGCATATAATAGTTTGGTACCAGTAGAAGAAGCCAAATCCCCCTGGCTACGTTGGTTTCATGATGTGATCGGAAGCCGTCTGTAAGTTTATTTTTCTCTTTGTTACCAACCTAGGCATAGTGTTTTAATCATGCTGTTTAAAACTGAATATTAGCAGTGACTTTTATTTAATATCTGCGGATATTTATTTGTGTGTTTTTTTGTTGTTGTAAGCAGTTTATTGGCTGTCATTTCTCACCAGTATTAAATGTGTGGATAGTTAAGAATTATTGTATGAAATATAAAATAGTGGCAAATCTTCTATCGATGTTTCACCTTGAGTAATTTACGCAAACGTCACGTAAAATGTGCTGCTCGTAACTATAGAACACTCTAAGCGAAACAATTGTGCCTGAACGATAACTGAGGTTTATTCAAACATTTTAAAGAAGTCTTTCAGTCTCGTTTTGGATTTGAACTACTAATTCCATTTGTAGACTTTCTGTGCGTTATTACAGGAATTATACAACTTTTCTTCCTTTGCGACTCATGATGGGGGGTTCAAGTCGCACAGGCACGAATAACAGTAGCATATTGAATTCCTGAGAAACGAAAAGTTAACCTCAATCTAAATGGATTGAAATATGTCTTCTGTTTTATTTCTTTTTGTAGGAAGCCTTTTGTCGCTGTGAGTATTCAATGCAGCTGACTATATTGAATGAACATGCGGAGCGATAACGCCCTCTCCTGGTCAACTAATGATACTCTGAGGACTTTGCTTTATCTCTGATTTAAGGTTATAACATCAAATACTAAGTAAAATAGGAGGGGAATGACAATGAACAGGATGGAATATTCGGGGGAAAGGGTTTATGTTAACATTGGCACCAGGTAGGCCTACCTGAGATGGGAGTGCATTGTGTTTGTGTATAGCCTAATATAGGCTACGTCATTAAAAAGAAATATACAAAGGGCTGTTTGGAAAAAAAGGTTGAAATTGTAACATTAACACACATGTCTGAAACGGAAATGAATCTGAAGCCTGAATAAAAAGTGATATAGTTGTATTCTGTTATCTTCAGGGGAGACAGCGGGAGAATGATCCCCAGGAAAAGAACAATAAAAGACATGGCATCAGCAGCGAAGAGACAAAAAGGTAACAGAGATGCAGGAGAAGAGAGAAGTACATACATATGATTTAAATGGCATCATTGAAATTAAAGCTCCTGTGAGGAGTTTTTATTTAGTTGCAAAACCTTCTAAAATGAATACTGAGGCATATTTATGACAAAAAACATAGTGACAAGATTGACTTCAAGATAGAGTAAATTTAAATGCCTAAAACTGCTGTCACGAGGAAGGTGTCAGAGGATGACATTTTTGTCATTAAACAATAGCCCTGAAACATGATGTACAGGACAAGTCATGCAAATACATAAGATTAACTCATTTGTCCACAGGAGGCGCCAAAATCACCACAAACCAAAAGTAAAGGTTAAGTTAAAGATACAGTAACCATACACGTAAAATATAAAATGTTTTATCCACGCAAACATTTAACTCTTAAAGTAAAGAGCATTAGATGATTTATTATTCATTATGTATGTTTTTATATGTATATCCAGAGAGCGTGTAGCCATTGCTAAATTTAGACTCCCTTTAAGGATAAGTCCCACACAATTAGAACTTTTTAGCTACATTTGGGCAAAAACAAGTCTCAAGACATCTCAAGGCGGGAAATAATGTTAAATGCACATTTTCCATGTGCCTGTTAATCGCTGACATGAATTAATAAATGAATCTCTGTTTTCATTTTCTTTAAGTGACACAACCACTGAAACCTCACTATGGTCTGTGTAATCAGGGAGCAACATGTTACCTCAACAGTGTTCTGCAGGTTCTCTTCATGACGACCGAGATTCACGACAGGTTTGACACAGCTCATCTTTACTGAAGCTGCAAGACTATTAGATCAAGTTAGAGTCAACGCTGTTTTATGAAGTGCTATGTGTGAGTTGATCCAGTAGATGGGGCTGTTTTGTTAAGAAATTTCTGTAGTCGGTTTAAAAGAATGTTTTTTGTAAATATGAAGACCTGGATCAAGAATGTATTGTACAAACGTGTATCTCTGTCACCCTGTGAGAAATATACAGAAAAATATCAGGATTTAAGTGACACGTTTTTACAGAAGCCCTGAGAGGAAAGGCCTCCCTACTAATGATTTTACTCACTTTTCCTGAGATAACGAGTAAATAGCAGTTGTTTTCTTAATATCTCAACTTGTTTATATTTTTATCTCAGGAAACTAGTCATTTTCTCTCGAGATCTATGAACATTTTTGGAAAAACTCTCGAGAAAACAACCAAAATTCTTACCACAAGTAAACAGAGTAAAAGAAAATGTTTGGATTTATGTTAAAAGTTAAAATGTGATCGATTTTTATTATCAACCTTGAATCAACAAGATTAAACTCTATAAGTTTCACATTAAAGTTGTAGTTTTAAGGTTAAACCTTGATATATATATTTTTTCAAGTCCATACACTTTAATAACATGACAAGTTCAACATTATGACATGGAAAGAAAATATTGTTAGAGCAATAAACTGACCACATTTAACATGATACATGTATTCACTTGTTGACAGCAATACTCCTTCATAAGATTAAAATAGTTTAGGCTACTAAACAAACAATAAAAGGGAAGAACATTTTTAGAAGAATAATTTATATAATACTCGTTCTTTCTCAAGGTTGAATCCAGAATCCCAGGTTACAGATAAGGAGCTGAGAAACCTCTTTAAAAAACAGGGAAAAAAAACATGTGGGACAGAAAACATCACAAAGACTTTTGAGATTAAAGACGGTAAGTTGACTACCATTCAAGAAGTCCCTCTGTAGCTGAAAAGAAATGCTTCTGTGGCGTTTAAATTGAATTTCACGTTTCATTTTTAGTGCATCAACAACGTGATGCTGCTGAATGCCTGGAGATGATTTTAAACAAAGTCAGCCCACAGGCCTCCCAGGTGAGCATGTCACTAAAATCAGGATCTTTATGAAGACACTTTAATAGATAGGACCAGAACAAATCATGAACACAAACATCTGTGATCTGAATCCTGAAAAAAATCTGAAAATGTAAACACTCAAAATAAAAAGCCCATTCATATTTTTTGCACAAGAAAATAATTTTCCATAAATCCTAATTATTTACATATTATTTGTTCTTTACAAAAATATACATAATATATCTCTCTAGGTTTTCAAAGGAGAGCTGAAATACTCAACAACATGCTCCAAAGGCCACAACATCAACACAGAGACAAATCCATTTCTGACCCTTCCACTGTCACTGAAGGATGATAACAACTCAACCTTCAATGTGGTGAGCCGATGAAGTTCAGAGTTCTGGTTTAGTATTTATATCCACTTCTTCTTCTACTATAACTTCCAATAACATCAAGAGATCCAAAGACTGGCTAACTGTAAATGTTAGCTTACAGAACATGTGCCTGTGATCTTGCTCCTAAACATGATTCCCACCTGAGTAAGAACAGATACACATCAGAAACTCTGGTTATCTAATAATAAAGACAGCAACTCCCATGATCCCATACTTCTTTATAATACCTCCATCATTTGAGAGAACCCTCGCTGGTTCTCAAATTGTTAACCGCTGGCTGTCAAGGACTTCCTAGATAACATTAAATCAGTGAAAACTACAAAAATAGCAACAACTATGTGGGTTTACAACGAATTTGAGTGAATGCTCAAACTTTAAAAGTTGGCGGGATGCTTGCTTTAGCTTTTGACTGAGTGTGACTAACTGGTTTTCATCTAGGTTGTTTGATCTTAAAATATGAAATATTCCCTCCAGAGTTTCGCTGTTTATTGTTCTACACAGCTGTGCAGCATTAGCAGCATTAGTGCTCCCCGCACAGGAAAATGGCTGCAATGTGAATATGGTTATTAAAGTGAGATCGGTGAGCCTGTTGAAATTTCTTAGCCTACAGTCATGTTTTCCCAGGTGAGTGGCTTTGACAACCTTTTCCTGACAAAATCCTTCATTGGAGACAACCTGGTGTACTGTGAGCAATGTGAAAAGAAAACAGAGGCCACCAGTGTGAGTTAATACACCAACAGTCTCCTGACCAAATCTGACGTAACTCGTATAAAGCTTTGATTTCATTTACAATCGTCTAAAGAACATAATATGTTTGATATTAAAATGTGCCTGGTTGTTGTTTTTTCTTCAGGAATGTGAGATGCTGGAATCTCCTCATATTCTGGTTCTACTTCTAAAGCGGTTTGACTTTGACTACAACACCATGTCACATTTTAAATCACACCGCTGTGTAGTGATGCCACGTACATTGCAGAGAAAGGCAAGAGGAAGTACATACAAAGGCCGCGCTGAACAGGCCACAGTGGGTACTCTTGACTCTTGTCTTGTCTTGCTCTGTAATATTCTGTGTTTTGTGTATGTATGGTCTTTGGTGGGACTTGTCTGTTTGGACAGTAACGGTGGTGTGAAAAAGAATTTCCCCATGGAGACAATAAAGTCAATTCATTCATTTTAATGGTTTTCCTTTTGTTTGATTTCAAAAATCATATGATGTAACTGTGTTTGTTCGTCACTGTAGAACAAGATGTACAATCTGTGTGGGATTGTGAATCACATGGGCGGATTAAGAGGAGGACACTACACTGCCACCATCCTGTGCGAAGAGGATGAAACCTGGTATGAGTGTAATGACAGTGACGTCAGTAAGGTGAGGTTGAATGTAACTCATCTGTTATAATTTACCATATTTAAAACATAAAAAACCCTCAACAATAACTTGTTTTTGATGAATGTTGCAGCTTGGAGAACAACCATTTGCTGCAAACGCTGGGACTTACAAGTATGTTCAGTGAACACTATCTTATAAAGTCTGACACATTTGACAAACAATCTTACCATACGACACATTCAGTAGTTGACTTTTCCCATATTAAGTAGATTTGTACAAGTTCTTTTTTTCATAGTAGCACTAATTTATTCCCTTGAAGCCAAAATGAACAACATGTCTGTAAATGTGTTTAGAAGACCGTGTGTTATAATTGAGGCTGCTGAGTATCTACAGTGTTTAATGGATAGATACGGTGTTCTTCTGTTTTCAAGGCCAAGAATAAAAGTCTGTGACATATTATCTAAATGTTTAATTTATGTGTTTAGCTTTTTATGTTATGCAAACAGTAACTTAAGTTATTTGTTCAACAGGTCCAGCACTGCATATCTGCTGGTGTACAGAGGTAAGAAGACAACAGAGATATTGTTGTTGACTAAAATATTTACAGATTGTTAATCAATGCATTGTTCTCATCTTGTTGAAAAGACTCAGAGGGTTTCAGAGACGAGGTGGAAGATCAACAGGATGAACAGAGTAGAGACAAATTGGAACACCAAAGAAAATGTGGAGAAAATGATGTTCATGACAGAGGACAGAGAGCTAAACAAGAGTGTAAAGGACAGGAGACAAAAAAGAGGACGAAACAGGCATGTAGCCCTGAGACAGGAAAAGAGGTTGGGAACAAGAGAGTTAAAGGTTCAAGCCTCAACATGAAGATAACAGAAAAAGATTCTCTCTTACCTGATGATGTAAACACCAGCCACTCGAGTAAACCACGTCAGGATAACCAGAGAAAGGCAAAAGAGAGGACGCATCAAAGCAACACACAAGAAGGTGAGGAGAGCATTTCCATACATTTAAGCAACTTTAACCAAGATTTAAAAAAATATGTTTGACTTTTAATTAAATAAATAAAATAAAATCTAACTCAACTAATCAATGATAACCCAGCTCACCTCTACTGATCACAAAAGATGAACAATCAGAATCAGAGTAGTTTTTTGTTGTATAAGGAAAACAGTAAACAAAGGAAATAAAGAAAAAATAGCAAGAAATTAAATAATAAAATACAAAAAGCAATTACGAATATGTATATCAAATAGAGTTTAAAAATGTAAAAAGCAGAAAAGGTGCAATGAAGGAGCTGTGCAGATGACAATGAAAAACAGAAATCGTACAGTATATATAACAAGGGACTTAAATCAATATATTTGCACCCATATCCTTGTAATCGCTGTGTCCTCTTACTCAATATAATCACACAATAAATGATCATAAACTATAGCCAAAAACATAACCCACTACATACCTGAACCTTCAAATTACTTCAAAATGACACTTTGATTCATTCATCAAAGGTCAAATGTTTTGTCAGAGGAAAATAATGTTTGTCCTACTTTCCCTCCAGAATCCACGAGATCAACCAACATCCTGAATGATCCACTTTGCATTGCTCTCATCGTTTGTGGTTGTTTATTAATTGTGATACTTGTTGTTATTCTGTCGACTCTAAACTTATCTTGATGGAGAGAGGGGGGAGGACTTATGTCAGCATTGAAGATGAATTCAGAAAGGTCTACTTTCAAGTTTCTACCAAAGTGATGGTGATCTAAATTACATATCGAGTACAATTGCTTCTTTCTTTAATCTTTATTTTAAATTTCCTTAATTTTTTTAAACAATTTGGATGACTAAGGATTAAAGTACATTTACAGTAATTTGTACATAAAATGAAACGCAAGACCAAACAAAATGACCCCTCGCTCAATCACTTCCGGGTCACTTCCTGCATTTACATTCCCTCTCAAGAATCTGTTGTTTGTAAATTAGTTTGGGGATAAAAGAGTTCTGCCACTTGTAAATTTGTCTCAGCGTTTGTAGTGTTTCACATCTTGTAATTTTTTAAAATAAAATGTAAATGTGTTTTGTCCTTTGTAAAAGTGTTTTGGTTTTGTTATTTTGTTTTATAAAATGAAGAAATGTTTTTCAAAATGTACATTTGTCTCACATTTTGTTACACACTTTGTAATTTTGCTTTGCACTTCCCAGCCACCGTAGTCTGAAGTTAAAGGGGGTGTGTATTTCTTTAAAGGGATACTTCACCCATTTGCATTAAGCTTTGTATCAGTAGTAAACGTGTGTTTTTATTGAATGGTCTTGCATCCAGCCCTCATTTCCCCCTGAGACGGGAAAAATCTGTATTTTCTTTTCTGAGATGCCTCCGCAATAGACGCAAAAATCGTCATATTGCGTCACTCGCGGCTGTTGTGGTTAGCAGGGTAAAACTACATCGCTAGTTCCTCATGTTTTCGACCACTGAAGCTACAGACCTATCACAGATCAGTGGGCGGGGCTTCACTGCCAGAATCGAAACTTAACATCCGCCATCTTGCTTTAAGGCTATGCTACCAGGCTCTATTTAGAAATCTAATATCTGCTGACAATGGTGAAAAAAGTATGTTTCAACTTCAAACTGATATGGATGAAGGGGATTTTGAAGGTCTTGTGCTTGAATCGGATGTTTGTGGCTCTTCCTACGAAGCGCTTGCAATATTGCTGCCAGGTGCCTTCTGCATACAGACAGCGGCTAAACAGGGACCCTGCTCAAACTGGGCGTCTCTATGGATATAGATCTTATGGGCCGAGAATGGCGAAAAACGTATGTTTCAACTTCAAACTGATATGACTGAAGGGGATTTTGAAGGTTTTGTGCTTGAATCGGATGTTCATGGCTCTTTCTACAAGCCGCAATATAGCGGCGAGCTGGCTGCTGAGTGCCGACAGGCAGGCTAGCTAGCCTAGCTGGCTAGGTCCGCGGCTGTGAGAGGAAGAAGGAGCCGGGGCAGACTTGTGTTGTCGGTGCTGTCACTGTTTGCCTATGGACACAGACATATAGTCTGTTTTCTTCCAGGAATTTCCAAGATGCCATTTCCTTCTGAAAGAAATCTCTGAATCAGTTGTGGAAACGGCCGTATATGTTGTTGTTAATGTCCGCTAGTAATGCTGCATTCAGGTGCTGCTCGGGTGGTTTAAGTTTCCGAGTTGGGAAGTCATTCTTCCGACTTCCAAACTCGGAGAAATCTTATAGTCAAGTTATATTTAAGCAGAAAGTTGATGTGCAATACGTGCATGAATAAAAGTATGTTACAAAACACAAAACCGACTTGAGCAGGTGTTTCATGTGCATTTTACAACTCGGAATCTCATTTTTCCGATACCACATGAATGCACCTCTCCTTCAGCGGGAGTGTCCTGCGTTGCTGTGCATTCTGGGAGTTGTTGTCTTTGCAGAGAAAAGGCAAAAATACACTTTTTGCCTTTTCTCAGTCAAGAAGCCACCAATTTCAAAATTTATTTCACATTTCTACTACATATATGATCCAATGTCAATACAGATTCAAGTTTCAACGGGTGAAGTATCCCTTTAACTCAAAGAATGAAAGTGAACGTGTTGTAACTTGTTCCACTTCTTGTGTTAACTGCGCCACATGAAGAAGAACTCAGTAGAAACTCACAAACTGAACATGGCTGTAGAGATTTTTGTGCGCTGGTTTGACGGAAGGGTGTTTTTTGTCAACCTGTGTGACACTGAGGAGCAGTTGAAGAGCATCACAGTGCTGCAGCTGAAACACAAGATAATAGAGATACAGAATTACCCTAAAGACCCAGGTAAAATCACTTTGTATTACGGGCCTGCATGCTGCCTACATATGTATACGTATACGTATACAGTATGTGCCTGTTGCTAATTCATTCTCTGACCATTAAGAATAGAAAACCAAAGTGTTACTAGAATGAGACTCAGATGTTGTGGTAGCTGACAAAATTATTTAGACTGAAGATGCTAAGTTAGCATGTAGCATGTAGTGAATGTGTTTTTATGAGAGTGAAAAAACAAACTGAGGAGCTTTAAAACTCTTTTGAGGACTTTTATCTGGTTATGACACAAATTACATTCATATTTATGCCTCTTCATGGCATAAAAAAAGCTAACAAGACCATCAACAATATTGATTGACAAACAACATCCCTTGCTCCGATGCTCTGACTGCCCCAAATATATCAGTTTATGACCGACACTGAACTAGCTAAAAAGTTAGGAACAGTAAGCACGGGCAAAGATACCTGCTGATTTCACACAGACTTCTTCAGTAGTCTGTTTGTACAATCTACTACATAACTACATAGAGCCATCTTGATTTTTGATTAAAATGTCCAAAAGACACAAACAACTCCAACAAGGCTGGGAGGTCAAGTTCAGCTACTGGAATAAGCTGAAATGACACATAGCAGAAAGCTAGTGACAAACTAACAAACAAAGAAGCAGCAATGCCCATTTATAGTCAGTTCAAGTACAGTTTTCATGAATGAGAACAAGTCTGTACTCATGTTTATTCTGCTGGAAAGTAATGCATTTCAATCTTTGAACAAATAGGGATCAAATCAAATTTCAATGACATCTTTGTTTCTATGTTTTGAGAGAAATATGGTCTGATTTTGACTCCCACATTGTGTGTGTTTGTGTCCATGTTATTTTTTTTACTGTGTATGTTGTAGACGGTCTGAGGCTGATCTTTGAATACCGAGAGCTGGAGGAGGACTCTGCTCTGCTTTCTGACTGTGGGGTTCAACACATGTCAAGGATGATTATAACTCTAAAATTAAGAGGAGGGGGAGGATGGCCAGACTCTGGGAAGGGAGATGATTCAATGGGTGACAAGGACAAAAACCGGAGTATGGAAAAACTGGCTTCTTTTTAAACCATGGTCATGGCTTACAGAACTTAAAAAAAAGTTTTGTGTTAAAAGAAAGCCGTTTTCTTTCCTTTACACCTTATTGTATAAACATTGAGTTCAGTATTCAAACTGATAAACAATAATAATAAAATATGAATAGCTGTTAAAGAATAGTCTGTTTGTTACTTTGTTTGTTCTCTCCTGTTAGACCAAAAGATGAAAATTCACCAGCAAACTGACTTCAACCTTAAAAACTGGTTGTTAGACTACACATCTTCTGTTCAGGATCATTACATCATATTAACACTGATAGGACTTTAACACTTTATATGTTGCTGCAATGAAAAGGCATCTGTTGATATTTTCTTTTCTTTGGGATAGTTTATTACTATTATATAATAAAGTTACTAGATCTTCACTGTTGTCTGGGTCATATCTCTGTAAACAGGTACATTTAGAGTGTGGTAGAGTCTCAATGTTTGATTTAATTATGTATGTATTGTCTCTGCCCTATTGATGATCAAATATGTATTTTGATTTGTGTTTTTTCCTCCAAATATGTGAATGTTTGTGAGTGTGAGGGACTCTGCACGTTACCTCTGTTGATTGAGAGGACGAGCTGAGGGCTTGTTTTCTTTCTGTTCCTATTGTCTCATCGAAGAAAACTTTTAATTCCAGCCTTTTTTTAAACACATAATCATAGATAGATATGCACTTTATTGTCATTGTAAAAAAAGAACACAATAAAACTTTGTTTGCATCAATCCTGTAGCTTTTCTAATTGTAACAGAAACAGAAGTTATTCCAATGCAGTCATGACTTCAGAGTAAAGATAATATCTTGATTTTTTTCACCTCCATGGCTCTAATTTGACTTCATCTCTTCTTTTTGCAGCATTTCCTGGACTTTTTTCTACCTTTGTCCCAGTTTCTTTGGCTGTCGCTCTGACTCTGTTGTCAACTTTAGCCTCTGCGGTTTTTAGTCTATTAATCGTAAGGCTTCGGTCAGTCCCCTTCGATGTTATTTCAGTCTTTGAAACAGTGAGTTTCTGTGTTTCCCTGTCAGTCATGGTCACCTTTGTGTTTTTGGTTTCCTGTTCGTTTTCTAACATACAGTTTGCATGCTGTTTTGTTTGGCTCCCTCTAGTGTTTAAATACTGGAAGTGATCAGTTGATTTCCTCTCAAGTTGCTGGCTGTTTGGCTCAATTCTTTTTTGTCCTTCGTCTTCTTGAATCATCTTTTTGTGTGGCCTCAAACACGCCGCCCCATGATGAAGCAGATTTTCCAGGCCCCATGAAAACTTTGTCTGTTTTGTCAAAACCACATCATTATGGCTCTGGTTTAACAAATCACCGTTCAAGAGCTTGAAGTTTTCCTCTGCATTGTTTTCATCCTCCAGTTGATTTGCGCTGGAGGCTGTCAGGTGGCCCTCATCAGATTTTTCAGGATGTTTTCTCACTTTGAAGAAGGAAAAGAAATGTGATTATAACCAACAATCCCATTACCCTTTACTCACTCACTCACCTTAACTCAAGTTAACCTATCACTGGGAGGGAGGGATCTCAGGAGGCAGGACATGATGTTAAAACACAGAAATGACACATGAAGCAAAGACTTGCAGTCTGACACTATGGTGACAGTTTTTCCCTTCACAGGATCAACTGGAGACCGGAGAAGAACATATTGCTGAGGAGAAAAGGGTGTGAAGCTGATATTATGTGCACGAAAATTGCACCGGTCTGTGAATGTTCCTAAATATCTCCTGCTGCGTTCACACGTCAGCCCATATACAAGCGGGCTGGCAGAAAAATTCAGTGGGTCAAAAAATCCTCATGAACAATCAACATTGTATTTGAAGCACTCTTTTTACAACGGGTTTGTACATTCTGTAAGCTCTTGAATTTCTACAGGGATTTCCCAAAACTGTCTACAGTGTACAAAAACATTTGCAACGTTTCAGTACCGAAACATTGCCAGGGATTTTGTGCAATTTAGACACTCTGCAGGAGTTTGCCGGCTATTTCTAATGGATTAGCCTTATTATTTGACTACTTGCTAAGGCTTTTTTTAAGGCATTAGGCAGCTAAGGCACGAATGCTCATTTATGGGTAGCATTGGTTAAATAATCCATGTGAAACTTGATGCATGCTTGCCAAAGGTTTTTGTTTTCCCCTGAATAAGATGTGTTCCTTAGCAGCCTGAGTCGTTGCTGCATTTTGTGTTTGTTCGATTTAATTTGAAGCCATTACACTGTTACACACAATTCAGCCAGAAATGAGTGACAGATAAAAAGAGAAAATGAAGTGGAGAATAAAGAGCTTTTTTTAGATGCATCGTTACATTTTGATGCTGAGCACACTTACCCTTCCTGTACATGAGGAGGTAAGCTGTACAAGACCTCAAACACTCGTCTCCAGCCCCAAACAGAGGATATGTGACCTGAGATATTGGAAATACAACAGTCAATGCTCTCAGTACTCTACACTGTGAGAGTATTTGTACATATATAAATATATACTGCATTCAAAATGAGCTTACTTACCCCCCTAACGATGTCGTCATTGAAGTGATACCAGCCTTGAGTTTCAAAGGATTTGATTTGTGCCGTGTAATGACCTCCTGTGAGATCACCAAAGTGGTCCACTAGAGCGTAGAGGTCGTATTCACAACGCTGCAGAGAGGGAATCAACATTAAAGTCGACACATGGAAGAAATGAAAAGATGTGTTTCAAATAAACAAGAACGTACCATCATGTGTAACGTTTGAGGGACTTCCACTTTGCAGTGAAGCTTGACGTGACACCTGCGTTTGTAGTCAAAGCTGAATCTCTTCAGCAGGAGGGTCAGAATCTCTGGATGCTGTGTCACCTCACAGCCCTAAACAACATTAGTCAAACATGAGACTTCATACATTGTACTCCAGAAATATGAGTCTGCCTGGAAGGGCAAAAATACTCGTTTGAGGATCAGAATGAAGAGGAAACTATCCCATCAGTAAAATGGATCTAATAGCATGATAAGGCATCTTATTAGCCTTCATGTTTTACAGCTTGAAGCTCCCGACAGGAACTTTCAGTTTGTGCTGATTTTGGCGACCCCTCTCGTCTCTTTGCTGAGTTTGTCCTGTAAATGTGTAAGAAGTGTTTACAGTCTGACAAAAAAGAATCTCACCTTGCATTCTTTGAACACTTAAAAGTTTCCACATCAGAAATCCGATTCGGTAGCATGCAGTTAATCATTTCAACCGACACCTACCCACTGCTGGTTTTGGACACATAACAAATAACTATACAGAGATATTTAATCTTTTCCCTGATGGTCTCGTTGTTTGCTTCCGTAGGTCAAAAAGAGACATCAGTGTTCACTTCTGTCTGCCTCAAAACCGGAAAAAAGAAAAATCATCCCAGGAGCTTTAATGTGTTCGCTTGAGAAATATTTCTTTTTGAGACACAAATAATATATCAAAAGACGCCACAAAGTCGCGTAATTCAAATTTACAGCAGCCTCTGATATACTCTTTTTAATGATACAGTCTCATGATGAATTATGTAAAGGTTTTAGAGGAATTTTAAAAGGGAAAATCTCAACACTCACAAATACTGCATTTTGCTTTTTATTGCAGTGGGTGCAGTAAATCTTGTTGTCCCCGCAGAATTTTTCTCCCTTGAAGAAGGCCTCCAATCCCTTTCCCTGTAAACACAAATAAAATGAGTACATTTGCATTTTTGAGAAGAAGAAAAAAACACCTTTGTGTTTAGGTAGAGCAGAGTACCACACTGTAGATCTGACGACAAGATTCTTCCACGGTAAGAGGCAGAATCCAAAAACCGCTCCTGGTATCATTTATGTGTTCGCACTCGAGGCATCTGGTCCTGTGAGTCAACTCTCCCTTAAATAACTGGATACAAAGCACATCAGAGGTTCAATAAGTCCTGTGTGAACTGATCATGTGAGTCGAGTTAAAGGAACATTTCAAACTCAAAAAAACGTCAAACTTTATTTTTGTATAATCGAGCTAAAAGATTCTTATACTGAGATGCATCAGTATTAAATTGAGATTGTTTCAGAGTCTTACGTCAAGCCTATGAGAAAATATTTGACTTGTTTCTACCTGCGATGTCTCCGGGCTGCTCAGACAAAGGATCTTCTCAAAATACTCAGCAGCATCTCGTTGCTCGTACACTGAGTGAATGAACAAAGAAACGTTTTCATTTTAACATAATGTCAGATATTTTAAAAAAATGCAGCCTCTGTGAGTCAGAAGAGAGAGATGTGATGTCTGAAGTCCGAGCTTACCATTCGTGATGCCGAGTTTTCTTATTATGTTGCGCGTTTTGGCATTTTGTTTCTCCAAGTCAGAAAACAGTTTGGCCAGATGAGAGTCTATAGATGTTGAATCGTCACTGCAGCATCTGTTACACAGTGAGAGGTACAATTTATTTGATTACACATGCAACAGAGTATTTAATCTGAGACAGAACAATGCCCTGTTCTGGTGAACTGCGCTAATTTTATTTCTCTCCAAAGACTGCATTATCATATATCGGTCTTAAAGGACAGCTTATCCTTTTGTAAAAATCTGCCAAGCTAAACTAAGCTAACAAGCTAAACTTGGCGTAGCTTATCTAGAGCTCACCAACTCATTCATTCTTCTGCATAAAACACCAGAATATAAAGGATTCAATGGTGCTTTATAATCCTTGTAACACTGCAACATGTTCATTTGAACTTCAGCTGCATTAGTGTATTTTGTAACTTTGAGAATGAATGAGCTTTTTCCTCTCATCACCAGACGTTGTGCAAAACTAACAAGCTGCTAGCTCTATCCTAACAATGAAGATCCAGACATGAGAGGGGTATGGATCTTCTCACAGGACTCTCAGGGAGGAAAGTAAACAAAAATAAGAAACTCTTTCATCAATCTAATGTAAAAAGATAAGGACAACATGAAGCTGAGGTTACACACTGCTTCACAGCCTCCCGGAAGTCTTCAGTCATAAAGAGCACCTGGAGGACGCTGTTCAAGTAGCAGGTGAGACCCGGACTCTTCAGACCATGGTAATCTAAAAACAACACACTGGTATTAAGCTATCACATTTAGAGGGACGTGGGAAGATGAACTTTATGATATTTACCTGCGATGTTTGAGCTGTGGAGTTTCTGTCTGAACTTTTCCACTAAGTTATGATTCATCGTGATACACTTCAAATGTTGACATCTTTGGATCACTGAAGATTTTAGGGGAAGTGTGGATTCAGCCTGTAGATACACAACAGACACAGCAGAATATTAAGACTATGCAAGCAGGTTAATAATTACAAAAAATACAAAACTCTTAAGCACAAGACGACAACTATCAAGATAGCTGTCCTTGTAGCTTTGTTCATCTAAGACAAGTCTTTTTTTTCTACATATGCTGATCTAACTCTCGCCCAAGCATTAAGGAGGAGACAGTTCAAGATGTATAAAAAATGCATCCAGAATCCTTTCCCTGAATCCGTTTTGTAAAGTAAAGCACATTGACATGAGTTCTGTATTTTGAGTAATAAATGTTACTTGTGCTTTAGGCTGTTTGAAAAGTTTCTAGCTTTGCCTCTTCTGCTTTATTACATTTAAAGTAAAGTTTTAGGTCTTGTTTGCTCTTAATGTGTTGTTTGTAAACGGTTTCTTTATCATGTAATGTTTATGACGTCATGCTGCTGCCTTGATCTCAAAGGGTTAATTACCTGGTTAAGTAAAGGTTAAATAGAATCAAATACAAGTTGCATGAAAGGATAAAAGGCCATAACGCAGAGGAAGCCTACCTCAAATACTGAGCCTTTGTATTGCAGCCTAGTACATGTTTCCACTGAGCAATTTGATTTTGCACTAACAGATCATATAAAGAGGCATGGTGCCTCAAATGTCACTGGTGCTCAGTTTAAAGACCAAAGGTATCTAGAGGACGAAATGTGCACAAAGTGTCATCACTAAGTAGCCTGCATGAAGGCAGCCAGTGAGTGCTGCTGTGTTTGGGTGTTACTGAAACGAGAGCAGTCTCTCGTTATCCAAATCAAAGACTTTGAAAGAGATTTTTTAAAACGAGACAAAGTTATCCGGCTTAAAACAACAATAAACTTACCACACATTGAAACAGACGCGTTATTTAAAACCCATGGCTTCTGTAGTGTTAAGTAGTGAAATGGGAGGGTAATAAGACGACAGTTACCGTGCAGCATGATCGTCTTCTTTCACTTTCGATAGCCTACTGTTGCAGCGAAGGGGAAGGAGGAAACAAAACGAGAGACAGAGGAAGTCAAATCACACAACCCCAGCAAGAATGATCCATAAAGCATCTGGGTCTTTATTTAATCCGAACACAATAGTTGTCCAGAGCTGTGCAGCTTTTGAAAGGTGGGGCGGCATTTCTTCCGGTTTGGCTAAACCTTAAAGGGAAAGTTCAAAACAAAAACAGACAGTTGTTCTATCAAATACAGCTGTGTTTTTTAAGCAACGTTGCCTAACAAGGTCTTTGTAGTTCCGTGTTTTCCTGACAAAGTTTTCATGGGGCCTGGACAATCTGCTTCATCATGGGGCGGCGTGTTTGAGGCCACACAAAAAAGATGATTCAAGAAGACGAAGGACAAAAAAGAATTGAGGCAAACAGCCAGCAACTTGAGAGGAAATCAACTGATCACTTCCAGTATTTGAACACTAGAGGGAGCCAAACAGCACAGCATGCAAACTGTATGTTAGAAAACGAACAGGAAACCCAAAACACAAAGGTGACCATGACTGACAGGGAAACACAGAAACTCACTGTTTCAAAGACTGAAATAACAACGAAGGGGACTGACCAAAGCCTTACGATTAGACTAAAAACCGCAGAGGCTAAAGTTGACAACAGAGTCAGAGCGACAGCCAAAGAAACTGGGACAAAGGTAGAAAAAAGTCCAGGAAATGCTGCAAAAAGAAGAGATGAAGACAAAATAGAGCCATGGAGGTGAAAAAAATCAAGATATTATCTTTACTCTGAAGTCATGACTGCATTGGAATAACTTCTGTTTCTGTTACAATTAGAAAAGCTACAGGATTGATGCAAACAAAGTTTTATTGTGTTCTTTTTTACACAATGACAATAAAGTGCATATCTATCTATGATTATGTGTTTAAAAAAAGGCTGGAATTAAAAGTTTTCTTCGATTGCATCTTTTGTACAACTCATGCAAAACTAATACTTTTGGCACTGTTATTTAAAACACTTCTCCATCTACAAGAACCTGCAGTGCTCAGGAACATCATCAAACAAGCTGGACGTAATGCTTTTATACGTCAGTTATTTAAGTTAATTAACAGTTAAGAATATATTGTCAGAATAACTTCCCAGCTTTGGCTGAAATATTAAAGCAGCATAACAGAGAATTAATAATCTTTTATTTCCTGTAAAAGTTATTATTATTATTAATATAGAGGCAATTCATAATACACGTTATTTCCAGACACTTTGCAAATAATATAGAGTAGGCTAGCTGCAGTTTGCACATCTTATTATAATAATGTGATGATCATATGGCTCTGGGCTTTACTAATATCACATCCTTAAATAGGTACAGTATAAACATTAAGACTCAAAGAGTTAAAGACAGCCTGAGCTTGGAGCAATGAATTATTATAAATGAATATAATTGATGCGCTTAAGTGGAGAAGTGAAGCCTATTGTAACAGTCCTCCCTACGTGTTTAATGTGCATACTTTGACAGTCAGCCAAACTCCATTCAATGATGAGTGAGTCAGGTAGTTAGTTGCTCTTTGATTTATTCACCAGACTGAATAAGGAGTGACAACTACAAAACAAAATAAAATGCACAGATTACTGTCATATCAAAGGTCTATATAAAGAAATACAAACGATTAACTAAATGACTAATGCTGACGTACTGCAAATATATAACAAAAAGAATGCTTAGTTGTCGCTAATGCTAAGCTACATGTTAATGATATGCTACATGCTAATGCTATGCTACATGCTATGCTACTTGATAGCATTACATAAAACATAACAATAAGGCTAATGCTAATGTTAAGCAACGTGCTATGCTACATCAGAAGCTCAGAAGAAATCCATGTAATATCAAGGCTAACGCTAACGCTACACATAGTCACTTAAGTACCTACATACTGACACTTCCAATAAATACTGCAACTACATGCTAACAGAGTGACAAAACAATTTGAGAGGCATGTGTTAATGTTAGCTTAGCATGACTAGCAGCGAGTACTTTGTGTGAATAACTTCTGATAAATCTTAAGAATAACTCATTGACAAATGACTTCAAACATTGTATTTTCAACCAAAAGAAAACACACATTGACTATTTTTACATTAAAACATTTTATTCATTGTTACACATCAAATATATCTTGTTAGTCACCTGTTGCTCCACAGCCTTGCCTGCACTCCTCTCTCTCAACCAGGAAGTGTCAAACAGAGCTGAACCCAGCCTTGGGTTTATATGGGGGTGTGTCAAGTGGAAGGTGCCATGTTTGGTAGAAGTGGAGGGGTGTTTAGGTGGTTGAGATTAAAAATGTTATTTAAAAGGCTGTTTAAGTATTTACTTAACTGAAATGTGTTTTGATATGCTTTTAGCCTTATTGCAGATAGTATGTGTTGTTTGTAGAACAGGTAATACTCACCTGAGAGTAAATTGATTTCCAACCCCTTTTGGTAGGTGCCAGCTCCTATATAAGAGGAGGCTTGAGGGCTTCTTAGGTAGTTGGAGGTTGGAGTTGGAGTGGCACAGTGCTAGAGAGAGATTCAACAACTTATCATAGTTTACAGAGCTGCAAGGACCCAGACTGGTATTGTTTAGAGCTCAGTCTCTTCTTTTGTTTGGCACTTTTTACATTATTTTATTTTTTTTACAAGTATTATTTTCCATTTTCTCCAGGCCTGCACTGTACATATTGCTGCACTTGATTTATTTCACTGTAAATTACTTCACTGCATTTTTTAATTTTCCCTCGTTGTTGGGCCTAAGCCCCTAGGCCATCCTTACAAAGTGAACACCCCGGAAAGGCAAGCCAGCAGAGGTGTAAAGAGTACTAAAATATTCCACTCAAGACAATGGAGCTTCTGGGACTGTAGGAAGCACTGAGGTTGAAGGTAAGGAGCCAACTCTGTCATACCTGATGTCCATTCTCCAGGCCCACATGGGTCAGCAGGAGGGCATAATGAGCTAACTGCAAGGCAGGAACAGCGCATTAACCCTCCTATTATCTTTGGGGTCAATTTGACCCTATTCAATGTTTAACATCTCTAAATAAATGATTGACATCATTTTTTTGCTTCATATTTAATGACTTTTCCTAGGCTGCTGAGGGAAGCTGTAAACAGACGCTCCGGTGGTCTCCCTCGCACACAGCTGGCACGGTCCCCTTCATCAGAGCATTCACCTACCATTCAAAACTTCTGCCTCACAATAGACAACTCCACTCTATCCCCCTCCACTCATGTGCGCAATCTTGGAGTCATTTTTGACAGCCACCTCTCCGTTGATCACCACGTCACCCAGCTCACAAGAACCTCCTTTCACCTAAAAAACATAGCCCCTCTCCGTCCGATACTCTCATTCTCTGCTGCTGAAACCCTAATCCATGCATTTATCACATCCAGACTCGACTATTGCAATAGTATCCTTTTCGGCACATCATCCAAAGTCCTCAAACTCCAATACATCCAGAACTCTGCTGCACGGCTTCTCACCCGCACCCGATACCGTGACCACATCACCCCCGTCCTTCAAAGTCTCCACTGGCTCCCTGTCCCACACCGCATCCAATTTAAAATCTTGCTCCTCACACATAAAGCCCTTAACCACCAGGCCCCTTCCTACCTCACGGATATCCTCCACCATCACACTCCTTCACGCAGCCTCCGTTCCTCCAACGCCAACCTCCTGTCTCCCCCACTTAGAACCAAGCACCGACCCTGGGGGGACAGAGCCTTCTCCTTAGCTGCCCCCGCCCTCTGGAACTCACTCCCCACACATATTCAACAGTGCACTGACCCTTCTACTTTTAAATCACTGACCGAAACTCACCTTTTCAAACAAGCTTTTAATGTATGACTGTGATGTGTGCTCTGTTTATCTGTAGCCCGACCTTGATGTTGTCTTTTTGATTTATGTGTAATTGTTGCAATGTCTGTTGTTTGTCCTTACTGTTCTGACCTTTCTGTCTTTTCAAACAAATGTACAGTGGCTTTGAGTTTCTGAAAAGCGCTTATAAATAAAATAAATGTATTAATGCACTATCCTTCCGCCCAAGCTGAGGCCTCTGCAGGTTTTTTTAAACATATTTTTGGTTTTATTCATATTGTGATATTTATGATTTGGTTTTATTGTTTACCGTGTTTGTGTTTTTATTAATACTCTTGGTTTAATGCATGTTTTTAGAATGAGTTAACTTTCTGCCTTGGTGTGACTCATGACAGATTACCTGCACCTGTATAGCTTTGTTTGATTTAATGGACAGTTTTTCTGCTAAATGAGGAGCCAGAACAGTTGGTGAGCCCTTAGGGGTCTAGGGCCTCAAGCAGTTGCCTGCCTTGCCTGTTGACAAGCAGCGCCTCTGCATGCACAGTGAGGAGCTCTGCCAGCGTTGTCAGTATCCCTTTGGGACAGTAGTTACACTCTGGTTTTAGAAGTATGGCGATTGTGTGTGTAGGCATAATACTGGTGGTATTTTCTTGTTTCTGCAGTGCCCATCCTGCAGCCTGTGTACTTGCTGAGCGACTTGAGGAGACCCTGCGAAGGAAGGAGCAGGTCAGTCACAGAAGATCGTGACAAATTACTCACTGTTTTATTTTGTTGGAGCTCAGTGATAAGTGGTGGACTTTGAACTCTCCTTTGTATCCCTTGTTTTACCTGACTTGTATTCCTGTTTTAGCCAACTTTTAGCAAAGACATTTTAGGACAATTTTATTGTTTTATTTGTTTTAATTTGGTGCAGTAGGACAACCTAGCTTATAAATAAATCTGTTTTGGCTGCCAAGCTGACCGATGTCTTTGTGGCGGCACGGAAAAAGGGTCAACCATGGAGCTACAATGCATGGAGGACGACAAAGGACAGCCACAAACCAGCCCAACAGTGCCAACAGGGGGCAGCAACCAGTGCAGGTAAGTCTCTCATGTGGGAGGGCCCGTCTATAGTAGGCCAACAAAACCCTTTAGCAAAAAGCTAATTTGTTATCTATGTGGACTTGAAGGCCATACTTAACCCATGTACCTGAAAAACTCTGATACTGTTATAGTTAACCAACAGTTGGAGGTTTTGCGTACAACCTTAAAAATATGCATCCTGTCAAGACGTTTTCAGGATTCAGGGAAAATCTCAAGTGAGTCCTTCAAATCTGGGATCTGAAGGAGGTATTAAAAATGCTAAGGAATGTCCAAATGGATCTTCTCTGTGATTATGAATTGTTTGTTTTAGTGATTTTTTTTTAATTTTCTATTTTAAAATTCCTTTTTTTTCTATTTCTCTATGTCATGATGCTTTTGATGTCATGTGAAGCACTTTGAAATGCCTTGTTGTTGAAATGTGCTATATAAATCTTGCCTTGCACAAATGGGCTTTTTACCACTTTCCTTTTGAGCATTAGGGTTGCTGATAATCTGCCTTTTGATGCTGTTCTAGGAAGAGACCTACCAGTTCTTTGTGATTTGTTGGAACCAGAACAAAGCAGAAACAGTAACGCTGTGGTAAACAGAATGCAGGCCAAGCAATCCAATGAGCCCTCTGCAATTCTCAGAGCCCTTCCCTTTTTCAATGAAGAGTTGGAGACCACACCTGGGAAGTCTCAGAAAACCTGCAGACGGAGAAGGCAGGAAAAAGGCAGTTCTTTTCAGGGGTTGGCTTCCCTTGTGAAATATTAACTGATCAAGGACTAACTTTATGTCTACTCTGCTGCAACAGGTGTACCAGTTACTTGATATCAGGAGACTCAGGACCACACCATATCATCCTTAAAACGGATAGGCTAACGGAGCACTTTAACCAGACCAAGTTTGTAAACAACACTGGTACAGACTGGAATCAATGGCTGCCCTACCTCTTTGCATACAGAGAAGTACCACAATTCTCCACTAGTTTCTCTCCTTTTGTATTGACATGAAGTGTGGGGCCCGTTTGCACTGTTGAGAGAGATCTGGGAGGGAGGGATCTGTTAACGTTGTATCCTATGTCATCCAGATGAGAGAGCGGCTGGAGAAAATGGGTGAGCTGGCCTAATCGCACATGGCGGACGCCCAGCAGCAACAGAAGTCCTATTACGAGTCAGCCAGGCAGAGAACCTTCGACCCAGGACAGACTGCTGGTGCTCCTACCTAGTGATAGAAGTGATAATAAGAAGTGTGCTGGATGAAGAAGTGGATGAGCAATACTTACCTCTCTAGTGACCTGGTAGACCATGATCTCTGACGGCAAACAGCTTCAGGTGAGATCTATCAGACGTTTTCCAGGAGAATCCTGGGAGAACAAATCTTGTTGAACATGACATTGTTGTGAGAGAAGGTGCAAAGATGAGAGGTGAGAAGATTAAGTTACAGGATCCCTGAGCGCCTGCTGGCCTCACTGAGGAGGGAGGTTGACCTGATGTTGTCCCTGGGGATTATCGAGGCTTCAAAGTGCGAGTGGTGTAACCCAGTGGTGCTCGTACCAAAGAAGGATGGAAGCAAGGTTCAGCATTGACTTCAGGTACCTGAATTCAGTTTCTCAATTTGATTTCACTGTGTTGATTTAAAGTTATATTAAATTGACCTCTTTTATAGGCCTAATTCTTATGATTTGGTTTTTAAACTTGGTTTTCTATTTTTGGGTAAAATAAAAACCCACCTTTTCTTTAAACTTACTCCTGTGTCTCGTCTCTTACTGCTTGGGCCCCAAGAGTGTTTATAAGGCTCGCTACAAGTGAAGGCCTGTGTCTGGCCATGAAATGTTTGTCTGATTTCACCTTTTGCTAAGAAAATGTCACCAGTTGAAATAATTCCAATGGATTTCATTACCTACATTAAGATGTGGGTTCTTCTTTTTAGGCTTTGGCAGGGAAGCCATCCAGTGGCGACGAGAAAACAAACAGCTATCTCCTCACACAGAAAGACGAGGGATCTGAAGGTAAACTTTTTATATGATTCTGAGAAAACTCTGTACCAATAAAAAAAAGAAAAAAAAAAAGCTGTGCAATGTAACACGGGGGAGTTAAGAATCTGATCCGTCTATGTTTCAGGATTAGTAAGTGGTCTTTGTTTTTCTTTTGTTTCTCAACAAATCGTCGAGGAGAGCCGATTTCTTCTGTCGTCATCAGATGCTTCAGAGAGGCTTTGCACGAGAACAGGTACTTAACTTTATTTGGATGCATTTGTCTTTCATTATTTTGACTTGGCTGACTTCTCTTTCTCACAGACTTAGCAGACTTCTTCACGAACATGTTTGACCAAGCAAAAGACGGAGAGGACTTTTCTAATAACTGGGGGGGGGGTTTGTTGACAGACTAGGGACACATATTAGAGTAAGAAAATTATGGTAATGTTTATTTTACATAATAATTAAGTTATAGACACCTGTATATCCTGTTTTGTGTTATTTTTTAAATGCATAAGCATTGTTCAATTGTTTTTGTTCTATTTAATACTTTATAAAACAGAAGAAAATTATCAAAATAAAGTTTCAATAAATAAAATCTCTTTCTTCCTAGAATCACACATCAATACATATTTTATTACAGTGTACAATTAGGCCGAGATAGACAGGCAGTCAGTCCCTTACCTCTAAATCCAGCTCAAATGGGATGGCAAGACTTTTCAGCCTCTTCAAACATGTGTTTGTAAAGAAGTCTGAATGTAAAGATGCTGAGTGAGAAAGCATTGCTTGTCCTTATCAAAAATTGTTACAGTTTGTGATAAATTCTGACTATTGCAATGTTTGTTGCAAATCCTTTCATTGGGATAAAGATGAAACTGTTGTTACTTTGGCATTCTATTACCTACCCTGACCTATGTTTTAACGTTCTTCTTTTTAAGGAGGATAATTATGGTTCTCCGGGAGGTGTGAGGTAGATTTCTTCTGTCGTTGTCAGATGCTTCAGAGAGACTTTGCATGAGAACAGGTACTTAACTTTATTTTGGTGTATTTCTTTTTTCCATTTAAAAAAAAATGAAAAAATTTTACTTTGCAAGGCTATCATACATGTCACAATAAATGGATTAAATGAAAAATACAAAATGCTTCTATTATTTTCAATGTTTTGTCAACTGTTACAATCCCACTACCATTCAAGAGGTACTTTAAAACATTTTATTTTGCTTGTTTCTTTTTAACAGTTTAGATATTATGCCCAGTTGTGAAAGTGTGTGTTCACAAGCATTAGCAACACTTTTCCAACTGGTCATAATATCTAAACTGTTAAAAAGAAAAAGTAAAAGGCTTAATATTTATATAAATATTTTAAAAGCAATTTTTTTTTCATTTTTCCCTTTAAACCGGGAGTCGGAAAGAGGGAAAGAGGGAAAGAGGGAAAGAGGGAAAGAGGGAAAGAGGGAAAGAGGGAAAGAGGGAAAGAGGGAAAGAGGGAAAGAGGGAAAGAGGGAAAGAGGGAAAGAGGGAAAGAGGGAAAGAGGGAAAGAGGGAAAGAGGGAAAGAGGGAAAGAGGGAAAGAGGGAAAGAGGGAAAGAGGGAAAGAGGGAAAGAGGGAAAGAGGGAAAGAGGGAAAGAGGGAAAGAGGGAAAGAGGGAAAGAGGGAAAGAGGGAAAGAGGGAAAGAGGGAAAGAGGGAAAGAGGGAAAGAGGGAAAGAGGGAAAGAGGGAAAGAGGGAAAGAGGGAAAGAGGGAAAGAGGGAAAGAGGGAAAGAGGGAAAGAGGGAAAGAGGGAAAGAGGGAAAGAGGGAAAGAGGGAAAGAGGGAAAGAGGGAAAGAGGGAAAGAGGGAAAGAGGGAAAGATCCGGGTGGAGACTGGGAGTCAGATCGGGTTCGCGGGAGATCGCGCGACCTCTCGCTCCCCGCCTGCTCTCCTCCGGGTGGAGACTGGGAGTCAGATCGGGTTCGCGGGAGATCGCGCGACCTCTCGCTCCCCGCCTGCTCTCCTCCGGGTGGAGACTGGGAGTCAGATCGGGTTCGCGGGAGATCGCGCGACCTCTCGCTCCCCGCCTGCTCTCCTCCGGGTGGAGACTGGGAGTCAGATCGGGTTCGCGGGAGATCGCGCGACCTCTCGCTCCCCGCCTGCTCTCCTCCGGGTGGAGACTGGGAGTCAGATCGGGTTCGCGGGAGATCGCGCGACCTCTCGCTCCCCGCCTGCTCTCCTCCGGGTGGAGACTGGGAGTCAGATCGGGTTCGCGGGAGATCGCGCGACCTCTCGCTCCCCGCCTGCTCTCCTCCGGGTGGAGACTGGGAGTCAGATCGGGTTCGCGGGAGATCGCGCGACCTCTCGCTCCCCGCCTGCTCTCCTCCGGGTGGAGACTGGGAGTCAGATCGGGTTCGCGGGAGATCGCGCGACCTCTCGCTCCCCGCCTGCTCTCCTCCGGGTGGAGACTGGGAGTCAGATCGGGTTCGCGGGAGATCGCGCGACCTCTCGCTCCCCGCCTGCTCTCCTCCGGGTGGAGACTGGGAGTCAGATCGGGTTCGCGGGAGATCGCGCGACCTCTCGCTCCCCGCCTGCTCTCCTCCGGGTGGAGACTGGGAGTCAGATCGGGTTCGCGGGAGATCGCGCGACCTCTCGCTCCCCGCCTGCTCTCCTCCGGGTGGAGACTGGGAGTCAGATCGGGTTCGCGGGAGATCGCGCGACCTCTCGCTCCCCGCCTGCTCTCCTCCGGGTGGAGACTGGGAGTCAGATCGGGTTCGCGGGAGATCGCGCGACCTCTCGCTCCCCGCCTGCTCTCCTCCGGGTGGAGACTGGGAGTCAGATCGGGTTCGCGGGAGATCGCGCGACCTCTCGCTCCCCGCCTGCTCTCCTCCGGGTGGAGACTGGGAGTCAGATCGGGTTCGCGGGAGATCGCGCGACCTCTCGCTCCCCGCCTGCTCTCCTCCGGGTGGAGACTGGGAGTCAGATCGGGTTCGCGGGAGATCGCGCGACCTCTCGCTCCCCGCCTGCTCTCCTCCGGGTGGAGACTGGGAGTCAGATCGGGTTCGCGGGAGATCGCGCGACCTCTCGCTCCCCGCCTGCTCTCCTCCGGGTGGAGACTGGGAGTCAGATCGGGTTCGCGGGAGATCGCGCGACCTCTCGCTCCCCGCCTGCTCTCCTCCGGGTGGAGACTGGGAGTCAGATCGGGTTCGCGGGAGATCGCGCGACCTCTCGCTCCCCGCCTGCTCTCCTCCGGGTGGAGACTGGGAGTCAGATCGGGTTCGCGGGAGATCGCGCGACCTCTCGCTCCCCGCCTGCTCTCCTCCGGGTGGAGACTGGGAGTCAGATCGGGTTCGCGGGAGATCGCGCGACCTCTCGCTCCCCGCCTGCTCTCCTCCGGGTGGAGACTGGGAGTCAGATCGGGTTCGCGGGAGATCGCGCGACCTCTCGCTCCCCGCCTGCTCTCCTCCGGGTGGAGACTGGGAGTCAGATCGGGTTCGCGGGAGATCGCGCGACCTCTCGCTCCCCGCCTGCTCTCCTCCGGGTGGAGACTGGGAGTCAGATCGGGTTCGCGGGAGATCGCGCGACCTCTCGCTCCCCGCCTGCTCTCCTCCGGGTGGAGACTGGGAGTCAGATCGGGTTCGCGGGAGATCGCGCGACCTCTCGCTCCCCGCCTGCTCTCCTCCGGGTGGAGACTGGGAGTCAGATCGGGTTCGCGGGAGATCGCGCGACCTCTCGCTCCCCGCCTGCTCTCCTCCGGGTGGAGACTGGGAGTCAGATCGGGTTCGCGGGAGATCGCGCGACCTCTCGCTCCCCGCCTGCTCTCCTCCGGGTGGAGACTGGGAGTCAGATCGGGTTCGCGGGAGATCGCGCGACCTCTCGCTCCCCGCCTGCTCTCCTCCGGGTGGAGACTGGGAGTCAGATCGGGTTCGCGGGAGATCGCGCGACCTCTCGCTCCCCGCCTGCTCTCCTCCGGGTGGAGACTGGGAGTCAGATCGGGTTCGCGGGAGATCGCCGACAAAAAATGTGAGACGGACGTAAGAGGAAGAGAAATAAACATAAAAAAAATTAATTAATTTTTTTTTTACTTGTTATAGCAATGATACTAATATTCGTCCACAATATTATCATCATCTCTGACAGGAAGTGGATTCTCTGCTGTGATCTTCTGATGGAAACTTCTTTCGGTCTGTACTGGCTTTGAACTGCTTATTTCATCTTTCCATAGATGATAGGCTAACTGATGGAGATGTAAACTTTCATTATTGTGACACAAATGACTCACAGAACATGAATTCATTGGCTGCACTTCCACCAACCTAACATTCTGTAACATAATATAATTAAGTAGACAATGATCCAGCAGGTCTCAGTTGGAGCTGGGGTGGCCGTGTGAAGATATCACCATGAAGCAATACAACTGAGCACATCCAGTCCCTGTCTCCTGCAGCAGGACAACATCCTGACCCACTTGACTGGTGTCTCTCACTGCAGTAGACCACAGGAATCTGGTCTGCTGGTAGATCAGAAAGCAGCAGCCGTCCCACCACGGTCCCTTGTGACTTTCTGCAAACACAATCACCACAGATAGATGAGTGGTCAGTTCTCTGAAGGTATCAAGGAGTCACAGCTAGTGTGGTTAATGTACCACCTACAGTAAGCACAGACTGCTATGTCCATCCTAAAAAGAATTATGCTGTATTTAATTTTACTGTATTAGACTGTAAAATCATTTAGAATTACAGAATATTCCTGGCATCTTTGATGATGCATGTGTGTGTGTGTGTGTGTGTGTATGATGCATGTGTGTGTGTGTGTGTGTATGTATGATGCATGTGTGTGTGTATTGTGCGTGTGTAGCGCTTTTCTAGTCTTCTGACTTCTCCAAGCACTTTTACACAGCATATCATACCTACAAAGGCACAAAGATCCACCCGTAAATCGAAAGCTTTGCCTTCATTCAATGATGTGAAATTAAAATTTAAGGAAGGTTGAAATAAAAACGGATTCATCATATGTGGTGTGCTACTTACTAGAAGGTCCATTTCTGATGTGTAATAGACCCTGTTAAAATGTGTTTAAGTTGTTTATTGAAATCCTTTGTTCCAGAAAACAAAGCTGGGTTTCCTGTGATAATGAGTCAAAAACAACTGATAAAAATCGTTGGTATCAGGGAAAACAAAGTTAAAGAAATAGTATGGATATGTCCACTTCGGGCTTCTATATTGATGGAAGAGCAAAATTGATTTGGTTTTTGTAGGCCATAAAATATCGAAATCATTTAAAATCCATTTCACATTGTCATAGCAGCGACCCATCACTTTCAAATGTTGCTATGACAGTAGGAAACCTCCCGAGGGCCCTTCTTACAGCATTCACTCTCATTGTCCTGCTGAAAGCTGGTTGGAGGGCCCCCCCAACTGATATTTCCTTTGGCCCCAAAGGACTCTAGAATCGCCACTGCTAATGTGGATAAAACATGAAAGCTGTAAACAGGTGTAACTCCTCCAGCAGGTGGCAGCATCGTGTTACGGTTTCATGTAGTAGAAGTTAAAGAGAAAGTGTTTGTTTTCCTCAGAACCCATCACTTTCTTGAAGTAAATGTTAGGGTTGTATTCACTGAAAATACAGTTTACAGTCAGTGTGATAAAATGCATGTTCCCCTGACACCCTCTCATACCTCAAAACCAATAGAAATTGTGAGACAGCCTGCCCAGAGTTAACAAGCTTGGACTTTATAAAGCTCAAGGACTCCATGCAGCAGAGCAGAGCAGCAACAGGAGCAGCCTGGAGATTCCAGTTTGTGCTTGCATGAAGAGAATAAACACACAAAGATACTTAGATACAGTAGATACTCTTTTACAAAACCATGAATGCCCACATGAAAAACGTCACGGATAAGCCAAGCTCCCTTGTTCGAAGTGGCCCTATGTATATGTGACTGTCTTTCATGAAATAAAACCCTCTCTCCTGTCCTGATTATCTGATCAGAATCGTTTTCCATATATCAGTGTTAATATGATGTAATGATCCTGAACAGAAGATGTGTAGTCTAACAACCAGTTTTTAAGGTTGAAATCAGTTTGCTGGTGAATTTTCATCTTTTGGTCTAGCAGGAGGGAACAAACAAAGTAACACACAGTTATTCATATTTTATTATCAGTTTGAGTACTGAACTCAATGTTTATACAATAAGTTGTATAGGAAAGAAAACGACTTTCTTTTAACACAAAACTTTTTGTGAGTTCTGTCAGCACTTCAAACTCAAGACACACAACTTAAAAACAATTTGAACAAAACATGAATTCACAAAAAATAGTTGATATAGTCTTTAACTAGACTACTGCAATAATTCAGTAGATTTCAGTCGGGTAGTAATCAATTGCACAAAGTCTCTAAAGTCCAAAGCTGGACAAAACAGCAGCTTGGGTGTGTTTTTCAATGAGTCTGATTGGTAAACAGATATATCTCGACCATGGTTTAGAAAAGAGCCAGTTTTTCCATACTCCGGTTTTTGTCCTTGTCACCCATTGAATCATCTCCCTTTCCAGTTTCCAGCTCTCCCCCTCCTTGTAGGTTTGCAGAAGCAATAACCATTGACATGTTTACAACCCCATAGTCAGAAAGCAGAGCAGAGTCCACCAACCTTCGGCCTCCGAAGATCAGCTCCAGTCTGTTCTCTACAACATACACAGTAAAAAAAAATAACATGGACACAAACACACACAATATGGGAGTCAAAATCAGACCATATTTCTTTCAAAAAGAATGAACAAAGATGTCATTGAAATTTGATCCCTATTTGTTCAAAGATTGAAATGCATTACTTTCCAGCAGAATAAACATGAGTACAGACTTGTTCTCATTCATGAAAACTGTACTTGAACTGACTATAAATGGGCATTGCTGCTTCTTGTTTGTCACTAGCTTTCTGCTATGTGTCATTTCAGCTTATTCCAGTAGCTGAACTTGACCTCCCAGCCTTGTTTGAATTGTTTGTGTCTTTTGGATATTTTAATCAAAAATCAAGATGGCTCTATGTAGTTATGTAGTAGATTGTACAAACAGACTACTGAAGAAGTCTGTGTGAAATCAGCAGGTATCTTTGCCCGTGCTTACTGTTCCTAACAGAAGATATTGTAAAAAAGAAAAGGAAAAATGTACGCCACCTGGCAGCAGTTTCAGAGATTCAAAATGACTATATAGAAATAATTAATATTTTTGATGAGCTTTTTTATGCCATGAAAAGGCATAAATATTAATTTAATTTGTGTTATAACCAGATAAAAGTCCTCAAAAGAGTTTTAAAGCTCCTCAGTTTGTTTTTTCACTCTCATAAAAACACATTCACTACATGCCACATGCTAACTTAGTATCTTCAGTCTAAATAATTGTGTTTCTTTGTGTTAACTAAACTCTCACTCCTCTCCAACCATAAACACGGCAGCATGCAGGCCCGTAAGACAAAGTGATTTTACCTGTGATTTCAGGGTCATTCTTTATCTCTATTATCTTCTGTTTCAGCTGCAGCACTGTGATGCTCTTCAACTGCTCCTCAGTGTCACACAGGTTGACAAAAAACACCTTTCTGTCAAACCAGCGCACAAAAACCCCTACAGCCATGTTGTTGAGTTTGTGAGTTTCTGCTGATTTCTTCAAGTGGTGCAATTGTCAACCCCCCTTCTTCTGGTTCTCAGCAGACTGTAGAGATCACGCGACAACTTCGCTCAGGTTCATGGCATTTAGTTCTCACAGCTGTCATGCAAACACAAAAAATATGATTGGTGGTGATGGTAAAACATACAGCACAGCTCCAGACCATAGACGCTCCAGACGCAGGGTGGTCTTTCAGTAAGTTATTGAAATATCATCTGAGGGCAGCATCGCATGCCACTGGTTTTCACGGCCGTCCAATCAGCGACAGCAGGAGGCGGGAGGCGGATTATTTGAATGTTTTTCTTAGGCGACGTCACACTTTAGGAGCCCAGGTAATGGTATGTTTTATATTGACCTATTAGATAATATCAAGATATTAAAATTTTAAACGCTGTTTGTTTTTCTATTGCTCCAGAGGTGGAGTTCCTGTTTTTTTAACTCGCTAACTAACTAAAGTAAGTAGCCTAAGCTAACTCGCAACAATAGCTAGCTAGCTCATGGCAATGACAGGTTCATAGCTAATGTTAGCTAATATTACATTCTTAACTTAGCCTGATAGCTATTGAAATGTGTTTCTTTTACTGGCTATGGTTGAAATTGCCAATGTTGGAACAGGTGTGACAGGGTCATAGCAAGTTACACTGCTCTCATTGCATATTATAACGTTAGCTCTGCTCTAAGGACATTTTTGCAGCACACAATCTTACTGCTCTCAGGGCACCTTCTCGTATCTACATGTAACATTCATGAATTGGCTGCTCTAAGGGCATTTTTGCAGCATCCCTACTCATAATACTGCTCTCAGGGTACCTTATATGCAACATGAATTGGCTGCTCTTAGCCATAAGTCTCCAGCCTGGAGGCCTCTCCTCTCATGCCCTCTTGTCTGGTGCCCTGACCCCACGCTGGAGCTTCGTGAGCTTCTGATTATCAAAATAAAAGCTCGCGTCTGATCCGCTCATTACAACTTTTTTGTTTTTGAACTACAGGGTTACAGCAAACATATCACAGCCGCAGCAGACTCAAACCCAGCCTTTCCAACACGCCACCAATACCCTTCACACTTGAGGATTTTCTCTCGCCGTTTTTATCTTAGTCATTTTGGATGTTGGACTTTTAAATTCACTTTGTCCTGATAAGGTTGGAACCCATGACCTCTGGAATCCAAGTCCACCATCTATCTCCTGAGCCACAGAGATAGGTGCTTGATGATTTTTCTCAGACCTTTTGAGTCTTTCCTTTGGACTCAGACCTTTAAAATTCACTGTGTCCTATTAAGGTTGAAACGCACAACCTCTTGACTCCAAGTCCATCCTCTATCTCCTGAAACACAAAGTTTGTGGAAGAAGTTTAACTCTTATTCTGAAAGGACAGGAAACAGTTTGAGTTCTTTTCTATGTTTGGATTCCATCGTCTACATTCACATGAAGCTTTAAAAGCTCCAAATGATGAAAAAAAAATGTACCTTTTTACAGTTTAACTTAAGAGAGAGGAATAAAATCGGGAGGGAAAACAGCTCAACTCTTTAAACTGATGATTTTAATGTATTCATAGGTATCTATAGAAAAAAATGACTTGTCGAAAAATTGAAAAAAGAATTGCAGTAATGGCAGTAATGATTGCTGATCAAATGTTCTACAAAAACAAGTATCTTGCAGAAAGTACAGGAGAACGAGAGCTGTTCACTATACAATCAAGAAAAGCTGTAGCTATAGAACCAACATTCCCCTTAGGATGTAACTTTTCATTTGTTGATATGAAACCAATGTTTTATGTTTGGCCTTGTGTGTAAATGCCATTGACTAATCATTTATCACAATAAATACAAACGATATAGGGTTAATCATTTTTAAAAAAGTGTATTATTGTACAAAAAAAACATTTTAAACTATTTACAACACTTAAATGAAACTAATTTATTTTTGATCAAGGAGAACTGGTGTCTGTCCAAACAGGCTACATTATTTACAAGCTAGTGCCAAATGAGAAATATTGGCCAACAGACAATTTGGGAAAACAGGTTTTTATTTTGACAGTGACCACGTCCCCACCCACACACCAACCAGATGACTGCCGCATGGTCACGATGACCATCATCGAGCTTCCTTGATGTTAGAGTCAGACTGTGGCGCTCACACACCATGCCCATATTGCTGGCAGAAGGCTGAGTGCGCCTGTGCGGACCCGAAGATTGAAAGCGGAGGCAGATGCTGCCTTCACGGCGAAGGGAATAATCGGAATTAAGTGAAACGAACATAAATTACATAAATCAGTGCATTTTTAATGGGAAGATTGTAAGCTACTTTCAGGTTCATTTTTAACAGAATAATCTATAGCTAGGGCTGATGAATGAACTCTTATATTTGGACTACAGCCTTTTTTAGGCCTGCTTGAAATCGTAGGCCTACCTTAAATAGGATAAGCTAGTTATTCCTGACGAATTTAGTTTGTGACCAACCTATAAACCTGGAGGAGCCTAAAGTATTTACATGATGAAATATAATGTTGCTTTTCATGCCATACCAAATTGTCTGCCATAAAAATGCTTGTTTCTCCTGTATAACTTTTTCATTATAACGAAGCAGGTGTGTAGTTGTGTCTTCCATTATGGTGAAATAATAGTTATGTTTAATTTTATTTTTCCGAGTTTAACTAGCCTATTAAGAATACTTCACCATTCTTCTTTTAATTGGATATTATAAGCTGTATAAGATAGCCAGCCTTAAAATAAAAGCCTGTCACCACAGCATTTACTACAAAACGCTTATGACGTTTTTGTTTTACATACCATAATAAGACAAACCCTTTTTGCAGGGTCACACTAGTTTTACGGCTTCTCCTTTTTTTTAAATGGGCGTTTAGTAAGTAGGCTACTCGAGGGTTTGAGCTGCCCGCTGGAACCTGAACGCAGCAGACAGCTCCGGCGATGTAAAGGGGAGGTGAGGGAGAAAAGGAGCTGGAGGAGGGAGATCGAGGAGAAACATGGAGAATATCTCCGGAATCTAAGCAAAGCAATATCATCTTCCCTCGCTCGTAAGGAGGGGGAGGCCGACTGGAAGCAGGAGGCAGCGGGGAGACCAGATGGACGAAAAGAAGCAGTTTCTTTGTGGGGTGGTGGAAGGTAAGAGCGGCCGAATTCATCTCTCACCTCCATGTCTGATCATGTGATTTTCATCTTACCACGGTGAGATGATCTTGAGCAATCCATATGTGACCTATATTATTGCTTCTGCTTTTGAAATCACAAATTGTGGTAAGAGAGAGTAGTAGCCTGTTTTTATGTTAAGTGTCCTGACGTTTGAGAGATGATATGAAAATCCTAGCTTTAGGTATAGATCAAGAAGCAGGCTATTTGATAATGACTGGTCCAAAGGCAGCAGCCTTAGACAAGGGGGGGAAAAACTTTGGATAATGGCTGGTGGAAATGATGATGATGATAAACGAATGTGATGGTGATGATTGTAAAGATTAGACTTCAAATAGAAAACATCATAATGCTGGTAAGAATGACCTGAGACTGTGAGGATGTTTGTTGGGATGGTATGATAGCATATGATGCTTCAGGGGATCCTGAAAGAAGAAGAAGAAGGAGGAGGAAACCTAAACACTACAGAAAATGACAGCTACAAGTAATGACAGGATCCAACTAACAGTATTATCCTCCTGCATGACATGACATGGTAAAGATGAAGACATTCACAATGATATTAACAAAAAAGCTCAATATCAGAGGCCTCCCTAGGGAAAGAGGTTCTTAAACTCAATGGGACCAACCTGGTTAAATAAAGTTTAAATAGATAAAAAATACTTGTATATGCTGCGATCATTGAACATCAAAATACAACAAAAAAAAGTTTTCTTTGTGTAATTAAATCACAAATTCAAGACACAAACAAATAAATGTAGTCTACAAACCAGACCCTGCTCTCACATTTATTTCAGTGAGTTGAACAGACGCCATCTTTGTGTCACCTCTGACCACATAACCAAAAGGCATCACAATAAAGTCTTTGAAATAGAAGTGTAGGAGCCATAATGTGAATTCAATCAGGAGAGACTTCTTTGAGAATGAACAATTATTTATTTAACAATGAAATGTGCGACAATTTAGAATTTAATGTGCAAAGTCTTTTGGGGATTAGACTCCATCGTGACGACTTCATGTACTCGGAGGGGTCATGAGGCCGACAGCAGGATAGGATACCCCCCCTATGGAGTGTAGACACTGGTGGTGGTGAAGAGGAATGGAGGCTGTGATGAGGAGCGGGTTTCTGAGCCTGAATCTGGACTCAGCTGAGCTGACGTGGAGGTGACTGGGGCGGAGGAGGGTCGCAGCGGTTGCACTGAAAAAGACAGAACGACTGTGGAAGAGAGAGAACTGTTTAAGCATTTGGCAGCAGCAGGATGATTGGTTGAGAGAGAAACTGGTTGGTTAATTACTTAACGAATAAACGCCCATAATCAGCTGATCACCAGTGCAGGGAGACGGATCAGATCATTTAATTCATTTTAACTTTTGTTACAACACTGGCCTGTTTGTCCTCAGTCCTTCTTAATAATCCAATTTGATTATAATGGCAATGACAACCATTGCTCTCCAAAAACTCAGACACACACACACACACACGCACACACACACACACACACACACACACACACACACACTAACACACAACACTGTGGACTTAAACACACAAATGGGAGAGAGGGACACTGGAGATGCTCTCATTTCTAAAAATAGAAAGTGTGATAGAGAGTCGAGCTGGAGAGATGAATTATGCCTCTGCCAAAAACTATTCCAAACTATTAACTGGAAAAGCGAACCATGTTTTATTCACCCAGACAGTGTCAAGTAACTGATAACTTCATAGCTTGTGAATACTGGCTGCAGAGCTGGGACCAGCACACAAAGATACTGACATTGATAAATCAATTTAAAAGATTCTTATTGTGCACAGTTACACTCTTCTTTGTTTTACATCCAGTAATGGTCTAACAAGAATCACTTTAATATACCAAAAATGATTTCCACCAATGATAAAAGGCGACATATTATTATTAACAGTTCAGTTATAGCATGGCTTCTGCACCTTCAGATTGCTCTAAGTATTTCATTATTTAAGGGAACATTCATATGTGAAGATATCGTTTTTTAATAGCATGCAATCATTTCCTTTTCTTTCATTTTTGCAGGTTTTTATGGGAGGCCATGGTCTATGGATCAGAGAAAAGTTCTCTTTCAATGGTAAGTGTGCCACTTTAAAATAAGCTGTGAAATTGTAATGAACCGGGTGTCTGAAAGATTGCATGTCACAGTTGTGTTACTGACTTGTTAAGTGTTAAGAGAGGATGAGTTTACCATGTTTATGAATAGTTTGAGCTCAGGAGCAAATCATCTAACGCCTGTGGGCTCAGCTCGGACACATTCCTTTATTTTAGTTTCAGGCAGATCTCAGAGAAAGCACTGACACAGAATTACTTCAATGTAAAGGGCAGACTCATCCTCAGTTCTGAAGCTCAGCCAAGCTTGACCACAGAGGAGAGGAGGGAGAGGGAGGGGGCAGATACTACTGTTTACTGTTTAATGCAGTTGATAGGGAAGAAGAGTCTATGGTGGGATTTGATGTTTACTTTGTTTGGCAGTTAGCTGTCCACAGCTTTGGTTCAGTCTGAATTGTCTGAACTTCCATCGACCTTGTGAAAACATTAGTGGTGCCAAAAAAGGTGAATCCTAATGACTTTGTTGATCTCCTGACTTTTACTCGTACACCCCCATGAGGTCTGCACACTGTAAAACATCAAACGATATATTAGTCATCCCTGACGTTTCCTTTCACTGCAAACGAGGTTACCATCTGTGATGCCAAGTTAAATATCTCGTAGCTTATAGGAAGAATGGTCATGAGATTTGATGCAGACAATCATAATGAACTGTAATCATTTGTATGGTATCTTTTTCTGATCTGGAGCCCTCCTCTGGTCTTATTTTCTGTCTATTGTTTGGATGTCTGGATTGACCTTTATGCAAAGTACAGTCTCAGCTTTGCTTTACCTGTTATCTAAATGCATTGAAATGCCTAATCTTAGTCCTGCCGAAGATTTCTGCCTCTTAAAAGAAAGTTTTTTCTTACCAATGTAACTTTTGCTGCTTTGCGAAAGTGCTCATGATGGATAAAGCCGGGTCTTTGCAATATAGCAATGAGTGAGGTCTTTTTCCTTCGTTTTGTAAAGTGTATTGAGATAACACTTGTTATGAATTGGCGCTATACAAATAAAGATTGATTGATTGAGAAGAGATTTAATTAAGCTCTACAGGATATAAAGTCAACACTTTCAATTATACTTTCAATTACTCTAGTGTTGCAGAATTTCTTTCTCAGACTTTAAGATGCACAAAAATATTGCTTTAGGTTCTAGGGAGAAAATCCTCTTACATAAAGTTTAGGTGATCATAAGCCCCGTTTCCACCAAGCAGTCCGGTTTGGTTCAGTACAGTTTGGTACAGTAAACCCTGAACTTGCTTGCATTTCCACAGCCAACCGTCCTCTTATTTGGTAAGCGGAGTGTAACCCAGATGAAGATAGACGCATCAGCTATGTAATAGTGTGACATCATAGCAGCCCAACACAGTGTAGCCAGCTATTAATTCAGGAAGAACAGGGACACAGTAAACAAGGGACCCTTTAGGGTCGGATCAGTACCCTTGGGTACCCAACAGAAGGGTACCAAAAAGTAGGACAGTACGGATCCCTTATTTTGGTACCATTCCCAACTTTTGACGGTGGAAACGCCAATAAATGGGTACCGAACCGAACTGAACCGGACCACTTGGTGGAAACGGGGCTTTAAACCACACATCAAAAATGTAGTTCACCCAATGAGTGAAGAAGAACTCAGACACAATGCACCCTTTCATGCAAAAAGTGTCACTGCTCTATACAGCACTAAAGCTTCAGACATGCATCACATGTCAAGCTAGCCTGATCATGAACCAAGTCTTTTTGAATTATGACTTAACAAAACGATTGCGTTCATTTTTCTTTACTGACATTCATTAAAGCTTACTCAGAGAAACAAGCTCTTCAGCAGGAAACCGTGAACTGCTGTAGAATCCTAAAACATCATTTCTTAACAAAGTGACTCGTCTCAAGAAACCTTGAGAGCACATTCACAAAAATGAGAATATTACCGGAAAAAATAAGCAGTAAATACGAACTGTCGCTCTGTTTAACTTGACGTAACTTTTCTTACAAATGAATGAAGTGACCTGATGGTTAGTGTGTCACAGTGTCGTAGTAAAACGTAAACTTCTGTTGCCTCTTGATTGATATGTGCTTAATGATCCATGTGCAGATGCATCGTTGCAAATAAGACTTTGTTCTATTTGCCATTACTGCTTTAATTGGACCTGATGAGGATGAATTTGAATCCAAACTTTAGTGCTTCTGTAATTCAATGTGTGGGTTCCTGTTATATTTAGGTGTCCTTTTTAGACTCAAGAGTGGGATGCAGGCACAATTCGTAAGATGAGTATTGCATAAGTGTAGTAGAGCAGAGCAGGGCTCTTGGTGTGTGTACAATGTGCAAATGGTGTATCTGGCTGTGTGTTTGAGGAAGGAAGTATTCTCAAGATGATCTACTCTTTAATAAAGTAGGGAGGGTCGACCTGCAAATGATAGGAAGAAAGACAGGAGTTTGGCCGTGTCCAATTTCAGAGAGCGATATTCATGGTTTGTCTATGCTCGATACTATCTCATTCAGGGGGGAATTTCTTGTAACCAAGACCCAATAGAGCTCTATGGTCAATATTCTATTCCTTGTATGGATCTATTTTCTTAAAGTGGCAGTACGCAACGTGAACATTCCTATGGAAAAACCTCTGCCCCCGCTAGCCCCTCCCATCAAATGAGGTACCAAATGCACGCCAACCGTAGTCACTGCAAACTATCTGTTTCACTCAGCTACGTCAGACTCAAAGAACAGAAACACAGACAGTCGATCAATATACATCTCAAAAAAGTACCATAGAGGCGAGGACAGAGATCCATTTAATGAGTGAGAGAGAGAGAGAGAGCTGGCGACACAACCGTCTTAGAAGCCCAATGATTTAAGATCGTACAGTCGCTGTCAGACGTTTACATGTCTTTTTCTTCCTCTACACTTTTTGCCTTTGTCCTATGTTTGCACAAACACTGAATTAGCATTGATCTTGAGTGAGTCTTTTTACAGTTCAAGCTGTCAACATGTCTCCTTAACCCACGTCTTCTCTGCTAGGATGCAATGCTGGGGGTTAAACACCTACCTCTATGGCCCAAAAGATGACCTCAAACACAGACTGTTGTGGAGAGAAGTCTATTCTCCTGAGGAAGAGGGTAACTACATTCTGTCCATTTATCCATCCTCTGTCTGTCTGTAATGTCCATCAATAACTACATTGTAAAAAGGTCTGTCTGTTGCACCTCTGAGCAGAAGTAGGAGCGTTGGGAGGAAATGTGAGAAGTATAAATGTTGAGGCTTCCATGTTTATGTGCTGGGTTCTTCGTTAAAGACACCGTGAAGAGATGTACGTTCATTCACATGTTACAGATATTTCTGTCAGTATACCTGCAGTTCATGTAGCTTACACACACACACACACACACACACACATGCTCCATCTGCTAGAGAGACACATTAGGGAGGGACATCACCTGGTGCTCTTATCATTACAGAGGCCTTGAGCTAAGCTGAGTTTCCTGACACAAACATAAATTCTGTGATTTTGTCTTTTTTTAAGCGTGTGGTGATGTTGTCCATCTTTTTTGTTACCTAGTTACTGTCTGTCATTTTGTCTCACTCTATTTCAAATTGCTCTCATCTTCTCTCCTCCTGTAGGTCAACTGAGAACTCTCATAGTGGAGGCCAAATCCAGAGGCCTGAGATTTGTTTACGCCCTCTCACCTGGTCAGGATGTCGTCTTCTCTTCTGCCTGTGACCTGACACTACTCAAACGCAAGCTGAGACAAGTACAGGACACACTAAGATCAAATATAATGCACTCATGTAACTTTAATAAGTACGAGCCTCTGTTTCCTCCACTCTGTGATTAACAACTTCATATGCTTCTCAAGGTATCCGATCTGGGTTGCCAGGCGTTCGCCATCCTCTTTGATGACATTGATCACTCCATGTGTCAGGCTGACAGTGAGGCTTTTTCCTCATTCGCCCACGCTCAGGTCACTGTAACCAATGAGATCTATCGGTTCTTGGGGGAACCGCCCATCTTTCTATTTTGCCCTACAGGTAACTGGATTGGAATGATTGTATCTTTGCAGTCAACAGAACTCTCTAACATTTGACATGAGCAGCTTTAAATGCCTTTCCATGAAGCCTGATGATAAAATATACCTCCGTTTGTTTTCTTCCTGCAGAGTACTGTGGTTCACTGTGTTCTCCCAGTGTAGCCAAGTCTCCATACCTGCAGACTGTTGGAGAGGACCTTCTGCCCGACATCACAGTGGTCTGGACAGGTGAGACACACGCACATGAAATATGTGAAATATGAATGTTAGTAAAAGACAGTGCTGGGCAAGTTACTGAAAATAAGTAACTAGTTACTACTATCAAAAAGTCACTGAGTAACAAACCGAGTTACTGCTTCAACCCTCATATTCATGTTCACATTATTTAGTGTTGCTGTGGCAGAATGGTGCTGTCACAACTCGCACATTTCAAATAACCCTGTAGTCCTTTTTAATTTGTATGTATTTTATCAATTAGATCCCTAACGGCTCAACAGTTGAAGCACGTCGCCGACAATATACCTGTCTATCAGTCTTTAATCTGGCTTACAGATCGTGGAGCAGGCGTTGTTTTAAATCAAAGACAGCTGTTTGTATGGAGTGTCTCCTCCTTGGTGTGCCGAGCTAACGTGAGCTGCACCTCGCTCTCAGGTGTTTGCAGCACCGGGCTCTCTGACAGCTAGTTTAGTAGAAGCGTGTTGTTGTTTAGCTCGGTGCTTCCTCCCTGTGAGAGCAGCTTTCCTTCCTGCACACAGACAACAACACACTGCTTTATTCTCGTCGTTTAACTCGAGCAGGGGAAATAAAAGTCGGTATTTCAGAGACAGAAAGCTCATGCTTGGATAATAATCAGCCTGTGTCTATGTTTACTGCGCGCAACGTTCTTTCTCCCAGGATGCCACTGTGCGCAACGTTAGCGTAACTTCATCTGCCAAATCGATACCGATACACTTAAATCTTGTATTGTTGTCGGCTGTTTCGCATAAAGTAACAGCGTTATCGAATCTTGAAAGTAACTAGATACGTTATCAATTACCGCAAATAGCAGTAGCATTACTTATTAACGCGTAAGTCCCAACACTGGTACCAAACATAAGTGTGTGACCAACAGTAATTTATCTATTTCTGTCCCCTCTCGTCTCCTTCAGATTTTGATGTTTCAAAGTCTGCTTCTCAAACTTTATGCTTCCACATGTCGACCTTTTCCCTTTTACTCTCGTTTTCACAGGCAGTAAGGTCATCTCTAGGAAACTGACTGTGGACTGCCTGGCTGAGGTGGAGTGTGTCCTTCAGCGTCCCCCGCTCATCTGGGACAACCTGCACGCCAATGACTATGACTCCAGACGTCTCTTCCTGGGGCCATTCAAGGGCAGAGAGTCTCAGCTAAGGAGCCACCTGAGAGGCCTGTTACTCAACCCCAATTGCGAGTTTGAAGCCAACTATGTCCCTCTCCATACTTTGGGAAACTGGCACAGAGCTGGAAACAAGGAGGGGAAAGGTAAGGGGTGAAGAGAAGGATGTGGCTGAAGGGCAAAGAAATGTCACCAAACTGCTCTGCCAGACCAAAGTCATGTGAATTTAATCCCATTGCTTCCTGGTGAAATGTTGCTCAGCAGTTCATACAAGTTTTGTTAGATATTACTTAAGAACATTTAGACTTTGTAGGAATGTAAGCTCAGTTTGTTGCCCTGGACAAAGTTTATCAATGACTAAATATTTGACTTAAATATTAAAGATACAAGAACAATGTTTTCTCTCTGGATTAAAATAGCTACAGTTAAACAAGGTAAAAAGTTAGTAATCGTTTGTATGAATAGGAGACTTCAGATGTCATAGTAACACAATGTTTTGTATACTTTAGATCAAGAATGGGAATACTGCCCTGATAAAGCTCTCTCTGCTGCACTACATGATTGGATGGAAGAACTCAATCAACCACTGCAAGCAGGTAATGCAAGATGATAGCTGTGCTTGTGTGCATGACATTAGACCAGACTCACATTCATCGTGAACCCTGAGGGGAACATGAAACACATTTTTCCTTTAATGCTTTATTTCAGTGCACTGTTTACTGCTAGCAGTTATTTTGACGTGATTGCTCAACAACTAAATTGCCTTTTGGGCATAGTTACAGATTCATGCTTCAAATAAAGAACAATGGAATGTTTCATCACAACAGGTCGGCAGTGCACACAAACAGACCAGCAATCCTCTGCTCAAGTATCTCGCTGCAAAACACCCGACAGATCTGACTGCCCTTCCACCTTCAGAAGAACCTCCCCCGTGGCCAAACTTCCTGTTTTCCCCTTGGACTCCAGTTCATCCCCATCGTCTCCAACTACGGTCAAAGGGCAGAGGGACGGAGGGAGGTCAGTTCAGCCTTGTCAACCAAATCAACAGCTTTCAGGACCAAGGCCTGGAGCGCCATCAGGTGGAGGTAGGGGACAGAAGGCCCAGGATCGGGGGCCATGTGGTGGGAAGGGCCTACTAAGTGAGTCCCAGGTGCGACTGCTGGTTGGTCTTTACTATCTGCCCCATGAGCATGGTCTCTCTGCCCAGAAACTGCTGCAGGACCTGAACTGGCTCAAATCAAATTGCCAGATGGTCAGCGCTAATGGCAACAAGGCACCACCTCAGAAGGTGAGGCTGTGTTTATTTATTTTTTTGCAAATTCATTTTAAGTCACATTTGAATATTGGAAGACATGACTGTTGATGTACAGTATGTGAGGGATTTTCCACCTGTGTATGTAGATTGATGAGTGGCGTGGCCGGGCTTCCAGGTTCCTGTCTCTGTGTGAAGACATCGCCCAGCTCCACTGCAGCGTGGTGGGTGGGGCCAACAGGGCCATCCTCTACGACCTTTACCCTTACGTTTGGGACCTGAGAAACACAGCATTGGTGGCCAAAGCATTCATATGCTGGCTGGGTGAGTTTGACAAAGACATAAAGATAATAATCAAAGGACCAGAGCATTTTGTAATGTGTTAAACTTGCATACTGTTACATTTATCATAGACTCTCCATGTAGTTTGCTGCTTCCAGAGGCGCTGCTTGTCAACCGGCAAGGCAGGCAACTGCTTGGGGCCCCAGACCAGTAGGGGGGGGGGGGGGGCTGAGGACAGACAAACTTTAAACCAAAGCAGCAGCTCCAAAATGTGCAAATGTTGTAATGACAGTTGGAAATCTCCCTAAGGGGGGCCCCATCTGACAGTTTACCTGCTATGTGTTGCCTGTGAAAACCAACGTTTGTCAATGAAAGTCAACAAAGAAAAATGTCGAGGAATTATCCGTCTTTAGGGGAGAGAAAAAGACACAGGAAAAAAAGAGGATGAGGAGTAGGCGTCGGGACCCTGGCAGACATAATGGTGATGAAGCTTGGTTGGAGGGCCCCACAAATGTTTTCTGCCAAGGGCCCCCAAAGACTCTATAATCGCCACTGGCTGCTTCATAAAGCCCTGTTTCATTTTGCCTTGAGTAGGTTTAGTTACTCTCTCTCTCTCTCTCTCTCTCTCTCTCTCTCTCTCTCTCTCTCTCTCTCTCTCTCTCTCTCTCAGACGGGCGAGTGGTGAGTGATGGCTCCTCCCTCGGGACATGGAAGAACTGTTTTCACTGTGAGTAGTCATGACTTTTCTTTGTCCGTCTTAAACATTTCATTTAGCCCTGGACCCATGATTTTTTTCTCAGCATTAATGTCGTGGAGCTCAGCAGATCGGAATGCATTGACCTCTGATCAGTCAAACACACTGGCTATGCAACGATTTCAAAATAAGCTAATTTGAGCCAACACCTCTTGATGAAGAGTCTAAAACTTAACAACTGTTCTAACTATGCACTTATTTTAAATCTTCAATGACAACTCACGTGGTATTTTATTGGCCTTCACCGTAAGACACTGATGTTTGCTTCTTGTCTGTTGTAGGGTGTGGAAAGTCCACAGGGGCGGACTTACTGGGAGTGGAGTCAGAACCTTGGGCGTTCAAAGGGGGGGTGTCTGGGGAGGTGCAGGTACGAGACTACATCAAATGAATCTTGGAATTCCCCCGCCCTGTTTTATACATCAGAATTCTTGTATTCTTCATCAGTCTTTACTAACTGCCTATATGTGTGTTTGTGCTTTGCAGATGCTTCTCCCGATAGGCAGCAGCAGCGAACTCTTCACTCATCCTCCTCCTCTCTTCCCTACCTCGCGTCTCTATAACATCAGGCCCTATCACAGCAAAGACAAGGTAGAATAAGTCACCAATATGTATGCTGTTGGATCATCTTTATGTAACAGTGACACGTCCTTATCTGGAGTTGTGCTGCGTAATAAAACTGGAAGGTCAGGGTTTGACCCCCAGCAACTGCAGCAACATGTTTAGTGTTTCCTTGGGCTGCTACGTCATCGCCGTGTGAATGTGTACGAATGAGATAAGTTCAAACTGATGGACACTTTACACAGCTGCCTCTGCCATCAGTGAGTGAGTGGGTGTGAATGTGGAGGTGTGGCCTGCGGTGTAAAAGCCCTTTGAGTAGTCACAAGACTAGAAAAGTGCTTCACAAGCTCAATCCATTTACCATTTGTTTTTGCATATCATTTTTTGATTTCATGTGTGTAGGTGGAGTTGTATCGGATGGTGCGACAACTCCACATCAGGACTCAGAGTAGCCAAGGGTCCTGTCCCGCTCACCCCGATGTAATAGGAGACAGGTGTGTGTGTATTTTTCCCCTAGGAAAAAAAATCAAAAGCTGATATTTATTATACAAGTAAACTGTTTTAAATATTATAGAATAAGGTACATTCGTGATCTCCATAGGTGTCTCGGGCCGTGCCTGGCGTTGTGCCCAGAGTACAGCTTTGTCTTGGAGGATGAGCTGGGTGTATGTGGCTGCGTGTTGGGCATCCAGGAAGTCCGCTCTTTTGCCAAGCGCTGCCAGGCCAGCTGGCTGCCTGCCATGAGGGACAAATACCCGCCCAAAGGAGGACATGAACACCCCAACGCACAGGTGAATATGTGGAGTCATCATGAAGCATCATTTTGCAAATCATTTATTGTCTAGGGGCAGTGGAGCGTAACAAATACGGATTTTCTCTATGAATGGAGAACCTTTTTTAAAACAGGATAACAACTTGTCTGCTCGTCAGGTCTTGTGAGTTTTGGAAAAGATCCAAACTCAGGTAATGGTGAAAAATAAGGGCAGTTACTTCCTGACTTCTGTTTGAGGATTTCTCTGATTGTATCATGCTGTGCACTGACACTTGTAAGGTTATTTAGATATATTAAAAGCTTTTTAAATCAAAGATTTAAGTTTTCAAATTGTTGTTGTTTAAACTGAGTCGGTGAATGTTTTAAAAAAAGCATCTGTTCCTACTTCTTTAAGCCTCTGCAATGCAAATCCTGATCTCATATGGGACAACAAAACGGCTAGAGCTGTGCGTTTAAAGAGAGAAAGATGGCGAGGGAGTGAGATGTGTCATTCGTTATGTCCCTCCTCAGTGTTTTTTAGACTTCTCCTGTTTAGACCGTTTTCCTTTTAATGTCAATCTTAATGTTTTATGAGATAAAAATGCTTTTTGGGAGGAAATCAGCCTGTTTGTAAATGTGGGTTCATGAAAAAACAAATTTCTAGCTTTGAGGAAAGAAACGTCTTTAGACCAATCCAGGATGTCTATGAATACAAAAGCAGTTACATGTTTAACTGTCTGATTGATTGGTATCTGGAAAGTTCCTTTTTAATAAGGTGCAATGAGTAAAGCAGTAGTGGCAATTATTGAAACGTACTCATAGAGTGGCATACTATTTTCAACAACCCGCCATCAAACAAAACATTTCTATTTCTGACACTAAGGAACACACAGCACCCTCTGATTCTGTACTCATGCTTACCTCTGTGCAGGACTTGATCAAGCTGATGGAGGAGGACCAGGGCGAGTACCCAGACTCTCTACTCTATCACTTCCCCTCTCAGCTGCGCCTGGATGCCTTGCCTGAGCTGGTGGATGTCAGTGTCAGCCGCACTCTTCTCAACGCCCTCCTCGCTGCACTAAAGGCTAACGGTGAGGACTCATTGTTTGTATGTCATTGTGCGCCTTATTATCTCATAGCCTTATGTAGCGGAGATGCACTGCACTGCACTATCTCCCTCTCTGGGAGACTCCTATCCTCCTTGAGGAACAGAGTTACATAATCAGACTCTTAGAAATAGCTTCCAGGTTGTGTGGCCAACTTACCCTCAGGCCACAGAAGCCCTAGATTCCAAGTAATATGTTACAAGTGACGCTTTTTGACAATTTTTCCATTTTCAACTTGGCCAAAACGCTCAGTGACGACATCTCGGCGCATCCAATAGGAGGGAAGATCAGATCATAACAAATGGTGTCCCACTCTCCTGAGCTCTATAACACCAGTTTAAAGTCCTATCAAGACATCAGTAAGAAAGCTCTAGTTTGTAAAGAAATGTCTAACAGTTGAGGCGTACCAGAAATGTTTAAAAAAAGCGGCAGAAATGTTTCCTGCTTGTGAAGCGCTCGTCATAGAGCTGCAGCACCTGGATGCTCCTCCAAATCCTGCCGTGCCCTGAGGATTTCATGAATACACACACTCTTCTTCTTTTCAGCTGCTTATCTCCTGCTCCTCAGCAGAAGAAAGGCCTTCTGCTTCTGAATGACAAATACATTTTTACTTCAGTAGAAGCTACTTTCCAAACTATCGTTCAGTCGCCTAGTAACATCTCCGATGATGGACGCAATTTCCACGTGTGCATGCTCCCCCTCCCCTACTCTGCGCCCTACCACGCTGCGAGCACAGTGCACACTGCATCCTATCTGAAAGCCCCTGAAAGCTGCCTTTGAATGTTTTCACAATATTAAATTCAGTATTTTCTAAATATTATTTTGCTAGTCTAAGTGGGAATTGAGTTATATAACCTAAATATATTTTAATTCTGTGGAATTGTTCTGTATTTTGTATTGTTGAATATGCAACCGGACGGAGTTTAATTCAATATGCTGGGACAATAAAGTTTATTTGATCTTGTCTCATCTAACATCTCTCTGAAATCATCAGGTTCTCAGGGTGTGTTCTGCGAGGTACAACCAACAGACCGTCAGAGGCTGGAGTTCTTGACCAAACTGGGCTTCTTGGAGATCCTCAGAGGAGAAGCCAGGAGCAGAGAGGGAGTGGTGCTGGGGAGGCTGCTCTGAAATGATGCACACACACACACACACACACACACACACACACACACACACACACACACACACACACTCACACACACACACAGTCATGAGGATAAGCACGATATGCACTGTAACTGTTTTGGACAATAGATACCCATTGGCACTTGCAGACACAGAAATATGTAAGGAGAAAACTCATTGGACAGCTCGGAGATGGATACCTTTAGGATAGACGCAGTATCTATTCGAGCGAGGGCCGATCCTGTATTCATTTGAGTCCACATTTTAGATTAATCAAGAGGTTTCTGAGGCATTAAGAAAATAGTAAACTTTTATTGGAGCTGTGCTGATCTTGGTAGGATTCTAACTTTGGCTACAAATGACTAGAATATGTGAAGTAATAAAGAGGTCAATTACAGAAGAAGACGAGATGGGAGCAGTGCAAGCGGTTAAATTCATTCGGCTGTCGGAACATGCAGTTTATACGTTTGTTTATTTTAGTTTAAATTGAATCAAACATAATGCCAAACAGAAGTCAAAGGACAGTGAAATGTGGACTGGAATGGTAAGGTGGCAAGATAAACAACAACCTCCAAATGAGCTGTGGTGTTACATGAATGTTGCTCTGTATCAGTTGGATGTGTAAGTACACATGTTTTTACTTTCTCCTTTTCATTTATATTACGTTACTGCATGTAGTGGTTTTCCACAGCTTGTGTCCCAAGTGGCAAAAAAAAAAGAAGAAGAATCAGTTCTTGCCGGTTTTAAATGCAATATTATTTCTAATGCACTTTGGGTGTTTGATCACTTAAAACATCTGCACCAACATGGTATGAGAGGGAGCGTTTTATTCAGGAGGTATTTACATTTTGTGGTGCTATCTAATATTTGATTAAAAAAAGTTTGAAACGCTCACTTGAGGGACACAGGGTTGTTGTTTTTTTTGTTTTTGTTTTTTTTTGGGGGGGGGGGGGGGGTGCCTTTATTTGATAGGAACATGGATAGAGTAGAAAAATGTTGAGTAGGACATCGTGGCAAGCTATGCAGGAAAGAAGCCACAGGAGGACTATAGCCTCTGAACACGCGGCGCTACATAACCACTAGGCCATCAGCGCCCCGACGTTGGCTTGTTTATGTTGTTACTGGGTGTGTAACGATATCAAAAACTTAAGTGTCAAAATAACGTTTTGTTTTCATGAGGGGCTTTAAGGAACTTGAATATTTCTCGGTCAGACAGAGTGAATTTGTGGATTCATCACCAGGCAGTCATCTGAGACAAATCATTTTCTTCAATATAAAACAAAATAAAGAGAAATTGTGTCAACTACTGAGCTTTAGAGGTGCTACTGTAGGTTGTGGATTAGTTACCTTTATATAGAGCTACGTTAAGAATTTCCCTCCAATTGAAATCTCTGGAGCTCTAAATTGTATGTACAAACATTTTCTTATCTGGTGTCTGGCAAGACAGTTAACAATCTTCCCTGGATGCTTCCACCTCTAAACTGGGATTAAAGTTTTCCCTCATGTATATAACAATATTAAGATGCAACTGTTGATCTTGTGCTCTGCTCTGACTACAAATGATAAATCATATTATCACAATATGTTTTCTAGCTGTTGTCCTGTGGGCTGAAAAAAAGGTTCTGTTAACACCAGACGGGACAGTCTCAGTGTTTACACGTTTGTTGTTTAGATAAATGTCTAAAAGCATGAAGAACAAAACATTGTGTGTACGTTTACATAATGACATGGAGACAAACACGTGTTTAACAGAATGCTCAAACATGGTGAAAATATCTTCAGACGTTAGTCAGTTAGCTAGATCGTGTTTGGTGAAGAAATACCAAACAGCGTTGTACATTGCAACTAAACTAAGAATCTGTGCTAAAATAATCATGCAGGATAAATAAAACACACACAGCGTACATGTTTACACGACACACACACACACACACACACACATACACACACACACACACACACGCACACACACACACACACATATTGTATGAAGTTCACACCAGGAGAATCGGATATTAAAGATACCTCTCCCTGGTTTCATTATTGTATGATGTAAACATCAACAGTGAGTTTGTACGTTTGTTTTCTGACAGGCCGGTCTGCGTCATTCTGCCTTTATTATGTGAACAATAATGTACACTTACACACAAGCGCGCGCACACACACACACACACACACACACACACACACACACACACACACACACACACACACAAACAGAAGCACAAAACATCTTCAACTGAAAGGATGTTCGAATGTTAATTATTTTGTCATGCGGCTTCAAATTCTTTTTCTATTTAAGCTGATTGATCACAGACGGAGACACTTTTGTATTTCTCTTCTCTTTATAAAACACATCACTTCTGTTTGGGAGTACATTCATGATAAAAAAAATAAAATAATAACTCCTCAAGGAAGTGAGAAAGAATTGCATGTAATGAAACTTTTTGGAAAGAACATCGTTGTTTGTGTATGCCGTTTGATCAGTAATCTACACAATCATAGTACCGTAGGTTTTTTTTACTTCACACTGGGATGTCTGGTTTGTGTGCATGTAGAAGTTTGTGTTTGGAAAATAAATCATATACACAAAAAAATCTACACGAGCAAATGCAAATCCTACTCATAAACATCAGCAAACACTTTCATTCAAAAGTAATAAGAAGAATTACTTTTTATGACAGTAAAAGACAAAACAGTTGCCTTTAGCTTCCTGACCTAAGCAGCTGACCACATCGCTCGTCCTGTGTGTGTTCCTGATGTCTCACTGTATGCCTGCATTGACCGTTTGTACGCTTTGTTTTGACACTGAGTTCCACTTGTTTGCATTGTATGTAGTAGAGGAGGCATTGAAGGGGGGAAAAACAAATTATTATTGAAATTTGATCCTGTTTTTACTGTTGTTTTTACACTAAAAATGATTCAATTATATAGACATGTTGATTTCATCCCTATTAAAAATGTTTCTTTCCTTTTAATTGAGCTGCTTCTTCGTCGTCGTCTTTGTGTCGCTTTCAGGAATACTGTTACAAAGACGGCCAAAAGCATGTCCAGAGCGTAGTGTAAAAAAAATGTCAAGGAAGAATGTGCGACATTTTACACAAAGATCAAGTATATCCTGTGTACATGTGTGAGTCATGACTGTAGACAATGAGTGAGAAGCGCGAGTCCCTCTGGCTGTGTTGTTGTTTGAGCTTTGTTTACATGGACGTGACGGCCTTGCGTATAAAGCTGTTTCAGTCAACAACTAGAGAAAAGAAGTATAACAAACTGTAGTCTACTCACTGCTTATTTGAATGTCACATAAGCGTGTTTAGATTACGGTAATTCCATGTCAATTTATGTTCAATGTGAAGCTATGAGTTAACCAAAGTGTGCTAACATTAGCCTGCTAACACAACAATGAAGGCCACGGGCAATTGCAGCTCGAGCCAAGGACAATTTTGCCCGCCGCTTGTGCGTAAAGTATTCCATTTGAATACTCCTTTGTTAGACTGCAAGGGGAGGGGGGCTTGGAGCGGAGGCTTCAGTATGGCGGAGGTGCAGCCAAACAGCAGTTTGTTTTGGTTTCTTGCTGATGCTCAAGGGCGACATCTACTGGATCAAATAGTCGCACGTTCTTCCTTTGATAAAGATAGTTCAGGTTAAAAACAAAGGCTGTGATACCTCATGACCACTTATCAAATCTTTTGCTGAATATTATGTTCTACTTTGTAGACAAGGGCTTCTTCAAAAGTGTCTCATCTCTTTCTTTTGTTTACCTATTAGCCTCAAGCTAAAACTGTGTACCCAAGAATCTTTCCTTTACATTTTTACATTTCAAAAACACAAACAGTATTTCTAGTCCACACAATCCAACTCAGGAAGCTGTGATATAGTAGTCTCTGTGTGTCCCCGAGTTACACATCCGTGCTCTCTCTTTCAGCAGTGTTCCCAGCCTCCCAATGTTTTTTAGAGAGCAAGTTGTGTTCTGGTGCCATGACTTGACCAGTAGGGATGCGGTAAGCTGCTAAACTGCCAGTCAGCAGCAACATCAGTGTGGCTGTCAGAGTCGCTGCCCAACTGCACGCTGGAAGACCAACCTAGTGAGAGAGACTCAGTGAGGGTTTTAAATAATGAATAAGAAAGACTGTAAAGAGTCAGACAGTTTAAACAGACTTTTCTTTTCCAGCATCACATAACTTTTTCTGTTTTGTTTAAGAAGGGGAAAGATAGTAGCCAGACATTTGAGGGTAGAACTTCTATGTTTTAGAACATAAAATAACAAATAGGCTTCCCTTTCATTTCTCTGATGTGATATGATGTATGAGCACAAATCATAAACGTCACTGTAAGAACAGCTGGAGTGCAATATAGGCTTGAATGATTGTTTCAATGTAACAGCGATTTGCCTTGGATACCAAATTCCATAAAGATGCTGTTAATCAGTCTGAGATTGTCCTTGTTTAACCTTTGAATTGTTAAAGGAGGAAGCTCAAGAACGCAAAGACCCTAACATACAGTAGAAATGAACAAAAGCCATAGCAGCCTGAAAATAAATTCTTTTTTCGCTTGAATTCAGCTGCAGAAAGTGTAATGACATCTAACACAATAACGTTTCTAATTAGTTTAAACTTGATTCTAGTTCCTAGTATTTCAAAGCTCAATATTGCAAACAGCAACATGACTCTACACAGTGTAGGGAATGAAAGAAAAACAGATGCTAATGGAGTCATCCTGAGGTTTAAAGCTGTGTAGTGTTGCTTGCTTCATACACGATATATGTGTGAGGTGTGTTTACTTACAGATCCCAGCAGATTACCCAGAGCGATGTCAGCATATGCAGAGAGAAAAGCTGCAGGCAGAGGAGAAGTGTTACGGCTCAACATATGAATAAACTAGAGTCTAGCTACAGTTAATTTTGCCAGTAGACACACTTAGAGGTCCTATCAGGATTAATTCTCTTGAAGTTGGTAAATTGGGTCACTGCCAAAGTGGTAGAAAACTGAATTTATGGTACCCCGCAGCTTCAATTTAATTTAAGATGTGCTGTGTGGCTTAGTGCTCTGCACATCTTTTTGTGTCAGTTCGGCTGCATCTATGAATGAAAGCTCACCATAAGCAGGTTGAACAAGCTTATATTTTGTGTTAACCCTTGAGCGACACACGTTCGATACAGTGATTTGTGTAAAGCAAACAAACTTCAGGGTTAGTAGAAAAAACATCACGCAGAAAATTAAGATGAAGTATAGGCCTACAAATCTATTTTCTAAAAAGTTGGGACATTGTGTAAAATGTAAATAAAGAGAGAATGTAATGATTTGCAAAACATTAGAGTCCCATATTTAATAGAAAACATAACTGAGAAATCATATCAAATGTTGATATTTTGTATTTGATGCCAGAAAGCTGTTTAAGAAAACTTGGGACAGGGTCAAGTATTTACAGTCTATGGGAACAACATGCGGGAAAGGAGCCACAGGTCAATGAAGATGTTTTGTGCTTCTGTTTGTATGTGTGTGTGTGTGTGTGTGTGTGTGTGTGTGTGTGTGTGTGTGTGTGTGTGTGTGTGTGTGTGTGCTTGTATGTCACCGCTGGCGATGGCAAAGAGGTGAGTCCTCCAGCTAAAGGTGAAGAAGAGTCCTCCAACAGCCATGCAGACCAGAGCACCGTTAAACCCTGACAGACCAGAGTACAGCGAATCATGACACACTGCCATTGATAAACCTGTGACAGACAGAGAGAGAGAGAGAGAGAGAGAGAGAGAGAGAGAGAGAGAGAGAGAGAGAGAGAGCTGTACTGGAATGATCCACATGGAGGTGCCACACACACTGTTTTATTGTTTGGCTTTAGTTACAAAAAATGCATGAAACTGAAAAAGAAGATGAATAGTTTTTTCTTTCTTTTCTGACATCGTCACAAATAGAAGGAATATGAATGTCTGCTCCAAAAAGACCCTTAGGTTCATGCGTTAACATATCGTTGAATTACAGGTCTGAGAGTTTATTCGGATACTTAATCTGAGATCTAACTTCCTAAACATGCTGTATATGGCCCAGATTGATAGTTGACCTTTTTTTTCTCTTTTGTCACTGTGTCTGTCAACCTCCAAGTAAGCTTCATTCAGAATCTTTGCCTTGCTTGAGAATATAAAAAACAAACAAACATAACATCTGTTTTTGTGTTTCCCTTCCCTGATGTCAAGGATTCACACAGCTCTCTACAAATGACGTCTTTCTGTCTTTTCGACTAACCTGATCCTCATCCTTATCCCTATAATCTAACTGATAACAGGAGCATCGTATTTGTAGAGGAATAGTGAAATTAGGTTTTTTTTTAAACGATAGCTATATCATTTGAGTTTCTCCAGCCATTTACTGTACTGTTGCACATCTAAGTTGGAATAATTGTTTGGTTTCACTTGTGTCACTTTTGTTGTAATTGGATGTACATTATTTTTCTGAAACCGGCCTATATTTGAGGAAAACCAATTCTTACTAATTCCTTTTAACCCTGATTTAAACCACTGACCCTCAGGATCTGGAATTTCATGGGACAGAGTTTAAGCTTTTCTTCTTCTAATGTGATAAGACATTGCCTTTCATTACATCACCTCATAGAGTTGACCTACATTTAAAAAAATTCCAATAGCTATCTTTCATTCTTGTCGCCTCCCACACAGTCACACAAACATGATGGAGGCTCACCAGCCAGCGTTCCAGCTGTGGATCCTAGCAGAGCATGGAAAGCCAGCAGGGGGGAGTAGAGTAGAATAGCCACGAGGATAAGCAGAGAGGGCCCGACAGCTGCACAGGCATAAATCTGACCCACACCAAGTGGGATGCCACGCATTACCTGCAAGAGGGAGATATAGAGATGGATTTTGAAAAAGAGTTTACACCATGGAACATTTTTCAAATGAAAACTCACCAAACAGAATATGTGACTCTCGACTCTGTAAAACCATCAGATCTTTTTTTGTTCACCAAGTTAAACACATACAAAACACAGACACATGCTCACATTCACACATTCACAGCTTTCCCAACAGTCAGTGCTAAGTGAGGAGTTTCCATGGTGATGTAATTGGTTCACCTGCCAGTCGCTGATACTTACTGTACAAGTCAAAAATGGTCTTTAATTATATTGCCTTTGCAAATACTCATCATGTGAGTGTGTGTGTGTCTTTACAGTGTTGTGCTTGTGCAGCCAGAGAACCATCCAGAGTGAAAGCTTAAGACATTAAATATAAATAGGACTGACGTCATTGCATCTCTGGAGAGTACGAGAGGAAAGATGAGAGAAGGACAGAGGGCAGGAGAAAACAGCATTCGTAAGAAGAAAAGGAAGAAGAAAAGCAAGACGTTAAACATTGTATTGAAGGAGGAAAATAGAAGAGAAGGAAAAAAACAGGTGAACAAAGGGATGAGATCTGTTTGAAAAGGCTGGAAGACATTTGTGACGCTTCATGTAGAAGGCAGGAAAGGCATAGCAGAGCAGAGAAATGGTTGGAGAGCACTTGAGAACAGAAAGATTTAGAGCTTTCAGATTTTAGGAGGGAATTTAAGAAATGAAAAGGACGCCATTCACAACAAGAGATGCAGACTGAGGAAAAAAGGAGGGACAAGATGTGAGTTGACAGATACTAAAGAAGAAGGATGATAAAATATTACCTGCAACTTCTGTTAGTCTTCTCTATCAGATAGCATTTCAAGATGCTATCTTAACAGGACTACAGTAGGTCTACATCAATCAACCAATCATTTTTGCTTTAAATTACAACAAATCACAAAGAAAGGTAAGACTTGACATTAGAAAATAGAGCAGGTCAAGATAGATAGGGTAGGCTATTTTTACAGAGACGCAATTATTTCTCAATTTGAAAAAGCGTGTTCCTTTTTACAGATTGAAACACTGGACTGTAGTGGGCCAGCCAATCGCCTCGATTGGTTCGGTTAAGAGAGACAGAGTGCAGTGTTGTCTCCATCTTCAGTATTATGTTTCAAGTTGGGTTTTCCTGGAATAAATAATTCAGCAAGGTCATACAGGACAGAGAAATCCATGTGTTTTCCCAGAACATATCAGTGATATGGTAAAAAAAAAAAAAAAAAAAAAGCACTGCATTCGCTATTTAGTTTGCTGTTTGTTGTCTGGTGCTCGGCAGCTAAAAACTTCACCCATGAAACATCTAAATGAAAATGGACCTAATGCGTAACGCCTTTTTAGATCAAATTTGAAGATTAAAATTCAGTCACTCTTCAGACGTCAAAATGCCGGCAGGCACACAGAGATCAAAAGCCAACTGCAGCTGCTAGCAAGAGTCAGATTCATCTACCAAAGCTTTTCAAACAGCGTCACTATTTCATTAATATTCACGGGTCAGTTCACACGTGTTTGTCTTTACAAAGCAACAGCTTGCATCCTAATTAACTGGTCTTTAGTAGCAAACAGATTTGTGGTTTTATTGCTGTTGGTTTGTTTGTTTTTTTCCCCCTGGCTATACAAAGGTCACAGCAGCTTAAAATCCCCTCAACGTTCCCAGAAACCAGCCAATGACACACAATATTCTACCTTGCACTATAGCCTACACAAAGTGAGTATTGTACTCAATCACACAGAAACTTCCCCAAAAAACTTGAACACTTTATCTTTGGTGCACCAGCTTCATCTACATTGTTCACTAAAACAGTTGATGTTGATTATAATTTCTGAACAGGAGCTCTAGCAGGCTCTGTTGCTAAGTAACCGGTGAGTCATGAGAGGCTGAGCTGATACTTAATGTGTTCCTGGGAGCTACTTTGCTGTGGACACCAGACTGAAACCTCTTTTTCTGCTTTTATAATGTTATACAGTTTCGTTCAGCAGACACTTTTGTCTGAAGGGACATACATCTAAGAGTAAGTAAAACCCTGAGGATATGGACAGGAGGAAACAGCGTTAGTAAGTGCCAACAAACGGCTTCAAGATCTGATGCAGGTGGGATCAGACACGGCTTTAAAATATCTCTGAAATCTCCATCATATATTTTGCGCCTGTTTGTAATTATCCGACTTGATGGGCAGTGTCTGTTCAATCTTCACTGCAAATGTGACTCATACAGACACACTTAGTCTGTAAGTACCAGTAGTTGTCCAATCCAAACTTTAGATTTACTGCTGGCTACTTTCTCACTAAAAGGAGTTAAAACTCGCTGGCTCATAATGGTATATGTGCCATAGCTACTTGTTAAGGCTTGTCAAATCTTGTTCCTCCCAGGGTCTCACGTTTACTTGTCATTCTTTTTGCCTTACCTCTACAGCAACAAGCTGGGTGCCATTGGGATCCAGCACTCCTGGAGCTGGAGCTGGGTGGTGCGGGAAGTAGGGGTTATTTGGGCCAGTACAAAGGAGGTAGAGGACAATGATGGTGTTGAAGGGAAACACAGAGACAGGCAAGTCCCAGCGGTCCAACACTGAGGAGAAACCACTGTACAAAAAGACACTGGAGATGGGGATGGGGATGGGGGATGGATAAGAGAAGGGAGGGTGGAATCATCTTTTTGTAATAGACAGACATTCACTACTTGCAAAATGACCAAAACGCAGCCTTATGCCAAACTAGCTGCTCGTTGAAGTCCAGCTGGCTGCTTAATTATATGCAATGTTTGGTTCTGATAAAATATTTTTCATAAAAGAAGTTGTGAATCATACTCTTTCAACATACACTGTAAAAAAAACTGCTGTGAAATTCACAGTAATTACCTGGCAGCAATTGACAAGTAACTTACTGTAAAATGATTTACAGCTGAGTGATTTTTACTGTGACTTCTACATTATTGTGTGTATTACTGTGTTTTCAGACCTATTACACAGTACCACACTGTAAACATATTCACAGTAATTAACAGGGCAGTAACACAGTAAATTAATGTGGATTTCACAGCCATTTGTTAGAGTGCATGCTTGACAAAAATGGCTTCTCCTATGCATCTGTCATGACCTCCTCTACCTCCAATCCGTCATGGCTCTTAATGAATAAGTGTGTGTGCTCAGCTGAGAGGTTTTGTGTCCTGCCAAATATTTGAAAATATAAGTAAGTAAAGGATGATGAACACATAATGATTACACACACATGTGCATCCTTATCAAACAGGGTACGTTGGGAAAACACTGGAGGCACTAACATAATGAGTGTGCATGAACTATTAATGAGTCCATTGAACGCTTAGCATTCCCTATAAGCTCTACATCGATGTTTTTGGCCTGATAAACAGATAAATTGACGGATTATGTTAATTTGAGTTGGCCTTAATTGCACAGAGCCCATCTGATGCATTGCAAACTAAAACTAAAACCCAGCTTTTTTCATATTCAGATTCAGAGAACTTCATTAATCCCAGAAGGGCAATTCAGTTTTACAGCCTACCCAGTCATTAAAAGAAGCCAAGACAACATAAAGGACAACAAACACAGTTCCCAGCAGCATTGGACAATTACGTTCACAGTATTCAATACAAAGATACATGAATGAATGGACCTGACAGGTTACCTAAATGTTCAGTAAGAGTCCAGTGGGATAAGGGATACAAACGTTGGATCTGTTGGTTCTCCTTGGAGGGGCAAGATAGCACCGTCCAGAGGGCTTTAAAGAAAAGACAGATGAAAGAATGTGTCCAGGTTGGTTTAAGATTCCTTTTTGCTTTCTGGACCACACGCTCCTTCCAAAGAGAGCTCAAGTCTTTCAGCTGGACTCCAGCGATCTTTGAGCAGACTTTTACAACGTGGTTCAAACTGTTTTAGTCCTTCACAGACAACCGGTTAAACCAACAGATAAAAGAAAATTTTAAGACTTTTGATAAAAGAATGATTAAAAACTAAATGCTTCCAGAAACACTGAGAGAGATCAGCCTCCGCATCAAATGAATTCTCTGTTGACCCCTTTTTAATAATTGACTCAGTGGTTTCAGAAAACTTGAGTTCAGAATGGATCACTGTTCCAAGGGATTTATATGAGTCAACTATTGGACATTTTCACCGTGGATAGTGCTCGCTTTGGGGTTATACCAGGTCTTCTTGAATACCAATTTGTTGGCTTTGACATTAATATGAAGTTGACGAAGAGGCACCATGGCCTGACTCTGAGCCCTGAAGGAGTGACAGCAGAACAGTGTCATCAGAGAACTTGACCAGATATATCCCCTCTTGTAAAGTTCTGTCTGTGTACATGATAAAAAGCAGGGGGGAAAGGACACAGCCCTGAGGGGAACCGGTGTTTGACATTATAATCTTGGACATGTGACCATTCATGAAAACCTGCTGAACTCTGTCTGTTAAAAAGTTTAGAAGCAACATTCAAATCTGACCAGGCAATTTAAAATGAGAGGATAGTCTCTCAATTCTCCCTCTCCAGCTGCCAGACCAACTTCCATAATATGGTCTGCATCGGGACTTGAGTCGGTGACCCTCCAGTTCCCATCCCAAGTCCCTACGGACTGAGCTACTGCCGCCCCTGTGGTAAAGAGTTGGGCTTGCGTGCATGTGTGTTTCTTACCATGTAGCTGAGCCCAAGCAGGCAGGCAGCAACAGCCACCAGTACCAGTCTCCAGCAGAGCTAAACACTCCCATCAGCAGCGACACCAACATGCCGTTAAAACCATGGAGGCCTCCAGATATCTCAGCACTACAAGCACAAGAAAACACAGAAAGCAAAAATCATACATCAAATCTTTGTCTTGTTTAGTCTATTCTGAAGGCAAAAGAAAGGCTTTTGTCCTACAGTGAAACGTAAACTAGAAGCTTTTTATGGTTTTTTGTGCAACAAGCTGTTAGGTATTGATGAACAGACGCCCCGTGGTAACACAAAACGTATTCAACACGACATTAAAACACAAAGAGCCTCATTTTAGCTAGAAATATTCACTTGAAATAAGGCTTGCCTCTTGTAGTATTTTACCACATGGGGCATAGCTAATGATTCAGAACTTAAATAAAGAGTTGATTTGTCGTGAGTGAAGGTGAATGAAGGTCATTCAGTCATGAAGCTGTTTCTCTCCTGATGTGTGGAGTACATCTAAAGCTGTGGATCACCTTTAGCTATGCAATTCAAGTTTGTGTTATAATATTTGGCTTCAAAGTGTTCGACTTATTTATGAATTGAGGTTTTAATGAACTTTTCTATGTTGCCTAGTTTTAAATTTCAAGATCATTAAATATTTAGAAAACAATCGTGGACTTTACTGATCCTCTAAGAACTTGAATCATTTGACCTGTCCTGGCCTATGATGACAGCTGTAAGGGTAGAGGCCAGTACTCCCAGTGTTCCCAGCAGGCCCTGCCAGGGGGAGGCCAAGAACAGTGCAGCCAAGATGAGAGCACCACTCAGCGGGTTGTTGGCTAGGGTCACCCTGGACACCCCTCTCAGACTCCACACCACCAGCTGCAGCCCAATTAACTTGTCTGAGGACACAGAAAGTTCACATTTGACACATTTTTCTTGACAGCAACCCCCCCAACAAAATATTTGAAGGATTAAAATCTCCAGGTTTTCAAGGCAAACTCAAAATGCGATGTTTGATGTTTGATGTTTGATGTTTGATGTTTGAGGACAATTGCTCTACTTCACAATGATAATTGTGTGATTGTTATATAAGCATATCTTTATTGCTGTAAGCATATATTACCCTCATCTTTTTTTATACCACAGTTTACCAAACGTTAAGATATGACGGACTTCCTCTTAACAAGTTTTGCTATCATTAACATCATGAGAAGATTTCAGCATGCACATTTCATCTATATTACGTTTTATACATTTTGTGGGAAGGTTAGAAGTGAATTGTGAGGGTTTTCCTACCTTGCATAAACGCAACCAAGTGCTCCATGTCCCCAGTACACGACAAGAGAGCATTCAGCACACGCCGGCCGAGGCTGGCACGGCTCTTGCTGGCCTCCGCCGTCTCTGTTTTTGTATCCTTCCACATCAGTGCAGCTGAACGACAGACAGTTAATGTTGGAAAAAACTTTGTTGCTTCTTTGTTTTTTTTTGCTCCAGTGTTTGTTCTCCTGTTCCTTCCTCTTCAGCTTCGTTCCATCCCTTCTCTGAGTTTTTCCTCCCCCCCCTCCCTCTCTTTCCTCATCAGCAAGGAGGGGATGTGGTTTAACAGCATTGACTAAGAAACTGTTGGACTGGGTAACACATTCACTCCAGTTCAGACAAGCCAGAAGACAATATAAGTTTAACCCAATGTTCAATCTTTAACCTAAAGTTTGTCCAACAAAGCTGCTTATCTACTTTTGATTGCAGCAAGAGGATATACATTTTTGTTTATTTGAAAAGCCTTCAGTGGTCTTTTTTTTTAGCTGTAATAAATAACCAAGCTATCTTTGTAGCTTGATTTTCTTTTAAAGGTAAAGGTCAATAGTTTCATCTTTAGTGTTTGATTAAAATAAGTTTTTAACAAACTGTTTGCAGGGTTTTTTGAGGGGTTTTCTGTTTATATAATTTCATTTTGAAAAGCTGGAGAGAGCACTGTGGGTGGAGAAAGGACTATTGTAGGTGTCTGTGTGCATAAGTACCTGCAACTGTCCCTCTTGGCATCACCTACTCTAAATTGACGTTTCCACTGTCAAAAGTTGGGAATGGTACCAAAATAACCGATCCTCACCGGCCCTTCTGTTGGGGTGCCAAGCGTACCAATCCAACCGTAAAGGGTGGAGCTAGACTCACTGCAGTTGGCTGTGGAAACACAAGCAAGATTAAAGGGTTAACCGTACCAAACTGTACTAAAACCAAACAAGACTGCTCGGTGGAAAAGTGGGCCTTAACTCTAACCTTAACTCTGAATGATTTTATTTAACAATAGAGCACCGGCTGTCTCACCTGCACATTGGTCTGGTTACCCTAGATTTTATCCAAAAATGTAATTCAGCATACAAACTGCATTGTGAGGGAAACGGTATTGTATGTGGTGCACTGATGTTTTATCGTTTTGTTTAGTGGTATGAGAATACCGACTCAGTTGATATGCCTTGACATGAAGTCACTGCACACTTTTTCTAATCTGTCTGTGTCTAAGAGGAAAGTCGTGTTTTTATTTAAAAACGCCTGAATTTGAATTTGCGGAGTTAGGGTTTTCTGGCACAACTTCACCAACTACCAAGATGCTTGAAGAGGTCAAAAAGCTCCAGCAACACGTGTAGTATGAAGATGGACTTTAATAACTTTATTAGACTGAGGCGTTTCGGCTTGTGGTCTTGATCAGGGTCATGGTGATGGAAGTTTTGACGACCCTGAAGTTGAATTTGGACCTGCAAACTGATAGAATAAAGATGGCTGTATCTCAGGAGAGCATGCAAGCAAGCTTTTTCAGATTTTAGAAAACGTTGGTATGTTCCCGACAAAAATAATACTTTAAATTAATTTGCGCCGCCCAACACACGCTTTTGAAAGGTTTCAGAAGGTAAGAGTTTGGGCACAGGGGAGCAGTAGACCCCTTCTCAAACGCAGGACACCATTTATCAACAATGTGTCATTCCCCTCGTTGTCTGATACAGACTCACTAAGCACATTTTCGTGTTAGCATGAGATGCAGCAGAGTAAACCCATTGGATGCTAAGAGCAACTGTTCTGTCCAGTCTTTCATGCAGATACTGATCCGACCATGGCGCCACAAGATTCTTTAAGCATCAGACAAGTTGGAGAGGTTCGATAGTCTTTAAAAATGATCAGTCCATTTTCTGAGGCATTCTGAGACTCAACATGTTGATATGAAGTCCTTGATCTTGTAATTGTCTGTTATTGACTTTATGTCAGCTGTTTGGTCCAGGGCAGTGAAAACAGCTATTTCAAATCAAAGCTTGACATGGAGTTTGAGACGCTTTTCACCCCCTTTTTCCTGACTTTCATTTTAAAATCATCTCTAGTGCTGAATAGTGGACATCCATGCAGGAAGGGACATACAACTCATTCAATGCAATTCATATTTCTCTTGAACTTTCAGTGTCTGCTTGCAAAAGCTGTGTCACACCCTGTGAAGCACAAAGGTCTGAGAGCCCCTTCAACACTGCAAAAAGCATAAATCTCTCTGTGTTCTTTGTATTCTGTATCATATCTTTAGACCGCTTTTATATCCTAATCTTATTCTATTTAAGTTCCCTGTCAGCAGGAGCACTGCTGTTTTTATAGCCGTTTACTTTTTTTTTTGCTCTACTTCTATGCTAGTTGAAACACCAAGTCAGATTCCTTGTATGTGCAACCTTGGCAATAAGACCGATTCTGATTCTGACTCTGTCTGATTCTAATTGAAATGATAGTTTCTCATTGGCTGTCTTTATAATGTTAGTGTAGAAAGCACAGTCCACATTGATCAATAATCTTGTAAAAAGGTGTTTTATTGAGTTGAGGGCTATAACAAATAGATTTAAATCCTTTCTCTCGTGCCTGATAAAGGAGTGAAGTGTCATCCTTGAGAGACAAATCCAATGAAAGTGAATAGTTATTTGTAGGTCATCAATCACTCAGAAAGCTTTGTATTGATTAGCAGTGACCATCCCCTCAACAAGGGAACAAGTGGACTCTCATTTAAAGGCTCCCAAACAGCAGCCACAAAATCCCCTTTCTGCAGGTGTTACGTTCTCTGGGTTTCTTTTAATTCTCCATCAGTCAACAATGAATGCTACAGCATGATTTGTAGTGCATTATAGTATCTACTCACTCACAACATATTGCATTATCTTATGTCTCTCCTTAAAAATGTATAAATGCATAACCATCCCCTCACAGCTTATGCTCCATGACAATTTCTTCACATCTGTGATGAACTGTTAAGTTTGCAATGGCCTAACCTCGCTTCTTCCCTGCAGTGGATTACCATTTAATCAGCAGCAGCTGACAAAGACAAGTGATCATTACAGAGGCTTAGACTTAATGATTACCTCTGTAAATAAATGTTTGTCTTACTGCGCCCTATGTTTGTGTAATGCTCCCTTTGTCCTTAAGGGTTGGCCATTAATATAGTAAATAGTAAGACTCCATATCTTATACGGTCCATCCCAGCAGATGTATTCAAGTTTCAACCTTATTGCAGTGCATTAAATGGTAGCCTCTGTTTGGTGTCATGTTCTCACAGCTTTTGACAAGTCGTTGTGATAGCATTTGCTGAACTGTATAACAAACTGCAGTCTGTCTCTGTTGTTGTCAGATGTACTTTCCATCATGTTTTTGAAAGAGTGAAAGAAAGGCTTGTTCTTGTCAAGGGTGTCGAGCTTCCATGTGGTATTGAGGACTTAAGCTGCTGTTTCACAAGAATCCTTGTCGGATCATTTTGGTTCTCCAACAGTTTGGTCATGTCGTTTTCCTGCGCTGTAATGGGTGTGGAAGGAAGAGTTGAGTCTGCTCTACCAGGAAGAGTTGGGTATGTGTCTTGGGCTGATCTGTCGAATGAGTGAGGAATCAAAGAAGGTAGGACAGAGGGAGTTCTGGCATTTACACAGTCTTTGCTGCGCTTAATGCTCTCAAAGTCCTCCTGCGTCACATTCGCAGCACGTCATTGACGAATTGAAGTGGCAAAAAACCTCAAAAATCAGGTCTGTCCAGTAGCCTCTCCAGTATCTTCTTGTATTTACCAAAGGGAAAAAACAGGATCAGTTCATCACACGCGAACACTTGATCCAAAAATAAATTCAGTGAGAGTTGATGTTCAACGTTTCTGGTTGTTTATTGCAAAAAAAAAAATGTAAATGAAAAAACACATGAAGTGGCTCAAAATACCTAAATATATGTAACAGAAATGCCTCTCATTGACGTCAATGACGTATGCAGTGTGAGCCGTCTCACAGGTGCGCTCTGCACACTAATTAATCGAGTTGTGCATCACCACCTGCGGAGGGAGCACATCAAATATTAAAAACAAAAAAAAGCAGGAAAAATGAGTATTTGATGCGAATAAAATACACCAAAATGCAGCTCCTACATCAAGCTTCAGTCTTGTACACCCCTCTGTAAGCAGCTTCAGTGCATATTTCACATTCTGTTTTTGCCTGTTGGTCTCTTTCTTTCTCCGCCCAACCACTTGGATGATTTGTTTGTTTGTCATACAAACCAGGAGAGACCCCTGACCAAGCCAACAAGAACTGCCCGGCCTTTGGTTTATTGACCTAGACATAGAGAAATCCATGTCACCTGCTAAGTCTACAGAATAGGAGGCGGAGGAGGATGGGTTAATGATGTCAGAGTGGGAGCTGAAAACCGATTGGTGTGGCCGACTTGTCTCTTTTAGTGTCTACCCACATCTGTTCCCCTGCTCCATTAATCTTCTGCCCAGCATTCCTCCTCCTTCTCTTTCAACTTTTTTTTTCTTCAATCTATTAACCTCCCTCTTTGTCTCTCATGAGCTCCACCGCCCCCCTACCCTGGAACCACTACTGCACCCTGTTGCCATGACAGCAATATCAAGTCAAGGGCTCAGTAAACCAGCGTTTAACCTTTTGTCAGTGTGTGACACAAACAGACTCCAATCCCCAGGTTTGTGGTGGCTTAAAAAGGCTCTGTCTTGTAAACCCAACAGGAACTTGTTGTCAATCTATTCCATCTTCTCAGGGTAAGGCACCTGTGGCCTCCATGCTGTTGCTATGGCAACCTAAATAGATCCTTGATTCTCCATTGGTTGGAATGCCCCATGTTCTTTCTTGATTGGCCGGAGGGGCGAAGGATGAAATATCTCTACATTTAGTTGGGTTGGAACTGGCTGGAGAGTTTTTCATTTTTATTTTCTAACAATGCTGCAATACATCCTTAAAAAAAATCAGTTTGAACATTTCTTCAATGAATTATTTTTTTGAATGTATTGTTTAAGCTGCCTTTACAACGGTCCATGTGAGAAAAGCACAGATCAAAGGTTTGCAGAGAGTTTCCCAAAGTGAGGACCAGACAGGGACACATGTTAAAGGGACAGATGGATGCATGTGTTCTGAGAAACTCATTGAGAAGAGTGATGTCGGTGTATGTGTGTGAAATATTCTAAGGACTACTTTTGCAGCCACAGAGAGTTAATGAGCTTTGCATATAAATGAAGGGGTATGTTAAAATATGTCGAAATAACTCCAGGAGGTCACCCACAGGCAATTGTGGATTACCGCATGGGCCTACCGGGCCCAGGCCCAGGGGCCCAAGGGCTCAGGGGGCCCCTCAGCCAGAGCTTCTGTGTGAAGTCGCTGTTACTTTTAATGTTGCATAGTCGAAGGGCTCAGTCCGTCTATGCACAGAGGCTGTATATCTATTATATGTGGTTACTGAGAGAGAGTTCTTATTTATCTTCATGTTTGATTGTTTTTTCTTTTTGATCTGGAAAAAAAACTGAAGGGAACTAAACGACGGGCCGGGATGCTGAGCCAATCGTTCTCGGTCACTGAACCACTTAGCTTGTATTAAATTTTGCTATTCAACGATGACTTCATCCTGGAGCACTTAGCCACTCAGGCGTTATCATGTGGCCTGATGATGTCATCCCCAGGGGGCTCCATGCACTGACTTTGCTGTAGCATTTTAGCTTTTTGATTATGTTTTTAAACCATAGATATATAGATAGCATGGAGTTATTAGATGTAACTATAAAAAAAAAGCTTAACCTTATTCTATTAATCCTTAGAGCTAAATTGCTTCTGGTAGTACCAGCAATGACTTCATTACAAGTAAACACAAACACAATATCTCATTCCTTGTGAAATAAAGACGTCAAACTCGGGGGGGTTTTTCTCAGAATTTGCCATATTTTATAGTAAGGTACATACATTTATACTTCAGCTGTCTTTGTGCTCACAGTAAGGGGGACAAAACACCTACAGTAAACATTATGTGGCTCACACCGCTTCAGAGCTAACAAACACTCACATGCATCCATACACTCAAACTGTTGCATCAGCACAAGCACTTGCGTATTGAAACACAGACACTCTCTCTCTCTCTCTCTCTCTCTCTCTCTCTCTCTCTCACACACACACACACACACACACACACACACACACACACACACACACACACACACACACACATATGAAACCACAGTTCACTGTCTTCAGTGTACTCTACCTGTTCCTGTATTTTCTCAAACCACCTAATTTAGGCTCGCACTTAAGTAATGATATATGAAATACCACTTATGACTACAAAACATTTTTGACAAATAAACTCTGAGTAAAAAAAAAATGTACATAAAAACATCCTACTTCTTTACGAAGAAATCATTTTTGTTATAAAATAAACTTTAATAATACACATTTTACAGCATTATCGGATGTGGTTCATTCTGCTTTTCATACAATGGACTAGGTTACTATTCAGAGAAGGAAGAGCTGAAGAAAGAGAAGGAGAAAGCAATATAGTGACATTGTAGACATTCTGCACTCCGCACAGTTTAAGTGACGATTGGCTGTTTCAGTGGAGATTATGTTGGATGTTACCGGATGATTTTCAGTGACAGTCTTTGGGATCATTTAAAAGCTCCAGGGTTTCCTTTGTCATGCTCCGCTATCCCAGCTTCCCCCCAGTAACTTCAAAGATAAGTGATTGAAAGAAGTAGTTTGAATGATGAAATGTCTTCTAATGACACCCCCCAGAAGCAAACACACATACGCGCGCGCACACACACACACACACACACACACACACACACACACACTCGCACCCTACACACACGACATCAATGTCCCTCCGCCCCTGTTTTACATTCACCCTCACTTAAAGTCCATTGGGTATTGACAAACTTTACATTGAATCTCTCACATTCTTGTTCCATCCCTCTCGAGGTTGGACCAGATAAGTTATCGATAAAGGTATCAGACAACACTACGCGGTTCTAATCCTCGGACAAGGCGTGCCACTTGGCAATCTGGCGACGCGGATGGTCGCAGATCTCCCTCCAGTGCTCACCTGGGGTGCCCACCACTGATGTGCCCAGCACCAGGCGCCCGAGGGTGGTGTTGGCAGAGCGCGAGTTACCTGTGTCTGAGTCAATCAGCAGCAGCTCCACACTGGTGTCCATCAGGCCCTCGTCCGAGGGCAGATCAAACACAAAGAGCTCATTAAAGACCGGGTTTGGTGAACACTTCTTCTGATGGGTCTTCTTCTTGCACACACGTTTCTTCCCATGGTACATGTTGATCTTGACATATGGATCTTAAAATTAAGAATGAGGAAAAAAAGAGAATCAAGGGAAGGCAAAAAAAAAAGGGGATTGGGATGTGAATATCCACCCTTGCAGTGTTTGCAGAGTGACACACTATTCCTAAGCCAGATCAATACTAAAATCAATGCAGCGGAAATGATGGATGTTTGTGAAAAGAAGTGTTTATGTGTGTGCGTCTGAGGGAGTGTGTGCGTTTGTGTAAGTGCTTGTCACTAAAGTGGTCTCTATGATCTCCTGATCAGATTACTTTAGTGCAGTGGCTGAGTCATTATGGAAACATTCATAGCATCCAAAGCAGTTTTGGCTGGATGGCAGGACAAAGGGACTTTTAGTATTATTCTGGTAAGAGAGTTTCTGACCAAATGAATGTTTTTTCTTTTGTCTGTGAAAGCGTAAATTCTATTGATCGCATCTAGAAAGATTCAGTTTAAAGTGGACGTACCTGTGGGTCCATTGTTTTCAGTCTTGGGCAGATGGCGAGCTTTTAGTACAACCACAGTCAGAGTGTTAGTGGTGGACTGGTAACACAGGGAGAGCAGTAATTCACCATGGCCGGATGATTTCTGTGAAGAGATAGGAGCCGAATGAATGTTTGAGAGGTGGAAACATATTGATGGCAGTATATCAGACATTTTGTATTTTTCAAGAAGGTGTATGTTTTTGCCACACCTTTCCATCATGGCTGAACATGTTTCACTTGGAGTAGTAAATGGACTACTTATACAGAACCTATTTTAGTCTTCTGACCACTCAAAGTGCTTTTAGACTACATGTCACATTCACCCTTGTCACACACTACACCGATGGCTATGCTACTCATGACCAATTTGGAGTTTAGTGGCTACAGGTGCCTTCCCCTAACAAGGTGGAAAAGTGGACCAAAGCACCAACTTTCTCATGGAGAGACAACCGACTCTACCACTGAGCCACAGCCGCCCCAAAGCTCACAGCATCTGGTATTCTGAGGCAGTCTTCAATCCAAGAACTCAGCAGGCCTGACCCTACTTAGCTTCTGAAATTGGGTGCTTTCAAGGTGGTGGTATGGCTATAAGTGATTACACATGTCTCATAGGGTTTCAGTGTTGACAAATCCATGTAATAATTGATGAACTAGTCAATGAAAGCTACAATCTACAATGTTGTGCTGACACCAGACGCTTCTTGTACTGAAATTGGTGGTCTATAAATGGCTGTCGACTAAATGAGCAGCCTGTTAACGGGGAAAGTTCTCATGACTGGCACACATACATATATTAATTGAGAAGCTCCCTAGCTTTCTGTGTGTCATATCATTTGTGATGAACCATTTTTGGCACATCTACACACCCATGTTTGTGTCCACACACCCTAGAGAATTTGAAGCCTTGGGTTAGCTGTGATCACACCTTACTAGATGTCATGTCACACCTTCAGATGTCTCAACTCATGGACGCCAAGAACTGCAGAAAAAAACAATGTCTGCTCCTGACCCTGGCATTCAAGGCGGCAAATCTGCCTGCAACATGTCGTTTCGATTCCATGAACTGCAGACGGCTTACACATGCGTACACACATACATAATCACACACATACACATACCCACAGAGCAAAAGAGAGCCAACACCCTTTTTGTTAAAGTCTTTGTTGTCATACATTTAAAAAAAGTAGTTTTGCCCTATTTTTGAGTACATGAACTGATTCTCTAGTTCCACTATTTTACCTTAAAAGACAACTTTAGTACAGATGATTCACAGCAGATTACTGCCGAAGAAGACAGAGCTTTTTTTTTATATAAACTTGCAAACATCAAATTACAAAGAGAATCCCAAAGAAGAATCTCAATGCAAAGCAGTAAAATAGATTCTGAATTACTTTGTTTTGATTGATAGCACCAAAAAAGGCCAGGAGACGCTTTCCGACAGTGGAAGTCTATGTGATGAAATGTCTTTCCTACAAAAGAAAAACAACATACTGGTTGGAAGAGCTACAGCCCATTCGTGTTCCTCACAGTTGCCAGGAACAGCCAGTCCTTAGCAAACGTCTTGTGATCACCAGGCAACAGACCCATAATGGTGTTGTGTGAATATCACTCAGAAGGTAATTTCCTAGTCCCTTTCATCAAAATTGCCGGCATTAATGTTTTAATACCCAAATGATGTTACGATGTTAAGATCATCTCGAAATCTAACACTAACAAAATCACAACATTGAGTGCACTACGCTCTGCTCAGAAGCAGATATTTTTTGAGATTAATCGTGTCATTTGGCATAAATTATGTATTTTAAGGATCTAAGATTATAAGTACTTCTGGAATAATCATAAATTATAAAGCAAAAGCTGCAAATAAAAAGGGTTTCACAAACCCCAAGGCATATTGAAAGCAGTCAGCTGAAGAACACCACAAAGACCGCAGTATCAGTTTTCAGATCCATGATGGTGAATCAGATCTTTAATGTCTCCACAGAGAGGCACACTTCCTTTCTGGCTTCTCCATTACTTTAGTTTAATATATAAACGGCTGGTAACGCCCATTACCGCTAGGCACGAGTTAGCACCGTTTACTTTTGTAAATGTGCAATATGAAATGGAGCCATCAGATAGTCTGTTCTGCAGAATGTGCTCTGGCTTCATTGACACACTACTGTCACAACATGTTGACTTCAGCATTGATGTGTTTGTACAGTTTCACAGGAAGTCAACCAGAATGTTCACAGAGCTATATGAAGTATGAAAACGTTTGTCTTGGCTCACTGCATCTTAGTATCTCTAACCCTGAGAAGGAGAGCACAGGTTAAGAACTTGTAAAACGTAACTAGATGCAGACCCCAAGTTGCTCTCGCCGAAGCATTTTGGGGTTAAGTGTCTTGCCCAAAGAAATGTCAACATGTGGTTGGAGGAGCTGGGGATCAAACACCTGACCTTCCTGTTGAGAGACGACAGATTCTACCACTGAGTCACAGCCACCACTGGTGACTGCTGTTATAATTAGGAGTATGATGACTCATGGAACTGTTATTTTTTGGTATTGTCATCATTTGCCTTTATGGATAGAACAGCTAAAGACAGACTGGAAACATAAGGAGGAAGCGGGGTGGGGTAGACTGGCTGATGTTCCAGATCTTACCTTGACATTCCTCTTGATGATCTCACGGCTCATCAGGACTCGCCCCTCTGTCAAGTCAATCCCAGACAAGGGTACAAGTGTCTCTCCAATGACCTCATCGCGGGAGAACCTATCAAAGCTCAGCACCATGAAGTGAAGGGCCAACTCTGACACTCTGGCAAGTGGGATCCCATAAAAGCTGAAGGTCTCATCGAAGGCAGGGTCGAGGGTCTTCCTCAGCACTCTGGTCTTCACCCGGTGCTTTTTTTCCGGCAGCAGTGTCAGCTTGATGTAGGGGTCAGAGGTCAGTGACTGCTCATCGGTTGGGGTAAGGCCATGGGCTTCCTGAATAAAAATTTAAAATAAGGCAAAACTGTGTGAGACAACTTTCTACCACAGAATGATATCATTGACACCAGCACAAACACATACATACCTTGATATGGACAACAAATGCCTTCTTCTCTGGCTGGTATTCCAGGGAGAAATGGAGAGTTCCCAGCCCACCCTCCTTCTCCTCTCCCTGGGGCTTGTCAACAGCAGGGGTGGGTGCCTGGCTTGAGAGGGTGCTGGATGGTGTAGGGAGGTCATTGTGGTCAATCATACCAGGCTGGGTGAACCCTGCATGAGGAGAGGGCAGCTCCAAGTCTGGGGAGCTTCGCACCTTCTGGTGGTGGTGGTGAAATGGCTTGGTAGTGAAGTTGCCATTCAGGTCCCGTTTCTCAAGATCTAGGTGTAGCACCTGTCTGGAATCATTTGGACTTGATGTCAGTTTACCAGTACAAGTCGGATTCATCAGTGATGCAGTGTGGCAGTTTCCATTTACATCACATTTGTTGTTTTCATTTGTTGTTGTGGTGGCAGGTGCAGCGAACTTCTTCTTGCCACTGAGGCTCTCAGGGTAGATATCAACCCCTTTGAGCATGTGAACAAACTTGTAAGGCGGTGTCTTCTGGGATTTGGTGTTTTTGCGCTGGCAACAGATCCATGCAAAGGCTGACACACTGAAGACAAGACCAAAGACGCTCATCACCGCAACACCTACTGGCACTGCGACTGTGGAGGACAAAAAGAAGGGTGGTGAGGGGGAGGGCAGTGAAATAATCAATCGTAAAACAATTGTTCACCTTACACAACCTCAATATATTTTTTTATTGCATTAAGGAAAATTAATCCATTTTGCGTGTCTGGGTGATGCAGACTGCAGTCTTGACTGTCAGAAGACAATCTGTCCAACCCTAATGAAATACCAATAGTAGGCTATATTCATATTTCAAAAACACCTCAACACTTTATTTCTTTATGGAACCTATCCCCTTCAACGGTACTTTTGTTCCCTAATAGCCCGATAACTAAAACGTTACTATGGAGACATATCCACCTCCAGAGGAGCAGTCAGAGTTAATAGGTCTATTTCAATTGAGGAAACACGGACCATTTCCTGCAGTTAAGAGGGTGGCTCAATGGAAAAGCACTCAGGTTAACACCCATACAAAGACAGAGAGATGAAGGGGGATATTTGTATGATGAAGTTTGCCTTTCTACTAAGGTAGCCTATTATTCTATTTGCCTACTTTAAAGTGGACAGAAGTGCGTTTTGTTGTGATGGTGTAGGAATAGTATCGATTCAAATCGCCCTTATTCTCTTATAAATGGGAGAGCAATAGTGAGTGAGCCTATTTCAATATCGAATCACAGAGCATGTAGCCCACTGAACGCTTTCTCCTTTAGCTTTCATTAATATTTTAGTTTTAAGCTCTGGGTGGATTCACATGTAACAACTATAAACAGATGGATGTGGTGACGGTATGGTGGTGAGGGAGCTGCTGAACCAGAAAAAAGAAAATAATGTGCTTTCCATGAATTATGATGGGCCTCTATGTACATTGTGTCAACGTGGCGTAATAGAATACGTCATCTTCCTTATTTTTTCCTGATGAAGAGCTGTCATCCTCAGCTAGCTGCAAAATGGAGGATTGAGTCTCGATGACTCCCCACTATTGAAAAGCTGCCTTATCGAGTACAGGGGTTGGGCCAATAAAAATTACCTTCATATTGATTAATATTGTTTGATGGGCCCGTCTAACCTAGCCCACCTGTATTGTCATTATGTCAAACGAAAGAACTAAATGTGAATGCAAACTTATTTACAGGTATGTAATAACACAAATATTCTACTCAATGCGATGATACCTCTGTGCTCCTTGAAGTTATACAAACGCAAGGATAACAACCGTGCCCAATCACAACTGTTTGTTTTTAATTAATTAATGTACGTTTATTGAGTTTATACTCACCGAGCTGATCTCCTTCCACCACCATTGGAGCCATCGTCGCTGACCAAGGTGCTGAAACTGTCCGTCTGATATATCACCGAGCTCCCTGTCACACGGAGAACACGTTCGCCTAGAGTCGATTTGCAGTATTTTCCGAAATATCTTGGCTCTGATTTTGTTCAATAATGTACGATGATGTGTACGGCTTCAATAATTGAACAGCTTCCTTGGTTTCCCAGAGAGAAAGATGGAGGGATGATCTGCCCTCGCCCTGATGCTGTTTCTCAGTGATGCATGAGTGTCTCAGAGGCGGCAACACCCCGTTTCTCTCTCTCTCTCTCTCTCCCCTTGTTTTGTCGCCTTCTCTCTTCCATCCTCAGTTGACGAGCTTCCCCACCCCTCCCTACCGGGAACGCTGAGCTCATCGGTGCTGACGCAGTAGTGACGGAGGCTGGCTGTGAAAATCAGGGCCCCCGGTATAACCGCACACCGGGGCTGCCAGTTCCCCTGATTGATTGTAAATGGTCTTGGTCTGTATCTCCTTCGTGTGTGTGTGTGTGTGTGTGTGTGTGTGTGTGTGTGTGTGTGTGTGTGTGTGTGTGTGTGTGTGTGTGTGTGTGTGTGTGTGTGTGTGTGTGTGTGTGTGTGTGTGTGTGTGTGTGTGTGTGACTGGTGAATTGATTGGGTTACATTGCTGTCCTGTCATTTCTTAGAGTAAGGGATTATTTTGCTGAGAGATTGTAATCATGCTCTCCTTATATGGTCATAAAAGGCCAGTCTACAACTACAATGGATTTGATCTTCTGGAGTGTATTCAATACTAAATGCTTATTGAACAGGTTAAGCGATCCAAAGGTGAATGAAGGAACCTCTGACATGCACAGTACTGTATGTGAAAGTACAACAAAGCGATCATTACATTTGAACATAACTTGCTGTAAATTGATAATTTCACAGTATGTGTGTGTGTGTGATGCATGTGTGTGTATATATGATGCATGTGTGCACACACACACACACACACACACACACACAAACACACACACACACACACACACACACACACACACACACACACACACACACACACACACACACATGCATCATACATACACTGTATGACTGTATTGGCCATGAGGAATTTTGCCTCAGACCAGCACCTCACAATGTGAATTCACTCTCTCTTGAATGGCTCACTAGTGGTCAGAGGTGAGTAGAGAGTTCACAGTATCCTTACTCAAGTAGAAGTGTGTAAGGAGTTAGCAATTGTGAGAGAGTAATTGTGATGATTTTTGTTTATTATTCAATAAGTTTCCATATTTTTACAATAGGCCCATAAGGGACACCATACACTTATTTTGTTGTAAAATAATAATAGCCTATATCATGAATAATAAAAAAAAAACATTCTGAAAAACATATTGTGTATTTTAGTATTTGTTGCTTATGTGAGTGTGTTTTTCTGAGCTGCAGTATTTTTAAGCAGTTGATGTGTGAAGATTTAAATGCGCTGCATAATTTAAGCCACAAGGTGGTGCCAAAGAGTGAGAAGCAGGGCAATGCACAAGAGTTTGTAGAATAAGAGCTGTGAGTTCTTTGTTTTAAGTTTTCTATGAGACGACGTTAGGAAGGACGCTGGCATATTGATCAGCAGCAGGTTAAACTGGCAGTGAGTGTTTAAAGAAGGAAAAGATTTATCCGTGTTTAAAGTACAGACATAAATCAAAGACAAGTGAAAGGGTTTGCCGCTGCACAGAACAGTACACACACACACACATCTCTGAATTGATTACGATTTCAAACTATTCATACACTTGTATGCATGATGTTGATCTTGAATTCACCAAATGAATACACAAGTAAAACACTCAAAGGGAACACACTATCAATACTCTCCTCGTGCTCACAGGCTCCCTCACCTGTGTCTGTAAGAGCAATAGACTGTAAAAGCCCCGAGAAGGGTATTGAGTGAAATAATGACGGAAACAAAAGACTGATGACAAAGCATACAGTTTCTCTTAACATTACTCAATGACACGTGCACCCCCTGCTGGTGTCTCTTGGTAATTACAACAATAGTTGCTGCTTTTGGTGTTACAATAACATTCAACATCAAACACATGAACAAACTAAATAACGTGACACTGCTTCAACTGACTGTGAACTAACTTACCATTAACTAGGACTTCAAATAAACAACTTCCATGTGTCATGAATGATACTGAATTCAAAATAGCTTTATGTATTATTCTAACAATCACATGTGAGTATCCAAACGTCATTGACATATAATTGTGAAGTCAATAATAATACTACATTAACTTGAGTGTGCCATTTAACTATGCTAAAAGTTTTGCTTTCTATACTGTTCTGTGAGAGCCGTGTATCTCTAAGGTCTACTTTTAGACTTCAGGAATATTACCATTGAGAGACAAAAATCTTTTTAAGTAAAAAAAAAGACAACAGAAAATTAAATATACGATAGTGTAGAAGTATGTTTTTTGTGGATGATAATATGAGTTGTGCTTCAGTGTGGACTCAGATAAACAGTCAAATGTACCAATGGTTTCTAATCCTACAGAGCATCGTGTTAGAGTTAGAAAATGGCAGGTATTTTCTTGAAATACAAATATGTACTCTGAATTTTTTGTTTTTAAAAACGACTTTTACCATGATGTTAGATAAGATGAGATATACTTTATTTTTCCCAAAGGGAAATTTTTCTTGGACTCTGTCCTGCAGTTCCAGGAGAATATGACAAGGTCCTTCCTTGGGCAACTTCCTGACCATATGAGTCGAGTCTGACACTAGAGGAGTGGCATCTTTACATGGGTGTGTGCAGGGATACGGTCAGTATGAGTGCATTGTGCCATGGCCATGAGAGTGTATAGTTGATGTGCTCGTAGGGGGAACAAATCATCCATCAGGGAAGTTTGCAGCAAGGTGAGTGATATGATGGTTAATTATGTGTATTATTAAGGTTGCAGCTAAACTAATGAACAGGAGCATCCAAATAGTCTGTCTAGTTTTTCTACTAAAGAAGTAAATAATTCATCAGTTAAAGCTTTTTTTTTTTTTAAATCATGATGACTTCAATTTTAGTTTAAAGTTTAAATATTAGAAATAAGTTATAGTGGTTTTTTTTGTTTGTATTTGTGCCTTTTATGGGTCGTTTTTAACATTATTTAATTGGGGAAAAATAATGGATAACATCAGTAGCACAGCGTCTAATTTCTGTACGTTCATTTTTTCTTCTCGTTTATTGACAAAAACTTTCACAGACACACACTCCTGCTGCGATGACAGTTTACAGAAGACTCCAGCATCTTCTCAGACTTGTAGGATCCATGTTCCTCGTCATCTTGTCCTTTTATCAATGGGACATGTTCCTAGAGAAGAGAGGTACAACCGGTTGTGTGTGTGTGTGTGTGTGTGTGTGTGTGTGTGTGTGTGTGTGTGTGTGTGTGTGTGTGTGTGTGTGTGTGTGTGTGTGTGTGTGTGTGTGTGTGTGTGTGTGTGTGTGTGTGTGTGTGTGTGTGTGTGTGTGTATCCTGGTTCTTCCTAGGGAAGGATGTGGTTTGTTTAAATAACTTGTTGTTTGTTTTTTGTGCTTCACTGCCTGTAAATCGGTTTGCTTTTAATTACAAGGATTAGGAGAAGGTGAATCTGCAACCTCGCCTCTGATTACTCTTGGATTTAATGTAAAAAAGAATATCCTCTGCTGACGTGGGCATTGCAAAAAGACAATTGATATGCATTTGTCATTGTCATTAATCTCCTCACAAGCAGGAACGCCCTAAATGTGAGACAGACAGGTACAATACATGATAATCCTATTCTTCTTACTTCAGCAGAGAGGACCTATCAGATGCAGGAGCTGAGGAAGCAACTGCTGAGAGAAATGTGTGACGGTGACGAAGCAAAATTTTCTGAAGGAAAGCACAGTTTTGAAGACTTAAGGGACGCAGAGCTAAAGAACCTGGTGGTGGATGACAATCACGGCATCATCTATTGTTACATTCCAAAGGTGACGCTGACATGAACACACTAAAGACACTTACAGTTCACCACAGGGACACACAGTACTTCCTTTGTAAGTTAATGAGGATGTTCAATTTCCCCCTTTTTTTCCATAATCCCTTCTGACTTGGAAGGATTTGAAATGTATCCCATCATTATTGTTTTTTGCTGCTTCATCTTAAATCTTTGGCACAGTAATGTTAGAGTTTGTGAAATTATTCATGGACACCTTTTTTCCCTTTTTTTTTTTTACAATTTCAAAGATTACATGTCTTTTCAGCCTGCAGCACATTTAAAAAATGATAGAAATCCTTTGAGGTGACTTTTGCATGATTAACTTCTGAATCCAGAGAGGAGGATGAGGCCTCTGACCTCACACTGTGTTAGATTTTAAAACACTGTTGACATTGTGAGAGAGTTGCATTTTAGGTTGGTTTTGTTTACTCTTAGAACAAGTTCATTTTCATTTATTAATTTATTTTATGTGCCACCACGTAATGCTGTGTTAGATAGATTTGTATTCATTTCACAACAAAGGAAACAATTTATCTGATTACATTTCACGACTATTTTATTAACTGCTATGTCACTGGTTTAAAATCATACAAAATCCATCATCACTAGGTTGAAAATAAGCAAATTCACTCAATACAGCCTCTGTTTTACTTTTGGCTAAAGGAAGAATGTGTGACGTTTAATACATAAATATAGCAGAAATCCTGTGTAAACGTCTCTCTGAGTCATGACTGTCTACAATGAGTGAGAAGCATGAGGCCTGCCAGCTGTGTTGTTGTCGGAGCTGTGTTTACATCATGTTTACATGACTCCTCTCCTGTTTTAGTCAAGGACTAGAGAAAATACAAATGACATAGCCTACTCACTGCTTATTTGGATGTCACGTAAGATCACGGTCATTCTGTGTAAATTTACATGCAATGTGAAGCTACGAGCTAACTAAAGAGCACTAGCATTAGCCTGCTAACACAACAATGCAGGCCACGGGCAATTACAGCTTGAGACAAAGATAATTTTGTCCGCAGCTTGCGCTAAACTACTTTGTGCGAACACTAGTGGAGGGGGGTTGGAGGTGTGTCGCTGGAGGAGAGCGGAAGCTTCAGTATGGGGGAGGTTTCGCCGAACAGCGGTTTGTTTAGGTATCATGCTGGTGCTCAGGGGCGACATCTACTGCTTAAAAATCTTCCTTTTAGTCCTGATATGTAAATGTTAGCATGCTTAACTAAAACGTTCATCATGATGCACATTATACGTGTTCAGTGAAAGCATATTACTATATTGGAATCATGTCTTTTAGCTAAAAGCACTACAGCAGCATCACAGAGTCACTAACTTAGCATGGATGTACAAACATTTTGGTCCTACTTACAGGTGGCGTGTACCAACTGGAAGAGAGTTATGCTTGTCCTGAACAAGAGCGAGCCCTATCAAGACCCGATGTCCATTGCTGGAGACTTGGTCCACAACGCCAACATGCTCACTCAACTAACCAGCTTCCCGAGAACAGAGATTAAGGTCAGTTCATACAGTGACATCAGTTGTGTCCTCAAAGTTACAAACATAAAGAAAGATTTTTGATACTGAAGATATAAGAACCAACAGGCGTGAGGTCTGGTTGGTCTCAATGATAGCTGAATCAACTAGATTAGTGACAGATGGTTTATTTATGTTTATTTGTTGACCTCAGGCAAAGCTGAAGCACTACACCAAGTTCCTGTTTGTCAGGGACCCCTTTGTGCGTCTCATCTCCGCCTACCGTGACAAGTTTCAGCGGCATAATCAGTACTACTATCATTACTTTGCCCGGTATATTCTGCGTGTGTATGGCAACAACACGAACCCACCGCAGACAGTGGAGGAGGCATTTGCATCAGGCACCCTTCCATCATTTTACAACTTTATTCAGTACCTGGTGGACCCGGGGACAGAGAGCACGGAGCCCTTTGAACCCCACTGGAGACAGATGCACCGCCTGTGCCATCCCTGCCTCATACAGTAAGGCCATTATTCCCTGCTAGGCTGCAGCTTTAATGGCTAAGTAAGTTTGTTGTTTCTAAAAATACACTTGACATTTGTTTTTTTTGTTTTGATTCTCAGATATGATTTTGTTGGCCATCAGGAGAGTCTTCAAGAGGACGCTAAGCAGTTACTGAGTATCTTGAAGCTGGAGGACGCCATCAAATTCCCTCCCTCCTATGAGAACATGACAGCCTCTACTTCTGTTCTGGACTGGTTCAGAACAGTGCCCCTAGAGGACAGAAGAAAGCTGTACCAGCTCTATGAGGCGGATTTCATGCTTTTCGGCTACAGCAAGCCTGATGAATTGCTGGATGATTGAGGAGTCAGGATGTGGATTTCATTCTTGACTCATCCCTATGCTCCAACCAGCAAAGTAACATTTGACACACAATGAACCACCACTGCTTAAATGTTGTTGGCTTAAAGCATGTCAAATGGCCAACGTTTTGATTGTGCTGCAGGTTTGTTTGGCCTATCAGAACCAAAGCTTGGAATGAATGTTGTGTAGCATGTTCAATAAAAGAGTGAAACATTTGAATGTCCCTCAGGTATTAATTAATTAAATATATCTTGGGGACCAGCCTTCAAATTGGAGAAATTATAGATCATAAACACATATCGAAAGAGTTTCTTACTCTGAGTACAGTGACAGTTTCCAGAGTGCCGGGGGGCAATGGGGCTTCTTTCTCTTCCTCCTTCTTTAGGATGACGGTTCTTTGGACTCTGTGGCTGAGAGTTAAAGAAAACGATCGATGGTTACTGTAGCTCTTGGCTGGATTTGAGTTCATTCTTAAAAACTAAAAAGAAAATACTAGGACTCAGGAACACAAGGCTTGGTAACAAAAGTATAAAAAAACAGGAGGATTTCTTTTTTCAAAGTTAAAACTGGAATTTCAAAGCTTGTACAGTACATGGAGCCTAAGTTCAAGCAGGATGACTCAGGATGACTCACATCACATGTTCATTCATTTTTCTTTATTTACCTTAGCCACACCCCCTCTACCACTTCTTCCATACCCCTGCTCTGGTGATCAGCTGATTATGGGCGTTTACTCTTTAAGTAATCAACCAACCAGATTCCACCACAACCTCTCTCCACCAATCATCCTGCTGCTGTCAAAAAAATCTGTTCTGCAGTGTCATTTCAATGCGACCGCTGCGACCCTCCTCCGACCCAGTCCCCTCCATAGCTCCATTCCAGCTCTGCAGATTTCAGATACAGCCTCAGAAACAAGCTCCTCATCACATCCTGCATATTTCTATCATCACCACCACCAGTGTTTAGACTACTTAGTGGGGGATCCTATCCTGCTGCAGGCCTCACTACCCCTCTGAGTGGAGTGCATGAAGTCATTATGACGGAGTCCAATCGCCAAAGACAATGCACATTTATCTTTTCCTGAATTGTTAAATACATAATTACAAACTCAGAATATGTCTCCTGCTTGAAATAGGTGCTTGATAGATGGAAATTGTTTAAAGCCAACTGTGTGTATTCAGCTTCCTGTTTGGGGCGATAAGGAGGTGATCTTCGTACTCAAATAGAATAAACCAGTGAACCGACACTAGGAAAAAAAAGCAAAGTGCAGAGATCACTAAGTAAACATTTTGTGGTTTTCAACAATGTGCTTTTCCCAGAAGGTCAAACCTACCTGGGGATTATTGGAGACTTGCAGAATTTGGATAATTTCTGGTGGAGAAAAAAAAGCACACACCCAGTCTCTCTCTCTCAACCTTCTCACATCCAGTATCGACGACAGTAATGGCAGAAGTAACACAAGGTTAACAACAGCTTTTGAATGCTTTATTACAAAACAACATGACAAAAACAATACATTTTCATGTTAAAACCCACACTCATAAAACACGGTGATGGTGGAGTGTGTCCGGCTAGGTCCATTCTGTGAGACTGACGTGATTTCCAGGTCCTTTTGAAAACCATCCGCCTCCTCTTGGCATTGGCGGATAAGGGCTGCTGTCATTTTCATACATCTGCTGTGCGTCACAAGCTTTCCACACGTACATGAATCTGACTCCAACCCTATCATCCTTTTACCTGAGAAGCAGTCGCGGCAGGGACAGCCCCACATTGTCACTGTAGCCCCATCTGAGAGCTCTGCGGTATATTCCTGGCTCCTTAGTTCCAGCTTCAGTTTGAAGCTAAGGCCGGGTACAGTCTCACTAGTCAGTTTATAGTGCAGCAGTCCTTTGGTGCTCCAATCATTGTCTGGGAGATGAGTGTCAAGGTAGGGAATATAAATAAAGACAGACACCTCAAGAGAATGAGAGAGCAACAACAGGGTGAAGGAGAATATCAATATGGCTTCTTTTTTTTTTACATGTCATCACATGAAGACATTTCATCTTTGATTCTTTGCACAGATAAATTGTGCGACATCACTCTCTTCGTCCACAGTCTTGTTCAGACTGCTCATATTTACATTTTATAATAATTACATGTTAACATTTATTAAGTTGTGGCTCCTCCTGAGTGACTCACAACAATGAAAACAGGCTTTCTGTCTTGCATTTCCTTCAGCGCATCTCTCTCACATGCTTAAAGATAAAGATATATTATTCCACATACATCTTAAGAGAGACCTCTTCATGTCTCAGCTCCATTGAAAAGGCATTTGGCAGAAGCCATTCTTCATTTCTCCCAGCAGTGTTCAGTCTATTTGGGGATGCAAAATGGTGCAATCAGTAGTACATTTATATCCCCCTTTTCATATTGAACTTTCTTCACATTTAGCCAGTGGTGCTGATGATTTGAACATGGGAAAGCTGGCCAACTCCTCCTCTAGTCCTTTTATTCCATCGCCTACCCCGTCCCCCAGCCCCTCATCCACGTCGTCCCCCTCCCCTGAATCCCTCTCTAACCCTTTTGACCGCCCCCTCCCCCTCTCCCCTGTCCTTCCATCCAGTAGGTCTGCAGTCAATATTTCAGAGGTGAACTTAAGCCCACTGCTACTTGTGTTACAGTTGGAATACAGTGAATTTCCATGGCCATTGCTGGAGTTGCTTTGGATCAGGGTGCCGCTGTAGCTGTTGCACTGGTGAGCACCGTTACCGTGGTTGCTGAGGAGTGTCGTAGTCGTGTTTGTGGTTGCTGTACCGTTGCGTTTTTCTGTCAATCTGAATCCCTCAGACATCAGGCTGTCACTGCTAGGAGATTGCGGTGTGGCTGAGGAGCCCAGCAAGTCCCGTCCTTTCTCTGATGACAGGGAATTATCTGGCAGGTGGTTGCCCTGGCGACCAATATTGCGGCGACGGGTCACGAAGTACAGAAGACATACACCAAACACTAAACCACCACAGAAGAAAAGGATGTAGACGGCCAGGACATGACGACCTCCTGCTGTTGCCACTGTTCCTCCAGCGTTGGGACCTTCTATTGTCAGCTGATAGGCTGCTCTGCGGCAGGGGGTGGGATCTCTCACACCTGGTCCCGCCTCCTGGAGTGGAGTGACATAAGAGTAGTTGTTTAAAAAGTTTGAGTTTCCCATGTTGTATCGTCAGTGTAAATGAAGATATAATGAACTTAGGCAGTTTTTCCCTTTTCTTGAATCACATATGAATATATCATTAATGATTATACATTTACATATCAGTTGTATCTTCATTTTGATTTTAGTCTAACAGGGAAATGATCAACACTGTAATTGTGTTGCTGCCACCACTGAGTGTCTACTTGTTGTTCTTGATACCTGACATGTGCAGATGTATCGTCCCAGGCTGTCGTCTGTCACAGTCACCTCCAGGTCAGAGTTGTGCTGCCTGGTATGTCTGTGGGGAGGATGCTCCCAGCTGCAGGGCCTGGGAGACAGCTGGACACATGGCAACAGGAGACGCAGACCAACAGAAACACGAAGTTCCCTGATGGACGGCGTGCAACGCCCTGCGGTAGACAAAAAAAAAACAGTGTGATAACAGACTTAAAGAGAATAGAGAAATAGTGAGAAATGCATTAAGGTGCATTCAAACAGGAACATCTTTTCAGTTATTTAGACTACGGTTAGCATGTTAAAGTACTGTTTGAAAATGAGAAACACCTACCCTCTTCTTTGTCACATTTTCTTAAGGCTTCATCCACGATATCACCAGGACCAGGGCTGGATAACACACAAGAAGCAGACACACATTTGAATTCAAGTTGAAGAAGGAGCAGAGAACATCCCTTGTTGTCTGCTTTTTAAAGTTACTTATTGCTCTTCAGTTTTGCTATTCAATGATTTGTTTTGATTTTTTCTCAAACCTTAGTTTAGAAGTTTTTACATCTGGTTTGGAGAGGTAAAAATCGTATTGTATAGACAACGATTGTTGGATGTAAGGGTAACTAGAGTACTTTCTACATAACTAAATGCTCTAAATATTCAGTTATTGAAATGTTCTAACTAACCTCAATGTGCTGAGTTGTAAGGAAAATAATGAAAAACAATGAACGCATATAATATAAATAAATAGTTCAAAAAATACTTTACTTATGTCATAACCTAATACCGCTGATGTCAACCTTATTTTCTTAAGCTAAGACTTCCTGGTTATTGTTTATGAATTTTCATTTATTTAGAATGATCATTATTAAATGTCATTCTTTCCACCACAGGCTCTTACTTACAATCTTTTACCAGCCTCAGTAATAACCCAACATATGACTTAGTTACCACTGCGCCTAGTCCTTGTTATATTCCTGTAGTACTCACTCTGCTGTTGTAGGCCTGCAGGCTTCCTCCGCTGTGCTCCACACACAGCCCAGTCCTCTGGCTCTGGCACACACCTGACAGCTGGGATACAGAGCACAGCCTTCAGCCTGGACACGAGCCAGTGACAGAGGGCTGCCCACCAGAGCCCGGCCCTGGAGACACAGGGAGAGAATCACAGAGCAATATAACAGATATTTTTTTTGTACTGCAGATGAATTGTATACACGTTTCTGTGTAATGTATAAGGGTCTTTAAATATCCAAAGAGTCTACCTGATGTAGTAGAATATTATTAACAGGCTCCTGTGATGTAAACAAAGCAATCTCCTGCAGTAAGGTGGTGTTCTGGCCCACTACTGCTACCCGGTGGAGCTCCCCACGGTCTGAAACACACAGGACAATATACTGAGTTATGACCATAAGAAACAGTCAGCTTGAGTGTATCTATTTACTTTAATGTTATCCCCCTCCCCCCCAGCCTTCTCTCCTAACCTGTTCCAAGGTGCAGCACTGCTCCTCTCCGCTCCTCTCCACTGCCCGTCTGAGTGACAGCCAGTTTGGTGTAAGTGATTCCCTTACGGACCAGAAGGGGCGCTGCGGTGACACTGTTCTCCATCAGTGGGTGGTCTCTCACAAATGTCAGCACCTTGTCAGGAAGTTTAAGGGAGGACTCATACCCCTCAGCCCTCAAAGCGCTGTTCAAACACTAAAACATGTACAGGAAAGGATTAGAAAAACAGTAATGCCATTTACGCTTATATAGTATGTAATGTAATGAAATCTTAACACTCAGGCAGCTGTTTTGTGATTGTAGAGTGAAGTACCTGGCCAGGCCTTGGCGTGGGGACGGGTTCAGGGTTGATCCAGTTCTCACAGGTTTTCTTGAGCTCTTTAAAGGGACCATCTATCACTTTGCTAATGTCAGACAGACTGAAAACACACACTGCGGATAATTCTTCACGCTCCCTGTAAAAAAAGGAAAAAAGAAGGGTTATTATTATGGCCATACCCATGGCTTGTACTCAGCTTCTTTTTAAAAGATCTGATCTTTATTTGGCCCCTGCTTGTTCGTCAGCTTACCATTGGGAAGTGAACAGTCCGTAGAAGTGTGTGCTGCTGGGGTCGCCTGGTGTGTGCTGTGTGGTGAAAACATCGGTTAAGATGTTGTAGCGCTGACCGCTGGGTCTGTCCTCGCACACCAGCTCAGCCTTAAGGAAGGTGGTCCAACGCCGCTGCAGGGTCTTCATCCCTCCCACGTCAGACTGAAGAGGAAAAGAAGAGCCAAGAGACGATTAACCAGTCAATCATTAAGTCAAGAAGAACCAATCTGTCAATCAAGACTTTAGGTTACCTTGCAGACTCGTGCAACTCTTGGCACTTTGACTTTGGTGTAGAGGTCGTACTCTTTGGCCACCTCAGTGAAGAAGAAGTAGATTTTGTCATCATCTCCTGATGGGTTGCTGTCTTGAGATTGCTCTATAAAGGCTGAGCTCACAAACTCTGGGTCTAAGAAAGACACACACAAACACGAAGACACACACATTTTGATTTCTTTCATGGAGACAGTGTCAATTCAAGTGAAGGTGAATTTTTGTCTGAGCACTTGTGCATGTTGCAAGTGTGTGCCAGAGTGTAAGAGTGTCTCACCACTAAGCCAGTTGATGGATCGTTCAGTTCGGATCCGCTCCTGCTCAGGGCCCGTTGCCCGGGAGATGTCAAACAGCGTTCCAAGGAAGTTAATGGTGGCTGCTGTGTATAGGGTACCACCTACGCAAAAGAGAGAGAGAGAGAGCTACGTGAGTTTTGTAAGAATAGAAACACTTAGATAGAAAGTGCTATCAAAATAACAAACTCAGAACAACCAAACAACAAACATACAGTCAAACATCCAGCTATACTGTCCCACCTGCCATTACAGCTGTGTAGTGCTGACTGGGCTCAAAGGGACACTTGCCCTTCCCAGTCTCCATCTTCACCCCTCCATCCTCTGTTCTTTCAAGGGTGAAAGAGGAGAGCTCCTGGAGGATGACAGGAAAAAGAAAAAGCAAGGTTAGAACTACAGGGGCAACACTGAGCTGCAACATTTTACTCAAGTCTTTTTTTAAGACTCTCTCAAGGACGTGTGTGTTTTTTTTGTAAGGCACTTTCCCATCGAATCAGCTATAGATTAGGTAAAGGTCAGTGAGTATGGTTGGTAGGTCTGAAGTTTTGTTGGAGCTTTGTGGGAGCTCGTCATAAATCACATACTGTAGGTGCAAACATACACAGATACATATGTATATATTCTACTGCTGCAGCTGTGTGGCTGCACTTTCTCACATGCAGACTTGGACTAACAGGAGACGTGCCTAAAACACAGACACACACTACTGTATCTAAGTAACTAACCAGGAAGGCACACTGAGGGTCAAAGGCATAGGTGCCACACACGTAGATGCGTCCGTCACCCAGAAACTCCAGCAGACGGATGTAATTGTTGCAGTCGACCTGCAGGGGGAGACAAACACTCAAAAATTAAAGACAAGCCAGAATAGTTTAAAGAAGCATGTTCAAGTTAAGAAACCGAATGGGAAATCACATTTTGTTAGACTGTATGAGTTGAAGGATCATGTTGCATAATATCACACAGTTTGTAAGCATTAAAAACACATGCTCGATATATGAGCAAATATACAATGTCAGATATATTAAACAAATGAATTAACATCAATCCAGTTAAATTAACATAGATATTTCATTTTGTACGTGGGTTATAACCTATAGCTATGATCTTCATAGTTCATCTGCAATAAACGTTTAATGCTTCAACCAGTTTATCAACCGGTTTTATTCTCACACATATCATAAAGTAGATCAAGAGCTCAAATCACACAGTCAAAACTTGCTCCTCCTCCTCCTCCTCCTGAGTGTTTGGCACCTTGCATGCATGCCTCTGCCAGGAGTGTATGAATGGCTGAATGTGGCAGGTATTGTGCAGAGTGCTTCAAGTTGAAAGTTGCTATATAAAACCTGTTCTTAAAAGGGATGCAATGGAACTAAACTACTACTAAACTACTCGTATTGGAAAAAGTTGAATCCCCATTGAAACAAGATCTGACAAAGCCTAGCGGTTATGACGCACTCCCCTATGCACAGACGCCTTAGTCCTCATCGCAGCGGTCATGGCTTTATTCCTTTTGCTGCATGTCAACACCTTCTATCTCCTCCCAACAGTTTCTGTCTTATCTGTGGATCTTGCCTAAGAGAAAAGTTGCAAAAGTCAGGTGTAAGCAGACAGCCAATTTAAAGGCCCACCTCAGTTGTGACTGATGACTTGTCTGTCTTCTTATGTTCGTATTCTTGAAACACAATCAGTTCGAACTTCTGCCGTTCATGCAGTTTAGAAAAGACTGTACATGTGTCTGAGTGACCATTTGCCAATCTGTGTATGCATTTGTGAATCTATTTATGCATTCAGGATCTGTGCACAAATATTAGTTTTGCAACAATAATAGCACCATACAGACTGATCATACACAGGGTGAAATTGAAAAATGTTAAGAACTTAAAGAAGGAAAGTTCTCAATATAGATTTCAAATATTGCTAAATTATTTGTAGGCTATATTGCTGTGCTGTCTCTAGAACCCCTCATTGTACTGCATTAATGATATGCAGAAAACACACACTTATGTGCTCATAGAAAATCCTTTTTTTTTTAAAGCTCCCCTCCCGATTTTTTTTTAATCTCTCGCCTATTAACACGCCAGCTGTCATGGAAAAACACTCTCATTGTCCATTCTAGTTAACATGAAACCATGACGCAGACCATTTTCAGTAAGCATGTGTGTGTGTGTGTGTGTGTGTGTGTGTGTGTGTGTGTGTGTGTGTGTGTGTGTGTGTGTGTGTGCCTTTGCGTGCTGTCCTAAATAAGCTTCAGGTCTGAGTCACATTATCCCAGGGCACCTGTGCCTATCTGATGCCCACATCATCACCCAAATACGCCCCCACTGACACACTATCAGCCCTCACCTTGTTAGAGCCCCATGTGGAGAAATGAATCGGAACAATAGGATCAACTTGGTATAAACTATTTGATTGGTTTTTCAGTCTCATTAAAAGTTAATAGCTTTATTCACAATCAGGCGTGAGGTCATTTAATAGCACCTTTCTGCTCATCTGTGTGGTTGTGTGTGGTTACTATAGATATTGTTTATTTGTTAAAAGCTTGTGTGAATACGTGTGCAGCAAAACCTTCTTCTTTACACTAAGCTCTACTTTACACCTTCACTATCTATTCTTCATGACTTTTTCCTCTTACTTTGCTACTCATTTTGAACACAATGGAGCAACCAGTAACTGGAGAGCATGCTATTCAGAGATTCAAAAAGAGGCCAACAAAGAGAGTGAACATTGGACCAAAACTTGTTAGGTGGCCAGAAAAACAACTCTATATGAATGAGGGCTGGGAATCTTTGGGTGTCTCACGATTCAATTCGATTCGATTTTGATTCTTGGGGTCACGATTCAATTGAGAATCTATTTTTTCGATTCAAAACGATTCTGGATTCTTGATTCAAAGTCTGTTTTTGAATGAGTACGTACTTCAGGATCTACTCCAGTCATCTGTGAGACTGGCTGAATTTCTTGCTGCTCCATTTGGCATTCTACTGAGTTAAAGAGCTAGCATTAGCACTTAGCAGGGAGTGACTGATCAGCCACACACACACACACACACAAAAGATTTTTGGAAGTTATGAATCTATTTAAAATCTCTGAAGATAAGAATCTGGATTTTTACATAAATCATTTTCCCACCTCTAGTATGAATGCTGTTTGCATGCAGTGTTCACACAGAAGGTTCACTACATCTATTACAACAACTCAGATTCCCCTTGTTAGTAACATCCTGCTAGAAGAAGAGCATTTCGTAACCCTGGAAACTTGCCCTGATTTGTTTCTTTGAGCTTGTACATTTTTGCATCATTCACAGACACGCACGCACGCACACGCACACACACCATCTCTTTCAGTCAACTTCAAGGTAGTTGATTTTATGTCCATTGCCCTCCGTCTGTTATCTTAAATAACGATCTTTTCTTAACGGCCCTCATCCTTCCTTACTTTCCTCAATCTATCATGTTTCATTCCCTAACTGCGGATTATTGATCCTTCTGATTTACAGGTTTTTTCCATAATTTACGTTTTATTCTGGAAGGAAACACAACATTTTTCTTTCATGCCTTAACCAGTTATTAATCTCAAAATATCATCGTAGGAGATTGTGATTGTCTAAAATAAAGTGGCACGACTCCTCTATTACTGACCTTCCATTAGCTTAGTTATTCTCTTCAGCTGACCTCATTTTTCTGGTCTATTGGCAATTTTTACGCATTTTCTGAGCATTCAAAAGTCATTAAGATGTTCCTTAATTACAGGGTAACAATAGTACTCAATAAGGCTCGAGTGGGCAGTTCATTTACAGTTTGGTTGACGTCCCTTTGTAGCTGAAGCATAATGACATATAAAGCTTGAGTGTACAGTATGCTCTATTTATCAGCTTCTAGTCTAGACATTTATTTGAACATCTGTGACTTCAAATATTGCCTCACTTACTCCAACTCTCTTTCTGTCTCTCTACACACAGAATTAGACGCATACCCACACAGAGCCCTGATGAAATCTTGGCATGAATCCTAGAATTTCCTATCTGATACCTAACAGCACCAGGATCTGGCAAAGTCACACACACACACACGTGCACACACACACACACACACACACACACACACACACACGTGCACACACACAGACAGGAATGCACACAAAAGCTTTCAATTGCACTTTGTTGCCAAAGCATGAAATAAATCATGGGTCCATGAAGTCACACATTTCAAATTCCTGAGACCATTTCAGTTCAAGTCATCCTTAAAAGGACATTATCATGTCACTCATTTGAAAGCCTTGAATTGCATTAGTGTCCTTCTGGTCCCTTATCAAACCTCTTAAGGTTAAGCTTTCAGTCATTTTTGTAAAGCATAGGTAGAATATTCAAATGATCAATAACTACATTTGATTCAGTAACTTGTGAGACCGGGTACATAACAATGGCTCTACGTAGTCAGGGCATAAACAGTGAACAAAATCTAAAATCTAGGAAGTACAGAGCCAAATTAACAAGATCTCCAGTCCTTATAAGTAAGGATGTTTTCTGCAGAGAGCATGGTTAAAACATAAGTGAAATATGACGAGGTTAGGACACAACTTTAATGATTCCATAACAAGAAACAGCTCTCACCTCAGTCTTCCCCTTTGCCACACAAGACCTCCTCTTCTCCTCGGGCACATCCCAAATAATCTGGAGCAAAAAAAGAAAATGAAATTCCAATGCTTTAAAGAATCATTTAGTAGCTACAAATAGAGTCCTAAACATCTCAAAGTGGGAATGTAAGAACCTCACACCTATTGTTTTGTTGCTGTGAAAGAGGAGTGAGGTTAATCTCTGGTGGGGGGTGATAGAAAACAGGTACTGTAGAAACAGAGCGCTGTGCTTTATACAAAAAAGAAACAAGCCAACTGGAATCTCTAAACCTGAAAACTTAGTTCTGGCAGCCTGCTGCATGCTCAGTTTGTGGATGACTAATGGCAGCTTATATGAAGACATTCTGCTTCAAATCAGTTTGTAAAGCGTTTTAAATATTGCAATTTGAGAAATACTAAACGTGTGTATATACCTTTCGGGGTTGTTGGTTCAGCTTGTATGTGTCCACAGCCAGTATGGCATCCCTGGCGCCCAGGAACAGCATGCCTGATGGATGGTCCAGTAGGAAGATGCTGAAGTTCGCCATACCTTCAAACTTCTCTGGACCAAGGATGGTGTCTGAGGAGGGGAAAGAGGACGCAGAGGTTAGATTTACAAGACTGAGGACATGTTTGTAATCTGTTGGTTGGATTTAAACTCTCAGGCTAAAAATAACATCACCACATGCAGGAGAGAGCAGTGACAACTAAGGGGACATGGTTACGTCATCTGAGCTGGACCTGGGCCCTCATTAGAGGCCTCATCATTTCCCTGCATCCAGAGTCTTTCAACCCCACATCCCTTCCTTGAAGCCAGTGTCTCTCATGGATGAACTCCAGAGATCTGTGTGCCTAACTGAGGTGCTTAAACTGCCAATGGATCAAAACATCAATTATAATAAGGTAAGTGTGCCCCCTTAACACATGTCAATAAGCAGCCGTGGAGATGAACATTTTCAAGCGCTATATTCCGAGCAGGAGGTTTAAAGTGATAAAGTTATGACAGATGGAGCGATGAGAAAAGACAGATACAAGAGTAACCTTCGTTTCACCCGGACCTATCACACTATCAGAGCTCCAGATTACTGCTTTAATCCCTCTTAGTGTTGGTCTTTATCACTCTTTTACACTCACATGTTGGGGCTTTGTTTCTCTTTCATTCTTTTCACACCAAAAAAACATCAACAAGGTTCAGTTTTTCTTTTTACTATCTCAATTATTCTTCAGATTTTTTCTAGTTGTACTAATTTCACTCAATCAGTTCAGTCAGTGCATGATCTATGACATGAATAATTCAGTTTACATGTTGTGTTAAAAACTATAACATCAAGTTCAAAAGCTTTTGGCTCTTTATTGCTCTCTCAGTCACTCAGGAACCCATTGTGCCACAGATGAACTAATGAACAAAGGCTAGTGCTAATTTAGACTCAGAGAAACCTACAAGAGCAAAAGAGTATATTACATATTATGCATCATACAGTTTTCCGTGTATTTACACAACCAACAGTAATGAATCGGGTATAACTTAGCCTATACCCCGATGTGTGCAAACACTCACAAGTGCAGGCCCACTATTAGCACTTTGAGGGTTTTTTCTCATCAGGAATGATTGTATCATACCGTCCCCGAGCACGATTGCTCCTCCCTCCCCTCTCCCACGCTAGTCTGCGTTCACATTAGTAACATCGTTCCGTACCCGAGTACACTTACATATGTACACAGTCCGATACAGCAGGTAGCAGTATGCATACAGTTGGTTTCCAAACACGCCAAAAAGCAGAAAGACGAAGAAGCTACCATGGTAACCACTCGAAGGCTGGGTCCATCCTCCTAACTGTGGATGTTTTTGTTATTTCTGAGACGCCAACCAAGACCCTATGTCTACTTCCACATCGACAGGGCAGCTCAGAGGATAGGACAGGAGCCGTTTAGAATTACGTCATATAGCGGTCCACATCCTTGTTTGAGCACAGTTGCATTCACATCTCCCCCAGACCGTACTCGAGTACACATGAACTGTGCATAAAAACCACCTCTTTAAGCGGACCCGGGTACAGTACCTAAGTACGGTAAAGTACCAGTACGGTATGTTTGTGTTCACACGGATCAAATGAACCGGACTTTGGGGTCAAGCGTACTCGTATCCAGGCCAGGGTCCCTAGTGTGAAACCACACTGAAGCAGTATATAAGAGACCGTGGCATATTTAAAAGATTTGTAAAAATGTTGCTATTCATTTGCTTGATATGTGCTAACTTTTAGCTGAGATGCTAGCAGTAAGTGTTTAATAAGCAGGTTTTGTATCAGGGGTGCTGTCCTGACACTTAGTTTGGTAAGTAGATGGAAGTAAACAAAATAAAGAGAGTTATTTATGTATAATTAATTCAAAAAGCAACAACTGCAATAACAGTATCGTGTTACATTTTCTCAAAAAAAACATTGAAAGAGAAAACAGTTCAGGAACCTCCTTGGGTCAACATGACCCCATGCTGTGGTGGATGGAACTCAAAGTACTGTGTCGGTATATTCTGATAAATAGCAGCCGGCGTTGACATGGTTTTCCACTTAGAGCCTGTCTGAGTTGTTCTGTGAAGTGAAAAAAAAAAAAAACCCAGCACACTGACATCTGCCTGTAACTGAATCACAGACATTTTCTCTCCCCCGCCTTCATCAGGCTCCCTTATGCAGTCAGTCTGTCTGTTCCCTGTAACGTTTCACACGAGTGTCATTTCTCATTCACTAAGGAGCCATCTGTTCAGCTAAAAGCCTCCAGGCAGTCACAATAGCACGCTGCACTCTGATTTGCTCGCAGAGGGCCTCCACTTCCTGAAAATCAGCCAATGTGAGAAGGGTGTGTACGCAGTCTGTGAAAGCAGATGCGACAGAGCGAAGTGCAGACACATACACACAATAGTCCAACTGTTCATCAAGCGCAATACTGCTAAAATGTGTGGTGTTCAAATTTCCCTTTAGTATCTTCTTCTACTTTTACACCTCGGGCTCATAAACACTTCCCTCCTCATCGATCAATCACAGCTTCAATTTGGCTATCTTCTTCTTTTCATACTTTTGTCCTTTTTGTCACCTCTCTTCATTTGTTCTGTTACAATGAATCCTTCCGTCAGCCTGCAGCCTCACAGCTTCTTCAAACTTTACGCTTTATTCTGCTGCCCTAATACACACACACATGCACATGAACACACACACACACACACACACACACACACACACACACACACACACACACACACACACACACACACACACACACACACACACACACACACACACACACACACACACACACACACACACACACACAAACACACACACACACACACACACACACACACACACACACACACACACACACACACACACACACACACACACACACACACACACACGGCAACGTCTACATGAGGGTTAGTGACATAGGCCAAAGGCAAGGTCTCGAGAGCTGACCTTGTTCATGGGTCCCCGCTGAATGTGTAGGACATGACGCCACACACACAGAGATACGGACATACACACATGCACACACACACACGCACAGACACGCACGCGCACACACACAAACACAGATATGGACACATGCACACATTTCCACCACCTGCTGTGCAACCTAATGTGGAGAGATGATTCCTAGAGCTACACCATCTGGCTCTCGCAGCACACTGTCATACGTAGCTCTCACCCTTAATATCAAGGCAATTACTGAAAAAAAGGCATATAAAACATATACACTATATTATAACATACAATATATTCTTTCTATTTTCATTTCCCGTTTGTGTTCTTCCTAAATCCGGATAAACAGTAAGAGTGTTTGTTTGATTTGACGCTACATGTGAAAAGGGATACTCTGCAGGTCTTCTCTTTGACAGCAGGAGTCTGAAACTCGCCACATATCAAAGATCACTTCCTCCCTGGATATCTTTGTAGCGTGCACATACTGTGTCCCTTGACTCTGTCTATCACTCTGCTATCAGATTCATCACTGGTGATAGATATGATACTCACCGTTGTGTATTGTATGATAGGGTTGGTTGGCCTTCTCTTGCGGAAAGACGCAAAAAACATTGGTATTTGTTCATTTTCAAAGCCCTTACTGGTAAACTGTCTCCATACATCACAGCATTGTTGGAGTGGAATAGTGGAACCTGTTTCACTCGTTCCAGTGATTAGCTGGTACTTCAAGTCCCCCAGGCACATTCAGATTTGGGAAAGACTGCGTTTTCATTCGATGCTCCTGATTCCTGGAATGTCATCCAACACATTTTTAAAATTACGCCCTCACATGCAGCCTTTAAGGCCATAGCAACGGACCATTGTTCATCAATTTGTAACTGTTTTTAACTGTGTTGCTGGCTTTTTTCTGGATATGTACTGTTTTCTTTGTTTGTTTGTTTTTTTTAGCTGATTTATTTTCTTCTTTTCTACTCGCTTTTATTTGTATCTCCTTTCTATGCTGTGAACTCGACGTCACTGTAAATGAGGGAAACCTCAGTGTCTTTCAAATTAAAATAAAGGTTTTGAATTGAATTGAAAATATGCATGTATGGTACAAACACCTAAAAATATCTTTGTATATACTACTTTCTGAACATCTAAAACGTGACCTCTCTCTCTGCTGATTAGTGGAGGATGTGCACAGAGCTTTATGAGAGTTAACCAAAGCCGTTCCCATGAAAACAGGTCGCTGTAAAAGAGGTTGGTGTGGGCAATAAGACTGAGGCAAGAAACTAAATGCACGCTGGGTCGGAAAAACCGCAACAATGTGCTAGGAGATGCTGAAAAGATTCATCAGGATGAAGTGATCTTTGAGTTCAGGTTTTAATTCTCCTTAGTCCCATTCATCACTACAGCCAACCTTGTCCTATTACTCTGAGTCGTTTGATCAATAATGAATATAAAAAATATTGATTAGTGCAGCTTTAAGTAAGAATCCGAAACCTGCTGGTCGATGGAGAACAAAACAGGAATCCTAGACAGACAGTAATCCCTGAATATTCCCTCGAATATGAGTTAGTTCACATTAAAAATGATTCACATGATGCGTCTGAAAAACCTAGTGGCCATGCTGAAAAAAAATCAACTCAGGGTATATTTAAAAAAAGGGACTGATGTGAGTATAAATGAATAAGTAGTCTTAAAATACAAAATCCTGTCCCATGCCATGAATCATTCATTCATAATACATTAAACATGACTGAGAGGCAGCCAGGGAGAGAGGCCAGCAGTGTGTGTGTGCATGTGTGTTTTTGTGTGGTGGGTGCATGTGTGTTGTGTGTGTGTCTGTGTGTGAGCCGTATCCATTAAGGGTTTAATAAACTGGCTTTTGCTCCAGGGGACCAACCTTGGACTCTGGCTGCAGGGCACTGTGGGATTGCACCAACCAGGAAGTGATAAATTATACACCTCCCTTCTGAATCTGTCAATCAAAACTGACGGCATGGAGAGAAGAGATGCAGAGGCAAACACACACACACACACACACACACACACACACACACACACACACACACACACACACACACACAAACAGGACACAGCTGTATGATCAGTTACAGACTCACCCTCTGCAGAAAAACACATTTAGAGCACTATCATCACCTCAGCTTGATGCCACTTTTTCCATCAACAGCCAGAAGCAGCCTTTAACAGACTCCTATTAGAAAACATCCCTTTAAGTAAGCTCCTGTGCTCCTCCATTATAACAACTCATGTGCATTAATTGATAGCAAACAGCAATATCCCAAACAGGAAAAACCCTTTTTTCATAAACCAACTTACATATAACTCATACTTCATTTCCAGCACACAGCTTTTGTGTGAATATTCATTTAGCAGCGCTCTGAGGTCAGCCCTAAAAAAAGGGCCTCGTATTATTCTTGGTAAATTGTCTTGGCATCCACTGAATGACTTCTGTCTGCTTCACAGATATGGAAAAGTGTGAGCCATGGCTTATTCCAATATGATTTACAGCAAGAGAGAAAAAAACATTACAATTAAAACGGTTACTAAGATTGAACTCGTGTGTGGGTGTGTAATGTTATTTTGAGTTCTAATTTTTCCTTAAAAGGCTCATTGTCTTTGCTTTAGACTGATGACAGAAGTCAGCTATTCAGCCATATCCTGTCTCGAGAGCTGTTTCTAGAGTGTGGTAAAGTGCATGCATTGGGCAGAGCGTTCAGCAAAGGACATCTCAGAACGGCAATTTGAGAAAACACAAAAATAAAGATGAATGGTTGAGCCTGCATCTGTTGTTTGGTCAACATATCTTTTGTTCTTTACCCTTGATTTGGCAGAACATCACTGGTGTCATTTATTAGAGCTGTGCGTGTGTTTGACTGAGATCAAGAGAGATTTGAAGAAAAGAGAAAGACAAGAATCCCCTTGTCATGGTCACGGTCAATTCCAGCCCTTTTTTTATGGTCGATAAACGGGCCTTACAAAAGCCTCCAAACATCAAAGCCCTGTGCTCGTTAGATCTACACAGACACTGGGAATCATTTAGCTCCTGTTACCTCACTCAATACAATGCAGCTAAATGCAACAAAGGTTAAAGCATCACATCTGGGAAGTTGAACATTTTTATTTTGTGGGATGTGCAGCTGTGGTTGGGTTCATTATAACACGCAACAGTGACATGCTGCAGACGGAGCTTACAGTAGCCTCTATAGAGTCAGTACTTCATCACACTCTATGTAGTGTAACATCACAAACACATGACATGACCGAGTCTCTACTCCTGCTGAGCTGATCCCTACTTCATAAAACCAAATATTTAGAAACACACATTTTTTGAACTATTCAAATTGACTCAAAGTACTCAAGAGCTTTTTTGTTTTGCAATCTGACAAACCTATTCTATTATTTATTGATGGATCGTAACCTATCTATAAAGCTAAAATAAATTATTTATTCATCCTGTTGCAACCACAGGAACTGACAATCATCACTGGCAAAAAACTTGAAATGGACAAAACGTTGACGGCAGAGAGTAAAACGTTCACACACAAAAATCAAACATGTGTTGCATGATTGGCTAGGGTTATATGAATAAAAAACTGCAATTTCTTGATATATTTTTTTGAGATCTGTGTGGTGAAAAAACCCACAACAGCTGCACTACGGCATGATGTAACAGGAACTGGGACATTAAAAAGTAGATATAAAACAAACTGCAAGAAATGTTTGATGTTACTGTTTCGATGAAATGTATCTTAATTATTCATTTTAGGCAATAATGATGGCAGCTTAGCAACCGTTCATACAAAACTTTAGTGCATTCGGTGAATGAATTACAGTTACGGTCAACTGCCATCCTACACAGAGGTGAAGACTTCATTACCATCAAAACACCCTGACCCTAAGAATAAAGACACATGCAGGTTTCTTCATACTTGAAGAAAAAGGCAGGAGTAGATGGAGGGGAAAGGAAACGTGGCATCTGAAAGTCAATGATTCAATGACACGGGGAGAGGCAGCAGGTTTGTAGACGAGCAGGAGGAAGTCTAAGGCTGCAGCATCTTGTTGCCCACTTCGTCATTTCACGCCCCACGACTCCTCTTCGTCTTACATGTCTCTTTGTTATTACTTGTCTCCTCCCCAGGCTGTTTGCTTTTATTTGGATGATCTTAGATGAATAAAAAGTTTGAACACTGATCATGAAACACAAATTCTACAGTGTGAATCCACATACGTCCAGTTCTCTTATTCCCTTTTCCTTGTTTCCAGTCCCACCCAACACACACACACATTTTTTTTCTCTCCCACCTTAGAACTCTCTTTCTCTCTCTTCTCCTCTCTCTCTGGCTCAGGGTGATAAGCAGTAGCACCACTAATCAGGCTTGCCCTAAATTCGTCCATGCCCTGCAGGATTAGCATGTGCATGTGTGAGTGTGTGTGTGCAGTGAGTGTGTGAGTGCACAAGCCTGTGTTGGTTTAGATGCTGATGCCTGTAGCATTCACTAGCCCTCACACATGAAGTGTGTCAACTTAGAGCCCAGTGTGTGTGTGTGAGAGAGAGAAAGAGACAGCTTCTGTATGAATGAGTCATTGAATTAACACAATCCAGTTATTTTTATCTACATGTGAGTTAAACTGTACGGCACGATATGATAAAGCCATCCTACAGTACATAACTTTGACTCTCTTAGTGTAACGGAGTGTCAGGCCTTTTTTAAAGGTTTATTTTTAGAGATATGACAGTGGATAGAGTCAGAAATCAGAGAGAGAGAGAGAGAGAGTGGGGAATGACATGCAGAAAAGGAGCCACAGGTCGGATTCGGACACGGGCCGCCCTTAGGCCTTTTTAAAGTCTTTGTTTTATGAGGATAAGATGGAAAAAGATGGAGGAGAAAAGAGAAAGAAGATGGATGGAGATACATTAACATCTTTTTTGTTCAGTGTATACGCAGAGCGGACCTCTTAAAGCGTGCGTTAGCTGCAAATTCAAGAGTCAAAAAAGCCGGAGGCACACCCTGGACTGGTCGACAGTCAATCACAGGGCTGACATATCGAGACAGACAACCAACCACACTCACATTCACACCTACAGACAATTTAAAGTTACCAATTTATTGAACGAGCATGTCTTTGGATTGTGGGGGGGAAGCCGGAGAGAACGCACTCGTGCACAAGGAGAACATGCAATCTCCACACAAAGATGCTCCTGTCCGACTGGGGATTTGAACCAGGAACCTCCTCGCTGTGAGGCGACAGCTCTAACCACTAGACCCCCGTGCAGCCTGTGAATACGATTTTTTTTTTTTTTTTTTAAACACTTCCAGCAAATCTGGTCATATCTCTTTGTCAGTTTCTCAAACAGTCACTTCTTTCAGGAAAGGAACACTTTCACATATGCTCATCTGCTGTTTGGCTGTTCCAAGGTTCTGGATGTTGGGTTCAGACTAAACAGTGAAAATTCTGTATCTGAAGCCAAACAGAGCCAATCTGAAGTCATCACATCTGCTACACTAGAACAGTTTGTTTGTACCTCCCTGTCCTGCAAAAGTGAAGCAATATCATCCTGCAGAACCACCTCACAGACGGTGACCTTTGTAACAAAGTGACTCTTCAGTGCATTTAAATCAAACAGTGACATTTCCTTCTCATGCCGTTTATTTTAGAACGTCTTGAAAAATAAACATGTTTTCATGTTATAGATATGTCTGGTTTTTTCCACCTGGTCCCTTTGTGCATTCCTGTGACGCTTCAGATTTATCCCGGGACCCTAACTCTAATGTTTAAAATGTCATTCACTACATCCCATCAGTAACTGCACTCTGGTTAAATGTTGAGCAAAGTGCGATTTTGCTCACACTCGAGAGGTTTTACAAATAACTCCAAACATATGTTGATCTTGTGTGTCTCTGATTTTGTTCAAGATTGATTTTAAACGGAGAATAAAAAGAGAGAGAGACACGCAAAACACCACAGTCGAACAGAAGGCTTGAGCTACTTGATAAGTAACACTGGGGCAATGTCTTTCAGTGCTCTACTATGACTCATCTATACAAATCACATGGTCAATTTTTTTGTAAAATTTCTCATTTTGAATACTGGAAGTGACACCTCATACATTTAGACCAGAGGGAGGTAAAATAACTTAAACTCTTGGCATTAGTCACTACAAATGCTGAACGCCTAAAAAAGATATGTACATGAAACTCATACAGGCGGTTTTTATTCTTTATTCTCTTTGACTGTTTAGAGGAACAGGACATGAAACTGAGTGGTGGTGGTGGTGGGGGCACGGTTAAATTGACAGAAATACCATATAGCAGGGGTATCTCAGCCAAAACTGCGTAGCGTGAGATTAAGATAACCACAGGGACTTTTAATATTCTTATTCTAAGAACATACCAAACACACACATACAAACACACTATGCTGTTTTTCACCTCGTGTGTCTAGCGGGTGGCAGCTCTAGATTGTGGGTTTTCTTTCATGCTATTAGATTCAGGCCAGTACACAGTATGGCACATACATAGGCTGCACAACCAACCACACATAGACTCATCTTTGCATGCTGGTTTATCATACTTGTCGCTACACAGACATTCACATGCCTGTTTGCTACCAAGCAGCACACTTTCTATCTGCTGTAATTGGAATGATCTGTAATTGGACGATCCATTCAAGAGCTTGAATTTCTTCCACAGTTCTTTTTTTTGCCTTTAAATTTTAACTGCATGTCTTTATCTGCAGCACACACAGCCACACAAGACCACACACATGTCTTATTAAAATGCAGAAAACCCCACAGTAGTATAGGTCACATCTGCATGTGGTGGCACATTCACACACACACACACACACACACACATAAAGGACTCATGCATGTGCTGAAGCAACAGCTGGTTGGTGTCACATGCATGTCATCAATGACCTCGGGGGGGTCGAGAGCCAAGGGTCAGAGTTCACACGCTGTTGGAACTGAAGGATCAATGGGAGCTGAACCGATAGGCACACAAACAAGCACACACACACACACACACACACACACACACACACACACACACACAAACACCGATCTTTTCAGACACCATTTTCACTGAAAGCGCTTCTAAGTAAGAGCTATACCACGAAATATCACCACAAGGTATGCTAAAGTTAAGAAGAAAAGCGACCAGGAAGTGTAATGTGATGATGGCATCTTTACAGCTGTCCACCACAAAGTTTTCTGTGTTCTTACTTTCTGACGAAGAGATAGATTTAAAGATGCGAGGCGAGGCGAGGAGCGGAGAGGAGAGGAGAGGAGAGGAGAGGAGAGGAGAGGAGAGGAGAGGAGAGGAGAGGAGAGGAGAGGAGAGGAGAGGAGAGGAGAGGAGAGGAGAGGAGAGGAGAGGAGAGGTTAAAGGTCAAGTCATTAACAGCGATTTAATTGTCTCACACAGAAGCGAACAAGTGGACATGAGAGTAATGGGGTGGGGTGTGGCTTTGTCAAGAGAAACTGCGAGGAATTGTTTCAAAATCAACACTAACGACAAAAGCTGATGACAAAATAATCCAGTTTCACCTGAACACAGCAACTCAATGTACATGAAGAGAAATGGAAAGAACAAGTAGAATGTTCCAGTGGAGCGCTGCACATGTGTCATTAACATCAGTGCAGACCATATAGGTCTACCTCCCATCTGGTAAAAATAAATATCTTCCAAATACACAGCCAGCTGGAGAGGCAACAAAGACACACACTCACATACCAAGTGACCCCACATCCCAGACACCGCAGCCTTACCCCCTAATCACACGGCTTCATGTTCTTATAAATGTTTGCTTCCATAGACTACGTTTGTCAGCACCCTTTCCATCACATGCTGTTTTAGAAAAACAGCCCTGTACCAAACGAGAATTAAACATCCTGGATGAAAAGTCACCGCCACACATGGCAACTAGTAAGTAGTAAATATTGGTAAGTGGTAGATTATTGGTTTTGCAAAATACAACAAGTAAAGGGAGGTTCCAGATTTTTTTTAAATGCCTGCAATCCTCTAGATCTAAATGTATATTTGAAGAATCATCCAGTTTGAAATGAACTCCTCAGGTTTCCAAATCACAACAAAGCTCTCTTTGTAATCTGGCGCATGTATCGATAACGACATATTGCCGTGCTACATCCAAAATACTTTTCTGTTCGTGATGTCTGTGGCTGGGTTTGTTCTCCATAACAGAACAAAGTGGCCAGTATCTTGAACTGAGTTTGGCCACCGACAGAGACCAGAGATCAAAGCAGCAAACATTTTACCACTGGCAAAGGACTCACCCCGAGGGTGTGTGTGTGTGTGTGTGGGAAGCTTTGTGGATGCCAGAATGCTTAAAGCCTTCAAGCACTGCCATCTGAACAAATACTCAAGTCAGTGTTTAAGTTGATATGAAATGTAGATTCAGTAAACCTCAAAATCCCAGTAACACCGTATGATAACAGTAGAATTTTATTTCATTTCCTCTTTCTCTCCTCATTTCTTGGAAGTTTAACCAGTACAGAGGGGGCTCTTCATAGATCCGGAGAAAGCTCTTCTGGTACTCTGTGTCCCATAAATGGTTCCCCCCTGAGTGGGGAGAGATGCTCTCACGCCTGCCTCTTCACCCTTGTTCTCCTCTCCTCTCCTCTCAGTTTCAGTCAGGGTGAAGAATAATGGGCCACATTGTTTTCAAGACACAAACGACTCGAAAAACTCCTCGTGTCTGTCTATGTGACTGTCTCACATTACCGAAATAACTCCCTCTCGCTGCACTATGGAGTCCAACCTACAAACTGGCTATTGCACATCGTGTCGTGACACCTCACCATGGGGCTGTTGGTGTATTTATAATGGAGATTCTGCACTAGTGGTTCTCACCAAACACTGACATTAACATGACACCCTCTTTGACCTGTGACCCTTCTCCCAATGCAGTCTGAGCCATTCACACACTTTTAGCACAACAGCGACTGATAACACTTTGGAATCAACATCATTGTGCGTGGTGGAGGGAGGACGATGACCTTGCAGCTGCACAGAAACCAGTCTCGCCAAACATCATGATGAAAACATGGAGGGTGTCCAAAAACATAGAAGCAGAGAGACGCAGAGTTTAGAGAGCTAGAGAGAGAAGCTTCCTTGTAGGAATAAAAAATCCAGCAACATCCCCTCCTCTTTTTTTCCCTCTTATTGGCTGCCAACCGACTTTTCCTTCATTCTTGGCAGCTTCATCAAGGTCAGCTGGATCATAGTTTGTTTTGATGCTGCTGGAAATTGCTTTTTTTTTAAGCATTTCTTTGTCAGTCTCATACCTCTAAAAGTGTATGTGTGCAGTTTTTAGAAGTTACTCTCAGGAATATACAACACAGAGACTCACGAGAGGAAGTCCATAAGGGGATAATCCTCTGCGCTGTCTCCCTGTAGTCACAGTGATACAAAAAGAACAACACCGCTGCGTCTTTGAATGTCTCGTTTCACTTAAAAAAAACTCTCAGACCGCTCAGCTGACGAGTCATGTGAGTCTTATGAGATCAAACTTTTAACTTATTTAGCGTTCCTTTCAGCTGTTTTTCTCCTTCCGTGGTAAAGTTCATGTCGTAACCTGTGATCTACCAGAAAGTCCTGACTTTATTTCAAAATAAAAGCAAGGCTGAATTCAAACAGGAAGTAAAGTACTATCAGCTTAGAAACGGTTCAACTAGCTTTTGGCCATTTTGAATTGAATTGAATCTAGCACTCTCACACACACATTTATGGGAGGTGCAGACTGCATTAACCAGAGAACATTTTCTAAGACTCTTCATGCCAACACTGATCCTGATGAAAACCTGTTTAGAATCAATAAAAAACAATCGTATCTATTTCCTCTTATTCTTCACAATAAGACTCACTGCATCGATAGGGAGTGAGAGAAAGGGCCGGAGGGAAAGGACGTAAAGTGCAAGGTGCACAGTAAAGCCTTTGACTTGTACTGAGGCCATTTTTGAGCCGTATTTCACAGGGGTGGCTGCCACAGATTGGTGTTAGGTGATATATAGCAGCAAAGGTCAGCGGGTTAAGTGCTCTGTTCTTGTCGAATGGGTACTGAGGTCCTCTGTGTGTCAGCAGGAATAATAGCTTTATCTGGCCTACAGGCAGCTCTCTGGATCAAGAGACAAAATTGGAAGAGCAGAGGGAGAGCATCGCGCATGATGCACCTCTGGTTCAACCATCAGTCTGATTGGAGTGTAATTTATCTTGTCATGTTGAAAAGCCACTCAAATGGAGGCTCATGATGGACATATGGAGAAATAATGTCCAATGATCATGTTGCAGGGACAGATATGATTCAGATTGTTTGGAGATTAGCTAAATAATCGACAGCATGGGTTTGCTTGGGTGTCAAAACTGTGGCATTTCAAAGTTGTCAGCGTTCCAGGAACATTTTTGAGACCCCACCTTCAATTTGGCCGGATATTAATGCTTCATTAAAGATTTATTTTTGCTGGATTTCGATGAACCCGAAAGTTATTCAACTTAAACCTTGTAGTCATCGGCTCAAGCTGAATAGAAATCTCATCAACAAGGAGGCATTTAAGGGATTAAAGACACCCATGATAGAGAAAACAAACAAAAAATCCAAAACAAAGAAGTATGGGGTGGTTAATATTTCATCCTCAATCTTTTATGTCTCCTGGGTTTGTTGTCGATTTGAATGACCTAAGAGCCACACCCTCTGAACACACACAGTGGAGGATGAATAAAACATTTGTTCAGAGATCAGGGTGTGTGTGTGTGTATGTGATTATGTGTCACAAGCAATAGATCATTGCAGAGTCACAAGGGATGAACGCACTCACATACAGTGGCCTTTACTTATTTATTGTCTGCCACGGTTAAAGGCTCCTGCATCAGTGTGATAACAGATTTCAGAGAGGTTCAGAGGGGAGAGGCAATGTTTGGTGACAGATGATGTACCGCACAACAAGAGCTTGAGCAAAACATAAACATTTCGGTGATACTTTGAGAGCAAAAGGAATTTGGAAAATATATTCAATGGATGCTCCAGTTTGCCGGTTTTATGAGTGTAAGGTTGCTGAAGATTTCATGTTTTCGATAAGACATGCAGAGCAAACTTTGTTCATCGGGCTGATGAAACTTTGATGCAGGGAAATCAAAGAGACAGAGAAGAGACGGTGTAGAACAAGACAGAATAAAGCGTATAGATTCAAGACAGAGCAAAAACAAACAAACAGATAGACATCTGCAGTTGCTTAGCATTAGCAAAACAACATGGCTTCTCTGCAGAGGCGATGCTTGTGAACAGGCAGCGCAGGCAACTGCTGTAGGGGGCCCCTTTAGGGCTGACAAACTTAAACCAAAGCAGCGGCCCTAAATGTGCACATTTTGAAACAACAGCAGGAAACCTCCCTAAGGGGGCACTATGTGACAGGTCAAACTTGCGTTGTCCTGCTTAGCGCTGTGAAAACCAAAGTGTGTCGAAGAAAGTCAACAAATGAAAATGTAGAGGAATTATATATGTCAATATGAGAGATAAATGAAACAGACGATAGAAAGAGGAAGAGGGGTAAGCGTCGGGACACTGGCAGAAATGATGGTGATGAATGCTGGTTGGAGGGCCCCCCAGTTGATTTTCGCCTTGAGCCCCAACAGAAACGTTGCATGAAGCTGTTCAGAGTTAAGGAGTCACAACAACACACCTAGAGATATGACCTTTAACTGCAAGGACATCTGGGTATTTCTTTCTTCTTGCCCGACTTCTGCAATCAAGTATAAACCACAGATTTCATCTTTGCATAGTGTTACAAATAGACGGGGGGGGGGGGAAGTTGTCTAAAAGGAGGCCTCACTTGTAACTAATTGAATCCATGGGAACATTTTAATTCCTGTTAACAACTGCAGTTCAAAAGCTAAGAGCATGACTATCTGTAAAAGCAATAGATTAGTGTGCATACGTTTAGTATGTTGCATTCATAAAAGCGTTGTACCAACTGTAACAAGTCTTCACAGTGTGTTTGCACATGAGCAAGATCTTTATCGTTAGATGTCAAACTGTCACACATCCGTGTGTCTGTGTGAATTGTTGTATGTGTGTTTTTTTTTAAATTGCTTATTAAAGAGTTTTTGTGTTTGTGCGGGCGCATCAAAAAGATCCTTATCACCAGATAGTCTCACGAGCCTCTGCGTACCTGGGAACAATGGGAACAATTCTTATCTTAAGCTATTATCCTCTGACAAATGTAATTTTAGACAGGTGAGAAAGTATAGCGTTCTTACATAACACACACACACGTTGGAAACACACAATGATGACACACACACACACACACACAAACACACAGTACACACAGAGGGATGGTTCGTGCTAAATAAATGATGTGTGTTATTTCCACATGGCTGAAGCTCCTGTGCTGATTCACTGCACTGTCAGTGTGAGCTTGAGCGTCCACACACGCACAAATCCGAAAACTAAAAACACACACACTGTGCATGCACACACCATTAACTTTCAGTGACACATTAAACAAGAAGACTTGTGTTTGTTTTAACCCAAGTCTGTAATGTTAAAGACAGTTGGAGCATTTTCACACAGAGAGGGAGAAAGGGGAGTTAAAGGCTTACACACACAGAAGTAAAGAAAGATTGTCTGTATGAAACATTTAAAGTGAGGCAGGACGAGGGGTGAGACAAAGTTCAGACAGCAAGCAGCCGCTGCTCGGCAATTCTGTAAGGCCTGTTTGAGTCTCTGAAGGTTATTCTACAATTCTACAATTCACTTAGCAGACGCTTTTGTCCAAAGAGACGGACATCGGAGAGTAAGTACAACACAAGCAAGGATCTAGAGAGGAGGAAACAACGTCAGTAAGCGCAAACGAAAAGCTTTTAGTCAGATTGGACACAGGTCCTGACAGGCAGTGCAGAGAGGCAAAGCTCAACATCGACAGCTGTTCTTGAGAGTTCAGCATCAAAACCATCCTAAATATCATCATCATCATTACATATACGCGGCTGTAGGCCCCTGCTGGTCAAAGTTTTCTTTTACTTACTTGTATTCCAGAGCAATACTTGGAAACTGTATTGTAACACTAGCTACCTAAACTAGCAGATACCAAGAAGCAAACTGAGGATTGAGTTACACAGGCTGAAGCTGTGTTGTAACTTTAAAGTTGAGTTGAAGACTCACACTCCCTTTGGGAGAACTGCCTTTTGGCAAAGTTTGAACTGCAGGGTTTTTTCTTTGGTTCTGCAGAGAAATGTACTGTGAGTTGCACCAGAGTCGGTGTTCTTGACAAGATGTTAACCTGAAACTGCCTCCAGCCCAGGAACAGAAATCCGGATCTCGTAACTAACTTCAGGGGCTGTTGAGGAAGAGGACAATGAGCAGTAACCACACAATCTATACAAGCGTTGTAGTTTTGTGTACCTCAAACAGTAGATTTGGTTAGATGTTGTTACCTTAAAGGTCACATACATTTCAGAACATGTCTTTCAAGTTTATTGTAAAAAATCCCCTACAATCCTGTATTTGATCATGCCTATAAACCCCTCTATTTCAGCCCTGCTCAGAACAGGCTGTTTCTGTGTCTGTAGCTTTAAATGTAAATGAGCTGTGTCTGACCACGCCCCTCTCTGGAAGGGCTTGGGTTGCTTGGGCTTTCTCGCAACATGCCCTATTGTTTACGTTGGAAAGGCAGACTCAAAGGGTAGAACAAACACCTAGCTATGGGAGTGTCATCCACCTGGGGGAGGGGTTACTGCCCTTTGTGATGTCATGAAGGGAAAATCTCAAAACGGCCTCTTTGAGCACACATTTTCTGAAGAGAGGAGCAGGCAGAAGATGGAGAGGATGGACTTTTCTCATCATTGGGGGGTTTGTAGAAAGACTAAGGACACATATCAGCGTTAGAAAAACATGGTAAAGTGTGTTTTGCATAATATGTGACCTTTAAATATCTTACTGTGTTTCCTCTCTTTTTTTGTGCTAATAATGACTCTTGTTTCAACATTGAGGAGAAATGAAAACAATTGACACATAAGGTCATACTAGTCACATTCATTCACCCATTCACTGTAATGCTACTAGGAATAGCCAATGCAAGATGCTAGCCTTCACATCAGGAAAAATTCAAGTTGCAATGACCAGGGGTCAACTCATCCACCATGTTTATAGACAACCTGCTCCAACACCTGAGCTGCAGTCTCCCCATTCGCTTATGTTGACATTAATCATTTTTATCTGCTCTAAATATTTTGTTTTCTTGCGTCTATCCTGACTGAACACAAAGACAGCAGCTCAAACATGTATGTACAGTATGTATCTCTGTTAACACGACCTGAAACTTGAAGTCACATGTTCAAAATTCTAACCCATCAGTTAAGCTATAAAGCCCAGGACTCCTAGGAATCAATCGATTTCAACATGATCATCCCCGCTCTCCCTACCCACATTAGATGAATGCCTCAGAAGCAATCAATACTCGTAACTATATACCGCATGTGGGCGGTTCTTCATTTCCCGCCTGTGTACTTCTGTAGGCACATGCTCTGCTTGCACAGTCCTAGATAAATATTTGTAGTCCAACAGAATTATTTGTGAATGAGAGCTGGAACATACCACTGCCACTTATCTGTTCATGACACCCTTTAGGACATGCCTGCTTTCACCTTCTCAGCTATGTGAGATGCTAAGTGACACACACCAACACAAGCATTAATATATATAAATCCGTTTTGCCTGCAGCGACATGATAACATAGGTTTGACATTTTAAGAGTATCATTTGAAGAGAGGAAGTGAGGACGATATACTGCACTTTCGCACACAAACACATGGGAGGTGTTTGATGGTTGGTGGGTTGAGGTGAGCATTCATGCTGTACACTGAAAGACCAAATCACGAGCTGTTTCCCTCCCCCACACTCTGACACTGTACACAAAATCATGGCTATACTCTCGTATCATTTTCTGTGTACGTTTCTCTTTGATGACGAGCCATTTTTAAATGTTTTAGATTAAAGGATGCTTAAGAGTTCGACTTTTACAGAGCTGATGACCACTCAGAGATAAAGTCTCGACCAGCCAAGTATTTCATGCTTGTGTGTTTGTTTGTGTGTTTACAGATTGCTGTTTATGTGCATGGTTCATATTGCAGCAGTGATGTGCAAATGTCATTTAATGCGCAGCCCTGTTCCAGGAAATGTAATTTAAATGATCAATAGTTGCTTCAAATGTTGAAGACAATGAAGGCAATTTAATTTGTGCTCTGTGTTTATTAATCGTGGACATCTAGGCTCTAAAACGTTTACAATCCATTTACAGTGGATTCACAGTACGTTTATTTTAATTCAGTGATTTAGAATCACGACAAATACAGACTGAGGTTAGCATCAACACAGCGATTTAAAAGCATACAAAACACACATTACGTCTAGTCGTTAATCATGTCAGAAGGGTTGCCTCAATCCATTTATCTATCACACGCACACAGACACACACATACACACTCACACACACACACACACACAGTGTCGCTGACATGTGGAGAATATCCTGTTTCCGAAGATGAGATTCCAAGTCCCTGGAGTCCAGCCCCCTCACCTGATTTCATTTATCTCCCTCTCTTTCTACCCCTCTCAGCCAGGTCCCACTCATGCATGAATACAGTACACTCACACAGCTGTGTGTAAATCTCTACGTTATGGTGTGCTGAGGTCTATAGGTCATTTCCCACAATGCCCTACATCCCCAGGCTCCTCTGTGACGTCACTGTCACTCTGGGCGACAAGGGGGAAATAAGGAGGCGGGGCTTTCCTTCCTGACCCCGTCTGCAATATAATGGAGACACACACATATACACACACAGTGTTTTGGTAGTGCAGAAAAGTCTCTGATGGGTTTATGCAAACTCTGTGTCTATGAAAATGTGTGTTTGTCTAAGATGCTTTATGCGCTTCGACCTCCTGCTCGTGTTTGTGAGGGAGAGTCTTTAAAGAGTGAAGCTTTGTCTGGCCACATGTCATAGGAAGTAAAACTCAATCTGAAGAACAGGTGGTCTTTTGGTTACAGACACACACCAGAAAAGCAGAAGTGTAAAGTTTGGTTCAGTTCAATCAACACGCTATTCCCAAAAGCGCCCAAGGATAAAAACAACAAAAAAACAAAAGCAAAAAAAAAACAAGTTAATTTCATTCTTGGTGCACTGCCTGATTGTCAGATACTTTAAATTGAAAGGGTTCAAAACAAAGAGTAGTACCAAATAGGATGTGAGAAAAACGTGAGAACAATTGAAAGACAGAAATAAGAGGAATCAGCCCGTAGACTTCCAGTGAACAGATCCCCTCAGGTAAAGGGAAGGAAACAAGTTAGGCTGGTCGTCCTTTAAATGATTTGATCTTTTGAGAAACTAGTGCAGGGGAACCAACATACAGCATGCTATGTCACTCACTTTAAAACACATGGGGAAATTTATGAAGCCTCTGGGATTTCATTTTTTCTTATTTCACAGCTAAACAGGTTGATTTAAAATATGTATACAAGCTGCCGGTTCCGCACCTAATCGACTGAGGGGGTAAGAAAAGGGAATTTAAACCGAAAGACATTTAGATTTTTACAGGATTTATTTGAATTTCGTATTAGTTAAAATAATCATATTGGTATCCCTGAATATATACATTCACACTAAGGAAATTAAGGATTATTATACGACATTTACTGACATGTGGAAACATATTCTGCAGCATACTGTACACTTGCCTTGAGGATATTATGGAGAAATCATATCCCTGGGTACTCTCTGGTCCCTCTCTCTTTCCTGCCAATCACACACACCCGCAGGACCTGCTCTACAACTGACTTCTGGGCTTGTGAATGCGCATCCGTGTGTTGTGAAACACCAAAATTAGGTCAGCTCCGGCAGTCAATCATCAGCCATAACCTGCCAGCTTGTTGCGGTGCCCAGAAACACGATCAGGAAGAGAGAATAGGGGCGAGACAGACCATTATTGCTAGCACTGATATGGCTGTACTCTGTAGTTAGTGTAAGGTGGCTAAAGACATTAGCTTGAGTCTTTTCCTGGAATGCAACTTTTACAGTGGCAACATCCTCCATGTGTTTCCTCCTTACTGCCTGATGCCTAACACACATTCAGCTGTTGGTTTGACCTCCGTAAACTCAGCTTACACCGTCATGTTCGATAGGAATGTTAGATCACTGATTTATTTTCCATAAATCAGACCATGAAGCGTATAGCTGCCTTGTGTTCTCCCTCTTTTGTACAGGTGGTTGAAGGAAGATAATTCCAGATAGAAAGGATAGCTAATGTTGACACAGGTATCTGGCTGTCGTGACATCATTTAATGTTATATTCAACTTTTATGTTAGGGAAATAAAAATGAGTGGCCTTTGATAGTATTTTGATTAGGGCCCGACCGATATTGATTTTTGGGGCCGATATCGATATTGGGGAGACAAAAAATCTGATACCAATATATCGGCCGATATCTTTCTTAGATCTATGTTTGATCTGTAGAGATATCATACAAGAAATCAACGTACTTTTGTGTCTCATACCTGCAGGAAATATTGCTGTCTTTTTTTTTAAGAGGGCGTTGTCTCAATACAATGAAAAGTTATTTTTAACTTTTCTATTTTTAAAACCAGGAGACGTTCCCTAATCTTCTTTGAGATTATAGAGAGGACAATGAAATTAATCCTTAAATAAAAAGCAGAACAAAAACTAAAACCACTCATGAAGTCTATTGAATGCTCGATATACATCACTGTTTCTTCTTCTTCTTTTAATTGTACTGCTTCCTGTTTGCGATGAGCCCAGTGCAGGATCACAACGCAGGTGATTTATGTTCCCACCACCTTCTTTCCTCAGCCATACTTCCACCCATAACTCCATCTGTGCATGACTGAAGAATCTCACTTGAGTGCAGCTGGGTGATGAAGAAGAAGAAGAAGCTGCAGCCAAGACTTTATAAAGTATTGAAAGGATGAGTCTCATTACATCCACCCTTAGCCTGAGGAGACACTGTGCAGGAACAAAAACTCAACTGTGTCATTACGTAATCAGCACCAAACATCAGCCTTTCATGTTTGAGGACAGTCTGTGTCAGGGCGGGGAGGAGAAACACATGTTCAACAAGATGTGTGCTCTGTGTGCATGTTTCCCACACACACAAACACGCACGCACGCACGCACGCACGCACGCACGCACGCACGCACAAAACTGTGTGCTGTATTGATATTGACATGGACAGCACCTGCTTCCAAGGCACATCTAATTTGATGTTGACCTTCCAAACAAAGCCAGCAGTTTTCTGCTGTCAGAGTAAATAAAAGTGAACCTCCCCCTCTCTTCCTTGTGTCACTTATATCTCCCTCGGAGGAAATGGGTAGTTTCTTAAAGTTAATTCACCGTCTCTCTTTCCTCTGCCTTCCCTACAGTGTGACTTTCCCCTCAGCCACTTCTCTCTGTCAGTGCTGGCTCCATCCACTGTGTAAGCCAGCAGGGGTGGTTGCTCTCATCTAATAAGACCCTGTCACACGGATTAATCCCCGCTGATGATAAACCCCCCCCCCCTTGGAATGGGTCTAACCAACTGTCTGCTTGATTAAACCTGAAGGGAGAGACAGAACGGGTCACACAGCAAGAAAGCATGGGAGGGAGAACGAGATAGATCTGGAAGGATAAAAACTCCTCTTTTATCTCACCTCCTCTCAGGCTACCATCGGTCTACAGGACATGGCAGCTCATCTTGACTTCCTGCCCTTGGTTCTCGTTTTTCTGCTCTCTTCCCATCCAATTTAATTTTCTGCTGGTGATGAGAAAACGTCCACTTTGCCTCTCTCTTAGTAGTTTATCCTACGACTCTGACCCCCCTTGGACATGATCACAAATGTTGCCGCGTGCATGCTGCGCGTGCGTGAGTGATTCAAATCACGGCCTCCTTTCAGCAGTAACAGTAAGAGGCAAATCACCGCAAACAACTATTTTAATCTTCTCTACCCCCTGCGTTCATAATCACTAAAATACCTCAAATCCTCTTGGTCACTGCAGTACCTCCACGGCCCCACGGCCCCTGCTCAGCACCCAAACAATCATCCGACAGGCCTAATTTGTTTATGTGCAAAACACACTTACATAACACACAGGCACATTACAGATGAAAACTAAGCAACTCCTCAAAAATGAGTGACAGCAAAAACAAAAACAGGTGGAAATTCCAACACAGCTGCACCACCCTGTTCTTTATGCGCAGGGTGGTGTCTACTTATGTTTGCATCACTTAACACGTGCATGTCGTTTAACCTGTCGAAACACACCTTAAAGTAGGCGCTTCATTAGATTCACCTTTTAGTTTCATTTTTAAGTTTCATTGGTGAGCACTTTAAAATACTGTTCAACACAGGACAACGCATCGGACTGTTTATTTTCTGTTCCTGTCAGCTTGTATATGAAAGTGTAGACACGCATGTGTGCATGTAACAGCGGAGAAGAAAGGCTTAGTGTGTGTGAATGATGTGAGCATTATTTGGTCAGTTAGCTCGAAACAAAGCGAGATAAATGACCCTTAGCTCATTCTTGGCATGACTTGGATCTGTTTGTGTGTGTCTGTGTCTGTGTCTGTGTCTGTGTTTGTGGTTGACCCAACAAGAGAAGCTCTGTGTCTTGCACCTTTAAAGAGCTTTAATATCATTCTTTCATACATTTCCATATAGATATGGACGCTGTGTTACTTCATAGATGCGTCTCAAAGTTCCTGCTCTGTCGACTGTGCCTAAAAATAAAAACATCTTCATGCTCTGGCCAACAGCTTCCTCTCTTGTCTACCAAGTTATTTTCAGAACATTAGCAGAGCACGCCAGCAGACGTCTTCGTCAGTGTACAAAAGCTGCAAGGTATAACACAAGTTACCGCCTCACAGTGCTGGTTGGGTTGGCCTGCTGACAAGCCATCAGCTAACTCAAACATAGACACACACAGCTAACGCAAACACAAAGACACGCACACACTACATACAAAGAAAAGCAAAGGCAGAAATATAAAACAAACACATGAACTCACATCACAATGTATACACAGTAAGGACACCGCTTGTTTAACCCAAACACAACACATACAGTGTAATGTTAATGTCAAGTGTCCTTCATAAGGACTCTTTTTAGGATACGTCAGGACGCAGCAGCATGTAAACGCTCAGCTTAGAGCTTGAATGGCTGCTGTGATGGTAAACACACACAACCTCAGCATACAATTAAAGCTTCACTAAAGCGATCCACAGTAATAACAGACAGTAACAAGGTCGAGAGTGAATAATTGACTAGTCCATTATCTCTCTGTCTTCCTCATTCCTTGTCTTCCTAAGCAAACATGTTTCCATCCACATCTCTTTAACCGTCTTTCACAATGCCATACGAGTCCGACTGAGGTAAAAACACAGAATGCATTGTTATGTCATTTCATGTCTTTTTGTTTGCAGAGTTGTTAAATAGGCATATTCACTGTACACGTTACATTTCTGTTCCAACTGGAGAAGTTGCACATAAAGTTGACTATTTTCAGCCATACTTTGGTGCACGAAAAATCAAATGACCTTGTTGACCTTGTTATATTTTTTAAATAGCTGACACTAGGATCCTCTGTACCACTCGTACAGTAACAGCTTCCATCGAAACAGCAGTGAAAGCAGAACAGGTCAGAGAGAGGGAATTTTGAGCCGTCACCCGACACATTAACACTTTCAACATTATTTTCATCACCCTTATCAGCCGCAATCTCACAGATTCCAACTTGAAGAAAAATAAACTGTAGGTAGTGAATTTTACTTGATGATTATGATGACATGAAAACTCATTATAATGCCCAGCATGCAGGCTGACCAAAATAAAGTAGCCGCTGCTGTTCAGAATGACATGGAAAAGTTATTAGAGCAGTAGATGTGGCGATGCAATCTGAAGGCAAATGGGCAGAAGTTCAGCTCACTTCGTTATCACATTCGATGGTCAACGTTACCTCATCGCCGCTGCACAAAAACTAACCTTACTATATGTCCTTATATTGCTTTAAAAAGATAGACCCTATAAAGTTTGAAGCCAGACGTACACTGTACGATTTCAGCACGGTTTAGACGCGATTTTCAAGTCGTACAACACATTTTCAGTCAATTGCCTGGCGTCAGTCGTGCAGTGAACACTGAGGCAGGACAGTCGATGTCGGGCCACTCAGCAGCTCTGACCGGTCAGATGATTCTCTGACATGTTTTTGATATTTTGGTCGTATGACTGCACACACTCACTCAGTGAGAGCAGAGACACGAGCCGATTCTCCGACTAGTGGACTTTTTGTCGAAATGGGGCTGCACAAACTGTCAGACAGCATCCAAAATCACCATGGCAACAGCAGGCATACCTGTTTAATCTGTCCGATCATGAAAGAAACATTGGCTGGAAATATCTGCTGACTCCCAGCTGACGTGGAAGATTTGGCTGCTAGCTTGTGTTCGTTGGTGATGCTGCTTTGTTGCTTTAATGTACAGACACATAGTGGAGAAACGCAATGAAAGGATGGGAAAAAGAGTAGCATGCAGATAAACAAAAATGCTAAAGTTTCCTGGCACTGGAAGATAATCTGTGAGAGCACTGAGAAAAACTGAACAACTTTTCCCTTAACAGTTTCACACATCATCCCCATGCACACTTTAACAAGCCTCAGTGCAGAACATTGTTATTCTTCCTCTCAGTTTGGAATAAGAGCATGATTCTGTCACTGTTGAGAGCAGATTACACAACCAATTACACTGTAAAAAATATTCTTTTTCCACAATATGCCTCAGCAAACTGCCTTTTTTTTAAATATAGATAAACATCGTGGGGCTCCCCATGTAGGGAGGCTGAATCAAATCTGACCTGTGGCTCCTTTCCCAACTCTCTCTCCCCCCGATTTCTCACTCTATCCACCGTCCTGTCCTGTCTCTAAAATGAAGGCATAGCAAGCAAAAGTATAATTTTGTTCGCATTTTTAAGGCGTTTAAGTCATCAAGTCACTCTACCAGTTAAACGAGTGTTAAATGTTGTGTTAGGTACAGGGATGTTTTTCTGACCAGAGTCAAGTTAGACAGCGCAGTAGCTCTTATTGTTATATCGGGAGGATTATTTGCACAGGTAGGTACATAGCAGCTCCCCTGGCCCCTTGAATAAGCCATAAATACTGTTAATCATTCATCAACACTGCAAAGCAAAAAGCAAAAGCCGATCTCTTCATAACTCGCCAAGTCTACAACAGCCCTCCCTACTGTCCTGTGTTTTCTGACATGTGTGTTAATGGGTCACTTGACTTAAGGCTGACATCCTATTCATTTACTTACACACACACACTGCAGGTCCCACCAGAACAGAACAGAATGTGCCAGGGAGCTTTTATAAGAATAGGACACACACACACACATTCAGACAATTTTAATCCTCACATTAACACCCTGCCAATGGTTCTTAAAGTAGCCACATACCCAGCCTAAGATAAACTCATTATCAAAGTAATTCACATTAGGTTCCAAACTACAAGCTTATTCCCTCTTAAGGACACACACACACACGCACACGCACACACACACACACACACACACACACGCACACGCACACACACACACACACACACACACACGCACACACACACACACACAGAGTTTGACCTAACCCATATGTTTGGGTGGCCTCAGTCCACATCACATCTTAGTGTCTTTAATTCTTTAAGTCCTTTCTGTCAATTCCCTATCAGAGCAATAGCCAGGATCTTCACAAAAACACACAATCACCCTCCTACACACTACACACACACACACACACACACACACACACACACACACACACACACACACACACACACACAATCCCATTAACAGATTGCTGTCCACTCAGTACTAGTTTAGTGGCCAAAGGCCTTCATATGAACTCATTTTTTTAGGCATTTGTTAAAGCCTTCTTAAAGCTCCACTTGTAAATGATTTGTCTGTAAAGGCAATCGGAGGAAGCATTTGTGATATCAGTAAAGAGCAAACAGGAATGATCTGATTTAGTGCTCTTAGACACCACAGATGTGTTGTCCTTTTATCCAGCAAAGATTTTAAGGGACGTATAAGCAGATAATGTGACCTGTGCAGACGACAAGCAATTATCATTTACATACTCTAATCTCTTCCTTATTTGGTCATTTTTTATGTTGGTTTGTTTTTGTGTTTTTCATCATCATGAACATTACATGATTGCCCACATAGTGGTTTTTGCGATTTAATTTTTAGCGATGGGACCCAATTTGAAAAAAAAATCTCAAAGTTTTTTGTAAGGCCTTGTTTGTATGTATGTATCTCTTATATTGAATTTTGGACAATTTCTAAGAATAAACACAGATTTGGGCTCATCTCTCAGAAAAGGCTTGCTTCAGATATTCTTGCAAATGTCCTTTTTCCTTCAGTGCATCACGAATATTTAAACAAATTGGGGGTTTGTTGTTTTGTCAGACAGCAACCACTTGTGAAATAAGACTGTTCTCTCACACAAACAGTAAACTTGTGTTTGTGTTGCATCACCTAAATCCTAGAGGAGAAACATTTGAATTCATTTGAAGTAATCATGCTTGTATTTGTGCTTATTATTTCCATATGCATGCATTTGTGTGTGTGTATATACCCACATGTATTTTGTACATTTCTGCTCAGCACCTCAGGATCACTTCACAAAGCTTGATCTCAATCTAATCTGCACTGCTGCTGGGATCTCATTTCTAGTCTGTCCCACTTGGACAAGGGGGGCCATTATATAAAAGCACTTAAACTGATGAGATTGCCCAAGACTGTGACGTCATGATGCCGTCTGACTGGACACTGGCAATATGATGTCACATCGGAAACTTAAGACTTGAGATCTTAATTGGATCAGTGTCCTGCAGAGACAAAAGGGTCTGCTTTCATATTGTGTCTGACTTTGCATGACACAAAAGATGCGTCAGTTCACTCTCTTTTTCTGTTGATTTTTTTAATGTGCATTCTTCGATCTGCACAATCCATCTAAAACAAAAGCTTTCTGTTCTAACATGTGTATGAAGTGCTTTGTATTGACGACATGCTGCCTAGATCAGTGCCACGATGCTTTTATGAGGTTTCCCTGCCTAAGTGATGTCACACACACACACAAATACACACACACAAGCGCGCATTTTAGGCAGCCTGTCTCTCACTGTAATGTTGAGCTAAAAGATGAAAGTATGGGGTCTGTCTAGCTCTAAAGACCCTCTCTCTCTCTTTCTCTCTCTCACTTTCTGTATTCCCCCTGAGACCCACACACACAAGCTCGCACACAAGCACAAAACACACATACAGGCTCAGCAGACACCTCAATTATGATAATGTGGATCAGCATTAATGTACTCTTATAGCATGGCTGGCTTTCAACAATGTTGTGTGTGTGTTTGCGTGTGTGTGTGTGTGTGTGTGTGTGTGTGTGTGTGTGTGTGTGTGTGTGTGCGTGTGCGTGTGCGTGTGTGTGTGTGTGTGTCCCAGACAGCGGCAGAGGAGGGGCAGCTACTGTATCTCATTTAACACAGGTTACTCCCTCAAGGAGAGCAAAATGCTGAGGCCCTCAGCATTTCTCCTTTCTTACAAACACAACGAGATCTACAGTATGCATTTACAGACACGGGCTTCCATACGATGTCAAATTAAAAAAAAATTCTTCAATGCAACAATGGAAAGTGTCCCAGGACAGAAAGATCAAGAAAGAGAACGAATAGAAGAGAAAGACACTAACATGAGAAAAAAAAAAAGCACACAGGCCTCAGGGAGATGAACCTACTGTGATTTTTCTGTAGTGTGAATTTTAGCGTCAGCCAGTTTCAACAGTCCAGATGGCCTTGAATTTTGCCTGAAGAAACTCATATTTTAAAATCTAAACAACATAAAACACATTCATACTGCAGAGACAATCAAATTCAGCAGCACAATAGAGCCCAACAAACTTTGCAGAACCATAACTGATTCCCTTTTTTAAATGAGGATAAGTATTGAGTGCACACTCTAATCATTTTCTTTGCACCAGCTACAACACAGCTGTGTTCATCTTCTCTGTTTCGGGATCCTTTGAGAAAGCCTCTTTAGGTCAGTTCTCAACAACTGCTCCCCTTGAAAAAAGGTGTCTCTCCTCTCTCATCTGCTCGGCAGCTCTTTCATCACAACCCTGCTGTTTCTTCCTACTCTGTCTCCCCCGCACCTTCCCTCTTTCCTTCCTCCCCCCCCCCCCCCTCTGCCTCCTTCCTCCTCCTTTCCCAGACTCCCTCCTTCCATGTAATTACCACCTCAGACTCCAATTAAAGCAAAACCACAATAAAGAGAGCAGGGAGGGAGGCCGAGGGGCGGCAGGGGAAAGAGAGAAGGGACGGCAGAGAGAGAGAGACAGAGGGGGTAATTTAATGAGAGCTTTGTCCACGCACAAACACACACACACACACACTCATATACATAAAGATGTGTGCTCCGAAACAGCTAGCATATGAAGCTAATACAGCATATCAAACTGTCGTTTTTAAAACCTGCCAAATGACGAGAGGATTTAAAAAACAACAGGAAGTGTGTGCATGTGTGTTTGAACATGTGCACACCTGCATGCAGAGTCATGAATGTTTACATACAAGTGCATTGTGTGTGTGTGTGTGTGTGTGTGTGTGTGTGTGTGTGTGGGTTAGAGTGAGACTGCTGACAGTTTTTCCTTTGTGTTTTGACCCAGCCTGTTTCCTGCCATTAAGGTTCTCAGTGTTACTCAGCTTTCCTTGACAGCAAAGACACACAAACACACAGACAAACACACAAGACAGACACACACACGCACACGCAAACACACACACACCCCAAGTAATAAAAGGCAGAGTCCAAGGGTCAATACTCTGATCGAGGATGATAAAAAACAAAAGGGAGGAACTTGAGATCAACAAGTTTGAAAGCCAACATTGAAACAAAGTGAAAGAGTCCAATATAGACACACACACACACACACACACACACACACACACACACACACACACACACACACACACACACACACACACACACACACACACACACACACACACACACACACACACACACACACACACACACACACACACACACACACACACACACACACCCAAAATAAAACTAAAAACCTCTCTCTGCAGCTAAAGACACTTTCAGTCAATAGACACAAAGTAGGAACAGCAGGGTAGTCCTTACTGTCAAGCTGTCTTTATGTGACTGTGTGTGACTGTGTGTGCATGTGAGTGTGTGTGTGTGTGTGACTAAGAAAGAAATGGACCTAATGGTTGTGTGCCAACCACTATTGCCAAAGACACACTCTCACACACACACACATACACACACATGCATGCATGCACAAAGCAAGTGAGAGAGGAGGATTGCAGAGGGGTGGTTTGATTTACTAGGCTGCCAAAGAGAGAACGGGCACAATACACTGAGAGGAAATAGATATCTTTGTTCATTATATACACACATTCAGACATGGGCACACGCACACACGCAATCCCAGACTTAACAGTTTTTCCTTTTCATTTAGTTGATCCTTTGCTCAGCTTGTCTTTGAAGGCTACTCATGTGTGTGTGTGTGTGTGTTCCAGACAGGAGTCACCGCGCCTACACTTTATGACCAGGTGTGTTACCTTGATCCTAGCTGGAGTGGTTACTTGCTCTGTATGGCACGGCAAACACCCTGTGGTGCGTGTGTTTGTGAGTATAGGAACACACACGCTTACTTTCCCAGCTTCATTTGACTCTGAATTCACTAAATACCGTCCATTGTGAGTTTCCATTTTCTCTTGAAACCGGTTGGACCAAAGTGTTTCATGTGTACAACTGTAAGCCAGTTGAACCTGATGGTTCAGTTCTGCTGAAAGGTGCCGAGTGGGTGTTTGTAATTATCTAAGTGTCCCATATATTGCCTCTGTTATTATGTCTGCTAAATGGATCTTTAAAGCAAAGAGGAGAGAAGAGGGAGCTTACATCACTTGTAATAGCTTGATGCTTAACTCACTTCAGGGAACGTTACTCTGATCATTTAATGGATTGAGATGTGGATACACTGAAGCTGTCGAGAGACATGGGGCAAACATTAGCTGCTTTGCTGCTATTAATCTGCTATTATGTTCCGTATCAGTGTGTTTTGTACATTTTTTCAGTCCAACAATATTTCATTTTAAAATACAGAGAATTTAAACCCACAGAGGAAATAAGGCCGCAAATTGACACAGCAATCTTTTTGAAGTTTGAAGACAGGGTCCACAGATTTGACAATTAGGCAGACACTAACAGGAGTCATTTACCAAGTGACTTAAAGGTGCACAACACCTGTAGTTTTGGTAATTGTTGGAAGTCCCTAAGGGCAGTTTCTCGCTCTTTCTTGCTGTAAATTCAGCCTTGAATCTAAACCACCATCAGGGGGTGTATTACAACTCATGCACCCAAATGTGTCAGAGTTAAGCAGGGTTTATACTTGAAACTGTCCAAACACCAGATGGATGTATTAAACATGAAAGGACTCTTATCCCGTGTCACTTAAATACCCAACACTCACTTTTGTTCTCTTTGTAAAATAGAGTGATTTGGGCTTTTTTGCCTAATCAGAAGACGCAGTAACAATTTTTATTTTGAACCTGCAAAATGGAGATTGATTAGCTAGTTGTCTGATGATCTGTAAAGCATCAGATAGCTGTGATTGGGTTATATTTGTGTCTGTACATTTTCTGATTTGTTGACATCAATTCTATGCAGGAGTGTGTTCCTGTCATGTCACTGTATATCTTCTTAGGTTTAAAAATACTTTGGGAGAGTTTGCACTACAGCAAAAAATATCCCTGCTGTAGCAAAGTAGTAAAACTACTATCTGCTCAGCTCTCAAACTCAGCAGTCAGCACTCGTTGGCTTCTTCCAGCTTCTAACTGTCACTGAGAGGAAAAAAAAAAAAATGCCAACAGGCACAAATCTGGAATAAGCTGACTGCTCACTACACTACGGTCAGTGCAGCAGTGATGTGAGGAGTTTCTCTGCGAATTGAGGAGGTATCCAGCTTTTAAACAACCTCGTCCAACACAAACAAGGAGACAAGAACAGACTGTTCATGCTTTACAACTGAGTGCTGCAGCTTCAGGGAGAGACGCAACTGAAATGTAGAGATTGATGAGCATGAAAACAATGGGTCCTGATGAGGGGCTGTGTGTGTGTGTGTGTGTGTGTGTGTGTGTGTGTGTGTGTGTGTGTGTGTGTGTGTGTGTGTGTGTGTGTGTGTGCGTGGCTAGGAGGAAAGAGCCAAAGGAAGTGTAGTATTCTACTCACGGGAGGAGAGCGAGGGAGAACCGTGTGTGTGTGTGTGTGTGTGTGTGTGTGTGTGTGTGTGTATGTGTGTGTGTTTCCTTCCTTGACTCCCCTCCCACTCTCTTCCCTTTGCCTTTAATGCTGATAAAGGTCTCGTAAAAAGAGCAACACATACTCGGAGCAGTTGCCTTCAATGTAAAAAACTCACTTTACATTCTTGACTTCCATAAATGATAGCATGTATAACTGAAGTATTGTTTTATGACAGGAGGAAAAATAGAAGTTGGCAGAGGTATACATAGTTATTGTGTGCCTTTATATACATTCCAGTATTTCCATGAACACACCCTGAAGACTCACACACAATCATCTCGATGCACAAAAGACAGAGGGGCAGTAGAGGGTTTAACAGGCCACCTATCGATTGATGACTTTTGTTGAATCTAGACTTCCATCAGTAGAAGCAAACAGCCACCAACTCTCTGAGGACCCTGGCTGCAGTGTTTGTCTGTGTGTCTGTGTGTCTGCGTGTGTGGTTGACCTTGAAAAAGCTAATAAGTTAAGTGGATGCTGTCAGTGTCTCAATACAAAAAACACGGTGACCCTGCATGACCTCTGACCTTGTCTTAAACCTGTGACGCCCAGAGCCTCATCTGCCTGTCTGGTTGCTTGTGTGTGCCTTGATGACACGGATCAATTACACTGTCTTGCTCTCCGTCTCCTCTCATCAATAACTATTACTTTTTTTTGGTCTTTTTTCCACAAAGCTCATCAGATCTGTTCAGTCTTCTTCAGCTGTTTCAGCCCTTCTTTCTTCAGTCATTACATCAACATTTAACAATGTGGAAGAATGATCAATAGCCAGTCCATGTCTCCTTTCTCGTTCTCCTTTAGTTCACCTTGAGTTGGCGAACCATAGAATCAATACTGATTGAAATGATTGACGACGGTACGAGGCAATCGTCAGCTTGGCTGTAAACACGGGAAAGCAGTTCCAGAAACTCGTTCGAAATGTCATCCCTTTTTTTTTCTAATTCATGATGCCTCCAGGGTTTTTCCACGTTTGATTTAAAAAAAAAAAACTAAAAAGGTTCACTTGAACGTGTAATTAAATAGAACAAGGCAGTTGAAAAGAAATTAAACTCTTGAGCTCAAGTGTATCCTCAGTGTCTAACACGAAACTCTAAAACTGCTCTGTGTGCATTATCATTCTTTTCAACTTGCTTTCTATCAGATGAGATTTTCACGCAACAGAGGGCTTGAGGGGAAGGGAATGAGGGCAGGAAGCAGGAGAGAATCCCAATGAGTTGATGATTTATGCTTGTGCTGTGCCCTGCAATCATTTCTACTAAAGCCCTCCATATAATTCAGATCAAATGCAAGTCACACTAGAGCACTCAATCCAGGAAGCTGCACACATCATGAAACAGCATTCCCTGCAAGATGTTTATGAACAAGGGAGTGGGAGCGAGGAAAGGAACGGGGAATTGATGAATGAAGGATGAAGGAGAATTCCTCCAACCCACTCACTATATCATGCAGGCATGCCAGTTGTTTTACCTGTCTGTCAGTGGTCATATAGTAGGTGGAGAAGAGTGCATCAGAACAGGAGATGCAGAATGCGGTCTGAACTTTCGCAGAGAATCCCAATCAGGAATTCATCCTGGGAATGTAACGAAATAAATCTGCTTACGTCGACTTTGTGTAAGAGTGTGTGTGAGGCCTTTGACATCTGACTCGCTTTGACCTTTACTCTGACAAGCTCCACTCACAGGAGCGCCTGTGTGGGCTGACCGTTCACAAACAACGTGGGAGAGTGCATGAACAACCATGTACGTGAGCACCACTAATGCAATTCTGCGAATCAGAGAGAGGATCTATTGTCATATAGAGAGAGTGCTTTATATGAGCGCATGTGCATGAGAAGCTAATGAACTTTACGGATGAATGGTAAGAGTGGGAAGAATAATTGTTGGAGGAGGCCTATGACAGCAGAGAGTTCCCCCCTTGCATCCTCATTTAAGTCAATTCTTTTCCTCTCCTTCATGTTTGACTTATTTGGTTCCAATCCGATTAAAAAAAAACCTGTTTTGGCTTATTTTATATTGCTTACCCTGAGAAAGTCACACTTCATAGCATTTTGTTTCCTTAGATGTCGGATCAAGTCCAGCTAACACCTGCCAGTTTCAGGTTAGCGTCACGTTTAGCTTTTAGACACTTGTTAAGGTTTAATATCAGCGTAAAGAAGGTAAATAAGTTAATTGAAAAGATGTAAGAACGAAGTAAACATGGGAAAGAGAGGAAAAGGAAAACAGGATATAGACACAAATCAAACAGCTTCTTGTTGTGGATCAGCGTAGAGCTATAGGGCTTATCCCACAAAACTGAAAGAAGTGCCAGAAGCAGACACCCCTCTCCATTCCCATGGTGCCACTCGACTCCATCAGGCTCCATCAACTACACTTAGACGAAAGAGAGGGATGAGAGCTAGAGAAGAAGTGGTAAAGAAACAGACAGTGAATGCAGGGGATGAGAGGAAATAAACACTTTTTGTCTCGTCTTTAGATAACCACTTCAGACTCCCTGGTGGGGAGACAACAATGCAAGCTCAACCAAAACACATAATCTACCGTAGTCCACATACAGTCCCACAGGCAAAGCTCGGTTCAGACAGTTTAGTTGTTGCACTCTCTCTGGCCTAACCCCAAGGCACATCTCTGATATGAAGATATGCAGCAACGAGACTTTGGATATCCTGAGCCAATAACCATCCCTCCAAAACAAATATCTTTGAGCACATTTCCTGACAGCAGTGAGTAAACCCCACATCACCACGTGAAGTATTTCAGGAAAAATAAGCCATGTGCAACATGTATTGTGTAAAATCAGTACATATGAGGTCTTACATACGACTGTGTACAATTAGAAATAAGCATGAAACAAACAACGGATGACAACACTAGTATGAACAATGCATAGGATGAAGCCAGCTAATAGTCATCCTTGTTCCACTAGTGTTATTTAAAGTGAAGCAACTCAAAGTCTAGACCAAGCAACAGTTCCTCACAACCCCGAGCCCCACCCAAGGTCCAATAGTATGCAGTAAAAGAAGGCACTGACTGTTCTCCAGCCTGCTTTGATTAGTCTTTGTTTTAAGGGAGTCCCATCCATCCACCCACACACACACATACTTCACCGCTAGCCAAGTGCAAATGTTGGCACTAAAACAGAAAACTACAACAGAGTAATAAATCTATCACTGAGAAAGCTACTGGGGTGAGAAAGGTTTGAATAGAGATTCTGTTAAGCTCCTGTTGACTGCAAACATAGAAAAATACAGTTTTGGTGAGCAGCAAAAGGGGAAACTGATCTCCCGGACGAGCAGGTGTTACAGCGGATTGACACTGGGTGGCCTTTCATGGCTAAATGCTAAAATACCCGCACAGCTTCTGACTTTCCAAGCTAATCGAACTAGACGTAGCGCCCCTCTCCCTCAATGTAAATAGCCCTGATTCCTGCTGTCGGTGCACCGCTGGGAGCCTGGCCCTCCCTTGTGTGCCGACACCCTAATGAGTTTCATGTGAGGAGCATTAAATCTCCTGCTAGACCTGTGAAACTGACTGAGCCTGGCTTGGTGCATTCTCTAAATTCGCTAAATTGTTATTTCAAACATCGTGTCGGCATCGGACCTGATTTTCCCAATCTGTGCATCTGTCATGATTTCAAAATGCAGGACAGATATAATAAGGAACCAACTAAATAAATTTAAAAAATAAAGATATTCTTAAATCAAAACTGAAACTGTTATTGCAGCAAGAAAAGAAAATTAAATAATTACTAATTGTCTTTTCTTAACAAAGTTGGGCCTCGAGGATGGGGCGAGAGGAAGGCTCACGATGTGAACTTCATCAAAAGGTTTTATCTTCAGCACATAAGTCTTTTACATTAAAGTGTGCTGGCAGATATTCAGTACAAAGTGGCTAGAAACATATTTAAAGTATAAAGTGTTGATCAAAATTCACCTCTTGGTGGCACTGTCTTTATAGATAGAGCCTCGTTAAACTCATCACAGCCATGGCAGATAGATTTAACAGTATAGCAAGCACATGCAAAACAAGCTTAACACACTCATATATAAAGACACACACACACACACACACACACACACACACAGGCATCACCTGACCAGTTGCTCATAACAACTACACTGTCTTACGTAAGAGTCTCTCTGTAATCATAACACAGAGACATGCACTCACATGGACACACACCCTGTTGACATTGAACTCTGCTAGAATTCAATGTTGTTGTTTTTTACTGAAATTAAGATAAGGGTGAAGCACGTTTGCACTTAATAGGCAATAGGATTTGGAATTAGCTGCTGCAAAACACTCTAACCGATACAAAATGTTGATGCATTTTTATCTACAAGTGTGTGGAATGACAAGAGAGCTGACTCGAGCATCATATCTGTGTCTTGCTCTCTCTCTCTCTCTCTCTGTCATTGCTGTTTTCTGGCACTCGCTCCAACTGTATTTGTCATAGGGCCAGCATGCCACAGGCCAAAGTTGCATAATGACACACACAGAAAAGGGAGCTAACTTACAGACACTGCATTCATTCAACAAGAGAGCCTGAATCAACAGAAAACAGTGACCGTCCGGAGTAAGAACGCAGACGAAGGTGGATCACAGACTGAAAACAAAGGGTTAAAGCACATTAAGGCTCTGCTGCATGAGTGCAGCGTTTGCGCAAAGCCCATTAAAACAGTCAGGTGACTGGAGTGCAGGCTAATGGTCAATGGACACTCAGTGACGCAACCTTTAAATCTTTTCCTCCTCGCTGCATCTGGGTGTAAACACCATCACATGGTAGAGAGAGGGAAAAGTCTCTGAGGGCAAACCATAAGACACAATTCAATAAAAATGGAATGAATGGAAGAAATGCAATGTAGGATTAAAATGCAATAGGGTCAAATTGAAATGTAGCACAGAGTTTTTACACTGCAAGCGGAAGAATACATTCCCAAATCCCCAAATAGATACAGAGATACAGACACACTTGAACAGATGCAATCCAATATCCAAAGGGTCACAACAATAGCTCTCTATGACTAAAGCCCCATAAGCTTCTTATTATTTTGTGATGGATGTTCCCTCTCATTTTATGTTTCCATTTTAACTGTCAGTCAGTTTCCAGAAAACAGGAAGGCTGGTGTGTCTGTGCTGCTGACCCTGGCAGTCCCAGCACAAAGGGAGCTTGTTAGAGTGCTGGGCTTCTCTCCTATTCACTCTTGTAGCCATCCCAATCTGTGTCTGGTTCTTTTTCACCCTTCATTATTTCCCCACTTAACATTTTTGAGTAGTGTAGAGAAATGTGATGCACAAAACACTTTTCAAGATAACTAAGGGTTATTTTGGGATCATTCAGAGATCCAAAGACCCCTTTCAAGCTGCTGATGATTCTGAATCCCTTCCAGCTGACAGAGACACAGTTCCTGACCTCTGCCTCCCCACGGTCAGGGGAAAAATCCCTACATGCATCAACCCTTCAAGCAGGAGGCGCACTTAAGAGAACTGTCCCTTTAGGTTTAAAAACACAACGTGTCCGGATTGACCAGTTGCCCGGTGCTTCTTCACAGTCTGTGCACATGTTGTTGGCGTGAAGCAGAACAAGTCTGGCACCTGCTTGCTTCGCCAGCATCACCATTTATCACGCCACAATAAAAGGCAGAAGGCAGCCCTTTGGCACCGCGCCCCGAGTGCGTAAAACGGCAGTGAAGGGCAGACGTTGACGGCGCAGTGAGAAATACAGATGTGGGTTGTACTTTTGGTTCAGTGTTGTTTTGCACCTAACAACTGCCAAAGCTGAACACATACTTCAGGTGATTCTGTGTCGGCTGTGCATGTTTGTTAATGATATAACGCAACATTGGATAACTGTGCTAAACTTGCAGGTATTGCTCCTTCCTCGTGCATGTGATCGTTTTGATCACTGTCAAAAGCAGCAGCAGCAGCAGCAGGAGGGTTGTCATAGATGACAAAGCCACATGAAACACCTTTTTATTCGCATACTCAAAAACCACAACCATCATTTTTAACAGCCAATCAGTGTAATAAAGTTTCAAATAAGGAAAAAAAAATCACTGTTGAAGCATTGCTAGAACTGATCACTATTTTTGCCCTATTGAGTTTGGTTTTTTCGTGGTTGCACTCACCTCCCAGCCCGGCCAGTGTCGCTGCCCAGGAAGCTCCGGAGAACAACACCGGGAGAAGGATCAACATCGTGCCGCCAGGACTCATCATGATTCGGCTCCTTTCCTTGTCCAGGACGGAGGTGGAAGTCCGTGCAATATAGTGTCAACACAAGAGTCCCGGAGTGGTTTCAGCTGCGAGGCATCCTGATTCTGATCCGGGCTTCACAGGTTTCTTCGATTTCAAATAAGCAGAGTTCGGTCCAAGATACAATAGTAAACAGCCTAAGATGAGGGTAATTTAAACTAAATACGTTTTTTATTGTAATAAAATAACACTTCCATGTATGAATCCTGTTATTCTGCTACAGGTTTAACTGCTTTTTCCAGGGCTGCACAAAGCGCACAGAAGTGCATGCATCCGCTCAGCGCAATTGTGCGAGCAAATATGATACCCTAAGAGAGCGACATGCTGAAAAACAGGTAGAAAATTATTTTAGTTCTAATATTGGTGTATTTCAGTTATAAACTGAGCGTAAAAGTAATCCAAAGTACCGTCCTCTGGTGCAGGAATAATGTCCGGTGTCTCGCTCTTATCTTCGCTCTGTGCCCCAGTGTCGTCGATGTTGTCCCGCAGCTAGATATAATACTCCGGTCGTCATGAATGTAGAATTTATTTTGGTAAACAAACGCAAGAAAAAGACGTTGAGGTCCTAGAAGAAGAAAAAAACACAAAATACTGGCGCGCGCTGTGCCGCTGGAGCTCGAGCGCTTGTACTGGTGCTGGTGCACAGTGATACGGAGGGGTAGTGACCGGCTCGAGGGTGTGCGGCTGTACAGCTCGAGCGCTGACTGACTGCAAGCCAACGAGCCCCGCCTTCCGGAAAGAGGCAGCGCGAGGAGACACAACAGGTAAGAAGAAGTTGATGCCATGGCCGACAGGAGCATTTTGTTCTTCAGAACCAGCAGTGGTGATTATCAAACTTCCGTAGTTATTGTGAGGTTTATAAATTAGGGGGTTGAATCAATTTGTGGAAATCACAGCCACAGGGGGGTCCGGCTTATTATCCTGTTGTGGGATAGTCTGTCCTGCCACATAATGAGGTAATGGTCGGTGTAGAGAAACCTGTCATTAGGCTACAACAATGATCCCAAAGCCAGCAGGACCCATGAAACATTATACTGATTTTAAACGCACATTTATCTTAAGTGATAGTGTGGTGTATCCACATATTTTAAAACTCTCTGGTAACAGCGTGCCTCTAAAATCCAGTATCAGTTCTATGAACGGTTTGATTTATACCCTTAGTTCTGATTAGGACACTCTGACTGATTCTGTGATCTACAAAGGTTTCCACAGACTGAACTGAGTGACCCTTCCAAACTGAGTATTGTTGAAATATTTAAACCAATTATGAAACTCCATATTTTAACAAAAGTATTCATCCCTAAAATATCTGAATGATGACCTAGGTAGTTCCTTCTCCTATTGTGGCCTGCTTCCTTAATCCACCTGTCAGTCATCTGACATCATGGGTGGGCGGAGCATATACAGTAAAGATGATTAAAAGTAGATGTGAGGTCAATGCGGTCTGCAGCCCTTAACCAAATCCACGGAAAGATTGTTTTCTGAAATGCACTGTTAATTTGATCTGATGGTTGCTTCTTTACTGCTTCAACAAAATGAATCATTGTGATTTACAGAGGTTTGAAAAGCCATAAACTCGAGCCTCATTAGTTCAGGGATTGCTCAAGCCCCGTGTGGTAATTTTGTTTCATTATTTTGTGTGGTTAATTGTGCAGCAGCCATAACTTCAAAACTGAAAGGCTTTCATTCCTGCTGCCTCTCTTCCTCTCCAAGGAAGGAGAACAGAACGGCTGGAAGCCCTGGCTGCCGATTTCACGGGGCGGGAGTTCAGACATGTACCCCGACTAGGGGACAAAATGGAGGGGTCACAGAGGAGCGTGGATTAAAGGATTTTGTAGACAAGTAGCAGGGAGGAGGAGGGGGAAAGGGGTCAGAGGTGAGGGAGCGTTGATAAAGAAAAAGCCGAATGGAGCAAAGAAGTGAACGGCGCCATCCCTAATCGAGCCTGCGATAAGCTCACACTGAGCGTGTCGCATCTTAACGCGGCCGGTGACTTTTGAATGGCTACACATCACTGAGTATCACAATGAATGTCTACATCAGTGGCAGTTACAGCGACCGTTGGAGATGATGGTACTTCGGAAACCCCCCAGTGCCATGACTTTTGGGTGGCTAGTATATTTATCAATGTCAGTGTGAAGCCTGGGTCAGTTACTGTTTAGACTGGCTGGCTGCAGGATAAATGAGCTGCTGACACAAATGCAGAGAGTATGACTGTATGAAACTTCTCTGAACTGAAGTTAACTACTTCCCCCTTTTGGACAGGTAAGGTAAGTGTTTCAAAACATACCACATAAAGCATAACACATTGGATGGAAGATGGGGGTTTAAACCAGAGGGTCTCTTTCAGATATCAGTAAATGAGGTTGTATGAAAAGCGGACACAAAGAAACGGCGAGATGTAGAGACGCAGCCAGAATGATACGAGCATTCGCCTTACTACTTTAAATTGAAACACAAAATTTGCATAAGTTGCGCATTGACATTGGCATAAATTAACCATACGCACCAACCAGAGAGGCGTGTGTCCTTAAAGGGATTGCCATGGCTGCTTATCTGTCCCCTCACATTAATATTCAGACTCTGATGTAAGGAAGCTGCAATCCGTGACCCTGCACTACTTCGGTTAATGTGTGTATGTCAAAGTGAGTGCTTGTCTATGCATTGTCACAGGTCTCCGAATGTGTCTGTCTGGTTCTACAGTATAGGCCTATGTGTGTGCATGCTCAAGAGCATGTGTGCACATATTATTATAAAGATTTCGAGCATGTGCATGCATTTGTGTCAGCCAACACCAGACACGGGCTTATGCCAAGTGTTTGACAAGTGGGTATCCATGCATGTGCGTCTGAGTGAGTGTGTGACTAATAGTTGAGGAGCACTGGTTGAGCTGGAGGGATGGGATGACAGAAAAAAAAAAACTGACGGGGGAAGTGAGATGGAGAGGGACAGACAAGTCACAACCTCCAGCAAAAGTAATTATATGGCTCAGAATCTCTGATCAGCATTAGTTCAAGGAAAAACACACACTTACACACAAACACAGATACATGTGACACTGACCTTGTACATCAGGGCAGACAGAGAAGCAGTTTCTTTCTTTGAAGGGGTGATCTCTGTACTGGGTAAGCAATGCATGCTGCCATGGTTTTTAATTCTGTTCTTCCACTTAATCAGCAACAGCCTGTGTAAGGTTATGCGTGTGTGTGTGTGTGTGTGGGGGGGGGGGGGGGGGGGCACACAATAGGAAGGGGACTTCAGCCCCCACACATACACACACATACACACCCATGCACACACACACACACACAGATTCATTTAGGTAACAGCTTTCATTTCCCTAATTAAATTGAATATATGATGAAGCCTGATTTCCTCTCCCCTATCTCCTGCTGCCTTCACTCGCTTACTTCTTTTGCCCCACATCGCTCCTGCCCCACACTCTTACCATCTCTCCCACGGTTACTCCGAACACATTTCCCTTCATTCCCTGACCGTCTGGGTCTACAGATTTAAGCTGTCAATCAATGTTCTGTAATAGACAGATGGAAACTGAAAACAAACTTGTACATATAACAGCTTCTATTCCGAACAAGATGGATCTCCTTTTGTCTGAAATGTCTCAGAGAAACGGGGGAGTATCTTCAGCCTTTTTTTTGGGGCAGTATAAATGCATATCGCATTTTGGTCCTATCCAGTGAGCTTAGTGGTGTTTCAAGAATAAAGTAAAAAAAAAAGATAATCTTAATACTTGCTCTGCCTTCTAAAATGTGTAAACTGTTGGCTAAACTTCTGCTTACAGCAAGAAAATGTGATCTGGTCATCCAAGCCAAGGAACCTCTTCCGCTGTAACTATGTCGTACAAAGAGATCTTTACTGTCCTTCCCCGTGAGAGGTTCCGTGATCTGCTCATAAACAGTTATTCCTGAACATCTGGAAACCCCTCATGGACTTTATTACTTGTTGAGAGGTTAATTTTTTCTGCCAAAAGGATTCTCAAACTTGACCTCAGGAGTGAATACAAGCTCTTATCACTCCCAGTATTGATCACTCTCGGTTGGGGGTGACCATTTCAGAAACCTGTATGAAAAGGAACGGGGTGCTGTCGTCTTTTTTGGTCTGTTTTTTTTTTGTATCTTGTTGTTCTATTGTCTGATTGCTCATTGTGGGTAATCTTTGTCCACAATTCAATAAAACTGTTTGCAAAAGAAAAAGCTGTCAATCTAGTGCATCACATGATGTCGTGTAACAAAAAAAATCGTGAGCAGAGCCTGAGCATTTCAACCAGAATGTCTGATTAAAAAAAGATTACAGGGAAAACATAGGGTCAATGCCCACCCTGTGTGATATTCACCACTCGGTGTTTGCAACGCAGCTGGCTGTTTGCCAACTGATTTACCCCCCATCTCTCACCTCTGCAGAGGAGGAAATGGAACAAACAGCCCAAAACCTGTTCCACAAATCCTCCAACAATGGATTCTGCTGTTTTATTTAAGGTGGAGCTTGAGGGGATTCAGGCTGTGAGTCTGGAATGCTTTACTGAGCACAGGTAAGCCTTGAGATTCGGCTCAAGACTCAAATTAAAGCATTTGATTAGTTTCATTCTGCCCAAATGGTTCTTGAATGTGTGTGTGCGTCGCGAGTGTGTGTGTGCGTGTCCAGGTAGTCAGGATCAACACAAATTAACCTGCCTCTATAAGGTTAATTAAGTGAAACATGAGATTTTATAATCTGGAAAATAATCAGATACGTCCATGAAGGTGTTGTAATACACCTTGTATGTGTAACCAATACAATCCTGCCCAGCCGTTTGGAAACACACTGAATTATTATACACTTGACTTTCTATTAGCACAAAGGAGATGTAGCTCAGCGGTAGACGTCAAGCTTTTCATGTGTGAGGTCTTGGGTTCAATCAATAGCATTGCCACTTCTTATCACACACTTCAAGCGTTGGCAGATGTTCTCCATGGGGTCACTAAATACTGCATCATACACTCTGCGCACGGCCTTTCATCAAAAAATCAGCTGGAACCTTGCACAGAATCCAAGGTTTTGAAAACGACTACAAGGAGAAGCACCCCCGTGCAAAGATTACAATATTGATTCCAGATTTTTATTTGGGGTTTAATTGCCGTCAACAGGCGGTCTTCATTAAACACAGGATTCTGATTTATTTTAGATAAAATAATATAAATACACCAGAGTTACGGTTTTGCTTTTTTTTTTTTATCAGTATTTAGTAGGGGTGGGGGGAAAAATCGATTCATGTAAAAATCGAGAAAATTGGCTAATCAGTCACTCCCTGCTAAGTAGTAAGGCTAGCTCTTTAACTCAGTAGAATGCCAAACGGAGCAGCAATAAATTCAGCCAGTCTCATAGATGACTGGAGTAGATCCGGGAGTATGTACTCATTCAAAAATAGACTTTGAATCATGAATCCAGAATCGTTTTGAATCAAAAACAGATTCTGAATCGAATCGTGACCCCGAGAATCGAAATGGAATCGAAGCATGAGACACCCAAAGTTTCCCAGCCCTAGTCTTTAATGGTTAGGTATTGATATGGGCAAAAACAAATGTTGGCTAGTTTTGTGGAAACATCATGGTTTGCGTTCAATTAGTGTACTTTTTAAGGTTTTGGGACCTTTGTTATTATGGTCACAATATTAAACACAGCAGCAACAAGTTAGGCTGATGTTTCCTTTACTCCTTTAACACAAGAGACTGGCTTTGTCACAGTTGATGAAAAGGAACAACTCATGATGTCTACCTGGGTGAATCATAAACTACCTTAACATTGCCTGGAAATCTCACAATGAAACAAGACGGGAAAAACAAGTGAAGGTTTTACTTTTGTTTTTCTGAGTAAACAAGAAATGGCAACAACATTTCCAGAGGAATGTTTTTGCTGCGTGGAGAACAAATATGACAAAATGTTGTGTTTTTGCATCCATGCAGAAGAGACTACTCTCAAACATGCAGAGCCTGTTCACATCATCTTGCCTTGAACTTCTATAAATCCCTCCTGACTGTACTGCAGGTATGTCACATGCATGTCATATTGGATTTAATGTAAGTAGAAGCCAAAAATCCCTCCTATCAGCCCTTTAGTTTTTTCCCAGGAAAATGATCCCAGAATTCACCAAACTGCATTAATCAGTCAACCTGTCCTTTCACTTTTTTCTCTAAAGGACATGGACACAACATGACAGATGCTTAACATGCAAATACACTCTGAGATGCGTTGAGGTGTTGCAGCATAATTCTCGACAGAGGAAACAATTATTTACATGCCATGCACACAATGATGATTACATTAAAATCTAAACAGCAAACACATGCATGAATGCACACGGACTTAAACAAAGACACAGAGTATCCTATTAAAAGGCCCTGTCTAAATAAAGGGATCATTTCAGCTATAATTAGCCTCCGTCTGTGGTGTAACCATTCTTTAGTCTGAGATGAAATAAAATCATTAGCCACATCCTTTTAAGAAGCAAGAAGTGCTCTGTCAGAAACACATGCTCAATTGTGGCCGGTCTCCTCCATTAAATAGATGCCCAACAATGCCTCCATGTGTCAAAGGGGGTCCCTGGGGTATCTCAGCAGTTGTCAGATGGTACCTAGAATTAGTGAGGAGTAGCTTAGCAATTTTATATAGGATTAAAAAAATATATATACTCCTTTAATCTCAGCTTCAGCTATACACTGTTCAAGTTACGTCCCCTATTGGTTTGTGAAACCCCTTTTTTGAAGCCTTGAGATAGGCTTTCTGATTATTAGCATTGTAGTTTTTTGGGAACCAGAAGTGGCCATATTTGAATGCCGGACTAATAGCTTTGTTATGTCTCTAACCTGGATGACAGGCCCCCATAGATATTTGTCAATCACAACATAGCCACGCTCTTTCACTTACTCTGCTTTTTTCTTTTACTTTACTGAACATGGGACCTTAACTTACAGATGGCCATGATGCTGCTAGTGTTGTAGACTTAGGACTAGCTATTGAGACCATATACCTGTAAGAAAAATGTTCACTAAGTTAATAACACAACTCGGGTCATTAGCAAGACTTCGGGCTTGAGGAACCCTTAAAGGCTACATCCACTTCCTAAACACTCCTAAATACAAAATTGCAACAGAGCTACATAAAAAAACATGAACAAAGTATAGGTAATAGCTGAAATTGATTATTTCTAAACATAATATGAAACCATAGAGGCAACATGATTTCCTAAAAGATGATTGACATAATGTTCAATTATTTCAAAGTAAATTGCTGCTGAACTACACACACCTTCTGCTACTCCCAGGGCTACTCATGGATGCAAATTTAATCAAAGCACTCCAAATATTTTGTTTAATTAACTCTATTACATCCACAGGTGTGTCCAGAGTGGTGGCCAGGGGTGGCATGGGCCCCCCGAGAAACCTGATTGGCCACCCCACGTGCCACCCCAAAAATCCTAAACTGCGATTGGCTATTTGTCAGAGAGCGGGACTTATTTTAAAAGCAACTAGTAGGTCCTTTTTGTGGGGGGAAAGGCTGCCAATTTTTATTTAAATATCAATGTAGCATTTTTTTTTTTTTTTACTTGTTTGTAAATTATAAATAAAAACTTTGGACTTTTCATAAGACAGGTGCATGGAAAAGTCACACTTGTCTTACTTGCAATGAACTAACTATCAATATTTCAGGACTAAAACATCGCAAGTTAATTTGTGCAGGAGTTTCAATGCTCTAAATTGTGACGTCGAACATAAAAGTTACGCTAATGTTGCCATCGTCTTGTGTTATAAAGTAGATATTATGGGCGTGGTTAGAGAGGGTAAATAATGAATATTTATTTGCGTGTGTTTGTGCACACATCACTCTTCAGGCCACCCCTGCATAAGTCAGTGACCCAGTTGGTTCACCCAAGTCAAAAGAAAGTCTGGACACGCCCCTGATTACATCCACTTCTAAATATAGCATGGATAACTGAATTATATCCAGTTGAGTTTAAAATCAGTTAAATTGAACCTCTCTTGTCATGTTCCAGATAAGGTGAAGCTTGTTCACTTTACAGGACTTCAGGCTGGATGTACAACAACAAAAACAGGTTGAAAACAGGTCTGGTCACATGTTTCACTTTCAAAAGTGTGTGTGCACGTGATGTTTCATTCAGTGAGTATTTCCAGATGAATCAGTATTTTTCTGGCAGGCAGACCTGCAGCAGGGACACCAGCAAACCCCAAAGAACCAGACTTTACGCACATTCATCTGGCTGTGATGGAGAAAGAGAAGTGTTAAATGTAATTATCCAGATTCAGTCTCCTTATGGCAAAGAGGTTAAATGTAATTACCCTGTGTTGCTCTAACCTAATTCCTTATGTGTGACATTCTGGTAGATTGATTCCACAGCAGATGGTGTATCAATTATTGAGCCTGTGAAGACGACGCTGTCCTCAATCAGATTAAGTGATTATGCCAACATCAACTCCCTTATGATCCAGACTCAGTGTTCAAGATCAACACACATCGTCAAGATGCACCCCCACCCAAAGCCCAACAGTGCTCCTTAACCTTCTTTTAAACAGTGTCAGCCTTTTACCCCTTGTGACTAGGATCCATCTATCTGTCTATGTATCTACATGTCTATCTGTTTGCCAGTCTGTCTCTCTGTCTGTCTATCCATCTATCTGTAAAGATAGATAGACACCTTCCACCTCCCAACGGTGTAAGCTTTCCTCTGGGAGTATTTCTGTGTGTTAATGTATGCAATTCTCAAATCTGACCTAAATACGCTACACTTCGAGCTTTCTGAACGCTATCTGACTATACCATGATGGAGTGGCTGCCAACATACTCAGCGTTCCACCGAACCAAAATGTCGCTTAATCCTGTTAACCCACTCGAGCTGTTTGGACAAGCAGAGAGAGTAGGAGAGAGCCCCGGGGCAAGTACGGCATTGTACCCCTACACCCTGCTGAGATCTAATTGAAGAAACAAGTGCTTCGTACAAAGTGAAGCTCCCTGGCTCACTCTGACATTAATGCATGACTAGTGTAGAAAAAAACAAAAACTCTGTGATCTGCAGCGTGTAAATCTGAAAAACAGGATTGTGAATGTGGAGGAGCTGAGAAAGAGGAAGCAAATTTAAACACCGGCTTACAATTTGTTTAAGGTGAGGTTTACAGCATGCTTCCTTATTGGATCATCTAATCCATAGATGTGTGGTCCAAGAACAAGCAAAATGAGTGACTCAGTTTGATTTTTATTACCTCAAATGAATAAAGAGGATGGCTACAAGGAAGGGTTCTGTTTTGGGGGCGGCTTTGGCTGTATAGGGAGTACAACATACTGTGAGCAGCCAGAAGAGCAGAATGTTCTACATTTGTGCAGTTCAGTTACCCTCTACTATACGGATATGCATTAATGGAGAGATGTCAGAGTGGAGAGAGAGATGTACACACTGCTACACAGGGAGCACGCCAGAGCTGTTGGGGGTTTGGGGCCTTGCTCAAGGGGCACTTCAGGAAGTGACCTTGCATACAACCAGACCAACGTCCATATTTTTGTTCGCACCGGGACTTGAGCCGACGACCCTCAGGTTCCCAATCCAAGTCCCTACAGACTGAGCTACTGACGCCCCAATCATGTGCACCAGCACCCTTGTATCTGTAAAAACATCAACATAGACAACAGTTAAATTCTAGAAGCTTATCACATTTATAATGGATGTATATACAGCCTGGTGAAGTGAGGCTGTCCTTGTCTGTGTGTGTTTGCAATCAGAGGTATCCGACCTGGAGGTAAAGAGGGGCTAGAGGCCCCACAAGTGATTATGTCAGTGTTCAAGGCTAAGAATTGTGTGTGTGTGTGTGTGTGTGTGTGTGTGTGTGTGTGTGTGTGTGTGTGTGTGTGTGTGTGTGTGTGTGTGTGTGTGTGTGTGTGTGTGTGTGTGTGTGTGTGTGTGTGTGTGTGTGTGTTATTAGTTTGTGTGAATGCAGAGTACAGTAGGTGACATGCTGTTTACTTGCAGATTTGTAGCATGTGGGCCGATTGGGGTCATTGTTTGTTAATGATCAAATCTGACCCCTGACAGGATAAGACAGGTCTGATGTGTGCTAAGCTGTTCTTGACAACATGTTTTGACCCTCATCCAGCTAGACAAGGAGTCTTTTGTCTCCATGGATGAACTGAGCATCTTTGCACATGTTTTTTTTCTGCATGTCTCACAGCCTATACATTTAAATTTAAGGGAAGCATTGCGTTAAAGTTACACCACTGTGGTGGATTTCACAGTGCATCTTTTATGGAGAAAACTTGCTTATAGCACTGTTCCCAGAGCTACTGGAGATAAACTCCTGCCGGCGGCTGATAGCAGAGACATTTAAACCCTTTACAGTAGCTAGATACAACCACAGCCTTTGACTCTGGCCGGGGCTGCCTCTGTTTTGCTTTATCACTGTGCTGCAATGTGGGCCTGAGCAGATGTGGAATATTCCCATTTTAGAGGCAAGAGTTGCTTTGCTGAAAATATTCAAGGTCCTTCAGTGTGAAAGCAAGTATTGTTTGAGGGAGAAGAAGGATTTGGTATACTGGGCTCAGAATTGTGAAACCGTACAGAGTCCAGCTTCAGTGGTTACTGACTTTTTCTTTTTCACCCTTTAAATGACCTGCGTTTATATTCAGAACTCAAAACATTTTAAACAGCCCCACCGTACAACTATGTAAGGTGTGCAAGTGGTAGAGATAGTTTGAATGTTAGCAACCACTGTTCCCGCTGACTAACAGAGCTGTTAGCACGGCTGTACACGTTTTGCCTTATCTTTTTGGTTTTAGAACACAATGCACACTTGTGTTGGACAAAGTCTTTCTGAGAATGACGCAACAAACAACTTAATTTCCTAAATTGAGCTTCACTTGGTTTGCTTTCAAATCTGACTTTAGCCTTATTTCATTACATGTAGCTGCTGACAGTCAATAAGCTGGTACACTCAGCAGTAAGCATGCAGTAAGAACTAACGCTACTGCTTTTTAGCCTTCACACTCATTTACAGAAGCATAACATTGCAGTCAGACTGGATATGATTACATTGGAATAATTACACAGCAGCTACTGCTGAAAGAGCACAAGATTATGATTAAATGGTAGGAACTGATTAGTTAATTCCAGGTGTTGATTGCAAAGATTATACTGCTGTATAGATCAATGATTAAAAGGCTCACTGCGCATATGTGCGGCTGTCTGCGGGTATAATTATCTCAAGTTTGACATCTTCAAGATTATATGTTGGAATTAGAGGTGGAGAAAAAAAGGGGTGAGTTGTCAGAGTACGCAACATCCGGTTGGTGACGCTTCCAAGTCTGCTGCTGAGGGTATTCGGTCGGAAGCAGTCCGGCCAGGAATCGTAAATAACAAACATGTTTCCTGGTTGGAGAGGCTCGGACTCGATCTGGAGCCGTAAAATAATCGTAGTGACAAAACACACTAGAGGATTCTTTGGACAAAAAATTGGATACGACAAGCCTCAGGTATCTAGAACTTTTAAATGAGAAAATGTTGCCATTTGAGGACCCAGTACACCAGTTATAATGTTTTATTTAGTGTCTTTCATGAAAATATCATCTGTATCCTCCCTCTTCCTGCAGACTGAATAAAATCTGAAAGAACCCCAAAAATATTGTAATTCAAATGTGGGTGATGAAGCTCAGTGGTAGAGCACGCTTCACATGAGGTTCAGGGTTCAACCCCAGGCATCTCCTCTTCTTATCAACAACAGGGCAAAACACTAATCCTTCACAGTTTATTATGCTCTCCTTACGGTTACACAACACTTTCAGATTTACGATGCTGAAGGCTGTTTCAAAAAACAACATTTCACCAAAAATCATCGCTCTTCCTACTATGAGAGTGAATTCCTCGCTCTTTGCAAATAACATAAGAGTTTGAAATCCAATTCAATTCTTTGCTGCAATAGCCTTGATCGGGTAAGCGGACCTCAGTTGTCCTCCAACTTGAATTGTTCATTCAGATACACCATGGAGGCATCTACGTATTTGTAGACAGTTATTGGAATAGCTGGTTTATGTACTTGTTATCATCATTGAGGTTATATCATCAGTGTGTATCTTTAGCATTCCTCCTAAACTCTTTTGTCCTTGTAAGCCCTTTTTTTTAAGCAAACAGAAAACAAGGGGATGAAATGAGGTTGAGAAAAGGGGGGTTGAGACTGAAGAAAAAGGAAGAAGGGAGGGGCAAGGAGTGGGGGTGGAATAAGGAGCAGAAATACAACGGGGGTAAATAAGTCCATGGCTGGCTGCTAAGCTCTTCAAGAGAGAGAGAGAGAGAATCATTTCATAGAGATGAAACGTAATGTTAGGGTGCAAACACACTAACATCATGTCCATTAACAAAAGATGTGGTCCAATGATCAGCGCATGAATATGGATTAATCATTTTGTGAGGAGGGAGAACAGGTTTGTGGAGGTGGGGAGAGAGGGGGATGAATCCAGCCAGGCGTCTCTCGCATGACAACAGCATTTTTATTTTTAAGCTCTCTGCAGCAAGGGATAGAAATAAGAAATTCAGAGGTAATTAAAAAAAGAAGGGAGAGAAGGAGTGACAGGAGGACAGGAGGGAGGTGGAAGAGAGTGGCGTTTGTGCCTCCCAAACATCTGCCGACTGATTAGCTGGAGAGGGAAGAAGAAAACCTAGAGTTTGTCTTCGAGCTTTAAATAGACACGGCAAAATGTGTGGCATATGAATCATGTGTCATTTAGGTACAGGAAGAGATTAGAGGGTATATTAGTGGACTCTAATACCCGTTTAAGTACAAAGGATTCATCCCTCATGAGTGGAGGGAAAGCCTGAGTCTCAGTCCCGCTTATAATTCCTCTGCTGTGAGGGTGCACAACTGGGAGATAGCGATCTTTGTGGTCAAGGGGCCATTCATAACTTTACAATAATCATTCTCCCAAATCCATCATTACAGTACAGGGTCAGCCAATAATCTTCATCCAGCCGTTTTCAGGAAAACTGTCTCTATTAGATTTTGACGACCTCATCGTTGGAACAAATGATCGAGTCATATCAGAAACAGCTTTATCAGTATCGGATATTTTCTCTTCCCAATATCAATATCGGTATCGGCCCTAAAATCCATGTCGGTCGGGCCCTTCTGTGGAGTGCACTGATTTGGGTTAAGACAAACATGTTAGAGTTTTTACCAAGCTGCATGCTCATCAGATTGAAACTTCTAGTTTTGGAATTTCCAAAGTTATGGTCAGAAATTGTACAACCAACCACAGCTCTACGCTGTACTTAATGTTGAGTGATCAACAGATGTTGCTATTTTGCAGACAGCCTTTACAATTGAGCCTACACATGATTAATAGTGTATTTATACTTACTGAAATGTTAGCAGTTTCACCACAAGCCATTAATGAAGCACTTAGCTCAAAGCTCCCTCTTTCTGCCTGCAGCTTCACAGAGCCTCTGAGATGGTTGTGGCCTTTTTTTTCCCAGGAGAATAAACTTAATGTACTTTGGATGAACGAACTACAAGCTAAATATATATATTTTTTTATCATGTCATCATGCTTTGTTTGTGTATTTTTGTTTAGCTGCCAGATTCATTCAAATATTCATGTAGCACATCCCAAAAATATTTCTCTGGGGTCGGCATGATGTGGATTTTGAAGATCATCTTTCAAACTAAAGGTAGTATGCCCCAATTCTCCTCAGCACCATTAACCAGTAGAAAGATGTCCGTACTTACTTTAGAAATATCAGGCTGAAGTTTGTGCTCTCTAACAAGCGTTGTATCTTTGAACCTGCTCTCACACTTTATCACAGAATCAGTTAACTTTCTCTGTTTCAAAGTCACCTGCTCTTTATCGAGTTGTTTCAGATTCTGCCAACAATGTTGAGTGCAGTGGCGCGTATGATGTTGTCACTGTATTCTTGAGACACGTTGATATGAAAGCTTGACAGCTACTTCTAGTAGCCGCTGATGTTTGTGATACAAGCGCCTCTCCTGCGTCGCGATGACAGTTTTTCTCTCCCACAAGAACAAGACTGAAGAGATTTTTGTAGACAATGTCAGGAAAAATTCTCGTGTTTTTTCTTCTGAATATACGAACAGGTAGTCACTCAGGGGTAAATGTAATATGACAGACGTGGTTGCTGGAGATACCCTTTGGGCAAAACTAGAGAATGCTGATCCGTTGAGGAGGAAAGGGAGGGGGGAGACACGGAAAACAAAATCACCAGTAAATGTCAAGAAATATTATATCAGCTTTTTATTTCCTTGGATGTCAACATCACAATGACAGCCAGTCCTTAGCTTAGCTTAAGGCAAACTTTGAAACGGTAACATTCAGGAATAGGAGCATCATTTGGTAACTTTACACATTACATTCACTTACAAATTAAACATTTCTGGTCACAAAGGGATTTGATCGCAAAACCAGGCAATCTTTGTTTTTGCTTTGATTGCCTTTGGATCCTGTTTCTCTCCCTCTATAATCCATTGATACCAAAGCCTGTGTTCTTTTCTGACATTCATTCCCTTTTGAACTGAAAAGAAATATGATTGACTCAACAAAAGTCGACCAAAGTTGCTGCGTTGCCACGTTGCCACGTTGCCACGTTACCAGAACTCATTGAACCTATAGGGCCTTTCTGTGTGAAGTTTGAATGTCCTCCCTGTGCATGTGTCGGCTCTCTCTTGGTACTCCAGCTGACTCCTGATCTCAGAATTAACAACACAGTAACCTCCGGCGGTGTCCAGTTTGTTTCAACAGGTAAGATAGTCGTATGTGGCATCTCTGGCGTGCCCTCTAGAGGTCTCTTACAGTGACATGTGTAGCACATAGTCCGATACAATTACGTTCATGACAAAGCCAGTTGTGTACTCTAAAGGTTTAAAAGCAAGTATATCTTTAACCTTAGATTGCCTATTTGTGTGAATGTATATGTTTAGATAGTTTTTCTCAATGTGTCAGTCCTCTGATTGGTTAGAGACCAGGACAAGCTTTCAATCGTGCCAGGATTGGCTCCAGACACCTTTGACCCGTGGACCACTGGATAAGGGACGTATAGATAAAGGAAGGAACAGGTTCAGAGACGGTCGGGCATTAGACCTATACATCTCTTCAACGTGTTACATTTTAGATTAACTAAAAGTCTTCTCACCACGTTCTATTTGTTCTGTTTTGTTTTTCCATGCAGAAGATTTTGATGGTACCTCCATCAGTGTTCTCAGTTTACACAGATGGGTGGAGGTTTACACTGAACACCGCTGATCGTTTGGAGACTCTAGGACCCAAACTTGTGTGGCATCCCAAACCAACTATTTCTAAACAGACAGATCATTGTTTTATTCATTTAAAAAATGCAAACCAGCAAAACCATACCATGGTCAATTGAGGAACTAATGTGTTGTGTGTTAATGGCACATTGAAGATGATGTAAAGTGCAGCTTCGGCATGATCAGCGAAGAATTCGCTCATTCATCCACTCAATCATGTCTTTTCTTTCCCCAAGATTCTTATTTGAGCTCCCTCAAATCCCTGAAGACAGACAGACGGGGAAGCAGGCTTTGGGGGATGGGGGGGGGGGGGGGGGGGGGGATGGTGGTGCTGATGGGGGGATGGAGGCGAGGGTGCAAAGAACAGTGTTCCCAGAATGTCAACACTCGCACATGTGCATATCACCTTATGTACATGAAACACACTCGCACACACACACACATGCGCGCACACGCACACACACACACACCGTCGAGAACCAGCTTCATAACTACCTTTGTCGACTGGCACACACGCCAAGACTCTCACACAACTGCTGCCAGTCTTCCACCCAAAACCCCCCTTGGAGGCCGCTCTGTGATTTAATTGGTGTAATTATATTTGCATACGGCTGTCCTGTTTCAGCATTCTATCCCTTGCTACACACACTCACACACACTACTGACAAGTTTTAATAGGCAGGATAATTGAATATGGTTCTCCCACTAGTGCCCTGAAGGGTCTATCTGCATATTTTGCAAAGGCTCAGCTCTCCATACGTTTATTTAGGCAAATAGGAGTGGATTTAACACTATACCTCCGTTATAGACTGTAAAGGTTAATAGAGCATTGGGTTAGAGCTTTAAAGGTGATTAAAGATGTACATTATTTGCCAAAGCTAAATAATGAACGTGGGAGCGTAGGCATCATTAACCTCTTCAGTCCGCCTTTAATACAGTTGTGTCTGTACTATATTAAAGCTTTTTATGTGTGACTGAAACCTCCTTGTACAGAACGCTTCAACAAGGGCGACATAATTAGCTACAAGGCAGTGCAGCTGAAGATGCTGATTAAAGTAGCTTCAAGAAACGTTTGTTTTTCCAGAGCTGCAGTAAGTGGGAGAAGCCTTCCATTAAAGGAAGGATTATAGTGTAGGGGTGTGAGATCTTACATTTACATTTTTTTATACAACTGGTGCCTAATTAGAACATCAAACACTAAATCAAGAACACAAACACGTGCATTGTTTCTTTCCCAGCTTACCATGTGTAGTTCAAGGCTGCTTGGTTAACACATTGTTATTTTCATGTGATATATATTGTTGTATATTCTCCTGACCTGGCTGTTCACACATGCTCCTCACAGCGGGAGACTATACCTGTGAGATGGGAGGGGGGGGTAAGATGTCAAGTTAAAAACTACGTTTAAGTAGCGGATGAAGCAACAGAGTCAGCTATACGATGCTATAATGACAACATTTGCGTTTTTATCAATGCTACGTGTCATTCGAGAGAATCCCACTATAAACTAAATAGCAGAGAAAAACATACTGGAGAACAGAAAACGTAATGCAGCCGTTTAATTACGTGCACGGAGATCATAGCGGTCGCGTGCATACAGTCTATGCACCGACTCCAGTCACAGGATATAAACGTCACCACCCTGTCCTACTGGATCCAGGTGAATTCTCTGGAATCGCAGACCTATACTGGGATTACTCCAACATACGTTTACCTCATGGGCTGAAACTTTGCCCACGTTAAGTATGGGCATCCAGCATTGTAATACGTGGGTTTTAAAATGGGGTCAGCATTATAGGTCACCTTTGCTGCTTCAGCTAGCTGTAGGGGGATGGCATTAATTCTGCTGTTTCAGCAGAAAGCTCCTTCTGTGCATATCTTAGATCCAAATTACGTTCCCAGCACAATATGTCAGCGCTTGTCGCCGAGGTATTTTGGCCTCACTTTATAAAAGGAGAGGAGATGGAAGTGCATTGTCCATATTAATATACAGCTAATGGTTTGTCTTAACATATCCAAAAAGTTTACCTCTGAAGTCCAAACAAGACTTTAGTATGTTTGGAAAAGACGATCAAAAGACTAAAAAATGAAGAAAAGGTACAAATTCTGAATTAGATTATATGTCGTTACTCTGCACATTCCAAATGACTTTAATAGAAACGTAGTTTTAGTGCAGTGATTATCAGCTTGAATTAATTTGATTAAAAAGCTAAGAGCACTCTAAACCACTAAGTGAGCCCTCTCATTCTGTTTCAACGTGTTGAGTTGTCGAGCTCTATCCTCCTGTTCCCTACTTGTTCATCATTTCTGATGCATCACGTGAATCCCATCAAACAGTAAGGAGACATATTTTTAACATTTACATTTTTATCTTTTAGAAAACAATCATGGTTATTGAAAATGAAACCTCTGTAGAGCAAACGAGACTCTAATTTAATATTTCCATTTCCACATTTTGTGGACAAGACCCCAACGTGAAAGAGAACCAACAATGAAAAGAAATTTAAAAAGGAAAACGTAAAAACAGGACAAATAGGAAATAAAATAAAAAAAATCTCTAATAAAAAATAGATTTTCTTCCTTTTTCCTCACTTGTTCATCTCCTCACTAGTTGTATTCAGCCGTGAGATTAGATACCACTGCTCTTTGTCCTTTCCAGTGTAAAACATGCATGTGGCTCCATCGAGGGTTCATTTCTAACAGACTCCTTACATTATAGTTTCCTCCTTCTCATTATTTAATGCTGGTCTAAGTGATCGCTCATACTGCTGGTGTATTAGCTTTTCAGGTGCAGATCATTTATATGGAGCTCGTGATACAAGAGCAGGAAAGTTTCCATTGCTGTACATTAAATGCAGAAACATTCAGATGAGATTTTCTTTTTTTCATGCAAATTGCCTTAAAAAAAAACTCTATTCTTTTTCGAATGAGCTATAAAAGTCTATGAAATGGTCCGTACAAAGACATAATGACATCCAATCTTCTGCATCTCAAGGGGATTTCTAAATGATCTGTAATTTATGGCCACGTTGGTTTGACAGCTGCAGTTTTACATAATGCACTGTTAGAATTTTTTCGGCTTTTCATTTTTTTTATTCACTGAAACCTTACCTTTTTTTTTTTTGCTTTTTTAACCATGCTTCCCTTCCCCCTCTCTCTCTATTACTCTCTCTCTTTCTGTCTCTCTCCTTCTTACATTTATGAACTCTCTTCACCTACGCTATCCATCCCTCCACCCTCTCCTCCTCCCCCTCCCCCTCCACCCCCTCATTTTACACACACACACACACACACACACACACACACACACACCAAACCCCATCGCCTAAAAATGAAATTTGATTTTCCTTCTCTCTCCCTCTGTCTTTCTCTCTCACTCTCTCTCTTTCTCTCTCTCTCTGTCTCTCTCTTGTGAATGAGGGTCTCTGGGTCTTTTGTTCATCCACCCGCTCATGTGGCCTCCTCCGGTTGCCGCAGCAACCGAGTGTATACATACTGTTGCTCCAGGAGAGAAAATCGAGATGGAGGGGAAAAAAAAGGATGTAGAGAGATGAGAGAGAGAGAGAGGCTGAGAGGGATGTGATGGAGTCACAAACCAGAGAAAAAAAGGAGAGTGCAGCAAACAGGACAGAAAAGAGGAGAAATATAATGATTAAAGTCAAACAGAGGAGGAAATGCAGACAAATAGGAAGCATAGACAAAAAGGATAAAGAGACAAATGACTGCAGGAACGAGGACGGTAAAGTTATCCTTGTCCTTAAGCTGCAAGAGCGATATTTTTTACCAGCTCGGATTATTTTTCTAAGAATGAAAAGACTCTCTCACACATCGTACCCGACCTCAAAACAGGACTCAGCACTTCTCGATTCTCTATCTATCCATCTGGTGAAAAATCATTTAATTTTTTTTCAATGACAGCAAAGCTTCCATCTAATCTCCTGTTCCGAATTTCATTTAGCATCTTTCATATCAGCAACTGACTTTCACAAGAGTTTAAATCTTACTGCAGCTGCACTGAGCAAAAATGCTTCAGATGGAGCTTCAGCAAGAGAGTTCAAATATAAGACATACCGCAAAGAGGTGGCAGCATGTTGATGTCCCAGAGACATAACGTTGCTACGATTCCCATTTTAACGCCATAATCTCATAATCATATGAATCTGTTAAATCAAATTATATTCTAGCTGTGCCAGATTGTATGATCTGAAACTGGAAGAAGGGAGGGAGAGATACTCTAATTCAATTCCTTCATTGTTATTTTGTCCTGTCCTCACATGGTCTGATTTGCACTCGAGTGTCTTATTTGTGATGGAAATGGGAACAGTAAAAAATAAAAGGGAAACACACAAAAAAAAAAAGAGGACAACAGGGAATGGGTTGAAAAAAAACTGAAAAATGACGTTAAATCAGGTCAGGAAGGAGTGAATCAAAGGTAAGGAGGAAAAAAAACAGATTGAGACAGCGAAACGAGGGGAGAAAGACAATAAATATCAGCATCCTTGTCAGCATCTTCCTCCACCCCAGTAGTCTGCGTTTGCTGTATCAGAGGCCCCCGTAGGAAAATCCAAATCCTGCAGACAAGCTACCATCTGCCATCTTGGCTCCAGCCCAGTGCTTCTGTGTGGAGCCACGATGGTGCCCAGTCTCACACGTTCAAAAGAATTACATTCCAAAGTCCCAGTCAAATAAGACAATGTTTTATAACACATCAAGACTGACAAAAAGCTTGACCACGGTTAAATTACTTGCTATAGCAGCTCATGTTGTGGGAAATAAAAATGTTTAAATGAATAAAAAACTGGCAGCCAAAGACAACCAGCCAAAGTTATCTGTATTCAGAGTCTAGATTGAAATGATGTAAAAATCTAAATAAATGGTAAAAAGCCTATACTTAAAGTTATAGAAGCCTTTTCTCATCTTCTGAACAATCAAAGCGCTTTTAAATTACATTTCACATTCACACACTGATGGCAGAGAGTGCCCCTCCGTTTGATCTTATCCCATTAATACACATCTAACGCCTCAGGGTCCGCCATCAGGAGAAATGTGTGGTTCAGTGAATTGCCCAACGACCCATTCACATGTGGACTGAAGAAACTGGGATCAAAACGCCAACCGTCTGGTTCAAAGACAACCGAGTCACAAGTTTACAGCACCTCTGAGGCAGTCTCCCATCCAAAATACTAACCAGCCTGACCCTGATTAGCTTCCGAGAGCTGAGGAGATAGAGCATGTTCAGGGTGGTACAGCCACGAGGAAAGTAAACACCTTTTCATTGGTATTAGAGATGGGACAGATCCGATCTAATTTCGGTATCAGGTCAGATATTGACGTAATTTACATATCAGATATCGGATTATCAGGCCTGATTCAATAAAGAAAAATCGTTAGGCGCTTTAAACATTCTCTACTCACACAGTCTGGCTTTGACAACATTCAAACTGAACTGTAAAAAGTTGGTTAAATACTGTATGCATCGGAATCAGATGGGAAGTGAAAAAAGTAGATTGTTGCATCTCTACGATCGAAGCGAACGGTCAAATGTAATCCTTGAATCACGTCGCCTACAACTGGGAAGAGCAGCTGTTATTCTTGGGAGCACGAGAGTCATAATTAGAGTCACACCATGTTAAATAGCTTTAGTAGCAAACATTTAAATCATATTCATATATCAAATGGTGGCTTTTCCACACAATATTCCACCAATTTGTTTCCACATTTTTAAATCTTACAGTTTAGGTGAAGATTTTCTTTCTTCAATCCAGCTTCTTCTCACTGAAGTGTGAATATAACGACACTCTCTCACTCTGAAAATACTAAAGAATCAAAATGTGAGGGGGATAGAAGAGAGAAGAGAGAGAATTGAATAACTTTTTTTTCTTGGTAGACTTTCTGTAGGCGACAAACGAGGACAACGAGGTGAGCGTTAACACTAGCTGACATTTCTCTGGTGCAACAAGATGAATAGGCATCCCTTGACTGGTTTGTTAAGTTGGTAGCAGTCTGTGTGCATGACTGGTGCCCTGCTTATATGAAGACTGATTGGCTGAGTAGAGGACTGGTAAAGGAATGCTGAACAGAGGCATTAAGGACAGACAGAGAGAGCAAGAGGAGCTATCAGTATCATAATGATCATCCATGCCAAATACACATGCACACACACACACACAGGCACACACACACACACACACACACACAGACACACACACACACACACACACACACACACACACACACACACACACACACACATATAGGACGGTAGAAGGATCATGGCACGACGCCCTGCTCTCTAATGCTGAACCATCCAGACTCATTGGCATCATTCCATCTGACACACACAAATGCACACAGGCTCTCTGCTGGCAGTTCACCGTTATAAAAAATGACTTCTCCCTCTCATACATATACATACACATGCCATGGAGCTACCAGAGAATATTTAACACGCCTTAAACTGAGACTGAATAAATGTCCATCCTGTTTCACACGAGATATTTCATATTTAAGCTTGTGCCAAAGGTACAATATGTAGAATTTGATCCGAATTTTACACATTAAAATATCAAAATTGATTACAAATTCACTTGACATTTACTGTATATTTGTGTTGTTTTTCAGAACTTACATTACCTCAAATATTTCCAACAGTCACTAAAGCCAGAGGAATCCTTCATTTTAATGGTTGAAACGGGACGGGTCTTGTTCTGGCGGCCGCCATGACAGACACGGCATGTTTGTTGTTGCCGTGGAAACACCGGATGTTGCACCAAAGACTGCTGCATAAGGAAGCGGGAATGGCTGCTGAAAGCTGCCGTACTGTTGCTGTATTTGCTGCTGTGATAAAAACGTCATGTCAATTATATTTGGATATATTGTCGGTAAACATATTCTCTTCCTCAGGTCGCCTGTGTGTCTTGACTACGGTCAACACGGAGTTCGTTTTCGCCGGGAGGGAGTAGCAGAGAGAACTCCCATGATTCCTTGCCAGACTCAAAGTCATCTTTTGTTATTGTTTTGATTGAGAGCCCCCTGGCGGCGGATTTTACATTCTGTACGTTTGAGTGAACTTTAAAAAGAGAATGAATTTGATGAAGAAAATATGCTGAACTTTATTGCTAGAACAACTGTGTATAAACAAGCAGCAGAAAAAGAATATGTTCAAATATGTAAAAGGGTGAAATGAGACAAGAGGCTCCACTTTCAAAAGAATTGAAATAAGATGAAATATAATTTGAAGAAACTAGAAGGGAGCTCGACTTAAGTTTGAACGTAACTTCTCATTTTGCTCGTGTTTTGTCGTCAGGTTAATTTCACTAATTACAAGCAACGCTGGCTTTTTTTTTGTAATATCTTGGAAAAATATTTATCTGGGCTTGTCAGGTAAATGTATTTTATATTTAGTGTAATTAGATTTTAGTTTTTTTACAAGAAACATTTGCCATGATTCAAGTTTTTGCAGTGTGCCTCTTTAGTGAAGATTTATTAAGGACTGTAATGATGAGGAGATGAAAAAGTGATGATGCATTCCCTTCACAGAAAACTCAGTATCCTAGTTTGCAAATGTATGTAAATCATTTGTATTGCATAAAACAAGAGTAAGTAGAGCAAAACATTGACTTATTCAGCAGAACATAGAGACTCAAACTTGTCAAAATCCTTGATCCTATTTTTCTGCCATGTTTCCATCACGCCGTTTCATTTTAAGGAGATCCTTTTAATCCTGCTCATTTGTGTCTGCACTTCCCACATTTATCTTTAGGCATATCAGCTCTCTCTTTACCAGGTCAGAGGGATTATGTGTGTCCCATGTCCAGTGTCTATATAATTACAGATTACACGTGATTACATGACACGCATATGCACGCACACACACACACACACACACACACACACACACACACACACACACACACACACACACACACACACACGCACACACGCACACGCACACGCACACGCACACGCACACGCACACGCACACGCACACGCACACACACACACACACACATTTGTTTTGTTTAATCCTGAAATCATTTTTCTATCATGTGGTGAAAAGCATGTGGCAGTTTTATGACTGACACAGACGCAGATTAACACAGATTACTTAACACACTCAATACTGTGTGTGTACTGTATGTGTGTGTGTGAGTGTGCATATTTGCACTAACATGTTCATCCATGCAAAGCAACATTATGTTAAGCAAGTTACTCATGGGTCAAAATCTGCATATTGATGTTACATATGTTTGTGTAAGCATGCAAGCAGTAATGTAAATACAGATAACGAAAGATGATTGTCATTATTGCACAAAGTGGGAATCTGTGAGATGATGTGTGCACGCACACACACCAGTCTCAGCTGGTGTTGTGTGGAACAGCTGAGAGGCAAGTATCCCTAAGAGGGGATTGTCACTTGTAATAAAAGATGCTGTCAATATCGTGCTGTGTGTTTGTGCGTGCATGGACGCGTTTGTGTGTGTGTGTTTCTGTATGATATATGTCGATCCTTGGCCCGATTACCTGTCAGCACTCCTCAGACCTAAGGGCATTAGCCGATCTATGCCAAAGTCCACATATTTCACAGAGTGTATTTTCATTTGTTATTATCCATCATATTTTCTCAAATGTACCACCCGACCTGATTTCAGTATATCGCCGTGTTTCCCCAGTGTAAAGAGGTTGAAAACACGGACACCTTTACAGCTCTGTACATTCCTTAAATACTCTACGCTTTGCCATTGGTTCAAATGCGATGCACGCTATCCCTCTAGCTTATGGTGATATCCGAAGGAAGACGACAATGCAACTTCTGCTATGCTACGCACGCGTGATGTTCGACTGCGAGGATGATCAGAAGGCCTGGGATAGTTTAGGTTTGATTTAGGTGAATACATGCAGATATAGAGATCTTCAACAGCATTATCTGTGTGTTAGTCAGACCTCCAGAAATTCAATTTTCCATTGACTTTCTCCAACTTCACGTAAATATTTTTGATTAATTTCAATCTGTTTCATGACCATTTAAAAACTTCTCACTGCAGCTTTTATCATCAGACAAATTTTCCTCTGGTTAGCCGAAGTTTGATGGTTTCAATTCAATATAAATGGGCCGTTTTGCACAAAATTCTGCAATCTAACTTTTACAGTGTTGCGTGAGAGGTAATCATCACTCTCTTTACTTCTTCACATACACATTAAAAAAAGTGTCCGTTTCACAGGGAGGTACATGCACAAGCAACATATCTGGAACCAAAAACAAAGAACAGAGAAACTAGAATTGCAACCCCCCCGAAGCAAGTGTGACTTTTTTCTCTAGACACCGTTACGCTGAATTAACCGTGCATATATCAGCAACCATAAAGTTTGTTGCTTCTATATAATAAATCTGAAAACCTCCAGGGCAGAGACAGCGAATGTTTTGGATGCACGACGAGGAGCTCTTGTTGAAAATTCATTAATTAAAAAGTCTGAGTCATGCAGGAGAGGACGTTGTGTCTGAGATCATAGACTCACCTTTACTGTCTCAGTGAGTTTTATTGCTCATGCTTTGGCTGGCCCAAAATGAAAACGGTCTTTTCTGGGAAAATGTTGTAAGTGCTGTGAATATCAGCAAATACAAAATGAAGACATTATTGTGCTTACATAAATGACCTGAGAGAGGCTTTAAAGAGATATGAGCAATGTCCCTCAACAGCAAACATGGCAGAGAAGAATGCTTTTTCCATGTTTCCTCACTCAAAAAAGAAACACACACACTTAAAATCAAACACACAACCACACAAACATTCAGGTACACACAATGTTATTTTTCATGAAATGCTTTATATATCCAAAAATCAAAGATTTGGACAAAATCCTTCTTTGAAGGTTCCAAAAATCATGTCTGCATCCACCTAAAGCTGTTATACCCTACTTTTTATTACTCCCCAAATGTCTTCATCCTCTCCTACCCCACAGTCAAAATCAAAAAAGCACACATGCATTGCCCCCAAATCCTCAGTTTTGACCTTTAAATACACTGTCAGGGTTTTTTATATCTTTGTTCAGACACAAGCAAAACCTGAATCGCCCGTAGGCTCCCGTTCACAATCTCCCAATCAATGCATTCTGACATTTAGAGGCGGAAAGAGGGAGAAATATGAGTACAAAGAGAAAGTGCGTGTGTGTGTGTGTGTGTGTGTGTGTGTGTGTGTGTGTGTGTGTGTGTGTGTGTGTGTGTGTGTGTGTGTGTGTGTGTGTGTGTGTGTGTGTGTGTGTGTGTTTGTGTGTGTGTGTGTGTGCATGTGTGAGTGTGTGTGTGTTTTACAAACCACCCACAAGCAAAGAGACAGGTGAGGTCCATTTCGATAAACTCCAGTTTTAACAAGCACCTGCCTACATTTATTAAAGTACCAACTTTCAAGGCAACGTACATGGAGAGACGATAAATAAAACAAAGACTTGTTGTCTTTTTTATTATTCTGTAGCACCGCTCTGTTTGAACGCTGCAATTTCTGGGAGCTCATGAATGATTTTTAAACTAATTTTGGATTTTTGGGAAGACTGCTTCTAAACCTCTAAGATCCATTTCATTTTCACCCCTCAAATGTGTTGCCATGGTTACCTGCTCTGACCCCTTCTCATTTCAAGCAAACCATTTAATTTGTGTACTTTAAAAGTGTATATGAATACAACAATAAGTATCAATATTGTATATAGGACCTTTCATTAAAGCTAAAAAGCCTTATGATCATACACAACACACGCCCATATCCATACCCCGCCAGGTCGATACACATCTGATGTAGCTGGCCCATCTAATGGAGGACAGAGTAGTTGAAAGTATTGACAGAATGCTACAGTAGCAGTAAATCAATATCAGACTCTCCTCCCACTAAAATACTTCACAACGATGTGGAATTTAAAAACACAATGAAGCCAAAACTCTCCTAACTGTGCCGTACAGCTAACACAAAGAAGAGACATTCTTTGAAAATGTTGAGCAACACAACACTTATTGGAAAATTGTATAGGCCTACTGGTTAGTCGATATAGTGTAATTCACTGAAAGGGCAACACTGTCAATATCAACTCCGGGTTGCTCTGCTTTCATACACTAAAGCACAGGAGGACGCAAATCGAACAAGTCCTGTGGTGTCTTGTGGATGAAGGAAATCTGACGAAGCATATCCCTGAATAAAGAGCGTACAACATGCATTGCAACAATCTTGTTATTTTCCCTATTTTTATATTATATTATTTCCTCTATTGTTTCCTAAGTCCTGCTCCATATTTTTGTAAGCTTCTATTGAAACACGGAAAACGCTTGCTACTAATTATACACCAGCGTGATTGAATGTCTGTCCAACTGCAGCACTGTAAACACCACTTCAATCAACAATCAGCAGGATTATCGTCCCCGTCATTTTGTGTTCAGGATAAAACAGCTTGTCAAGTGTGACTGTGACGTCCGCTCTAACCGTCAGACCAAGAGGATGAAGGTGCCCTCCGGGTGGGACTAATTGTATCTCATGGATCGATTAATTTTCACACTCGAGAGAAAGTTTGAAGGGTTTTTTTAATTCATGGACTATTTGACTTCTTGATCCACTTCTATTTGAGATCAAAAAATTAATGTCGGAGAATGATCGTTAATGGATTTTAACATAAAAATGTCGAAGAGAACAAAAAGAAAATAGTGGTTTCCTGACAAAGGTTAAGAATAATCAGAGTGTGGGTTGGTTTATACGAATATAAGAACCTGAAGAGAAGACACCCTTCAGAAAATGACAGACCAGTCTGCTCTTTTTCTTGGAAAGAGTCCTCAACCTGCCTCGGGCTCTCCTCAGAGACTTGGTGTGTGGGTAACTTATAGGTCAGGGTTTGCTTTAGGGTTGAGGTCACCACTAAGGGGGAGGTGAAAGTATAAGGTCTATGTCAGTGGGTTCATATTATTCACCCCCCCCCCCCCCCTCCCTTAGTAACCTTGCTTCCGATGCTGTTGTATCTTTGAACCAGAAGGGGATCCTTGGCACAGTGTTCTGAGGGAGGGGTCTAAAGGAATTACTACTGCTCAAGTACTTGTTTTGAAGATGGTAATGTAGTTCAGTAGTAGGTCATGGTGCGCGCCATGTACAGAGGCTATAGTCCTCATTCAGGGGCCATGGGTTAGAAGGTGACCTCCGATCATCTCATCTCCCATTCTCTCCTTCCGACATTTCCTTTCTCTCTTCAGCTGTCCTTTCTGATGTATAAAAAATGTATGTTCAGTCTCAGCTGTGTGTCTTTGTCTTATGTTCCCTGTGGAAAGTAACATCAATGAACATGGAGGTCTGTGGAAAGTAACATCAATGAACATGGAGGTCAAGGCCCAAGAAACAAAAATAAAAACTGGAGTTGTTAAACTTTTCCTGAAGTAAAGAACCTCTCTCCTGAAGTCTTTGTTGATCCCACCAGCAAAGAGCTGAATGAAGCAGTTAAACACGGAGTGTGGAGATGATGATGTGACTCACTGCCCAGAAAAACTGAATTGTTGAGTTTGACCAATGGGTGACCAAAAAACCTTTAAATTGAGCCTTACCAAACTGAGTGAGCTAAGAACAAACCAAGGGAAAAGTTAAGAAATGTTGGCTTTGTGATCGTGCCAAGGGGGCTTTCAGGAACTAAATAATTCACCTGTCAACTTTTGTTAACCAATGGAAAGACTGCCCTTAAACTAAAAGTAGACAAAGTAACCGCCGCCTCTGGTCTCTGTGTTAAAAATGCTTCAGTCACAGATTAAATCTGCTTTACTATGAAACACAACCTGATAATAATAAAAAAATTCACAAAGATCTGTTTTGGCTCAAGCAAACAACAACAAACAGAACAATTGCCTCCGAGGTATCAGTGAATTTTGTACAAATGAGCATATTGCGTCTAATGTCATCTGTCTAGACACCAACAGGATGACAAAAACACAGTGACATCCCAAAAACCTGTCGACTGAAAGACGCTGATGCCTTAAAGCTCAATGTCTTATAACAATGAGATTAAAGTCGAATTAATACCCGTGTTCAAAAACAACTCTAAAACCATTTTCCCTTTTTCAAATCCTCTTCCCACAGTCACCCAAAAAAACACACCCCAAAATAATCAGCTTAAGAGATAAGACTGAGGCGTTTTTATTGAATTTCACTATCAAAGTGATGATGTGATTCCTATTCCTCTTTTAAAAAAAAAAGTGATATAACCATATAGTTCAAATGAATCCATCAGATTTTGAACATTAGCTGCTCCCTTATCTATGATTCAGCCTTTCAGAATGTACCTCATCTTCTGAAAGTAAACTTTCATACTGCACGAAGCAGCCTGAACTTAGACATGTACTGACAGTAGCCACACGTTGATTCAAACACAGGCTTTTTAATCCATCAGAGCTCATTACCCTTCTTCTTGGACTTGGACTGAATATTATCACGTTAAAATCCCCCTTTTACCTGATTGCGTCTGTTTGTTTGTTTGTTTGCCCAAACTGGATCCATGTATCTGATTTCATTCTCAGTTGAGACAGTCAGTACTTGGAAGTTATATGCTCATGTAGAGGTCAATGATTCCATCCAAATATGACGCTTACTTTAAAGATTATTTAAGGACAAAGGGCTGCTTACATGCAGATAATATGTTAGTGTTTTCAGAAGGAAATCTGACTAATACTGTAAAATTAAAAGGACAAAATAATATCCCCTATTTGCTATTCTGAAGCACAATACTTTTTTCTCTCGCTTATTTAGTTTTCTTCCCCACACCAGCCTCTCTGTCAGGCTGCGAACAGCCGTGCTTTGAGCCAAAATTGTCAACATGCTCACTATAAGAACGCTCCAACAACTTATGTTCAGCCAGTGTTTTAAAGGCAGGGTTGTTCATTTTTCGAAAACTAGCATGATTTTGAAAGTAGCAATCCCTCAGTGCTCCGTCTACACCCACACCCTCCCCTCTGTTCTACCTTAAAAAGCCACGCCCCTCACTTGCTCCAGAAGCAAACTTCAGCTCATCGCTTGCATTGTGTAGAAACTACGTGGACTGATGTCTCATTCAGCTGTCTGTAAACTCTAAACTTTATCATAATACAAGTTTTAAAAAAACGTGACTATTTTACTTCACACGACGGCCAACGACGGCCAAAGAGAACGAAGCAGGGAGACAGGGAGGTGTGATTGGTTCATCAGGTTGGTACCTCGTGGCAGACATTGGTCAAAGTTCTTACAGGCTTACAACTGCTACAGATGACGGATTCTCTTCGTTCCTTTTTCAGAGCACATGAGTTATTAATTTCTGTCAGGACCTAAAGACAATTACCAACCCTGCCTTTAAATACCAATTAAACGGTCCTAGTTTTGATTAATGTCAACATTTGCAAATTACCCTTCAACACAATCCACTTCAATTTAGCAGATATTTGGTTCAAACTGCATCTCTGACAAGCACAGTTAGCATTGTGGGTTGTATTCGGAGCTACAAGAAGATACGTTTGCCCTTCTTATTTTTATCATCATTATCCTGTAACCTTTCAAAATGTTTTTTTCTGAGGTCAGAGAAGCATGCATGTTGGGACGAATGATACATTTGCATAAAAGACATTGATCAGTGTCTCTTACAGCAGGAGGCCGACAACCTTTGAGCGAACGGGAAAGTATTTTCCTGGGGGAAATATATCAACCAAATGTCAGACTAAATCAAGTAGCTCTTCAGTAAATTCAGTAAAACAAATACTGAACCGGTCATACAAGGATGAAGGCATTTGCTGTAATTCCTTGGACAATTTAATAGATGAACTTGCAAGCAATAACTAACACACACAATATTGCATTAAAAAAAAATAGCTCGTTTGTTCTCTGTGACTACGGTGAGATCAACCTAAACTGTCCTGAGACACACATGGTTGTGTTTGTGAGCATGTGTGTGTGTGTGTGTGTGGGGCAAATCCTCCAGTTAACAACAGTGCAACCCTGTTTGACCTTAAAACACGAGTTTAATCCCCAAGGAAGGGCCCCGAGTGTCTTGATACACCCTGCAAGACACAAACACACACAGTGCACACAAACAAAAACACAGCTGGCTGGTCATGAGACACACTCCCTACACTGTGGGAACAAAACCCTCTTGACAGCAGATAGAAGAGAGCTAAGGAGTTAGCGTGTTTGTCATGTGTTTATGTGTTTGTGTGTGTCTAAGAGTGTGTTAGTTCCCCTCGTTTTTTGCTCCGTCTCCTGCGTGCTTTGATTTTCGCATCATTTCTGCTTGTGTGCGTGCGTTTTCAAAGGGGAGCTCAGAGGACAGCCGTTAACAATGATATCATTTCAGCCTCTATAAATCTCCCTCTACCTCCCACCGGGCGAGGAGCGGTGGGAGTGAAGAGAAGAAAACAGGAGTGTCAGGAATGAAAGAGAAGTGTGTTTGCTCCTGGTGGGTGATGAGTGTGTGAGGGAGAGAGAGAGAGAGAGAGGGAGGGATGAAGGAAGAAGAAAAAAAAGATGACAAGAAAAGCGCTGCTGCTGCTGGCGTCGTGCAAGCATTTAAATCAAGGTTGGAGAGGACACAAGAAAGACTTTAGGGACAGAGATCAGAAGAGACTCAGACTTCCTGTGATCCGTGCTCACTCTGAAGATCTCTGTGTTTTCTCTCTTTATACTTTCTCTTTCTTTCTTTCTTTACAAGAAGTACAGCTGTAACCTTGCATTTTCCTACAAAAAAAAGGACCTACAGTAGATTTGTAAAGTACAACCAGAGTCTAAAAAGAAATAATATTTCAGCTCTTTCACTATCCAAAATCAGTGCTGTATCAGAGTGGTGACATTAAAGGTCTAATATGTAAGATATTTACTGGCTTCTCTGACAACAACGCAGCAGCCAGTATGTCCTCCTTCTAAGTTTTCGATTCTAATGCAGAATGTTTTTGTTTTTGTTTTGACCAGAGAAGGTAGGCGGTACCCCCACACAGCCGTTTTAGACACCCCTCGGTTTGCCAGGAAAAAGGGCAAACCAACAGGTTTTTGCAGCGAACTGCTTCAGATATAACTGATTCTACCCGACCTAAAGAACCCTCTGCATTTTTCGAACAAGCTCCATTAGCAGAAACATGGTGAAGTTAGGATAAATATTGGAGATGCTTTTGAAAAATGGAGAGAGGTTAGAAGAACGCAGTTAACGACATACCAACCTGCCTGAACATCGACTCTAGGGAGGAGGGGGCAGGGGGGGAGACGGATCTCTCCAATGTTTTGGATTTGGACTGCAGTACCCATTTTAAACACTAGGTGTCAGAGTTATATTCTGGTTCTTTAAAGTGAGCCTGTTTCCACAAATTACTTCGAAGAAAATGACAACATACTTTTCCTTTTGAAGAAATGTCTGATTGAGCAGGTGTTGTAATTACGGACAGGAAAAAACATGTCGTCAAAAAAATATCCCATTCTGGGCACTGAATACAAATAAATACGCAACATGGCGTGTCTATCATTCTAATTTTGGCCATGACAACAACCTTTGTCTTACCTTCAATCTTTACTTATCAATGGTACTGGTTTGGCTCGGTTGGTGGAGCAGGCGCCCAGCGTACAGAGACGATGGTTGCAGGTTGAACTCCATGGTCATGTTACCATTTGGTGCATGTCATCCCTCACTCTCTTTCTTCACATCTCGTCTCTCACAAGCTGTCCTAGGGTCAGGGTTAGAAAAATAGATTTAATCAAAAATGTTCATAAGAGCAACCAATCACATGACATAGTGTTTGTTTGTTGACGGAGTTGTTTATTTGGACAAACTCATATTAGTGGTGGAGCTAATAGTCAAGAGCATTCACAGTGAGTGAGTGGATGTCTTCATGTCGTTGAATGGAGTTTGGCTGCTTTCCACTCATGTTTGCTGGTTGCTTTACATTGCTCTTTACTCTGTCCTTTAATATGTCCATATTCATGTTATTTTGATATCATTGCAGTCACAGTCATCATTACAAATTACTCCTCCACCTCCTTTCCTGTAAAGCCTCATACCCAGGTGCAGTGTTGTAGTACTCAAAATCGGTCTTGGTCTCGAGACATCTGTTTGGAGGTCTGTCTCGTAATCAAAAGCATTTTAACTCGGTCTTTTCTCGGTCTCAGACTGATTTTAAATCAAGACCAGTCAAGACCTCCAGTGAAAGGCTATTTTTCCATCTCATTACTGCGAGTCTCTCTTTCTAAAAGAACACATAACTTCAATTCATTTGTAGTTTGATTTTTATCCCCCGGTTACGGCCGCATCCTTTCCTGTGTTATGGATTTTTCAGGGATATTTATGGTCTTGGTCTTGTCTCTGTCTCGCCCTGCCTTGAACTTGGTCTTGACATGGTCTCGATCCTTAAATATCTTGGTCTTGTCTCGGTCTCAGAGCACTCTGGTCTCTGATATGTCTTGGCCTTGGATAGTGTGCATGGTCTTGACCACAACACTACAGGCGCCACCTCTCACCTTAAACCAATCACAGAATTTCAAACAGCCTGAACTATGTTGGCTCATGATACTCCTATTGAATATACTTCATTAGCCATAGTGAATATGAGTACTTTAAGAAGAAGGCAAAAACAAGCAGCACGTATTGTTGTTTTCTCTTCACTTTCTTTTTAGTCTCTTAACGATGTCCTTTCCCTTTTTGTGTTCTCTGTTGTCAAGAACAGGAAATCCTTTGTGCTATGAATAGATGACTTAACAAACTAAGTGCAGATGTGTTAAAGTGCTTGAGCGGTGAAGTTCTTGGTCATCTTGTGCTTTTCTTAGACTTCCACTCATCTTCATCATTAGGAAAGCAGCACACAGAGCTCCTCAGGGAGTGGAGAAATTAATTTCTGTGGACAGACCACACCGATCCTCCTCTCACACTTCCTTACATTTTGTTCTTTTCTGTTCCCACTTTCTTCCTCTTCCACCTTTCTCTCTCTCTCTCTCTCTCCCTTTCTTGCTCCCAGCCTTTCATGTACAGATCAGAGAAGCCTGCCACTTATCGCAGTAGTCTAAAGAGGCTTGCCTATAAAAGCTGGCGTTACATGCCTGATTTAACAGGGCACACACACAAAGACCCTCTCTATCTCTCTCTCCCCCTGACTTTTTTCATCACCTTCCTGTCTGCAGAAAATCCCCCTCTCTCTTCTTATTGCAAACACACAACTCACAGACTTTTGCTCTCTTTTGCACACGCACACACAAACACATGGGCCTGCCTCGGCTCTTGTTCTCTCACAATGGGATTAGTGGTGTGATTCCTCCACTCCTTTTAAGTGGGCACACCACCAATCCACTTACGATAGACTCCTCTGAATACTGAAAAGAGTGAGGAAGAGGGAGGGGGGGAGAAAGGACGGGATGAGGGAAACAGAGGAGGAAAACTAGAATGAAAGATGAAAGCGTATAAATGGAGAAGAATGGCATGAGAAAGGATAAAAGAGAAGGATTTCATTAGTGCAAGGGAGATGAAAACAGCAGTAGATGTTGCAGAAAATGTGTACACATATTCATGAAAAAAAAAAAGTTACTTTGTGCGTGGAAAAGGATTGACAAATAGAGGCATGACAGAAAGAAAAGAAATTGAGCATCAAAGAGAATTGGCGGCAGACAAAGAGTCAGAGGTGAGGCAATAACTGCATAACTCTAACGAGCAGACACACACACGAATTTACACCGACACACACACACACACACACACACACACACACACACACACACACACACACAGTGGACCTGTTGCCAGGGTGACAAGAGGCAGCAATGGCCCCGCCCTCCCTTACCGTGTTTCACACACTGATGTCATCGCTTTTTTCGCCGGCGCCATGTGGGCCCTGGGCCAATAGGACAAAGACACCGGAGGGTGCAGCCCGTCCTCCTGTCCTTTTTTTTTCTTTTTTACTCCCTCTCTCTCCCTCTCTCTCTCTTTCTCTCTCCCTCTCTCTCTTTCATCAGGTGCTCTGGCACGCCCTCTCATTTTTCTTACCCTCTTTCTTTTTGACTTATTCAACTCAGTCAGCAGGAGGCTGCAGAAGTTGAGGCTTCAGGTCTTTCATTGCTGATGAGGAATGGAGCTGATTAAACCAGCGGGGGGAATATTTCACTGCAGGAGAGGCGGGTGTGATTTTCAAAACCAGTGAAAGGAAAGCTATGTACAAGTTTGTGCGATTTAGGGTTACACTTCCCGTTTCCCACCAGAACATTTCTTTTTCAAAGCAGGAAACACAGTATCACAAGAGGAAAAACTCAAGAGATCTCAAAAGCCATCCAAAGTTCGATTGCGGTTAAAATAGTTCAGATATTTCAAAGGGCGGACCAACAGACACAACAGCTGATATCCCCAAGAGTCTTACTGCTAGCATGCGGGCTAAAAACTGAGGTTGGTAATGTTAGCTGACCTGTGAATTTTCTGCCCACAAATAGGCTTCTACTGTTTTCAAAATTTGAATGTATATTTCATATGCATCCATCTCTTATCATTGATTTCCTTGAGATAGAAAAGTATTTATTGCACTGTTGTGATAACTGTTGTAGTCTTTCCTTAAAAGTGCGTAACCAATTACAATACAATTTTACCGTGCAAAAATGTAATGTAAATGTCTCCAGTGGTTGTGTCATTACAAGTGACCAAATTTGACTAAACCTAACCAATATTCTGAATCTGAAAACTGCAGATTTTTGACCCTTCATCAGTCGGTCGATTACGATTATTTATTATCTCATTCAGCATTTACCTGTGAGGCCGTCAACATTTCCCAAATGCAACAAGGACAGAAAAAGAATGCTTAACGTTTAAGAGGAAGTTTTCTCGTAGCCTACAGACAGTCAAAGTGTGTTGCTTTGTAACCACCTGATGTGCTTTACTCTTGCATTGCTCTGAAAAGAAGGATAACTCTTCTCCTACTTACCCGACGATCTGCTGTCAAAATCTGATCGGTGTATTTCCCATTAACATGCTGATCTTGCTCAAGACAACAACAGGAACACCGAGACTTTATTTCTGCATCTAGCACACTAGGAGAGGCACTGTGACTTTTCTGGCTCCTAACATTTGAAGGCTTTTGTGTTTTGTTATTTATTGATGCATCCAATCGAAAATGAAAGGCTGGTTAAAATACCAATGAAGACACATAAAGTCCTTGTTCCCTAGCGCCTCTCTTAACTTCTATTATCTTTAACGAAAGGTTTGTTATGTCCTTACTGACCTGCTTTATGTTTGGATGCATTTTTAATATGGCTCTACCTTTTTAATCCAGAGTTTTCTTTTACTATTTGTCCCCAATTTATGCTTCCAGGCTTTATCTCTGTGTCCCTGCTTGGGTAACCTCTTTCAAAATTGTGATTAGCCTCTCCCCTGAACCATTATCTTGTGTTTCTGCTTTGCTTTTGACAAGAAGAAGAACTGCATCCAAAGCGTTCTGGTGCTTTATTGTCCCCCGAGCTGGAGCCTACAAGGACTCTTCACAGCAGATAAGAACATTCTGCAGACAAACACACACACACACACACACACACACACACACACACACACACACAAACACAGACATTGTGTGCATGGCTGACACTAAATGTGTAGTAGGTCAGTGAATGGAGCCACCCAGGCGAGACTGATTGTTAATTATTGCAGTGGATTCTGGTGGCATGTGGAGAGGGTGAGATAATAGCAGGTGCAGACAGCAGTGAAGGCTGTCAAAGGTCTGTACCTGACCCACACATACACTCAAAACACATGTTTTCTCAATCCAGGTCCCTGGTCATGCACTAAGTACACATCATACAGCATTTGTATCATTTCTCTATGAACACGTGCTTATTAAAGTTACACACGTCTTTTCATTTTTCTGCTCTAACCTCGAGCAAACTCTCTCAAGAGATTAGGGGGTCTTAAACATGATAGACTTCAATTTTTAAGATACATACATGAACTTAAACCTCGTTTTCAACAGCATGGCTCTCCTGTTTAAAGTCTAAACTTGTGTCACAGGACGGCCAGTTTCTTGGTGACCCTTTGACAGCCTCTAGAGTTACACTTTCCTCGTTGCTAAGCAGAGACAGGAAGCAGGTGTGGCTAGAGGAGAGCCCTCTAGGACTGTCTTCCTGTTATGAAGTTAACAAAAGGTGGGGTGAAGTTCAGTTTATTCTTAAAGCATCCTTCCCTGAAACCAATACAGTAAGTGTGGAGATTTCTGAATGGTCCGCAGATAAGTTCAATGAGAGGATATCACTTGGTCTTAATGATTGATTTTGTTTAAAGCCGGAGGAGTGCTACTGAAAAAGTTAAAAGAACTTAATCATGTAGTGTAACTTGTTCTCTTTACATATAGGCTGCAATGTTTTGGGAGATTTTCATATCACCCTGAGACAATTCCACTGATAAACAAAGGAGCTGCTTGTTAACAGGCAAGTACGTGGGGGCCCAGGCCAGTAGGGGGCCCCTGAGGGATGACAAGTTTTAAACCACAGCAGTGGCTCGAAATGTGTTAAGTTTCCACTGACAGTTGGAAACCTCCCTTTGGGGGCCACGTCTGATAGCACTCACTATTGGTATAAAATATTATTATTATTATATTCACTATCTTTTGGCTTCATTTGAGGCTAGGTGTTCCCCTGCCCATTCTTTATAACATTGGTTCCCAACCTGGGTTCGAGGTCCCTTGAGATCCAGAGGGCTCAGCTTTTCTTAGATACAAGGAGAAGGACTCCAAAGAAAAAAAGGTTGGCAACCACTGCTTTACACAGTCCAGAACAAGACTATGTATGCTTAAAAAAACAAACCCGCTCATCCTCTTGCAAACTTCAAACCAAATATGCAAACAACAGAACAAATTGTTGCCGTGATCCACTCCCTTAAAAGGTTTTGTTGTCTCAGCTTCATGTGATCCTGAAGGCCAAGAAGTAGCTTACCATGGTTTGTGTTAGCAAACCCAGTGCTTTAAAGATAACGCAGTAAAACAGATATGACTGAGTCATTTCACTGGCTGACTCATCTCTTGGCCTACTTTTAGTGACTGCGGTTGAGCAAGAGTTTTGCTAAAATATTTACTACCTGTGCTTCCTAATTTATTCATCAAATTAAAAGGCTAAATCGGGAAAGGGCATGTTACTCTAAACACATCAGAGCATTCATAGAAGAATCTGTATCTATATGGTGAAGAAAGACAGCATCGTTTAGAGCCTAAAATCAGTTTGGTAAGCTGAAATCATACACTGCATTTGATTATGTTATCATTTTTACCTCATGTTTCCTGCATTATGAAGGCTAGTGCAACCAACATGATTATGCTTTTTCATTCCACAAGAACCTTTTGAGAAAAGGGGTCTATACGGCAAACACGACATGAGTAATGTGACGTGTAATCTTTGATGGAACACGTAATGGTCTCACAGATTCACAAACCCTTGTAAATTGATTTATGCATGGCTGATAAAAATGAATCAGCGTCTGAAATTATCCAGAGGATCATATTACTGGTCCGATGGTCTCACTGAGGTTTCACAGCAAATTACATTTTGGAGGACGTGTTTCATCCCTGACTGAAAATGTACGTCTGGTGAGATGCTACGCTGTCTAAAGGAGATGAAAAGGTCATTTAAATGTGATAAAATGTGTTTATGTATTTATAAGTAAGTCCTTAGTGAGTTGTTTTATTCATTAGTTCGTCTACAGTCTACAGTGTTTAGTCAACTCTAACAGCTGGCACAGGAAATGACTTCAGACAGGATGTGTCCTATAACGAGGAGAGGTTGATCAGAGCATAGACAGGAAGCAGAAGAGCCTGCATGTATTTCAGATGTTCTTAAGTTGCACCATCAATAACATAAGGTTAAGGTATATCGTCAAAAACAAAGGCAATCATCGGGACTATAAAGTAAAGACAAAATATGGTTGAAAAGGGCAACTGTTTTTTCTGGCGTCATCGTTAGTTTTTTTCGTCTTTTCGATCAATCTCAACTTTCATTATGTTCTTTTATTTAGAAACCTCTGCGTCAGAATGTCTGTTACTGAATACAAGTTGCTCTGGCTTCCTCGGCCAGAGAAACTTCAACTCGTTGTAACCCTCGTAGGGTCTTCGTTTTTTAGTCACACCCAGGGTCTTCAGGTCAATTCGGAACAAATATCTGTTTATTTTTCTACGTTTCTAAAGCTGCATATTTTTAGAGTCCAAGTTATAACTTTTTTTTGTCTGTTTTTTTTTTAATCCTAGGAGTATTTTTTTAAGTTGGAAAAGTTTTTGTGATCACGTTTTTCCCCCAAAAGGTTTGAAGTATTTTACTGCCCGTCTGTTCGTCCGTTTCTTTCCATCAATCTTGCCTCTTCTCTCTATCCCATTTTCTCTGCCTATCTGGTCGAGGCTGTTTCCTGTTCAACATGGGTCTCCTCTCTTCTGTGTTCTGTTCAGTGCTAGCTCATGCTCGGTAGAGTCTCTCTAAATATAAAAAAAATAATATAGTAACCTGCAGACCTGCTCTTTTTGTGTAGTCAGATAATGTTGTCATGATTTGGGGCGTAATAAACAAACACAGATATTGATGGCCCGAGAAAGGAAATAATGATAGCTTCCAGCTTGTCTTGAACAGTCCTTCCTTAATGGACTGGGTTTATTGCCAGTCAATCGGGAACAGTTTCCTCCATATATTAATCAGGCCGGAGTAATTAACAACACGTTTTAAAGCAGAGTTAAGAGACTGATGACATCATGATTTTTTTTCTTCAACGTTAATATCTCCTCCTTAGACTTTAAGAGGCATTGGGGTAATTAGAGAGGGACCCAGTATGAGATGGTTTTTCACTTGGTAGAATTGTATTCATAGAAAATTAACTGGAAAGTGATTTATTCTGCAAGTGCTGTCAGCGCCTGCTTGTCCGCATTGACCAGACTCAACATGTCAACGATGGTCCTCTTGATATATCCCCCTCCACACTAATGGACTGCACTTGGTAAATGGACTGCACTTATACAGAGCTTTTCTAATCTTCCAACAACTCTAAGCACTTTACGCGACTGCCTCATCAACCCTTTCACACTTACATCCATACACTGATTGCAGAGGCTGCTATGAGTCCTATGCTGCTCCATACATTAACTCACACATGACAGTGTTTGTGTGATACAAATGCCTTCGGAAGCAATATAGGAATCAGTGAAGAACACTTTGACATGCTACTGCAGAAGCTGAGGATAGAAATCTAGTTTTTCCCATCTAAGGGCAACCTCCTCTTCTTCTTCTTCTGAGCCAGACCAGCATTGTCTCCAACATCTTTGTAAGTGTTTTCTGTCAGCATTCAGGTCATTGCATCTGTCACGGAGGACACCGCTTTTCTTTCTTCAGGTTTTCAACTTTGCTTGTCACGTCCTCAATTTGTATGTCAGGTCCTTTTAGCATCTTTCTACTGGTCTCCATTTCTGTCCCATGGAGTGAGGCGGACACTAGCTGAAAGTCATTCCTGTTGTTGTCTGGAGTCTTTGGGAATGGCTGGGGCACAAAGTTTCTTTCTGATCTTACACAGTTTTGTATAATCAGGGAGCCTTATATCAAATGGTTCCATTCGAAATAACATAGAGAAACAAAAAGTTACTGAGGTGCCATCTTGGCTCCGATTCCTTTCACATGAACATACAACATGATCTCTGTCCTTCTTCTTTTTTTTTACAATTAACAAAGGGAGGCATTTTAGAGAAGCTTCTGCCTGTACAGAGATTGTTTTGTTAGGTTATTAAAGAACACAGGGTCAATGAAAGGTAATAAGAGCTATCTATCTGCATCTCGACTGGATCAAAGGCTGGACGCATATAAAAACACATCACATGACTGGGAGAGTGATGCTGTTCTGCTCAAGTATCTGAACCCCATGAGTGGGAAAAAGAAGAAGAAGAGATCACCGGAGGTAGCATGACTCACTGAGAAAGAAGGAAAGGATCAAACAATACCACCAAGACAGGAAAGTAACAAAAAAATGAGATGGGCAGTAATTAAATACACGCCTTTTTGCAGAGATGGATCAGTCTAGGTCTGTAAACATTTTTTAAAGTAATGAGGGGAAAATGCAATTACAATTTTAGAGCATTGCAGGAGCCCATGTAGGAGGCTCCAAGCGGGCCACCAGGGTTCGGCCTGCGTTTCCTTTCCCACATTTCATTCCCCACTCTCTCTCGCCCCCGTTTCCAATTCTATCCACTGTCCTACCAAACAAAGGGAAAAAGCCCCAAAATAAATCTTTTTAAAAAATGTAAGAATTGTGTTTACACACAACACTAACCCTTGTTCAGTTTTTAACTGCTGTTCAGTATGAAACAGCTGGAAGTACAGAATGTCAAATACTGTATTTGAAATCACCACTGATCATTGAAAAAGGGGGCAAACTTTCATATAGTGTACACAAGTTTTGAGCCCTTTGAGTTCATCCCCGGACCTCAGCTCAACCAGTGAGCATTGAAGTAAAACAAATTTAAAGTAAAAGCTGTAGCACCATGGCGCTGATGGCCTAGTGGCCTAGAAACCTTCAGCCTCTCATATCTAGTGCATGCACATAGGTTCATCATACAGCCCCGAGTACCTTGAATGCATGCAACCAGCACAAATCTTACTGGAGGTTACTGGAGGTCACAGAGCAAAAAGGGGAGACTAAAGAAAAAAAGCTCCATTGTAGCCATGATGGAGATCATTGAAAAATAACACGGCCGTGTCTGGCGTCTTGCATAATCAAGACAAATGGCCCAATTTTTTCTTCATTAATGAGTGGGAATTACTACATGTGCAATCAAATGATTTGATCCACTATTCATTTTTTGGTCTCCATGGCAACAGACCTATTGAACCACTCAAACACTTGATGAACAGTGAAGAGTGCACACCCATGGATACACTCTATTATGATGCACTCTACTCATTCTTAATCAGGAGCAAAATGAACTCACTAATATGTTAATGAACATATTCTGTCTTGGTTTAATTCAAATCAGCTCAGTTCTGTTTACTTTGCTTCATTAGCATGAGTGACAGTGTGCATTAACAACATTAGTCCTGTCACAGTTGTGATCACAATCCTGTAGCATCCTGTTAAAACCTCCCCTGGATGAGGCTTTCCAAAACACAATGTGCAAGCTAAGATATCATTTACCAACTATACAGCTCTAGGAGCATCGTTGTTTGTGTTGAATGGAAGACATTTCCTTCCTCTATACTCCAAGTTTGTATCTGTTCACCAGAGCATACCACTGCAACGCTGACACCGTGTCCTAAAAACTTACAAGCATTCAACTTTCTGATTTAGTTAGGATTCAAGCCTATGTGTGTGTGCACCATCATTTATTATCTACCTGTTTTGCGTCTTCCTGTTTGCTGCAAGAAAAAGCACACAACAGGCATTTCATCTTAAAGTTTCACTGCCTGAATGTGTCGAGACTACAAACTTTTGAAAACATCAGAATGTCAAGATGACAGAATGAGCGACCGATGTTTTTTTAAACTACCTTACACCAAAAGATGAAGGAAAGAGGACATTTACAACTCACGCAAAAATCTTGTAATTATATTTAATAATAATTATATTCTTTAGTTGGAGCTTCAAATTGTATAAGTTAGAAATGAACCTTTTTGAAATACATTTATTAAAACATTACCGTATGAAATCACCTCACCATAACGTATTAACTGTGTCTCAGGAGGTATCTGGTGTCAAAGTGTGTAAGCTGTTTAACACGAGCCCTGGAAACATGTCTGTTAGGAGACAGGGTTGCTATGGGCCAAAGTTAGTAAGTTCTACTTATACGACTGTGGAAAAGGGCTAGCAGGGCTTAGCCCCCCTTCTTATACAATAAAGATGAAAATTATTCTTCAAATAATGTACAATTTTGTAACCTAGAGTTGCAGCCAAACCTTTTAGTTACATGAAAAACACACGTTATCTCTAAATGGGCTTATTTTTTATTTAACTGTAGCATCTTCAATAACCCCCCCCCACACACACACACACACACCCAGTGTAAATGGCCGACAAGTACAATGGTCACGCCTCCTTAATTTGCTGAGCATTCGGGTTAAATCCATTCAGCCCACAGCCCACTGAGTTTTGACTAATGACAGAGTTGTAAAGTTGTAAGAAACTAACTTTGCATCTCTCAACTTAAGAAATGATCTTTTTTACTAAACATTGTTAAGGGAAATAGATAGCATAATAGCATTTCCAAAATGTGTTAGTACCATCCCAGTCCATCTGTGCGAGAAATTTTGCCCCCCTCCACCCCTGCAAAATAATGCACCAGAAGCCACTGCTAGGAGTCTGTGTTCAGATAAAGGAGAATTATCAGAAATATTGTTCATCTTCTTAACATACATCCAGGGGTAAACTGATGAATTGTGTTTTTCCATGTCCAATATAATCTTTTTTTAGACTTACAATATGTATAAAAACCAAATAAACAAAATTACCAACAAAATAATAAAAAATACATTCTACATTTGTCAAAAAGGGGGTATTGAACTACAAAAGTTTAAAACTGGTCCTACTGCACAGACGAGTGCAAACTGGAGAAGATGAGAAAGCGTGAATCATCGTTATCTCATCACACTCACATTCAGTATTCAGTCCTCTCAGGGTTACTTCAACCGGCCAATACACATCAGTACCAAAGAGATTTAGGCATTCATCTCTATCTATTTTGAGATGGCTTAACGCCTAGCCTAGTTTTCTTCGTGAATTGAGTTTTTTTTTTTCTTTTTTTTAGCCCAAAGCAATTAAGACAGACTCACTCGCCCTGTCAGCAAGTGCTCTGAATGAAATCCTGCACTGAGAAATTAACCACTGTGCAGATTTTCTACCTTCCCGTCTCCATTCATCACGTCTTTTTTTAAACTTCTTTTTCACTTCCCTGTGCCTCTTTTGGATGAAATGACAGAGAGAGTGATTAACGGCTGAAATCCAGGCCCCCTTCACACACACACACACACACACACACACACACACACAAACTCAAATTCATCATTCATGTTTCATGTGAGGGGCACTGAATTGTGCCGTTTGGAGAGCCTAATTTCCATGACAACAGGTCTGAGGATTAGGGAAGAAAAACTGTCATTCCTGAGCAATTGTCAGAGCACCTTGATTCAGAAGAGCACTTGAGAGTGAAGGGAAGGAGCAGAGGATGGGGGTAGGATTTGAGTTGGCTGGGAGGATCAAGGGAGAAATAGAGGAATGTGTAATGATCCAACTGAATATCATTTTAACCCCACGTCACAATGCATAACAGGTTAACACCTTCAATGTAGAAGTGTCGCAGTAAGATCTGAAAAGATGAGAGACGGATGAAATGATTAAGTGAAAAGAGAGTAGAGGCGAGGATGTGGAGGAAAATGACCTAATTATCCAAATCAGTCAAAAGACTCCAAACTTTTGTGATGTCAGAAAAGCATCCTTGTACAAGGATCAAACTCGTATTGAAAGTGAGCATAGAGTACATATTTTCAGTGGGAGGAGCTTAAACTTTAAAGTCACAGTACACAAAACACAATGTTGGCTGGGAGCGGTCAAAGGTTAGATTGACCAGACCACCACTCCCAAAACTATTTAGTCTCAAAGGATAGTTTAACATTAAAAACACATTCAAATCAAACATGTTCAATTCAAACTCCATTGGTTACGTCCTTAAAGTGGCGTATATACATGTGGGAGGAAGATGGAAGGAAAATGTGATATTCTGTCTCCAAACATTACATGCCCATGAAGAAATCTAAGCTGCAGAAGTAATCTTCGGGGCGCGACAGAAACCAGGAAGAGGTTAAAAGAAATTCTAGGCATATTTGCTTCTCCTAATCTTCCCATGACAGAAAATTTCCTCCCACAAGTTTTAAATTCACTTATGCCAGACGCAGTCAGAAAGCGAAATCATCCTATGTTTGAATGGAGCAATGAAACTCAGCTTCAGTCTGCCTGCAGATGTAACAGACTTGTCATTCAGCATAGTCTCTTCTGTGATGATGGGCTTAATAAATGTTTGCCCAACTTGATGTATTCTTCCTCCAATTAGAGGCTCCAGAGCTCTGTCTTAAGTCAGCTGCAGTTTATGTTAGTCTGCAAAGAGCTGCTTCAAAACGGATCTCATTAATTCGTCAGTATGCTATAATTATACAAGTAAAAATTAGAGGAGTCATAATCAGAATCAGAATCAGAATCAGAAGTACTTTATTAATCCCCGGGGGGAAATTCGGGTGCCAGCGCAGCTCTTCAATACACAGTAGGAAAGAGATAATAATAGCAATAAAATAAGCAGAGGTAAGTACTCAGTAACACTATAATAACATATGTACAAGGTAGAGATAAAGTATTTACATGATGAATAATGTTTAAGATGCTGACTTTATGTACTGAACATGTACCCTACAAGTGTTACATATGATAAGCAGGGGCGGCGCCAGAGATTTTTTTTTTGCTGGTGTTATAGGGATGCTCAACTTTTTTTGGCGAGGGTGCTCTGAGATTTAGGGTTCCCCATGGCGGTCACCAGTTTCATTTCTATTGCAACGCCCGCAAGGCCGCGACACACATGGGTACCCGCTCCGCAACATTCTGTGGTAAACACGAGGCTGGATCATCACCTGTATTAGCCCTATTACTGTAGGTTCATCACACTCGCTTCCAGGTTTGGATTGAGTCTCTGTCCGTTTGGATCGAGTCTCTGAGTCCACACGTGGACGTTTAGGGACTAGAATACAATCAATTTTTCCCCTTTGCTAGGAGGAAGTGGAGCGAAGTAAGGTCAAATGTTCAATTCATGCTGCGCCCACTGGCCAAATCACCTGTGTTGGTTTTATGTTTTTAGTCTATAATGTTTGTTTAATTTATGTATTTATTCATTTTTCAAATTATAAACGTATTCACACATTTAAAATTCTAAATAAAGCATAGAAATTTCTTGGGGGTGCTATGGCTATCCATAGGGGTATATACAGCGCCCCCTAGCCCCTCCCTGGCACTGCTTATGATAACAAGTAACACAGTAACTTTACTATGTATTTCACAAAACAAACATGCACACAACATGAGCCTGTACGTTATAAACCATAAGAAATTAAAGATTTACCGTGACTATGCTGACCAGACACATGCCAACCTATAGAATACACACACACACACGAGACAGTGAGCTGATCACAGCTGAGGAGGAGGACAGAGGGTGGATGGAAACACCGAGTGAGGTCCGTGACATCGTTACCATGTTGTACTGTCTCCGCTTCATCTCATATGCACATGTGAAAGTGATCCATACGTGTTAAAGCCGAGACATTAGCTGACTATGTGATAATTTTATATTTAAACCATCATTTAACATTAACTATTTCAATCTGTCAGTCTATGAGTTTTCATGTCATTTCTTAATCTGATCCTTGTTTTCTTAAGAAAAGCACTTTAAATACACGGGGCCTAAAGGTCATTAACATGTATACCAACCACATCTGACACAATCTATTGTCTGTTCCTGTTTCTGAACGTGAAAAAGAAAGTCATGGGAGCAAAGAGCAACAACGGAGTGGATTGTTAAGAGTCACATGGCACATCAGCAGAGCCGATGGGACCATGTTGTGCGGTGGCTGTTACAGTGCAATGCTATACTCTCCATACTGTCCCCTCGGCTCCGGCTGAGATAAGCAGGAAGTGCTTCCTGACATCTCAACCTCAAACATATGGTGAGATTACACAAAGAAGACATGTGTCTTCATTTGTCAATGTGGTGGTATAGTGAAAGCTGCTATTAAGAGCTGAAAGTGTGTGTTCATTTTGTTTTGTATGTAAATAAACGGGCTGAATAATGAGGAAGGAGGACAAGAATTAAAGCAACATTTGCATGCAATCTTTAGTTGTCCCATTGAGTAGTGATTCGATAGTAAACACTATAGGTTCAAAATGCACATCATCATTCAGGTCATAAAATGTAGAGTAACAACATTTATTATTATTACACAAAATATTCATAAAAGACGAGAAATTCAGTGCTAAATCTAAAAATCCTCAGTGAACTGGTTTAGGATTAAGCCTAGAGGTGTTGATGTTCGCTCCAATATGAGTCATCCATGTTCCTAAAGACTCCAGTTTTCTTTCTCTAGAGTGCATCTCTCCAGTTCATGTGGTGAGTTAGGAACACTGACTTATTGATGAGGCCTTAGTCACAAGTACATCAGGAGCTTCTGTTGTTTGAAAGGCTGTTTCCTCTGCCGTTTTCTGACGCCAGTCTCCTCGAAATGAGCTCAAAGTTAGCACGACACAACAGATAACCTAAGCTGACACTGTAAACAGGCATTTTGATGCTGTTGTGTTGCGGACTGGAGGTGAACTGTCCTGATTTGAAGTAATGGTTGCGTGTGAGTTTCAAGCTCTGAGTATATTGGAAGTGGTATTAACTTATTCGCCCCCCTCCCTCCCTTTAAAAAAAGGGAGACCAGCTACATCCGTCTATCCATCATCCTCTAAGAGAAAGGAATATCCCAGGGCATTCGATAACAAATTAGATTGCCAATTGATATTCAATTGATACTTACATTTAGCAATGCTAAATGGCATTAGTTACATACTGAACAAGCAAAGAGGAAATCAAGTCTGGGAAATTAATTGCTAGAGCAGCAGCTTGTGGCCTGCCAAAATACATTAACAAAAGAAAGAAGGAAGAGAAGGATGAAAAAAGATAGCAGGGAACTAAAGAATTAAGGAAATGGGAAAGTAAGCAAGGAAGGAAGAAATGAAGGAAACACAGAGAAAAAAGAAAGGCCAAAATAAAATGAAAAGAAGTAGGGTGAGAAAGAAATGAGGAAGGTAAAAAAAGAAGTGAGCAAAGACTGGAAATTGATTAAAGAAAGGATTGAAGAAGAAAATAAGAAGGAAAGGAAGGTAAAAAGAGAAGTAAAGGAGAAGGAAGGTCGACTAGAAGGAAGGAAAGCGAGACGGAGGGGGTTAGAGGAAAGAAGGGAGGAGGAAAGTGTAAAGCAAGGAAAATGGTAAGTATAAAGAAGTTAAAAAAAGAAGGCATGACAATAACACAGAAAGGAAAAAAGAAGGAAGGAAAAAATAGAAATGAGGAAAGAATGAATTAAGGTAAGAAGTAATCGAGGCATAAAGGAAAAGAAGATTAAAGGAATAAAGTAAATACAGAAGGCAGGAAGGAAATAAGAATGGCAGAGCTGAAGTGGGGAGGATAGAAAGAAGAAATAAAGGGAATGACAAGAAGGAGGAAGAGAGGAATAAACACCTGAAGGAAGAAGGAAGGAAGAAGACAGGGAAACGCATATTAAAGAGGAAAGGAAAGGAGGAAGGAAAGAAGGAGAAAAAGAATGATTGAAGGAAGGAAGGAAAGATAGAAAAAAGCTGGTAAAGGGAGGTGTCAGAGTACTGGTATTCAGAAAGCACAATAAGTCTTATGTATTAAATGTGTCCCTATATTCATCCGCTTGTCTCTACTATGTCTGTGGTTTTGTCCCGAGTGGGTTTATCAGAGCTGTTCAAAACTGAGCTGATAATTAGAGTAAGAGATAACTAATAGTAACAGTAAAGCTGCTGGCCATGAAAAAAAAACACAAAAGCTGTAAGACATTTTAAAGCTCTGTAAAGCAAAGCAGGGTTTCAAATTGAACTGATAATTCTTTGTGGGTTATTTACTTCAATCATCCCCACACTGTGCACAGGCCTTTGATTAAATGCTACAACAAAGATACCACAGCAATTACAAGAAATTCCAGTGGGATGTTTTAGACTATAGCCTGGGCTCTATGACCTCACTTTGACCCCAATTCATGCTGCCATTACTCTTACTCTTATGCAACTGTTTAGGAAATGTGCTGTTGTATTGACATGGGAGCACCACTTAGTAGCACTCAGGAAAACATTAATGGCCTGCTGTGAACAAACATGGCCTACTGGTCACATGAACTTTAAATCAGGAAAGAACTGGGTCTCCTCTGTAATCTGTTAATCACTCAAGCTGATTTGTAACAACATGGAACAGAACTATACACAAACGTCAATACAACATGTCAGGTTTTGGCACTAAGACTGTTATCTCTATTACTGATGCTTTCTGGTGAGGAAAACATAGTCCATGTCACCGAGAGCAGAACTCCCATTAGGCCATTAAGTCATAAAGGGTCTGCACCCATCCTTTTACCGTAATACACCCCCATCAAGGTAAGTACCCATTATTGTCATCCTACCTCTTAGCTACATCTGCCCTGTTCTGTTCTTCTATAATCTGTCTCAGCAGTAAACACAAAAAACCACAGTAAACAGCTTTGGCTTTTGTGCTATGACGTACAAAGTCTGCCTCACGTGTGTGAAAAATACACAAAATACACACACAGCTGAAAAGGATTCAAATGAAGTCATTTTCCCACCCAGATTAGTACAACCACCCAGGTTATTAATGCTTACCCTTGCTAAACCCAAACACACACACAAACTTCCCGAGAGCAACTATTCTGATAATGCTCGCCCTTGCACTGTGACCGAAACAGATCCTCTTTAACAAAAAGGATTGGATTGGCTCTGAAATGGGACTCGTGAATGAGAGCACACTATTTGTACTTCTGAGTCACATCGATCTTAAAAAATGTTTCTACTTTGAATGAACATTTTCATTTTCACTATGCACAGAATAGAAAAATCCTTTGCACATCTATTTCAAACAGGTGTGTAGTAGAGTAATGTAATATGTGTCTATCAAGAAGAACTTAGAGGTAAACTCCCGCACACGGTCTAACTTGCAAACAAGCAAACTAGACTTTCATCAGGCAAACAGGTTGATAAAACGGGCAAGATACCAATCATTATGACGTCAGCTCTGACGAGCTTTGCAAACAAACAAATAAACATTAGCTTCCTGATTGAGAGCACACACACAGCAAAATAACTAACCAACGCCTAAAAGGCAATTCTAAACAACATGTAAATTCATCATTTTAACCCTCTCGGGGTCGACACTGGTATAATTGGATTGTGTTTACATTTTCAGCCCTAAAAATAGAACTCTATGATGTACTGTAGCAACTCACTGTAGAATCCAGTTCCTTCGTCAACACGGTGGCTTTCCGGTGATAAACTCCGTGTGTTTCTGCGACATCCAGAGGCTTTTTCTGTCCCGCTGACTATCCGGATCCAATCCTCCCAGAAAGGAATGTAATCCGTGATGATTTATGTTTACATTTCAGTGAAATCGCGTAACTTCTGTTAGCTCACCGGCTAACGCAGACGCTGCCATCTTGTTTTTGTCTGTCGACCAATCAGAGGCTGTTTCTGCAATCAGCTGACATGTAAGGGCCAATGCGTCCTGAAACAGACGTCACAGCCTGCTCTAAGCACAGATATAGGAAAGATAGAACTGATTTGAATGGATTCATCCTATTCAGTTTATTCTAGTATCAATATATCTGTGCTCTTTTAACAAAACAGCGCTAAATAATGGTTTGTAGATTGATTGAATAAATACTTTTTACACGCTCTCTGACCTCCAAGAGGGACATATCACAGGGCTAAGGAGTGCGTCTTAAGGCCCACTGGGTCACTACAGATGCTCATTTCTTATAATAATGGCAAAACTAACATTCTAGACAAAACTCGTCTGGGGATTTTCTTTAATAAATGGTTAGAGTTTTAATCTCTAATATCTACAGGGTATATTTCACTTCCCCCTGATCACCAGCGCAAACCATCTAAAGAGACCAAATGTCATAGTCCTTGTTGTTTTACATTTTATTACAACATATAAATGTCGCTTTTATTTTTATTTTGCATTTATTGTGAAATAACTATTTGGGACTTCATGCGACATCCTTGGGGGAATAGATATTCCGAATCCTCAGGTTGTCCTGAAAACAAAAAGTTGTATATTACATGTTTGTTCATTACTCAGGTGAGGTTATACATATCTTTTTACAGAAGGAGACCAGGAGTTAAAAAATTAGTGGGCAATGCCTTAGAACTCAGGGGGGGTTAAGATTGTTAGTAAACTAAAGACAGGCGAATATCAGGGATGAGCTTTATATATATTTAATATATATTGATAATGATATCAGATAAAGACAAACAGATTTAGTGAAGTGAGTTGCACAAAAATATTGACATCAGATGCAGCTCTGTAGTCAGCTCAATAAAAACTCAAGTTGTGAAGCCAACTTTCTTTCCGCTGTCTGCTTCCATCTGACCCTCTTCAACTAAAACTGTTAAGATGTGGCTTAGTGGATTTTTTTAATTTCACGGTCTTGTCCCCATCTCAGGGAATTAAACTAACATTTCTCCAGGCAGCAAACAACTGAACACATCTGACTAAACATGAATTCAACCCTTAATCTCACGTACAGAGCAAAACCAAGATGAAAAGTAAAAGTCAAAATGTTTCAAGAAGCACACTGGACTGAAACAGATCAACTGGTGTGCAAAATAAGTACTACAATTACTTGGAAAACTTTGCCTCAAACTCCCAGAGTAAATCAAAAGGCACAACGGATTAGTTCACTGACGCAAAGCCCCTATTGACCTCGAAGTATATGGGATTTTTTTTTGCTAGTAAATTAGGAAGCATGTGTGTTCATGTCTGTGTGCATTTGTAACTGTATGTCTGTGGGTGCGAGCAACAAAGCTCCAATCGTATCAACGTATCTAATCCCTGAAAACTCATCATCTGTCTCAGTGGACAATCTTTGCACTGGATCCCAATGTTAATCTTATGAAAATGAAAGATATAATGCAATTGAAATGAGAGCTTCAGGTTCTGACAGGCATGAAGGTTGGATAGAGGAAAATGAGTAACAAGAAAATGAACCAACGATTAAGAAAATCTATGCGAGGGATCAGGTGTGTGTGGACACAGCGAACAGTCTGAGGAAAGAAAGATGCACTGTAAGCAATTGCTGTTAATTTACAGCAAATTTTCAACACTAAAATACTGTTTTGATCTGAAACAGTTAAGAACTGTAGTTAGCAATGCATTGTGGGATGCTCACCTTGAAGCAACAGGACAAAGGCCCTAAACAGTATAATGATGTTTTAAATTACAGGACACTACAGTATTTTTGAAAAAGTGGGTGTTACCTGGAGAACTGGGAGCGCGGTCAGTAGTGTAGTACGTTAGGCTGTCTTTTGTTTCTAAACATATGCTACTGCTTATTTTTCTCAGTTAGTTTTCTTTATAAAATACCCAAAGCCATCAACTCCTGAATGGAGAATCATTGGAGGATCATTTGAATAGCAGTTTTCAGGGAAAGACACACAATATGGAGAACATGTGCTACACATCAACGAGAAAATTAATACAGCCTAACGGTCAGAGGACCGACACTCGTTAACCCGGTAATTTAGCACAAAGAGGTCGAGGCAGAGGGAGGAAAACATACAGGCCTAGCCGCATATGGCTCTAGGTTTTACTAATATCACATCCTTAAATAAGTACAGTATAAAAATTAAGACTCAAAGAGTTAAAGACAGCCTAAGCTTATATATAAATTAATATAATTGATGTGCTTAAGTGGAGAAGTGAAGCCTATTGTAACAGTCCTACGTGTTTAATGTACGTAGTTTGACAGTCAGCCAAACTCCATTCAATGATGAGTGAGTCAGGCAGTTAGTTGCTCTTTGATTCATTCACCAGATTGAATAAGGAGTGAAAACTACAAAATAAAATGCACAGATTACTTTCATATAAAAGGTCTATATAAAGAAATACAAACGATTAACTAAATGATCAATGCTGACGTACTGCAAATATATAACAAAAAGAATGCTTAGTTGTCGCTAATGCTAAGCTACATGTTAATGCTATGCTACATGCTAATGCTATGCTACATGCTAATGCTATGCTACCTCAGAAGCATTACATAAAACATAACAACAAGGCTAATGCTAATGCTAAGCAACGTGCTATGCTACATCAAAAGCTCAGAAGAAATCCATGACACATAATACCAAGGCTAATGCTAATGCTAACGCTACACATAGTCACTTAAGTACATACTGATACTTCCAATAAATACTGCAACTACATGCTAATAGAATGACAAAAGCTTAACCACATTACAACTGCACATGGTAATTTCAATGTTCAAACACAGGACAGAACACCTTTATTAGAATAGTTCAGACACTCAGCTTTTAGGGACTCAGATTCTACTTTGATGAGTCGGACTCGAGACTTGAGTTTTGACAATTTGAGAGGCATGTGTTAATTTTAGCTTAGCATGACTAGCAACGAGTACTTTGTGTGAATAACTTAAGAATAACTCATGACAAATGACTTCAAACATTGTATTTTCAATCAAAAGAAAACACACATTGACTATTTTTACATAAAAACATTTTATTCATTGTTACACATCAAATATATCTTGTTAGTCACCTGTTGCTCCACAGCCTTGCCTGCACTCATCTTTCTCAACCAGGAAGTGTCAAACAGAACTGAACCCAGCCTTGGGTTTATAGGGGGTGTGTCAAGTGGAAGGTGCCATGTTTGGTAGAAGTGGAGGGGTGTTTAGGTTGTTGAGATTAAAAATGTTATTTAAAAGGCTGTTTAAGTATTTACTTAACTGAAATGTATGTTGACATGCTTTTAGTCTTATTGCAGATAGTATGTGTTGTTTGTAGAACAGGTAATACTCACCTGAGAGTGAATTGATTTCCAACCCCTTTTGGTAGGTTCCAACTCCTATATAAGAGGAGGCTTGGGGGCCTCTAAGGTAGTTGGAGGTTGGAGTGGCACAGTGCTGGTGAGTGTACAGAGCTGCAAGGGCCCAGACAGGCATTGTTTAGAGCTCAGTCTCTTTTGTTTGTCTCACTCAAAAACAGTGTTAAGAGTATTTTGGTGTATTTAGTTTTATTATTCTAAGGCTGATTTAGCTTCAACTGAACCTAAGATGAAAGATCATCCATTTATTGTTTGTAAAATTAGCCTATTTTAGTTTGTATTAGATGTTTTAAAAAAGGAACTCTGGCATATATTTCGGCCACCTACTCTGTTTATCCGTTTCAAGGGTGCGAAGCATCTGAAGCAAGGTCTGATTCATGCTTTCGACCCTACAGAACCCCATCATGGACACAAAGTTTATTGTATTGTCTTAGCAGTTTAGTGACACCAACTGAGCGTGCTCTGCGCTCAGTGCCAGAAGGATATGAGCCTTGCTCCACGTACCTTTTCACAGCCTGAATGTCTTTCAGGAAATCTGGAGAGAGCATCTGCATTTACGTTTTCTCTCCCCGCACGGTACTTCACTTCAAAGTCGAAGGATGCTAACTGGGCCACCCACCGTTGTTCTACTGCACCCAACTTTGCAGACTGTAAATGAGCAACAGGGTTATTGTCTTTATACACTCTGAACTTTGTGCCATCAAATAGTCCTTGAATTTCTCTGTGATTGCCCACTTTAATGCTAGCAGTTCCAATTTGAAGGAGCTATAGTTAGCGTTGTTGCGTTCTGTGGGGTGTAAGCTCCGACTAGCATAAGTGATCACTCTCTCTTTACCTTCCTGTGCTTGGGCCAATACTGCTCCCAAACCTTGGTGACTGGCATCTGTATAGAGGAGGAAAGGCTGGAAAAGTCAGCATAGGCTAGTATTGGGGCGGTCGTAAGCGTGCCCTTTAACTTTCTATAATCAACACAGAAACGCCAACTCCCATCTTTCTTCCTCACCATAACAATTGGAGCCGCCCAGGAGCTAGAACTTTCAACAATAATGCCACCTTGCAACAAACCTGCTAGAAGGGATCTCCTGTCTTTATAGAGTGGGGGGCAAGGGCCGAAAGTGTTCGCGGATGGGGGCTGCATCACCAGTGGATATGTTGTGCTTCACCACATTTGTCTTTCCAAAGTCTTTCTCCCACTTGCGAGCAGCACTGGTAACTGACTGTGCTGATCCTCGGTCAGATCTGGTCGTTCGGCCAGCTTCAGCACTTCAAACACTTGGTTCTCTTTGGCCCGATCACATGCACTCACCAACCCCACTTCCACCACACCATCCTCACCAGGCTTAAGGCAAACATTGCAGGCTCCATGAATGTCTGTCTCATCCACCTGGAATAGCCTGCCCACCTCACTCCGGGCAGGTATGGTTACGCCTTAGCTCTCTAAGGAGTTCTTGTGTCCAGTCCTTTAACTGGTCTTTCAGCTCAGACGTGATTTCTTGTTTCAATTCAGCCTTCCGATCAGCTTTCTGTGAATGAGACTGCAGGTTAGTTGCCCCCCCCACACACACACACAGCTGTGCATGTTACCTCTGACCAACGGTGTCCACATTTGTCCTCCTCCAGGAGAAGAGCCTCTTCTTGAAGCGCATCAAAGGCCCCATCTGGGTGTCCATGGGCATATCTCCTCAGCGAATGAGTCATAGGTCCCTCCTCCAAGCCAAGCAGGAATTGTTCTTTTTATTAATACTCTTGGTTTTATGCATGTTTTAAGAATGACTTAACTTTCTGCCTTGGTGTGACCAGTGACAGATTACCTGCACCTGTATAGCTTTGTTTGATTTAATGGACAGTTTTCCTGCTAAATGAGGAGACAGAACAATTCTGTGAAGGCGGAAACTGTTTTTATGTGTTACATTAACGCTCACTGGACTTTACATTCATTTTCTTACATGCACTCCATTGCAGCTTGTACATTTTGTTATTTTTTATTATTCTTTATATTGACACTTTTTAAATTCTGTTGTTTATATTGGTAAATTTCTTATATTTTATTTTATTTAAGTTCTTGCTTTTTTGGCTGTATTTCCCTTGCACCAATACACCAAGACAAATTCCTTGTATGTGTAAATGTACTTAACAATAAACCCGATTCTGATTCTGAATTCGTGAGCCCTTAGGGGCCCCCTACTGGTCTAGGGCCCCACGCAGTTGCCTGCCTTGCCTGTTGACAAGTAGCGCCTCTGCATGCACAGTGAGGAGCTCTGCCAGCGGTGTCAGTATCCCTTTGGGACAGTAGTTACACTCTGGTTTTAGAAGTACGGCGATTGCGTGTGTAGGCAGTGCCACAGGAATGAGTCCTAAAACCCGGAAGTGAGTTAGAATTTTAGCGCCATGGGTTCTCTCCTCTAAAAGTCAATGGGGATTTTGAATGGGTTTGTGGTTAGACGCCTGAAATAAGGTCTGTAGTTAACACATGCTTAAGAGGTGTTGGCGTTTTGTTAGACGAGATAAACTACGTTGGATAAGACCCCAACTTGTGAATTTTAAAGTTTTTACGCGTACTAAAAACGGCGGTTTCTAACAAGTGGCTAAATGAGACTACAGTGGTTGTCGGGTACATTTAACGTTTGTTATATTATTATTATAGATTATCCTGCTAAACAAAACGCCTACGCATCAGAAACGTGTGTTAGCCAAAGAACTTATTTTCTGCAATGATCCAAAATCCAATGCAAAAATCCCATAGGCGAATTCTCGTTAGAACCCATGGCGATGTTACTTCCGGGTTGGCCTACAAAAATACGTCATTACTTTTGTTCTCTATACTGGTGGTATTTTCTTGTTTCTGCAGTGCCCGTCCTGCAGCCTGTGTACTTGCTGAGCGACTTGAGGAGACCCTGCGAAGGAAGCAGCAGGCGTGGTCAGTCACAGAAGATCGTGACAAATTACTCATTGTTTTGTTGGAGCTGAGTGATAAGTGTTGGACTTTTAGCTCTCCTTTGTATCCCTTGTTTTACCTGACTTTTATTCCTGCTTTAGCCAACTTTTAGCAAAGACATTTTCGGACAATTTTATTGTTTTATTTGTTTTAATTTGGTGCAGTTTTAGGACAACCTAGCTCATAAATAAATCTGTTTTGGCTGACAAGCTGGCCAAGGTCTTTGTGGCGGCACGGAATAAGGGTCAACCATGGAGCTACAATGCATGGAGGACGACAAAGGTCAGCCACAAACCAGCCCAACAGTGCCACCAGGGAGCAGCAACCAGTGCAGGTAAGTCTCTCATGTGGGAGGGCCAGCCAGCTAGTAGGCCAACAAAACCCTCTAGCAAAAAGCTAATTTGTTATCTATGTGGACTTAAGGCCATACTTAGCCCATGTACCCGAAAAACTCTGATAAAATCACAACTGTTGTAGTTAACAAACAGTTGGAGGTTTTGCGTTCAACCTTAAAAATACGCATCCTGTCAAGACGTTTCCAGGATTCAGGGAAAATCTCACATGAGTCCTTCAAATCTGGGATCTGAAGGAGGTAGTAAAAATGCCAAGGAATGTCCAAATGGATCTTCTCTGTGATTGTGAATTGTTTGTTTTAGTGATTTTTACATTTTCTATTTTAATATTTCTTTTGTTTTCTTTTTCTCTCTGACATGATGCTTTTGATGTCGTGTAAAGCACTTTGAATTGCCTTGTTGTTGAAATGTGCTATATTAATAATCTTGCCTTGCACAAATGTGCTTGTACCACTTTCCTTTTGAACATTGGGGTTGCTGATAATCTGCCTTTTGATGCTGTTCTAGGAAGAGACCTACCGGTTCTTTTTGTTTTGTTGGAGCCGGAACAAATCAGAAAGTGTAATGCTGTGGTAACCAGAATGCAATCCAATGAATCCAATTCTCAGTGCCCTGCGCTTTTTCAATGAGGAGTTGGAGACCACACCTGGGAAGTCTCGGAAACCCTGCAGACGAAGAAGGCAGGAAAAATTCCAAAAGACAGTGGTGACACAATCAACCAGCACTGAGCCAGAGTTACAACTAGGGTTTCAAGTTCCAGGTAGTATAAATGATATGCAGAAAACTGATCCATCTTCAGTCTCTCTTTTCCAGGAAGCAAGGAGAAGGAGCCAGAAGCTGAGTTGGACATCAGAAGTGATGAGTATATCCTACAAAATGGCATCCTCTATTGTCAACAACAGTCAGCATTGCAGCTAGTGGTTGCCCAAGCAGCTGGAAACACCATGCTTGCCTTGGGGCACTCAGTTCCCTGGGCTGGCCACCTGGGCAAACACAAAAACACGGCTCGAATTAGTAGAGATGTTGCTCAGTTTTGTAAAAGTTGCCCTCAGTGCCAAATAACATCTGCTAAAACACCCCAAGAGCTCCACTTCAACCACTACCCATATTGGCACCCCATTTGAGCACCTTGGGATGGACATTGTTGGTCATTGTTGGACATGAGTGAGAAGCGCCCAAGTGTCCTGTTGTCGGAGTTGGGTTTACATGGACGGGTTTATTGAGACATTATTTTTGTGTATCGTCAGGATTACTACGTTATGTAAAGAACTTTGTAGCGTTGGTTTTTGGTAAGTGCTCTGTAAACAAAGCTAATGAGTAAAAGAGAGGTAAAACAAATAGAAACAGTTGCATAAAGTTAAAAGGCCTGTTGGAAAAGATTGTGTCACGATTGTTGAAAAATTTCCCTGTCTATGTTTGCTTTAAAGGAGTGAGGAAGATGGTGGTGGTGGAAAATCTCCAGTATGTTCCTGACAGTGAGGTGAGTTCTGTGCTCTCACTTGAAGCTGTGATACACATCTGGGCAAGTATATAAGCCTTTTTTGTTGTCTTCTCTTCTGCTTAAGGATACCCTGAGTCTTTGGGACCTTCACTTCCTTGTCATGATTCACGGTTGGCCCGATCTGGTCATTCATGACTTTGAACTCACCACATGAGTGCGGCTCTGCCTCCACGGTGGCGTATGTATCAGTGTTTTAAAACATACTACAGCTGTGATTTATTCAGAGGAATGGGACTCAAGTAATGATGAAATATCTTTTTCACAGCCCAGACCAAAGCAGCATGAGGATGATTACACTGACCAAACAAGACAGCTGTCAGGTATTTGTACAAATCCTTTTAAAGAACTGTGATATGTGATTTTCACAATGCTGTTGTGAACTCAACATAAAGCTTTATGATTTTTCAGATTAACTCACTGCAAATACAATTCCTGCCCTCGATGGCTGTACTCTCTGGATGCGTCTTCAGTGTCCTGTCTCGTCCAGACAAAAATAAACATGGTAAACAATCAACACTTATTACAGTGCTAAATGGATCTTGCGTGCATAAAATAAATACATGTCTGCACATTTAAGTAACATATTTTACTCTTTCTGATTTCAGGATACCATTTATTTAGTTGACGGCATTTGTGAGAACCCATAAAGGAAGGATATGTTTTATTTTTGATGTGCTGCTTGATAACGATGAAAAATCAAGAAAGACACATCCCTCAGTGGGTGCTGGATCCAAAATAAAAAATAGATAAGGAAAGCAAAACAAGATCTGCACACCAAGAAGCTCCCGTTTGAAGGATTTATTAAGTTATATGTTTTGCTTCCTTGCCCCCCCCAATAACTACTAAAGAAAATGATAAAAGTTTTAAAATAGTAAGGTCTTTGTTTTTCTTTTGTTTCTCAACAGATAGTCGAGGAGAGGCGATTTCTTCTGTCGTCAGATGCTTCAGAGAGGCTTTATATATCTAAAGTATATACATTTATATCCTGTTTTGTGTTCTTTCTAAATGCAAAATTCAATTGTTTTTGTTCTATTTAATACTATATAAAACAGGAGAACGTGATCAAAATAAAGTTTCAATAAATAAAAATCCTAAAATGTCTCTCTTACCAGAATCACACATTAATATATATTTTATTGGTGTACAATAAGGCTGAGAGACAGGCGGACAGTCATCCAGACACTTAACTCTAAATTCAGCTCAAATGTGATGGCAAGACTTTCAGCCTCTTGAAATGTGTTTGTAAAGAAGTCTGCACAGTCTGTATGTAAACATGCTGAGTGAGAAAGCATTGCTTGTCCTTATCAAAAATTGTTGCTGTTTGTGATGAATTCTGACTATTGCGATGTTTGTTGCAAATCCTTTTATTGGAATAATGATGAAAGTGCAGTTACTTTTGCATTCTATTCCCTACCCTGACCTATGTTTTAATGTTGTTCTTTTTAAGGAGGATAATTATGGTTCTCAAGGAGGCATGAGGGAGATTTCTTCTGTCGTCGTCAGATGCTTCAGAGAGACTTTGCATGAGAACAGGTACGTAACTTTATTTGGATGCATTTCTTTCTTCCATTTTTAAAAACATATTTACTTTGCAAGACTATCACACATGTCACAATAAACGGATTAAATGAAAAATACAAAATGCTTCAATTATTTTCAGTGTTTTGTCACGGTTGCATTCCCACTACCATTCAAGAGGTAAGCCTACTTTAGGACATTTTATTTTAGTTGTTTTTTTTTAACAGTTTAGATATTATGCCCAGTTGGAAGTGTATTCACTTGTGCGTGTGAACACACACTTTTCCAAATGGGCATAATATCTAAACTGTTAAGAAGAAACAAGTAAAATAAAATGTCTTTATAATTGTATAAATATTTCAAAAGCAATTTTTTTCATTTTTCCCTTTTAAACCGGGAGTCGGAAAGAGGGAAAGAGGGAAAGAGGGAAAGAGGGAAAGAGGGAAAGAGGGAAAGAGGGAAAGAGGGAAAGAGGGAAAGAGGGAAAGAGGGAAAGAGGGAAAGAGGGAAAGAGGGAAAGAGGGAAAGAGGGAAAGAGGGAAAGAGGGAAAGAGGGAAAGAGGGAAAGAGGGAAAGAGGGAAAGAGGGAAAGAGGGAAAGAGGGAAAGAGGGAAAGAGGGAAAGAGGGAAAGAGGGAAAGAGGGAAAGAGGGAAAGAGGGAAAGAGGGAAAGATCCGGGTGGAGACTGGGAGTCAGATCGGGTTCGCGGGAGATCGCGCGACCTCTCGCTCCCCGCCTGCTCTCCTCCGGGTGGAGACTGGGAGTCAGATCGGGTTCGCGGGAGATCGCGCGACCTCTCGCTCCCCGCCTGCTCTCCTCCGGGTGGAGACTGGGAGTCAGCTCGGGTTCGCGGTAGATCGCGCGACCTCTCGCTCCCCGCCTGCTCTCCTCCGGGTGGAGACTGGGAGTCAGATCGGGTTCGCGGGAGATCGCGCGACCTCTCGCTCCCCGCCTGCTCTCCTCCGGGTGGAGACTGGGAGTCAGATCGGGTTCGCGGGAGATCGCGCGACCTCTCGCTCCCCGCCTGCTCTCCTCCGGGTGGACTGGGAGTCAGATCGGGGTTCGCGGGAGATCGCGCGACCTCTCGCTCCCCGCCTGCTCTCCTCCGGGTGGAGACTGGGAGTCAGATCGGGTTCGCGGAGATCGCGCGACCTCTCGCTCCCCGCCTGCTCTCCTCCGGGTGGAGACTGGGAGTCAGATCGGGTTCGCGGGAGATCGCGCGACCTCTCGCTCCCCGCCTGCTCTCCTCCGGGTGGAGACTGGGAGTCAGATCGGGTTCGCGGGAGATCGCGCGACCTCTCGCTCCCCGCCTGCTCTCCTCCGGGTGGTGACTGGGAGTCAGATCGGGTTCGCGGGAGATCGCGCGACCTCTCGCTCCCCGCCTGCTCTCCTCCGGGTGGAGACTGGGAGTCAGATCGGGTTCGCGGGAGATCGCGCGACCTCTCGCTCCCCGCCTGCTCTCCTCCGGGTGGAGACTGGGAGTCAGATCGGGTTCGCGGGAGATCGCGCGACCTCTCGCTCCCCGCCTGCTCTCCTCCGGGTGGAGACTGGGAGTCAGATCGGGTTCGCGGGAGATCGCGCGACCTCTCGCTCCCCGCCTGCTCTCCTCCGGGTGGAGACTGGGAGTCAGATCGGGTTCGCGGGAGATCGCGCGACCTCTCGCTCCCCGCCTGCTCTCCTCCGGGTGGAGACTGGGAGTCAGATCGGGTTCGCGGGAGATCGCGCGACCTCTCGCTCCCCGCCTGCTCTCCTCCGGGTGGAGACTGGGAGTCAGATCGGGTTCGCGGGAGATCGCGCGACCTCTCGCTCCCCGCCTGCTCTCCTCCGGGTGGAGACTGGGAGTCAGATCGGGTTCGCGGGAGATCGCGCGACCTCTCGCTCCCCGCCTGCTCTCCTCCGGGTGGAGACTGGGAGTCAGATCGGGTTCGCGGGAGATCGCGCGACCTCTCGCTCCCCGCCTGCTCTCCTCCGGGTGGAGACTGGGAGTCAGATCGGGTTCGCGGGAGATCGCGCGACCTCTCGCTCCCCGCCTGCTCTCCTCCGGGTGGAGACTGGGAGTCAGATCGGGTTCGCGGGAGATCGCGCGACCTCTCGCTCCCCGCCTGCTCTCCTCCGGGTGGAGACTGGGAGTCAGATCGGGTTCGCGGGAGATCGCGCGACCTCTCGCTCCCCGCCTGCTCTCCTCCGGGTGGAGACTGGGAGTCAGATCGGGTTCGCGGGAGATCGCGCGACCTCTCGCTCCCCGCCTGCTCTCCTCCGGGTGGAGACTGGGAGTCAGATCGGGTTCGCGGGAGATCGCGCGACCTCTCGCTCCCCCCCTGCTCTCCTCCGGGTGGAGACTGGGAGTCAGATCGGGTTCGCGGGAGATCGCGCGACCTCTCGCTCCCCGCCTGCTCTCCTCCGGGTGGAGACTGGGAGTCAGATCGGGTTCGCGGGAGATCGCGCGACCTCTCGCTCCCCGCCTGCTCTCCTCCGGGTGGAGACTGGGAGTCAGATCGGGTTCGCGGGAGATCGCGCGACCTCTCGCTCCCCGCCTGCTCTCCTCCGGGTGGAGACTGGGAGTCAGATCGGGTTCGCGGGAGATCGCGCGACCTCTCGCTCCCCGCCTGCTCTCCTCCGGGTGGAGACTGGGAGTCAGATCGGGTTCGCGGGAGATCGCGCGACCTCTCGCTCCCCGCCTGCTCTCCTCCGGGTGGAGACTGGGAGTCAGATCGGGTTCGCGGGAGATCGCGCGACCTCTCGCTCCCCGCCTGCTCTCCTCCGGGTGGAGACTGGGAGTCAGATCGGGTTCGCGGGAGATCGCGCGACCTCTCGCTCCCCGCCTGCTCTCCTCCGGGTGGAGACTGGGAGTCAGATCGGGTTCGCGGGAGATCGCGCGACCTCTCGCTCCCCGCCTGCTCTCCTCCGGGTGGAGACTGGGAGTCAGATCGGGTTCGCGGGAGATCGCGCGACCTCTCGCTCCCCGCCTGCTCTCCTCCGGGTGGAGACTGGGAGTCAGATCGGGTTCGCGGGAGATCGCGCGACCTCTCGCTCCCCGCCTGCTCTCCTCCGGGTGGAGACTGGGAGTCAGATCGGGTTCGCGGGAGATCGCGCGACCTCTCGCTCCCCGCCTGCTCTCCTCCGGGTGGAGACTGGGAGTCAGATCGGGTTCGCGGGAGATCGCGCGACCTCTCGCTCCCCGCCTGCTCTCCTCCGGGTGGAGACTGGGAGTCAGATCGGGTTCGCGGGAGATCGCGCGACCTCTCGCTCCCCGCCTGCTCTCCTCCGGGTGGAGACTGGGAGTCAGATCGGGTTCGCGGGAGATCGCGCGACCTCTCGCTCCCCGCCTGCTCTCCTCCGGGTGGAGACTGGGAGTCAGATCGGGTTCGCGGGAGATCGCGCGACCTCTCGCTCCCCGCCTGCTCTCCTCCGGGTGGAGACTGGGAGTCAGATCGGGTTCGCGGGAGATCGCGCGACCTCTCGCTCCCCGCCTGCTCTCCTCCGGGTGGAGACTGGGAGTCAGATCGGGTTCGCGGGAGATCGCGCGACCTCTCGCTCCCCGCCTGCTCTCCTCCGGGTGGAGACTGGGAGTCAGATCGGGTTCGCGGGAGATCGCGCGACCTCTCGCTCCCCGCCTGCTCTCCTCCGGGTGGAGACTGGGAGTCAGATCGGGTTCGCGGGAGATCGCGCGACCTCTCGCTCCCCGCCTGCTCTCCTCCGGGTGGAGACTGGGAGTCAGATCGGGTTCGCGGGAGATCGCGCGACCTCTCGCTCCCCGCCTGCTCTCCTCCGGGTGGAGACTGGGAGTCAGATCGGGTTCGCGGGAGATCGCGCGACCTCTCGCTCCCCGCCTGCTCTCCTCCGGGTGGAGACTGGGAGTCAGATCGGGTTCGCGGGAGATCGCGCGACCTCTCGCTCCCCGCCTGCTCTCCTCCGGGTGGAGACTGGGAGTCAGATCGGGTTCGCGGGAGATCGCGCGACCTCTCGCTCCCCGCCTGCTCTCCTCCGGGTGGAGACTGGGAGTCAGATCGGGTTCGCGGGAGATCGCGCGACCTCTCGCTCCCCGCCTGCTCTCCTCCGGGTGGAGACTGGGAGTCAGATCGGGTTCGCGGGAGATCGCGCGACCTCTCGCTCCCCGCCTGCTCTCCTCCGGGTGGAGACTGGGAGTCAGATCGGGTTCGCGGGAGATCGCGCGACCTCTCGCTCCCCGCCTGCTCTCCTCCGGGTGGAGACTGGGAGTCAGATCGGGTTCGCGGGAGATCGCGCGACCTCTCGCTCCCCCGCCTGCTCTCCTCCGGGTGGAGACTGGGAGTCAGATCGGGTTCGCGGGAGATCGCGCGACCTCTCGCTCCCCGCCTGCTCTCCTCCGGGTGGAGACTGGGAGTCAGATCGGGTTCGCGGGAGATCGCGCGACCTCTCGCTCCCCGCCTGCTCTCCTCCGGGTGGAGACTGGGAGTCAGATCGGGTTCGCGGGAGATCGCGCGACCTCTCGCTCCCCGCCTGCTCTCCTCCGGGTGGAGACTGGGAGTCAGATCGGGTTCGCGGGAGATCGCGCGACCTCTCGCTCCCCGCCTGCTCTCCTCCGGGTGGAGACTGGGAGTCAGATCGGGTTCGCGGGAGATCGCGCGACCTCTCGCTCCCCGCCTGCTCTCCTCCGGGTGGAGACTGGGAGTCAGATCGGGTTCGCGGGAGATCGCGCGACCTCTCGCTCCCCGCCTGCTCTCCTCCGGGTGGAGACTGGGAGTCAGATCGGGTTCGCGGGAGATCGCGCGACCTCTCGCTCCCGCCTGCTCTCCTCCGGGTGGGACTGGGAGTCAGATCGGGTTCGCAGGGAGATCGCGCGACCTCTCGCTCCCCGCCTGCTCTCCTCCGGGTGGAGACTGGGAGTCAGATCGGGTTCGCGGGAGATCGCGCGACCTCTCGCTCCCCGCCTGCTCTCCTCCGGGTGGAGACTGGGAGTCAGATCGGGTTCGCGGGAGATCGCCGACAAAAAATCTGAGACGGACGTAAGAGGAAGAGATATACAAAAAAAATACAAAAAAATAAAAAAATAACATGCTTGAATATTTACTTGTAATAGCAATAATACAAATATTCCTCCATAATATCATCTTCCTCATCATCATTATTGCCACCATCATCATCACTATCATGGAAAATTTAATTCCTGTCTTCACACACTAAAACTTTCCTGTCAACAGTCAACACCCGAAGCCTGTCTAAGAAACTAGCACCGTAGACGACATACCGGAGACAGAACAGCAGAAGACAGGTCACATGTTTGTACTGATGTGACTTCAGTCCAATCACAAACAAGTAGTATGGGCATACCCTTTCCGGTTTGTGAAATATATTTTGCAGCATGTGAAATGTATTTGCAGTAGGTGAAATATTTAGACAGTTGACCTTCAGGGCCACCATATTGTTCGGATGCGGATCTATTTAAACACTCGATTTGATCGTGTCTGCTTGAAGACAGATGTTGTCGTCCAGAAGAAGTCTCCTGCAGTCAACATGTCTCCATGCTACTGAAGAAACCCCCTGACTCTGAATGGGACTTCATACAGGTAAGTCTGCTCTCTTTAATTTCTCTCTCCATGTGTTGTTTCGATAGTCTGACTTTGCCACATTAAGTCACATGAGAATTGGTATTATTATCTTCATAAGCATTGCTTTTGAATATATATTGTACATTTCTGACTCAACAGTTTATTAATGATTGATTATGAATTCCTTTTTTTTTTTTGTGGTTTGACAGAGCGACACTGGAATAATGCTGCAGAGAGGAACAGTGAAAAGCCATATGACATTCATCTCTCCTTGAACCTTTCCACACACACCAAGACTCTAGTAGTTCCCACAGGAGCTAAGAACTAAAACATAGTCCTTCCTTTTTTCATAGGTAAAACACACGACCACCTGGTCACAGGACTTTTTTAAGAGGTCAAATGAAGCCTAGCTCGCAGTGACAACGGACCTACTACACATTTTCTTACCTAAATGTTTGATGCATATTTTCAAAGACAATTTGTTTGTTTAGTTTGCTCAGTCATACAATCAATCAATTTACGAAGATGTTCTTCTGATTAAAATCATCTTCCCCCATACTACATAGGGCACTTCTAGGACATAAAGTTTAACGTTAGAATTTAAAATATCTGCCTTTATTACATCTGTGTTTTTAATAACTAAATTTGCAGTATTATTGCAAAAAATTGTTTATCTTTGCCCATATGGTCCGATATTGACATCGACCCAAAAACAAAATCAGTCCGTCTCTATAGTCTCAGATGTTTTAATGTTTGGTAAGGGTAAGGGGCAGTTACTCAAAAGTAATTTAGAAATTACATTTATTGCGTAGTTTACATAGTTTAAAGCAGACTCTATGTCTATTTTCTACTCAAAATCTTTTGAGCTGGAATCTCTGGGTCACCTTAGAGTTTGTTTATTTGTTGTTGTTGTTTCAATTTGACAGTAGCAGCATTCATGCTGACATTGCCCTTACAAATAAAATGAACTTGATTTCAATCCTTTATAAGTTTGTATTGCTTATTTTGTATATCACAATAATGCATATTTTAGGCAGTTGTTTGTAGCCCACAGAATAATGAAGTTGTATTCTTAGTTGCACTGAGTTGTACTGTTATTTTACAGGAAAATTGTTTACAGTGTGACTAGATGGAGGAATTTGCCAAGTAGCTTTAGGAATATGATGTGTTATAAAAATGTGCAGCTCTGGAAATCTTCAGCCACTTATAGCAACATTAATCCCAGATCATCAATTTCTCCCTCCCTCCCTCTCTCTCTCCACCCTCTCTCTCTCTCTCTCTCTCAAAAACACACACACACACACACACACACACACACACACACACACGCACACACACACACACACACACACACGTAAGAGCTGTGCTGTGAAATCAGGTCTTTCTTGGGCTCAAATTGATCTTTAAAGGATTTTTCTAGGTACAGAGAGTTGGCAGGAGTTAGTTTATCGCAATAACATTAAAATACTTTCTAACACACACCGACACACAAACATCATACATGTCATCCTATCTCCTAAAAGCAGATGTGCAGGTTCCACATTAGGTGTCAACCCAAAACACCTCTACAAAGTCCCTCGTCTGTGAGAATGCCAGAGAGACACAAACAATTCTGTGTGAATATGCATCACTCAGTTTCCTACTAAGGATCACCAAAAAAAACCTGAACCACAAAAAGCACTTTACAGAACCCTTCACAAACACACACACACACACACACACACACACACACACACACACACACACACACACACACACACACAGCACGCAAAACATAAACAGACACACAAATAAGCACGTCCAAGCACACATACACACATTTATTTAATAGAAATAATTCAATATTTTTTATCTCGTATGAAAATCCTTTCACATCTTGATTGTAGCTTCATGGCTTGGCAGGTCACACAAACAGGAACACAAGAACACACCAGCACTGACTATTAGATAACACTAGAATCCAGCAGACCTATCGGGAACACAATTTCCATATCACTCACATTGTGTCCCAGGGTTCCCGTACTTGGCGTCTCCTATCTTTTTTCTCTAGAAATAATTAAAATAAATAAACACATGGAAGGAGGACAGCAGACTGTGCTCACTTCTACAAATAGGCTACTTTTCATATTTCTCATTCCCCTTTAAAACATATAGAGTTCTGCTGTAGTTTATCTGTTTGTTTGTCTCTTAAAGGATGTAGCAGATAGAGACAAGTTTTAAGAAAAACATTGTTTTCCTTGTAAAAAAGTAAACCATGTTGTTATTGGAGTGAATGCCTTGTTTGTAAAGAAGGGTTCAAAAATGATTTTATGTATGATAATTGATTACGTTGGTACATAAAGGGCTTAACAAATCCAATTTATTGCAATGCGAGTCACATCTTCATCTCATGATTGTTTGACAGATGAGCAGAAGGATTTATCAATGATGAAATAATCGAATATGTATTCGGGCTTTGTTTAATTTCTAAATACTGGTAATTCTCTCTCTCTCTCTCTCTCTCTCTCTCTCTCTCTCTCTCTCTCTCTCTCTCAAACTGTAGCCTAAATAAATTCTTGTGAGTTCATCAGACTGACAGGACTTTATAAATCTACTACCGTCTGGAAATGCAGGGGTTTCCACAGTTTTGAACAAAATAGAGCGAGAGAGAGAGAGAGAGAGAGCCTTTAATAAGCAAAATTCAAACAATGAATTACACTTTTTCTTTTGTTATTTCTGTTTTGTTTTGTATTATAATTATTATTTCAAAATAACTATTCACTCTTGATTATTATTGTAACTGTTAAATTATCGATTATTTGGATCAATTACTATTAGTATTATATTCTTTGTTATTATATGCTTTTTGCACTATTGTCACATTCCTGCCAATAAAGCTTTCTGAATTGAACTGAAATTGAATTGATAGAGAGATACATTCAGCTGGTATGTCTCTTAAAAAAAATCTGTCAATGTTGAGTGGTTCATCTTAGAAATAGACAATCTTTGATGATGGGTAAATGTCCTCGCGCCACCGAGGTGAACGTTCCGGGGAGAAGGCAGAAACTGCTCGCGACTTTCTTCGTTTCGGTAATTAGCGCGCAGTAAACGTTAGCGTTAGCTTGCGAGCCTCGACACTGTAAAGCCGCATTTCATCGTGTTAGCGCCTAATTAAGACAAGGTTTGTTACTTAGCTTGTTTAATCATGTTGTTGAAACTTTAAGGAAAGGTCCACAGTTACTGAGTTAATTATTCTAACGTGATTTAACCGAGGAAAAGGAAATAAACCTAGCTAAGGTCAGTGTTGCCTGAAGTTGGTTGTGATTGAATTTAAGCTAAAAAGCTAAAAATACAACATAACACGGTCAACACCTGTTATGGTTGAGGTTATCTAATTCGGCTTTTTGTGGCTAATGAGAACCTTTTTTCCCTCTAGCATACCATTATAATGTTATTATCAATTAGCTAATTACTAATAGCTTCCTCCAGACCGTGCTGTTTCCTCTAATTTGCAGTTATTTTTTTTTGGACAGGCCATGTATAAATGCTCATAGATAATTAGCTTAGGCTCACATCACAGTAGTCAACATATGATGTGTTTTTGTAGTGTTTTCTGTTGTAGCTACAGGAAAATAGGAACAGCAAAAATTCACCTAGTGTATCCCGTTTTACAAATTCAGGTAAAACCATCACAACATGGCAAACAGAGCATCGTTTTGATCTGTTGGTCTAGTCTCAATGGACACGTTTACACATGGTGTGGTTTATAAGATTACAGAAGATCAAAGTTGTGCAGGCAAAAGATGTGTGATCTTGTAGGTGAGGAAGACCAGATTAAGCTCAGAATAGGAGAACTGAGTTAGATACAGACGAGAAGGGAAGATCAAACAGCACACATGTTTTAACACTGTATGCCATTTATTACTTGTAAAAAGGCCCTTCACTGTGAAAATCTGAACAGAGCAGAGCAGGGTTTCAGGATAGCGGATTTAAGAGCTAAAATGATCAGGAATATTCCCAGCTCAGTCTTTTCATGGATGGGATTAGTTCTGTCAATGGCCTTTCTCTGAACAGAGTAGTACAAGCTTCAGGCACTTTCTATAAGACATGATGTTATTTCTGCCTCCTTTTTGATTTTGAATCTGATATGATGCTGTTGACGCCTCGTCATTTTTTGATAGTTGGAATCAGCAGGGCTAGTTTTAACTGTGTGTCTGTGTATGTGTGTTTAAACCCGGCCTGCAGACAAGTGATGTAAGGCAGACCCAGTTGCAGATCTATGACAACATCATAACAGGAAATTGTAATATTCCATCCTCGCTGAAATTAATTCATCACTCAGGGAAAGAAGGCAATATGTAGACAAACTCGTCCCTGTAACTTTATAGAATATGTGCACCCAATCCTCAAAAGCACGCTGATTCAATTTCTCTGTTTCTGGCTATGCTGTTTACAGCCCAGAGAAAAGAAGGCTCCCTGTTGTAAAGTCGTACAGCTAAGAATAAATATACAAAAATAGTAATGTATAGGAATAAGGTGTTAGAGAGCTGAGGTATTGTGCTTCAGCCTTCAGGATTTGTACACATAAAAGGAGAAGTAGTTATCAGGGAATCTTTGTCATTTGTTATTAAAAGTAGATTTTAGAAGTTATCAAATTTCATACTATGTCTAATTGACTAATTAATCAAGCATTCAGTCCATTATCTTTATGAAGTAAGTGGTTTCCCGCCCTAAATTGGTCCTCAAGGCAACATCAATGATATAACAAACAGTCACAACAGCCTGAATCACAGTTTTGTGGAGCGAATTGTTGCATTGTTTTCATTAATTTGTCAACACTTTTACTATTTCAACTGTCTGTTCTCGTCCTCTGAGGTGTGGACGTGAAAGGGCAAATTGTTGGTTTCTAAATAAAGAGGTACAGACACGAAAAGACAGAAATGCATTCCGTAATGAAAGGGTTTCAGATAGCGTGATTGGCTCGTTGAAGCGTAAAGCGTTATCCCCTCTTACGTTTTTTTCCACATCCCTTATTGCATGACTGACTCTTGCCATTCAACATCCACACAGAACGTCTGTATACATCAGAGACTCTTTAAATTGATAAAATCATTAAAGATGCACTGATATCAAATGGACTTGGGTGAGGATCTATCCAAAACGTGTCTATAAAAAGATTAGAGCCCCCTCCCCCTTTTTGTTTAAACAGAACGATCAAACGTGGGTGCACTTAGAACAAAATCAAAGTTTGTGTTATGATCCAGTGTTTACTGGGCTGCAGATGGGAATATAAACAAGTGTTGAAACTTGACTATGTAACGGACAGAAAATCAATCTGCAACCATATTTTAAAAGCTGAATATACTGCGCATTTGATGGAACCAGCTTCTGAAGTGCGTTCATTTTTTGGTTTGATCTTTTATGCTTTTCTCGGTGCAGAGCAAAAGCAGTGGCCAGAGGTATTGTGTTCATAGGTTGTTACTGACTCTGGAGCTCTGCGTATGCTCCTTTTCTGCATATTTTTTTTTAACTTTCTGCTTCTGTAATGACCCAATTTTCCTCACAGGAATCATTAGTTTCTGTTTCGGGTATAGCCTTGTCCTTGCATCACAACACTTGAGGTCTGAGTGTTCAGTGGAAGGGAGTTTTTGAGCTGCAATTTCCTTATTAATAGTTCAAAGTTCAGACAGCTTTAAATTATCAATGACAGGTCAACAACTTTTGTTCATTCACCACATATTGAAAACATATTTTTGCTTGCATACTCTGGTGTTTACATATTTACACAGATATTATGAGGGGGGAAAAAAGCTGTTCATTTTTAACATACTTAAATCTCCATCATCTTTTTACTTGCTCTCAGTTATTTTGTGTTTGTTATTTTAGATGTCCATGGACAACAGGAAGCGGCAATCAGGTTCCTCCAACTCTGGTTACATGGGTTACTGGTCCTCTTTGTTTCTACGGCAACCAGCCAGGGTTCTGATTGTAGAAGCACTGCCACCCTGGTGGTCAGAGACATGTGCAGTCCTCTGTGATGCCCTGGACAACTTCCTGTCCCTGGCTTGTAGTCTGGATGGACCCTGTAGGATACCACTACTCAGCCTGTATGCCATCAGCAGGCAGCAGGAGTGTCTGCTGCCGTTTGTGGTAAATAGACAAATGAAAAGGTCCCTTTGTTCTTTTCTGTTACTCAAATGATTTCTCTTTTTATTCTCTTTTTTGCCTCTGGATTTTTTAGCAGGTCCGTGGTAACGTAGCCAGGCTGCGTTCCTGTGTCGAGGAGCTGAGATCTATTCCAGGTGAAGGTTGCATCAGAGGAGCAGCCAAAGGAGGCGAGCTGCTCCGCCAGGCAGTTCTGGACAGTCTTCAACAGTTTAAACAGTACATCAGACATACAACTAATGGCACCCATGCTAACAACATATCTTTGGAGGTAAGCCAATTTCATGCACAATCAGCACAAGATTTTGAGGTACCTTGACCTCATAGGCAAAATATACTTACATATAGAAGCAACGCCACTCACGCGTATGACATAACACTCTCTGGCTTTTAAAAGAAATGCATCTCAAGTTCACTCTTAATGACTGGAAATGTTTCCAATCTTAGGCCAGCGTTTAATTCTAAACAATCCCTATTTGGGTTTTTGGAGGCTTTTCAACTGTTTAGGAAAACCAGATATTTCTATCTATTCAATAATCTGATCACATACATGCCAAAGGGCCAGCAAGGCAGAATTGTTCCCATTAGTTTATCTTGGTCTCGTAGCTACTCTCGCACTCAGTTGCGCTGCTTCCAGTGCAGCTCGTTTTATTTTACAACTTTTAAATCTGCCCTGAGGCCTTCATAATTTCAAGTGAATCCCTCTGCAGTTTTAGTTAGTTATTGATTGTCATATTCTTTGACCAGTCGGATTTTGAGTTTGCAGATTCTTTAACATGCCAGAACCTTCTAGCTTGCCTTGCTGTGTGTGCCTCAGTGAGCCAGGCCAATGTTTGTGAAACTAGCTAGCTGCACATTGGCAGCTGTGGCTCAGTTGGTTAGAGTCGTTCTTCTCTTAACCGTAAGGTCGGGTTTCATTCACCAGCTCCTGCAGCCACATGTTCGAAGGTCTTCTGATGGTAACTTTACATATCTGCCATCAGTGTGTGAATGGGTATTTTATGGTAATGTAGGAAAAGAGGCATCCCTTATATCTGATTTATGAGCTCTCTTAACAGTCCATTTAATGGCTGAAAACTCTTGACATCTTTTATCAGACAGTCTACCTAAAAACCATCTCATGTTCATTTCAAATGCAGCAAATGGGCTCTATTCATTGGCCGCTGAGCCATCTGTCGACTAAGAGTTGTAAAAGTGACACGAGTAAAGCTTCAGTAGAATTTCCAATCAGCTATCATCACATTGAAGTGGAAAATCCATTGAGTTAGAATTTAAACCACTTCACTTTCTGAGTTGCACCCACATTTGTATGGTCTGTGTTTAAATGCTTCAAAGCCAGTCCTTGCCTTACTATGATTCAAGTGGATGGAATTTGATTAGATCAATAAAATATTATAGCTTTTCATTTGATGGGAACATTTGTTAGAACATTTAATGCTAATTATGTTACATAGTTCAAAGCCAGATTTGGGCTGGGATCCCCTGCATGTTCCAGGCTCAAAATTTGACACAAATACAACAGTTTAGAAGTCAGCCATGACAGTTCAGGGGAATAGGATAGCTGATATTTCATAAAGCAGACGCTGCCCTTCCTGTTAAATGTGAACCTATCCCCTCTGGTACAAGGCTCTGGGTTATTAATGAGGATTTCTCAAATCCAACCAGAATATTATTAAGAAGCTCTGGACAGATGATTACACTAAGACCCACTGTTTCCGACAGCAGCAGATATGAATAGCACTGTTAGGAGAAAGAGACACTAAGCAGACACATGGCCCTGTGTGTGTGTGTGTGTGTGTGTGTGTGTGTGTGTGTGTGTCTGTGTGTGTGTGTGTGTGTGTGTGTGTGTGTGTGTGTGTGTGTGTGTGTGTGTGTGTGTGTGTGAGTGTGTGTGTGTGTGTGTGTGAGTGTGAGTGTGTGTGTGTGTGTGTGCTGCTGATAGCCTTACATAATGCCTTTTCTTTTTTCATGTGTTTGTGTCTTCTTTCATGATTTGCATCAGGCCTCAAGAGCAGATTCTACTTTTGGCCTAACAGCAGGAAGCAGAGACATAAATAATGTCCTTGTAATCATCATCTAGCGCTACTTTTAATGTGCTCAACATCAGCCTAACGTTATATGATCTCTTTTCTCATATAACGCATGTAAATGCCCCAGAAAAAACAAACTAAACATCCTCAGACATAAGTTTGCACAACATTGTAGGTGTCTGTTGCTCTTTACAAAAGTAAACGCACACAGACACACATGTGTCTGTTTATTACATTTTGTATGTCCACTCAGTGCTATAGTCTATACATGGAGATTACTTGTGTTCTGCTTCTAGTGTTTTAGGCTCTTGTGTTCTGTTGTGTTGACCTATTGGCAGTGTGTGTTTGGATAGGCCTGTTAGCACGTGTGCAATGTTAAAGGCTTTGTCCACAGTGGGGGTCCCCAGTCTCTCGCACCATTGCGGGACGAAAAGTTTGGGAAACCCTGCCCTAGTGGGAAGTCATGGCATTTTTTTCACATGTAAATATAGTTAGTGTGTAAGTGTAGATTTTCCTCTTTTCTGTATGTGTGGAAGTTTGCTTTACTAGGAGCGGGACATTCCAGTTCTGAGCTCATGTGTTTCTTTTCTTGAATTTTGTGATTTACGGTTTGTCATGTCCTTGAGGTCAAACAGAACCACAACAGTCAGATCCAAAGAATGCTTTGCTGTGGTGATGTTGTGGTCAGTTATTGTGATGATATGACAACTTCAAACACAAACTTCTTCCTTCATAACTCCGCCTGTCACTATTCCTTTCTGAAAATAGTTGTGGTGAGGAACAGCAATGTGGTTTTTAAGCAGTATAATCTAAACAAATTGTTGTTAAAGGGGTGTTCTCCAATGTGGCTGTCTGTTTTTTTTCTCTTTTAAGTTTGAAGTGAGGCCTTCATGATTTACAATGCTTTCTGATGAGGAGCAACTGTCAATGTAAATGCCTTGTGTTCTCAAAGCAGATGTCACATAAGCTTTATGTGGTCAAAAAGCTCCAGCAACACTTGTAGTATGAAGATCAACTTCATTAACTTTATTAGACTGTCACGTTTCGATTTGTGGTCTTCATCAGGGTCCTGATTCATGGTGTTGCACTAGTTTTACACCCAAAAAGAAGTGTGAAGACTGAAATGAGACCCTGGGATAGAAGCGCGACCCTGCTAATTCTCTCACATCTACGCTGTAACCACCAGTCACCTATTGTAGGTGCTGTGAAGTTTATTACTTTTAGGAAGACACATAAATTGTTGCATTCTGCACAAATTTGAAGCTGGAAATGGGTGGAGGTTAGAGATTAAAAAAGTTTAAAGGGGGGGATGGGGCTGTATTCATAGACAGGACAGTGGATTGAGTCGGAAATCAGGGAGAGAGCGAGAGAGAGAGGGGAATGACATGCAGGAAAGAGCCACAGGTCCTTGGGTTATTTTTGTACAAAGCATTTATTTTTCTATTTTCTCTTTGTTCACAGGTGACTGTGGTGACCAGCCAGTCAGGGCGGGGCGTTGTTCGCCATTTGGAGAGGGGACTCAAAGACGCTGACCTGGTGTCCCTGAAGCGGCTCCTTGTGGTACAGATCTATAGTGCAGCAGAATGGGGCCAGGAAAACCTCTCACCTGAAACCAAACAATCTGAGGCTGAAGGTAGGATGCCAGACACAGAACGTTGTATTCGATCACAAACTGACACAGGATTAGTGCAGATACTATTATTTATGCAAGGCTGGAAAACAAACACAGATGCTTTAGTATACACTCTGCTTAAGCAAACATGCAAGGAGCATTAACAAACACACAGTAACTACCAAAAGGGGGCCTGCCAGCTATTCTTTTTCATAAGAACTTAATCAATATGAGTCTTTGCCACTTTCAAATGTGAAAACAAAAATTGTTCCATTGTCTCTTTAATGTGTAGAAATAAGCAAAGTCTTAAAGCAAAGATATGTTTTGAATGTAACCTTGGCAACATGGTTATGAAGATACCACAGTTTAATGATAGTTAGGCTGACACCTTTTTGGCTGCTGTAATTCCACCGGAAGTAGTTTTCCGAGTTCCTCAACAGGGTTTACAGCACTGATGGTTTGGAACAGAATTGTTCTTGTTGTTCTTTCCAGTAGAGAAAACATGATACCATAACCATCATGTTTTACCATAAGATCGGTATGTCATGCAGAGTCAATAATTTCCGGGTGCAAGAGGAAACTGTACAAAGGATGATTTATATTGATAGGGATTGAACCAAGAGCTTTTTGTATACATTTGCCCGTCCAACAATGAGCTCGTTCCACAAAGTTATATGTCTTAAGCTCTTCCTGAGCATTTTTAAGGGCAGCAGAAGAATGTTATAAAGGTCATTGGAGATGCTGGGGATTGAACCCAGGACCTCATACATGCAAAGCATGCGCTCTACCACTGAGCAACATCCCCATTTCTCATCCCCAATGAGCTCGTTCCACAATCTTATATGTCTTGAGCTTTTCCTGAGTATTTTTTAAGGGCAGCAGAAGAATGTTATAAAGATAATTGGAGATGCTGGGGATTGAACCCAGGACCTCATACATGCAAAGCATGTGCTCTACCACTGAGCTACAACCCGATTTCCCATTGACCAAGATCGGTATTTCATACAGAGGCAATAATTTTCCAGTGCAAGAAGAAACAGTACAAAGGATGATTTATATTGATAGAACCAAGGGCAACAGAATAATGTTATCAAGATCATTGGAGATGCTGGGGATTGAACCCAGGACCTCATACATGCGAAGCATGCGCTCTACCACTGAGCTACATCCCCATTTCCCATTGACCAAGATCGGTATTTCATACAGTATGAGGTCCTGGGTTCAGGCAATAAGTTCCTGGAGCAAGAAGAAACAGTACAAAGGAGGACTTATATTGATGGTGATAGAACCAAGGGCAACAGAATAATGTTATCAAGATCATTGGAGATGCTGGGGATTGAACCCAGGACCTCATACATGCGAAGCATGCGCTCTACCACTGAGCTACATCCCCATTTTCCATTGAACAAGATCGTATTTCATGCAGAGTGCAAGAGGAAACTGTACAAATGATGATTTATATTGATGGGGATAGAACCAAGGGCAACAGAATAATGTTATCAAGATCATTGGAGATGCTGTGGTTTGAACCCAGGACCTTATACATGCGAAGCATGCGCTTTACCACTGAGCTACATCCCCATTTTCCATTGAACAAGATCGGTATTTCATACAGTATGAGGTCCTGGGTTCAGGCAATAAGTTCCTGGAGCAATAAGAAACAGTACAAAGGATGACTTATATTGATGGTGATAGAACCAAGGGCAACAGAATAATGTTATCAAGATCGTGGAGATGCTGGGGATTGAACCCAGGACCTCATACATGCGAAGCATGCGCTCTACCACTGAGCTACATCCCCATTTTCCATTGACCAAGATCGGTATTTCATACAGTATGAGGTCCTGGGTTCAGGCAATAAGTTCCTGGAGCAAGAAGAAACAGTACAAAGGAGGACTTATATTGATGGTGATAGAACCAAGGGCAACAGAATAATGTTATCAAGATCATTGGAGATGCTGGGGATTGAACCCAGGACCTCATACATGCGAAGCATGCGCTCTACCACTGAGCTACATCCCCATTTTCCATTGAACAAGATCGTATTTCATGCAGGGTGCAAGAGGAAACTGTACAAAGGATGATTTATATTGATGGGGATAGAACCAAGAGCTTTTCGTATACATTGCCCGTCCAACAATGTTATATGTCTGTAGCTTTCCTGAGCATTTTTACGGGCAACAGAAGAATGTTATAAAGACACTTGGAGATGCTGGGGATTGAACCCAGGACCTCATACATGCGAAGCATGCGCTCTACCACTGAGCTACATCCCCATTTCCAATTGACCAAGGTCGGTATTTCATACAGAGGCAATAATTTCCCAGTGCAAGAAGAAACTGTACAAAGGATGATTTATATTGATGGGGATAGAACCAAGAGCTTTTCGTATACATTTGCCCGTCCAACAATGACCTCGTTCCACAATGTTATATGTCTTGAGCTTTTCCTGAGCATTTTTAAGGGCAGCAGAAGAATGTTATAAAGGTCATTGGAGATGCTGGGGATTGAACCCAGGACCTCATACATGCGAAGCATGCGCTCTACCACTGAGCTACATCCCCATTTTCTATTGAACAAGATCGGTATTTCATGCAGAGTCAATAAATTCCCGGTGCAAGAGGAAACTGTACAAAGGATGATTTATATTGATGGGGATAGAACCAAGGGCAACAGAATAATGTTATCAAGATCATTGGAGATGCTGGGGATTGAACCCAGGACCTCATACATGCGAAGCATGCGCTCTACCACTGAGCTACATCCCCATTTCCCATTGAACAAGGTCGGTATTTCATACAGAGGCAATAATTTCCCGGTGCAAGAAGAAACTGTACAAAGGATGATTTATATTGATGGGGATAGAACCAAGAGCTTTTCGTATACATTTGCCCGTCCAACAATGAGCTTGTTCCACAAAGTTATATGTCTTGAGCTCTTCCTGAGCATTTTTAAGGGCAGCAGAAGAATGTTATAAAGGTCATTGGAGATGCTGGGGATTGAACCCAGGACCTCATACATGCAAAGCATGCGCTCTACCACTGAGCTACATCCCCATTTCCCATTGACCAAGATCGGTATTTCATACAGTATGAGGTCCTGGGTTCAGGCAATAAGTTCCCGGTGCAAGAAGAAACAGTACAAAGGATGACTTATATTGATGGTGATAGAACCAAGGGCAACAGAATAATGTTATCAAGATCATTGGAGATGCTGGGGATTGAACCCAGGACCTCATACATGCGAAGCATGCGCTCTACCACTGAGCTACATCCCCATTTTCCATTGAACAAGATTGTATTTCATGCAGAGTGCAAGAGGAAACTGTACAAAGGATGATTTATATTGATGGGGATAGAACCAAGAGCTTTTCGTATACATTGCCCGTCCAACAATGGGTACTTCTCACTTCTCTTATTTGCTATCTCCTCGGTCCTCGCTCCTCGGCCGAACCGGAAGTAGTTTTAGACCCGCCATGTTAAGGATCGTCCCAAAGCTCTTACACTGAAAGGAGGAGAGAGGATCGAGGAGAGAGGAGGGAGAGAGGAGGGAGATCCGAGGAGCGATGGCCGAGGAGACACGAGAGCTGGCTTTACGGAAGTCTTTTTACTGACAGACACGCCCCCTTATCGAATATCACTCATTGATTGGACGCTGCAGCGGATCAGACTTCAGTGAAACTTATCAACATGAGCGGAGTTTAATACCGGAGAAAAGACGGACATTAAAAAGACGCTAAACGGAGCGACGGACATTTAAACAGATCATGTGTCAGTTTGTAAAGAGTCTGTGATGAGCTGGGATTAAAAAGTGTCTGACATGAAGATTAAAAACGAAATATGAAGCATCAGTTCTATAAAATCAGTAAGAGTGTAGGCCGATCACTCCCCACATTTGATGAGTTTTCACTGTCAAACAAACAGTGTGTTAATATGAAGTGTTCAGAAATGATTCCTTCATGTTCATGATCCCTCAGACTGTTTGAATGTGTGATGATGATGAGAGTCTGATGCAGAGGGAGTCTGTCACTCACAAACACCTTTTACATTCACACTTATTTACCTTCAGAAAGTTTCTATCATTTACAACCTCATCAATCATTCTCACATCAATATCTGTGTTTATAAAATACACACTTCATCGTCCAATTATAAGTCCAAACTAATACAAAGAATAAATTCAACAATTCAGTATGAAATCTTTTTGGCAGTAGAAATTGTCCTTTTTGTTATTAGCAGCCTGCAGGTTGTTCTTCATGTGGTAAAGTACACAGACTGAGCACTGTTACTGTGTGTACAGTGTGTATTTGTTTAGAAATAATACAGTGTGTGTTTGTGCGGACATAAACAGCTGTTAAAGCCGACTGACAGCTGAACGTGATCAGCTGATGACATCATCACAAACAAACGTCGCTTCACGTGACGCTGTAGAGGAAAGGACGTCTCATGTATCTTAAAACAGATCTCCTCGTTCCTCTCTCCTCTGCTTCGTTTCCTCCAAGCATCTCTGGTGGGAGGGACTAAGACGCAAGTGGAGGAGGCAACTTGGAGGACACTCGATGCAATTAAGGGAAGTGAGAAGCACCCAATGTTATATGTCTGGAGCTTTCCTGAGCATTTTTACGGGCAACAGAAGAATGTTATAAAGACACTTGGAGATGCTGGGGATTGAACCCAGGACCTCATACATGCGAAGCATGCGCTCTACCACTGAGCTACATCCCCATTTTCCATTGAATAAGATCGGTATTTCATGCAGTCAATAATTTCCCGGTGCAAGAGGAAACTGTACAAAGGATGATTTATATTGATGGGGATAGAACCAAGAGCTTTTCGTATACATTTGCCCGTCCAACAATGAGCTTGTTCCACAAAGTTATATGTCTTGAGCTCTTCCTGAGCATTTTTAAGGGCAGCAGAAGAATGTTATAAAGGTCATTGGAGATGCTGGGGATTGAACCCAGGACCTCATACATGCAAAGCATGCGCTCTACCACTGAGCTACATCCCCATTTTCCATTGACCAAGATCGGTATTTCATACAGTATGAGGTCCTGGGTTCAGGCAATAAGTTCCTGGAGCAAGAAGAAACAGTACAAAGGATGACTTATATTGATGGTGATAGAACCAAGGGCAACAGAATAATGTTATCAAGATCATTGGAGATGCTGGGGATTGAACCCAGGACCTCATACATGCGAAGCATGCGCTCTACCACTGAGCTACATCCCCATTTTCCATTGAACAAGATCGTATTTCATGCAGGGTGCAAGAGGAAACTGTACAAAGGATGATTTATATTGATGGGGATAGAACCAAGAGCTTTTCGTATACATTGCCCGTCCAACAATGTTATATGTCTGTAGCTTTCCTGAGCATTTTTACGGGCAACAGAAGAATGTTATAAAGACACTTGGAGATGCTGGGGATTGAACCCAGGACCTCATACATGCAAAGCATGCGCTCTACCACTGAGCTACATCCCCATTTTCCATTGAACAAGATCGTATTTCATGCAGGTTGCAAGAGGAAACTGTACAAAGGATGATTTATATTGATGGGGATAGAACCAAGAGCTTTTCGTATACATTGCCCGTCCAACAATGTTATATGTCTGTAGCTTTCCTGAGCATTTTTACGGGCAACAGAAGAATGTTATAAAGACACTTGGAGATGCTGGGGATTGAACCCAGGACCTCATACATGCGAAGCATGCGCTCTACCACTGAGCTACATCCCCATTTCCCATTGACCAAGGTCGGTATTTCATACAGAGGCAATAATTTCCCAGTGCAAGAAGAAACTGTACAAAGGATGATTTATATTGATGGGGATAGAACCAAGAGCTTTTCGTATACATTTGCCCGTCCAACAATGACCTCGTTCCACAATGTTATATGTCTTGAGCTTTTCCTGAGCATTTTTAAGGGCAGCAGAAGAATGTTATAAAGGTCATTGGAGATGCTGGGGATTGAACCCAGGACCTCATACATGCGAAGCATACGCTCTACCACTGAGCTACATCCCCATTTTCTATTGAACAAGATCAGTATTTCATGCAGAGTCAATAAATTCCCGGTGCAAGAGGAAACTGTACAAAGGATGATTTATATTGATGGGGATAGAACCAAGGGCAACAGAATAATGTTATCAAGATCATTGGAGATGCTGGGGATTGAACCCAGGACCTCATACATGCGAAGCATGCGCTCTACCACTGAGCTACATCCCCATTTCCCATTGAACAAGGTCGGTATTTCATACAGAGGCAATAATTTCCCGGTGCAAGAAGAAACTGTACAAAGGATGATTTATATTGATGGGGATAGAACCAAGAGCTTTTCGTATACATTTGCCCGTCCAACAATGAGCTTGTTCCACAAAGTTATATGTCTTGAGCTCTTCCTGAGCATTTTTAAGGGCAGCAGAAGAATGTTATAAAGGTCATTGGAGATGCTGGGGATTGAACCCAGGACCTCATACATGCAAAGCATGCGCTCTACCACTGAGCTACATCCCCATTTCCCATTGACCAAGATCGGTATTTCATACAGTATGAGGTCCTGGGTTCAGGCAATAAGTTCCCGGTGCAAGAAGAAACAGTACAAAGGATGACTTATATTGATGGTGATAGAACCAAGGGCAACAGAATAATGTTATCAAGATCATTGGAGATGCTGGGGATTGAACCCAGGACCTCATACATGCGAAGCATGCGCTCTACCACTGAGCTACATCCCCATTTTCCATTGAACAAGATTGTATTTCATGCAGAGTGCAAGAGGAAACTGTACAAAGGATGATTTATATTGATGGGGATAGAACCAAGAGCTTTTCGTATACATTGCCCGTCCAACAATGGGTACTTCTCACTTCTCTTATTTGCTATCTCCTCGGTCCTCGCTCCTCGGCCGAACCGGAAGTAGTTTTAGACCCGCCATGTTAAGGATCGTCCCAAAGCTCTTACACTGAAAGGAGGAGAGAGGATCGAGGAGAGAGGAGGGAGAGAGGAGGGAGATCCGAGGAGCGATGGCCGAGGAGACACGAGAGCTGGCTTTACGGAAGTCTTTTTACTGACAGACACGCCCCCTTATCGAATATCACTCATTGATTGGACGCTGCAGCGGATCAGACTTCAGTGAAACTTATCAACATGAGCGGAGTTTAATACCGGAGAAAAGACGGACATTAAAAAGACGCTAAACGGAGCGACGGACATTTAAACAGATCATGTGTCAGTTTGTAAAGAGTCTGTGATGAGCTGGGATTAAAAAGTGTCTGACATGAAGATTAAAAACGAAATATGAAGCATCAGTTCTATAAAATCAGTAAGAGTGTAGGCCGATCACTCCCCACATTTGATGAGTTTTCACTGTCAAACAAACAGTGTGTTAATATGAAGTGTTCAGAAATGATTCCTTCATGTTCATGATCCCTCAGACTGTTTGAATGTGTGATGATGATGAGAGTCTGATGCAGAGGGAGTCTGTCACTCACAAACACCTTTTACATTCACACTTATTTACCTTCAGAAAGTTTCTATCATTTACAACCTCATCAATCATTCTCACATCAATATCTGTGTTTATAAAATACACACTTCATCGTCCAATTATAAGTCCAAACTAATACAAAGAATAAATTCAACAATTCAGTATGAAATCTTTTTGGCAGTAGAAATTGTCCTTTTTGTTATTAGCAGCCTGCAGGTTGTTCTTCATGTGGTAAAGTACACAGACTGAGCACTGTTACTGTGTGTACAGTGTGTATTTGTTTAGAAATAATACAGTGTGTGTTTGTGCGGACATAAACAGCTGTTAAAGCCGACTGACAGCTGAACGTGATCAGCTGATGACATCATCACAAACAAACGTCGCTTCACGTGACGCTGTAGAGGAAAGGACGTCTCATGTATCTTAAAACAGATCTCCTCGTTCCTCTCTCCTCTGCTTCGTTTCCTCCAAGCATCTCTGGTGGGAGGGACTAAGACGCAAGTGGAGGAGGCAACTTGGAGGACACTCGATGCAATTAAGGGAAGTGAGAAGCACCCAATGTTATATGTCTGGAGCTTTCCTGAGCATTTTTACGGGCAACAGAAGAATGTTATAAAGACACTTGGAGATGCTGGGGATTGAACCCAGGACCTCATACATGCGAAGCATGCGCTCTACCACTGAGCTACATCCCCATTTTCCATTGACCAAGGTCGGTATTTCATACAGAGGCAATAATTTCCCGGTGCAAGAAGAAACTGTACAAAGGATGATTTATATTGATGGGTATAGAACCAAGAGCATTTCGTATACATTTGCCCGTCCAACAATGACCTCGTTCCACAATGTTATATGTCTTGAGCTTTTCCTGAGCATTTTTAAGGGCAGCAGAAGAATGTTATAAAGGTCATTGGAGATGCTGGGGATTGAACCCAGGACCTCATACATGCGAAGCATGCGCTCTACCACTGAGCTACATCCCCATTTTCTATTGAACAAGATTGGTATTTCATGCAGTCAATAAATTCCCGGTGCAAGAAGAAACTGTAGAAAGGATGATTTACATTGATAGAACCAAGGGCAACAGAATAATGTTATCAAGATCATTGGAGATGCTGGGGATTGAACCCAGGACCTCATACATGCGAAGCATGCGCTCTACCACTGAGCTACATCCCCATTTTCCACTGATCAAGATCGGTATTTCATACAGAGTCAATAATTTCCCGGTGCAAGAGGAAACTGTACAAAGGATGATTTATATTGACGGGGATAGAACCAAGAGCTTTTTGTATACATTTGCCTGTCCAACAATGAGCTCGTTCCACAAAGTTATATGTCTTGAGCTCTTCCTGAGCATTTTTAAGGGCAGCAGAAGAATGTTATAAAGGTCATTGGAGATGCTGGGGATTGAACCCAGGACCTCATACATGCGAAGCATGCGCTCTACCACTGAGCTACATCCCCATTTCCCATTCAAGATCGGTATTTCATACAGAGGCAGTAATTTCCCGGCGCAAGAAGAAACACTACAAAGGACGACTTATATTGATGGTGATAGAACCAAGGGCAACAGAATAATGTTATCAAGATCATTGGAGATGCTGGGGACTGAACCCAGGACCTGATACATGCAAAGCATGCGCTCTACCACTGAGCTACATCCCCACTGTACAAAGGATGATTTATATTGATTGGTATAGAACCAAGAGCTTTTCGTATACATTTGCCCGTCCAACAATGAGCTTGTTCCACAATGTTATATGTCTTGAGCTTTTTTAAGGGCAGCAGAAGAATGTTACAAAGGTAATTGGAGATGCTGGGGATTGAACCCAGGACCTTATACATGCGAAGCATGCACTCTACCACTGAGCTACATCCCCATATGTACAGTATGTCATCTGTACTTCATACAGAAACAATAATTTCTCCTTGCAAATGTGTAGCATGCACTTCAAGACTGAGTAATATCCCTACTTGCATTTGTCCAAAGTCAGTATTTCATTGGCTGGGGACAGAACGGAGAGCTTTCATTTGTTTCACGTTTGGAAAATTACCTGAATATTTTTAATGGTTACCAGTTCACACTTTTTGTGTGTTTTCCTTCTCCTTACTTGCTTTACTCTGAACACCATTTCCGCATCCCCACAGCTGCACTTGGATCCGCATACATCCCAAAAGATCTATTTCGAGTAGCAAGAATAATGAATTTTTTGTCCCGTGAGAGTAGGATTATAGTCCAATGGCCCACAGCCAAATATTATGAACAGTAAACCAAGTTGTCATCCTGAATGCTCAGAATAAGCCATATTTCTTCTATTACATTACAATGATACAATGATGATTACAGTGAAATTTCATCAAACCCCCAAAGGCAACTTCTCTCCAGAGTGAGTTGAAGCCTGGGAGCTTTTTCAAATATGCTTTTGTGGAGTGAATGCTAGCAAATGTGTTGGTATTTACTGTGTTCTTCAGCGCAGGGAACGACAGTGTCCCTGCAACCTGAACCAAATTCAGACTAAACCTTAGGGCCATATTTAAATGTGAATTTTGGACATTTTGAAACTATGTGTCCTCAGTTAATTAGTGCATCATTTGTGCTTGAAGCAAGTTAAAAAATTTATTTTGAGTCTATTTGGAGGTGCTTTGAGTGTAAAATGAATCAATCTGATCAAAAAACGGTCATCCTTTGTAAAAGCCAGGTGCACCATCATCTTTGACATTGCAACTCTTAAAATAGCAAGAAAATGCTAATAAAATAAGTAAAAGAAATAAGGCAAGTGACCTCTTATTCAGATATTAATTTAACAAATCAGGTAAAGATTTTCGAATGTGTAGGACTGGCCGCAACCATTGGAGGAAAACATTTTCCCCTTTTTTTTCCCATCAATGAGAAACTGTTCCTTGCTATTTTTTACAGTATCCCATCGTTTTAATTCCAATTTTTTTTTTTTTTAACTTAATTTAAAGATTGAATTAGTTTGTAGATTGTTCATGTTGAATTGTTTCATGTGTCTGCCCTACTTATGAGGCAGTATTGATGCTATTTGTGGCCTTTAGTCTTTTGCAGCTAATGCCAGTTAAACTCAACTATTGTTAATCAAACCAGCCCTACATTTTTTTGTTGAATTGGTTTGAGTGTAAAAACAACTTTCCGTCTCAGCTTCTTTTACAATTGCACATGTGCAGTCATTCACCCAGGGCCACCTTCTCCCTGTCAGTTTCTTTCTCTCTTTCTCTATGAATCAGTTAACTTTCCATCACAGTCAGCGAGTGCAGTGTGGTGGATAAAAGTGCACAGAGGTGCTCAGGAGGAAACCCCACCCTGTCCTGATAACATTCTCTCAAACACCCAACAGCGGTTACCACAAAATGTTTGCACAGACAGGAAGCACCCTACACACGCTCAGATTTTATTGGCCATAATTCAAGAGGGAAAATGTAATAAGAAAGACGATACTAATCTGTTTTCTGTGCTGGTGCCATTTTTTAACATCTTTTTTTATCTTAATATAGGGAAGGATGATTGACAACAATGATACAGCAATTTCACGAATGCATGTCTTTCATCTTTGCCGCACACACATGGTTCCAAGGTCAGGCTGTTCACACTTCTGTGTGATGTAGGCAGAGCAGCAGGTGGTCATACTGAGGCTGGCATCACTTGTCACACCAGGTTATGGAACCTATTAGTCCCACACAGAGAGATATACTGGTTGCTCTGCATTCTGCACAACATTAGGAGCACAAAACAACCCCTCCTAGAATATATTTGTCAGTCAGTGAGTCACAATATAGATCTGTTCTGCCTTACTGTTCTACATAAGATCATGAGAAAACACAAGTTGTACATGTAAAGTATAGCCAGAGGGACATAGTCATTACTAAAAGAACCTTGACAGAGGAAATAACTTTATTGTAATAGGGTGGGGCGTTTGTGGTTTCAGGCTGCAGCTACATAGTTTGCAGCCAAGAGAGCTGTTTAAGTAATCCCTTTCTTACTCTGTCTTTCTTTTCTTGTGGTGGGTTTAGAACAACAGATGGTTGGTTGAAGTAAGAGTAGAAGCAAGAAGTATAGAAAAAGCTAAGGGAAGGGCTCCTAGGAGTGGTTCACACCAAGTGAACACCCAACGATTGCTGTTGCACTTTCTTTTATCAGTTCTCTGACTAAATTCGAAGCTTGATCCAAAGGCAACTGGATTGGTTGAAGATCTTGAAGACGTCTCACCTCTCCTCCTCCGAAAGGCTTCTTCAGTTCTAAACTATCTGGTGGACGGAGCTAGAATTGTAAGTCTCTGTGGGTCTTTAGCATGCTAACGATCAAGGATGACTCACACCCGAGTCGTTAGCTGAGTAGTTAACCTAGTTCTGCCTCGAGTCGTTACCACCCCCAGTCGTCTGTGGGTCGTTGGAGTCACATGTTCCAAGGTGGGACTGGGGTTTCAGTTGTTGTTTTACTCCGTTTGAGTAACAGGTTGCTTACTCAAACCGAGAAAGATGTCCTCGCAAACGGCATTGACTTCGCTGTAACACCGGATGAAGTACCAGTATCCAAAACAAAACATATTTGTGCTTGTGTCTGTGTCTTTTCCGGTCCTCTTCATTTTAACCTGAGCATACACAGACAGACTTTATGTCTCGCGTATCTAGGCTTTTAAGCTACTTAAGGAAAACAAGGTCATCCATTTCTTCTTTTTGAAAGGTTCCTTATCCTTCTTATCTCGCAACCCTTCTCCCATCTCCTGTCTGTTGTCTCTTCCAGTTGTTTCTTATGTCAGATTTATCTTTATTTGTCTGTTTGCGTGTGGACATCAGCCTTTCTATCTACAATTCTTAAAACATTTTTCTGTGTGGGGGGAGTCACTTTAAAAGTAAGCTTTGTTTCCTTTGATTACTCAATTCAGTAAAGTTGGAGATTGTTGTCATTGTAAGGTATTCAAAAAAGATCGTATGAATCCCTTTTCTGCTTTTATTTTCTTCTTTTGCAAGCCTTCCTTTCCCTCTCTCTCCTCAGCTGTCTCGTACTGTCTGCAGAGCTCTTCTCATCATCTGCCCTCTTGTCATTTCAAATCTTCAAAGTCCTCCAGCTGCCATCCTCTCAGAGTCTGTCCTTCCCTTCCATCTAACCCCCTCCTATTTCAAGATTCTGCTTGAAACCAGACAGTTGATCTTTTGCTATCACCTCATACTTTACACTTGCACTTCTATCTGATATTTGTGCTTACTATAACATGATTTATTTGAATTAATCCCAAGAAAGTGGTCATATACCTAATGAGCCTTCATAAAACGATGCCCTCTGTTTGGCCTTCTCTCAAGTATTTATCTCTTCTTCTTGTGCCTGATTCTAAATGATGACAGCCAGATAACAGCCCTTGTCATTTTGTCCTTTAAGTGTCCGTCTGCTTTAATTGTTTCCATGACCGCAAAGCTTCATCATAAGTGACTGCTAGGCAATTAGGTCACACAGCCACTGATGTGTTGAGCGCTTGTGTATGGACCAGAAGATCAATGTCCTATTTGTCATAGTCTCAAACTACATCAATGAGCCATTCATCGTTAATGCACACTGGCAGACAAGGACAGAGTGCGTGCTCTCAGTGTCTCTGTATTTGAAATGTGGATGTCAGAGGGAAATTCCACAGACGTATAACTCTTCCTTTATCTTAATGTTTAGGATGTGAAGTTGGTGTCACAGTCTGTATTAGGTTGATATCACAGTTAACTATGTTGTTGTGTTATCAGTAAGATGCCTTTTTTACTTCAAACACAAGTTCTTTCATGTTGATGAATAGGCCTCCCGGAGACTTAAACTCTTATCAAGGATTACTGATTTATTATTCTGAAGAATTACATGATCTTTATGAAGTGTAAGACAATGTGATTAATTACGGTTTCATGCAGAGAACAGCGTCCATTAATGTGTATTTGATCAAGCTGATATCAAAAAGTGAAAACTTGGGATGTAGAGCTTAACACTGCCTCCTCGTCTGGTTCTGCAAAATGTGCTTCGACTTTTCTCCCTCCCGCCGTGTCCACGTTTTAAGGTATCAGCTGGTGGATTTGTGTGACAACAATCAGTAACTTAATGATGGTTACATTATCCTGGAGCTTACTGTAGTCTGTAGCTGTAAACTTCCACTGTGTTACAGAGCGCCGTGTTCTGTCCAACAACTAACGTACAGTCCCTAAATGCACGATGACTATTTGTTTGTCCGTCTCACGCAACACATGCTGAAGCAAAGGGATTGTAGGTGTTTCTAACTGGTTGTAACTTAATTTGAATTGTAGCAATGTTTGTATAAGGAGATGTAGGTAGCTGACACCTGTTGGGTGGACTTTAAATTCTCAAAGACAATTTAAGATTTAATGTTCATGTTAATGTATCATTCACATTAACAGTGAGGACTCCAACTCTTTGGCGGAGTTGTGAAAAAAATAGCCCAACCTTCTCTGAAAACGCTCAAAAGTCATTCCTTAAAAAGATGTCTCCGGGGAAATTAAAGCAAAATGAAAGTCATCTCATTTCCATCTCATCAATTTGTCCTTTAAGGTTGTTTCTGTTTGTGTGTGTGTGTGTGTGTGTGTGTGTGTGTGTGTGTGTGTGTGTGTGTGTGTGTGTGTGCGCGCGCGCGCGTGTGTGCATGCCTGCAAAGGTGAATCACAAATATGCTTGCCCTTCTCATTTTTCCAACAAACAAAAATGACAGAGATCAGAAGTCACACAGCCCCACCAGCATGTCAACTAAAGCTACAACATTGTAATGAATGTTGAGTGTTAGATTTGGAGAGGTCAGAAATCTCCATCAACAGTTGTAGTGTTAAGATTCATTTGATCAACTTTATTAGACCGACGTGTTTCAGCTTGTGGCCTTCATCACGCTCGTCCCTGCATGTTTTCCCTCGTGCTCAGGAGCTGCTTTGTGCACCTGCAGTTGCCTTATACCTCTCAGGTGGGTTATGAGAGAACGAATACTTTGCCCACGTTCAGGACTTTTGATAGAAATCAACGCCATATTGCAGCCAACGTCAGATGGCGTCAGAGACAAATCCGCTGTCGGATTCTTCTATAGGAAGCAAAATAAAAAGAGACCATCAGGTTTATTTTGGCCCCTCCTGGAAAATGAGTTGAATGTTGCTTTGCAGGCTAGTAGTCATATGTAGCACTTGCATCCAGCGGTATCAGAGTAAAGCCTTTCAGCTTCACAGACCATGCAGAGAGACAGAGAAAGTTAAAGAGGGGGAGGCTCGCTTTGTTGTAGGTTTTTATTGTTTTTCTCCAATTTACAGTGTCTGCTTTTTTCTTAATCTTGTAGACCTACAGTAAACATGCACCGAATGAAGTGAGCAAAGACTCAGAAGTGGAGACTTTTGTATCAGTAGTAGGCTCGTGAGTATAAACACATTCTTCATGAAGTCAGATAAGGCTGCTGGAAAGACACAGACGGCGTTTCATCATTTCACCACAGCTCCTTGCTGTCTCGCCAAACACACACGTCAAGGTTAACTACCCTCACCTATCTTCCTCAGTCGGTGATACATTGCTTTGCGTAAACAAGTGACACAAACACACACAAGACAGACTCTCCAGTTTTGTTCATGCTGCTGTGAGAAGCAAGTCATCTCATTTCCTCTCCTCTGTTCTCTCTCTTGTATCTCCTCCTCACACACACAAACACATGACATGACACACTCAATGGTCTTTTTACTAGCATTTCGACAGTGTGGTCTATCATCGTCTGGCCTTCTCATGGTCCTCTTCTCCGTGTAATTCATGCTTTCAGGTATTTTTTATCTACACCCGTGTTTCTCTATCTTTTCTATCCCCCTCTCATTCTCTTGCTCGTACCCTCTCTTCCTCCTTCCACTCAAGTTCCCCAGACAGGCGTTATCTGAGGGAATGGCGATTGATTTTCTTCAACCTATTTTCCTCCATCTCTGTCTATCTCTTAAAGAGTCTTCTCTTTTTTCCATCACCGCCCCCCTTTAATCCAAAGATCCAAAATATCAGAGAATTCCCACCAGCTGTTAAATCCACACTGACAGCAAGAGGCATGTGTCAAATATCAAATCTCAAATTGAAGCGTGCTTGTTTGAAACATTTAAGGAGAACACGAGGCCATTATTTCACTGTCTTCCTTTATTTATTGTTCCTTCACTCAGGGAGAATCAAACAAAAAATGTCCATCAGCAAAAATGGAACAAACGCAATTTTTACTCCACAGATTAAGTGTTGGAAGGACTTTAAAACTTTGGCTCTGGACACGTAACTTTTGTACTTTTTGCCTCTGACAGATGAAAGACGCCTGATTTATTTAATTCCCAGAAATTTAAAATTTTTGTCCCTTAAAGTCTCTCCCCTTCTTCTGTTAACCTCTCCTCTGTCAGTGCCTCCTGATCCTTTCCTCTCCCCTTAGTCCCATTAGTTATCTCCTGATGGGTCATTAACTATTAAACACCAGAGAGAGGGAAAAGGAGACGAGGAGACGGTAAGGTCTGTGTCTACTCTGTGATAATAAATGGACATTGGGGGATGACAGAGGAAGAGCAGGCGAGAAGGGTAGGGCAGGTCCATCGGGTCTTTTCTGTAATGATAAGTGGGAGTCAGCAGGAAAGAGAGGAGAGCATCTGCTTCCTGTCAGAGAGAAGAGATTTGCATTAAGATCTCTGAAACTGCCAGAGAAGCACCAGATTTGAGACTTTAAGGCAGTCTGCTTTGTATCTCCATCACCTTTATTTAATAAGAGAGTTATTACATTCAAACGTCAGCACTACTCTGCACCAGAAAATCTTCAGGTTTTTTTGTTAGTTAATACAAAGACATTGAAGCCTTCAGGTGAACATTTAAAAAACTGTTCAGCCACCACACAGTGAAAAGAGATGATTGAGTGTTGCTGCCATCTAGTGGTCATAGATATCGTAAAAATAAGTTGTTACCCCCAGAGTATGAGGCAGACCTTTAATTGTTCTCTAACAAAAAAACTCCTGCACAGCAAAGATCAGAAAGACTTTAAACAAACATCACAAAGCTGTCTAAACACATCAGAATGTCCTCAGTTATTTAAAGCATATTATAGCTGTAACATTTTGCATGAGAGATGGAACAAATATTTGTTTTCATAATTTCAATTATTTCCATCTTTAAAGAGTCCTTCCTGTCTCTCCTGTCACCCACTGAGGTTTCAATTTCTTTAGTCCTTATCCAGATCATCATGCAGGAGACACTGACAGGCAGTGCTCATATTCTCTACATGCAAACACACACACACACACACACACTGGTACACATATAAGCATCATTCTTTCTTTCTTTGACATCTGTTGAAGTTCATTTTTACCAGGCTAGGATGAAACTGGGCCTTAAATAGGGATGGGCTTTTAATCTTTTAATTGAAATTTAAAGGAATACCTAAACAATTGGCGTGTTCATCCTCAGACTGTCTGACGTTGGGAACTGAGGTGGACCTGCAGCAGGTGGAGAACAGTGTGCTCGCCATGGAGACCGTGTTGAAAGCGTGGCTTCAAGAGCAGGGGGGAGACAAGGAGCACCTCCACCTCCTGCTGCCCAGTCTACTTGACAATCCCATTCCAGGTACACGTTCTGCTGACCAGCATGCCTTGGTGTTTTAGCAGCATGGATGTAAGGGATTTCTGCTGATAGTGACAAAACAAGTTGAATATTGATTTAAATCTAAGAACACAATTCTCAGAGTGCACTGCTTGCTTTATTTTCTAATGCAACACGTGACCATGAATCCAGAACTTAAAAGGTGTTATGTTTGTCACTGTGTAGTGTGTATCAAGTGTGACATGCAGGAGCGCCTCATAAGCCCAGCACTTATCCCCATGAGCTCCAACTTGGAGGTGAAGACAGAGAGCATCCGGGACTTCCTGCCGATAACAAAGGGATCAGCCAATCAGAGTCAACCACCACAGAAACTTCAAGCATTAAAGTAAGAGACAGGGCTTCAGGGAACAGAAAATATCAAACAAGTTGAAAATCTTTCCTACCTTTTGCATGTGTTTGTACTAGGGATGATAAGTAAGTTCAGGAATGGTTGGTCACCTCGAGACTGGAATAAATGGCTCTGTTGTTCAAGAGCTGAAAGTCCAAAAATATAAACAGAGCATCACCTAGAACAAACTCTGATACAGTTTCTTCCCGTACACCTGATTTGCATTAGTTTTACATTTTCCACAGCCGCAGTAGGATGTTGTGTGTGCCTGTGAGTGAAAGGAGTGTTTTGCATACCGGTCAGTCCAGAAGTAATGATTTCGCTGAAGTGACATTTAAATGAAGCTGGAGGACAGACACAGGAATGATGTCATTCTTTGTCTCTCTGCTCATGAAGATTTATGTTTGCATCCAGCCAGCGCTCGACTGAAAACAGTTTGTAGGAAATTCAAAAAGGTGAATGCTGACTTCTTTGACATTCAAAGTTTGACTGTATAGTGTAATTAGCCTGAATCAGAAGCTGTGGAGAATCAGTGGCCATCATGTCAGCATGGTAACCAATGTTGTGTATGCCTGTGTGTGTTTGTGCGTCTGTAGGACCCTGCGTGCAGACGGACTGTGTGAAAGTGTGTTGTATGGCTTGCCGCTGGTTATCCGCCCCACCACCTGCTGGCAGCTGGACTGGGATGAAATGGAGACCAATCACAACCTGTTCCACGCTCTTTGCCACACACTCCAGGTGTGTTGTTGTTTTAACTCTTTGTACAAACAAGCCCATCACCTAAGAATCTCTGTTTTATTTTAGACTGTTAAGAAGGGGGTCACCACCAGACTGTCCAGTGATCATTGGAGTAGATATTTAAAGAAGGCAATGTCATGCCAAGCATGCTGATGAGAAGGCATTTTTCGGAACAATATCTCATTTTTATTCTCTACTCCAAATTCATTTGCAAATACATCTTGTCAAACAATTCTTGCTAAACTTTATCCATGCAATACTCACCATGGTCCCATGCGTCCAACAGGTTGCCTCTACACACCTGTCGACAGTATGTTGCCCGTCAGGTATCACAACCATCCTTAAGCAGAGCAATGTGGGATGCAGTCGAAATAGTGAGATATTTTAGAAGGACACAGGACCTCAGGAGACAAAGAAAGAATTATGTAATACTGCAGCCTCTCCCAATGTAGTGGGCACTCTTCACTGGACACATTTCCCTGCAGTACCACCATAGAACTAAATACATAGTAATATACTAACATTCAATCAACAAGGTAGCGTGCAAAGCCAGTGAGCCTGCGTTGACCTTCTAACATACCTGCAACATTTTTGGGTTACCTGCCATTAAAAAACGTGAACTTTAAAACACTGTTAGGAAGGTGCCAACCTGCCCATCGAGATCTGATCTCATTCATTCATACACACTCACACACTGATAGCCAATCCTTAAGAAGCAGGAGTGAACTGCACATCCTCTGATTGGTTTATAACTTATCTAGACCACACTGAAGGTTCAGTGTTGAAAAATAAAGCCACTGCGCACGTGCAAAATAATGCAGTTGCACGAGTGTCCCCATGAGGCTCCAAGAGACCAGACAGGAAGTCACATTCACACACCATTCTAAGATACTCGCTTGTTTCCTGTCCTCAGCTTTGAATTGTGCCTTCTTTTAAGATGAGCATTTTGGTCACCAATAGCACTTATATACTGAGAAAGACTCCTAATATGATCCTCTCATACATTTTAATTCTTTGACAAAAGGTATTAGGACTACCTCAGGACCCCGATGGTAAAGACTTTAAGTTCAAGGTCTGAAAATATGAAATCTCTCTTTCTTCCTACTGAGTTCTTGGTGAAAAGTCACCACTACACTTTTCCACTCATAACAAGGTCACATTTCACTCCTCTACACAACTTCCTTTGCATGTGTGTGTTGTCACATGCTTATGGTGATATCCCCTGAGAATCAGACCTTGGGATGCTGCAGATAGCTTTGATGTGTAACTAATGACTCAAGCAGCCTACTTTGTTAAAGCCCCCCTCAGTCTTCCTGGCTGTAATACACATGAATGAAATTGTTTGATGTAAGATTTTCGGTTTCCCTATTTCAGAGTCGTGACTTGTTCCTGCTGCTGCAGGTGGAGCCCACACAGAGGTCAACATCTGGAGGCACAGGTCATTATGTGTTCTGTTACCAGTGTGTGTGTGTGTGAGAAGAGAGTCATGCTGTGGATGTGTCAGTCCTTTGGTGGTACATTAATATACCCTGTATATGTCTCTTCCACACAGGTGTGTATTCTCACTATGTCCTCCAGCCATCCCCGTCTCTCTCCCTCCTTCTGAAGCCTGTGGTCTGCAGAGATCTGCTGCTGCCCTGCTCACTGCCTGTATCAACTCGGGAACCAACACCTGATGCTCTGCAGGTTCTGCAGGTTAGGGTCCTTTGATCATTAGAGGAGTACAGAAATAAACAGAGGGATCAGAACTCAAAAGCAGACAAAATACATTTAAATCCACATTGCATGTACTGACAGGACAAAGAGCGAAGAAGTGTCTAGTTGCATGTTATTAGTTTCACTTTCAAAGCCCACAGATCAAAGTTCAGACATTCACATACGATTGTTTTCTGTTTGTTTCTCTGTCAGGGTTGTCTCAGTCAGCTGGATGAGGAGTTCATGTTTAACCCCCTTTCTCTGAGCAGTAACCTGTACCAGCACCTCAAGAGTAGAGGCGTTCTCTCTCAGCCAAGATACCCATACAGGTCAGAGAAGTGATGAGAACATGATGCAACTAAATCTTCATATGAATGGGGTTTTTGACCCGCTTGCTGTCTGATAAGATTATTAATATAGGTTTTAAAAAAGCTGGTAATTGTTAGGACAGGTCATGACATTGATGCTTGATTCCAGGCTACATCCAGCTGCTTCCCACAGAGATCAGTCTCAACCACCAGAGGGCGCTAAATCCACAAGCAAAAGACAGCCGCGACAGGTAAGCACATCTTAAACTGAAGCTTTATGACAAGTGCAAAGGGCAACATGTGCCGCTCATAAATGAACACAATCATCACGGCATGAGCGAAGCCGACAACAATATTCAAGAGAGATTTGACAACAACAAGAAGAAGGAGGAATATGTTTATGAACCTTGTTAGGGTTGTGTGCAGAGAGTGAGTGCAGTACTAAAGGAACTTCCTCCTCACCCTCAATTCTAAGTCAACCCGATAGATGGCAGCACTTACCACATGGCATACAATGCATAAATACACTGACACAAGCAGAAACATTACTGTCAATATGATGTGCATTTATTTTAATCAGGAGAGTGGAAGTGATTCTGACAGACAGACTTTATTAACAGTGGCTCAACAGGAACAGAAGTAGGAGTTCAATAAATCACTGTTTGTCCATTTTTTTTTCAGGCTGTGTCTCACTTTAATAAGTTGTATCATTTCGTCCTTCTCTGTCACTTTGTGACATGAACTGAGGCCTATACACTGTGACCTGTGAGTCTGTGTAGCTGTTGGCAGTGTGACCTATCAGGGTTGATTTTACATGCAAATAGTTCATTACAGCTGCAAACCACAGCTGATGTTCTGTTTTTTTTTGTGGCACGCTCTCTTCTCATTCACTGCACTGAAACTTACCCTAAGCTCTCTTTACTTTGTTTTCTGTTATCCTGCCGATGTCCTCTATCTCTGTGTTTACTTATAAGACTTTATCTCTCTTGTCTTCTCAGCCACAGAACCACGGTCGCCAACAGGGAACAAACAGCAAGGTCAGGGCCACTGTGGCTCCCTTCCCCTCTTCCTCCTCCCACTCCTCCTCCTCCTCTTCCTCTCTTGGACCTCCTCCTGCGAAGGCCTCTCGTCCCTCTCTGATGCTCTTCAGCAGCAGTGGAAGCCGCAGAGCGCCGGCTCCTACTCGTCAGGACATGGACGAGAACGGTGACGACTCCATGATAATACAGTAAAAATGCTTCAGTGTGGGTGGATAAAGTGGACTGTGGGAGCCTAACAGCAGCAGGGGAGAGAGAGAAGGGGAAGTAGTAACTCGAGTTTAAGTTATTTGGTTGTGTACACTTCTGCATCCTGACCTGTCACATCAAAGGGCTGTTTTCATCAACTACAAGATGGATCAGTCGGTAAAAACACACAAGGGAACACGTATGAGGTTAATTGATCCCCATTGTGAAGTTAGTGAGTAATAATTCAGCTCATGCAAACTGACACATACTCTGAACACACGCCATTCTTCAGTACAGTCAGGGTGGTGACATCTTTTTTCTCGCTTCTTGAATTCATCTCTATTTTTTTTCTCACCACACAAGCAGTATTAGCCGGGGCTAAATTTAAATGACCTCTTGCTTTTGTGTGTGTGTGTGTGTGTGTGTGTGTGTGTGTGTGTGTGTGTGACCATGTGTGAGAAAGGAAAGTTGAACTAACTGCCCTCTGCAGAAGCTGAAGCTGCAAGACTTCAAAATGCCACACCATGAACAATGAAAAAAAGAGAGAGAAAAGATTAAAAGAGAGAGAACGAGCAGAACAATCAGAGCCTGGAAGAGTGAAAAATGGAGGAAAGGAACATAAAGAGTCAAACATGGTGACAAAAAGGAACGTAAGGTGGGTGGTGCAGAAGATCAGCGGGAGATTAAAGCATCGTCTGAATGTTACAGCATGCCCGTGCCCACATCCACATACAAATGTATACTCAGAAAGAGATTAGTTAATTATTGTTCAGACACTGATGCAGATGTACTCTATCTGTAAACTAGACGAGTGCATATTAATAGACTTGTGATATAGCTGTGTACCACACATTCCATTTCCATGTTGCCCTTAAGCCCCGTCTGAACACAGCTCCACTGTTTTAATGAGACACAGAATCAAGCAGCAGACAGAGGGGCCTCTCTGCTCGCCCTTCACCCCCACAGCCAGCTCTCTCTCTCTCTCTCTCTGAGGGTGGAAGTAAATGTGAGGCTGCTGTTGACAAAGAAAAACAAAAACAACATGTCGTTTTTTGTTTAACAATGCTATTTTGGTTTAGAGCGAAGACCGGTTTCTGCGAGACAGAAGGGTGGATTCAAGTTCAAGCAGTGACATCATTAGAAGACGTCTTTGCGATGTGACTTTTACAAACATGAAATCATTGTTGAATCACACGCAGACTCTCACGTTGGTCCGTTAGACATCCATCAGAAGTATTATTAATTGATTCCAGTGAAGGAGCTTTGTCATCCACATGAAGGCTTAATCAGTCTCCCGCCATTCCACCCCCTTATTGAACCTTGTAACATCAGGGACAACCCGCTACACGCTCGCGAATGACATGATGACGTTGTGATGTCACAGGACTTCCGCATTCACAAATTACATCCACAACGATCCTTTTGTCTCTCGAGGGAATTTGAAGAGACCTCAGAAACTCACCACTGACATTTGATCCACTTCTCTCCGGCTCATGCTGTCCCTTCCCTTCCTGTCTCTCCCACTCAGTACTTTCTTTTTTAATTTTTACACAAGCAGTCGACGCAGTCACTTCCATGAATTTGCGTAAAGTGAACGACATCATCTCCTCTGCCCCCCCCCCCCCCCTTAAAAGAGCTCAAAAGGCTAAAGCAAAACTTCCTGTTTAGCCCAGAGTACATTTACCAGCCTCCTCTTTGAATGTCACAACTGTTAGAGATGAATGGGGCGTGACAAGCAGTCAACACAAGTGTCCCTAATGGTGTTTGCATGTTCGTTCATGTTAGAGAATGTTTCACCCATAACAGGTCTCTTTAAATAAAGTTCTTTGTTCTTTTTTTGTTTTTCCACCCCAATAACATCTTCATCCCATTGTTTTGACACACGTGTCTTTGTTCAGCTGACATGTCGCATCCTTTTAGAGTTTCAATCTGATTTATGATCTGAACTCAAAATCGACATCGGTCATTTGTTCACTCTGTAAATTAATATCTGTTTGTATTTTAGCTGTTGTGTTAGGATTCCCTGATTTTTAACTTCCACATATTTATAAACATATTTATTACCCTCCACTCAGATCGGTGTGTTCACATTGTTTATTTACCGTGTGAGTATATGTCTCCTGACTCATCAAGCAGTGAAGAGGATTTTATGGTTCTTTCACATCTTTGAAGAAAGAAAACACTGGGTGGGTCCACTCCTGAAAACAAGATCATATTCAGGAGAGTTTCACCTGTTAATAAAAGAGCTCCTGGTCGCTTTCAGGTGTTATCAGTGTGTCAGCGGTCCAAGTGTGATACGCTGCTAATACTGGAACCACACAAGGAAAGAAGCTGTTGATCCTGCTGGTAGTATTTTGTTGGAGGTGGTGACGCAACAGATTAACACACACAGTGATGGACGCAAAAAAACGCAGAAAATCAAACCTGTTCTGATAAAAATGATGACGGACGGAAAAAACAGACTCACTGTGTGCAGGCCTAACAGTTTTTAAATCCTGCGAGGTGGCGCCAGGTCAGATAATGTTATTAATGGTTGTTATGTGAATTGAGGTAATTCAAACTGCTTGAGCATGAAATTTATCTCACGTGTGAATCCCAAAGAGTTCTGAGAGACCAGAGAGGTGCCACATTAAGATGAGGTAAATATACATTTTGAACAAACAGGTAGTCACCTGAGAATGAGAGGAAAAAAAAGCAGCTCAGTCGAGTATACACCTACAACCTAAACACCTATAGTTTAACACTTTAAAATGGCAATCATACAAGTATATTCAACTATAATTACCGGTACAAAGGTTAAACAATCACAATGTTTTATTCATTTTCATTCAGATGGGCCACCTCCAAAGGGGTCATTGGTGGTTCCTTAAGATTAAAGAGACCATCATTAACCTCTAATCCTTGCGAATGTAACAAAAAAAGATCCTCTGAGGTGAAGAGAAAAACTGCACCAACCAATCCGATCCGTGATGCTGTATGCCAAAGGAAAGCTAAGTAGGTTAGTGTAGCTTTGTTCCTATAGCACCTTTAAACCACTGTCTTACAGAGCACGACAAATGGATGAGAGGGTTGTGGGATGTTCTGTTACCGTGTGTAGGCAGTGATCATGAAGTGTAGTAGAGACAGTCTGTCTCCTACTTAGTAAGTTTTGATTGGTCTTTTCCTGAGGGTGGTGAGGTGACCTTTGTCTCATTTTGCAGACAGTGAATAGCCTACATGTCTACGTGTGTCTCAGTCAGCAGGGACAGGACAACACTGTCGTAGTGCGACTTTGGCTCAGAAGTTCTGTATTTTTTGTACATGGATGTCATGGCTTCCTGTTTCAAGCAGCTGAAAATATTTTGTCATTTCAGAAAGTATTTTACATTTTTTCCATTCTGATCTAAAAATGATCGGCCGTTTAAGTCTGTCTGGCTAAAAGTGGTAGCATTAGCATGTCTTCTTTTTCATTCGAGTCTATATCTGAATCAGGGTAATATTAGTGCTGCTTCCTGCTTTATGCTTATTGTACTGTTTTTTTTTGTTGCAATAGGAAGAAGAGAAAAAAAGCCCCTCTGTTAAACTCTTTCTGTTTTGCAAACAGTACATTTCCTGGAATTGTCCGTATTGGCCACAACTGCAGCACAGGACTCAAAACTGCATTTAGCAACAGAGGAGGAACTCAAAATAATAGTGACAATTCACATACAGGTTACAGGCAGAGAATAATCAACTCTCTCACAAGCAGAGATGAGTGAGAACAGAAAGAGGAAGTGCACGTTACTGAGGAGGAAGTGAGGAGGTGAAGTTAGGAGGCCACAGGACCTGAAGTACATTCCGACTGACAGAAATACGAACGGTCTGCACACCTACGCAGGTCTAGAAACTTTTGCTTAGTCTGGAAATCCAACACAAGGAGTCACAATGAAACCGGCCCAAATTACTAACCCAGCTTTCAAGCCGATCCAGAGAGACAATGGCATACTAAAGATAGCAATAGAAATTACTTAAAGGGCTTTTTTTTTTTAAATGCAGGGTTTGTCCCCTTTACAAAACTGGGCAATACATGAATCTTCATTCTTATAGCGTCCATTCATAACAAATGTTATCTCAAGACACTTTACAACAGAGCAGATAAAAGACCTTTAAATTAGTCATATCATGAGGTCTGCAGAGTCAAAGGCAAGAGGAAACCGGACAGTTTCAGGTGTATCTGAATGCAGAACACACACATTCCCCATTTGGTGTGAAAAAGAGAAACTGCTTATATTGTGTGTACTGTTTTCACTGTGATCTTAAATAGAATGTGGTAATGAAGCTGCGTGACTGAGATCTTTTTAGTCAGTAGTGCACCTGACAGGCGTGAGGTCTGAACACATCTGGTGTTGACCAAGCGACAATCTCTGGGTGTTGAAAAACATAATATGATGTAGGAAGTGCAAAAAACTGCACCTTGAGTGTCAACTTGAGGCTGGCTGCAAAATCCTTGACAGTTCAAAAACTGAATGTGGTGTCAATAAGTCACGTCTTTAGTGGTACGAGCTGCAGAATCTTTTTTTATAACTGCATAATTAGGGGCTTGGCTGATCTGACTGACAGGCCGGTGCTGTTTGCCTGTAGCTATTTGCCGGAAGGCCAAAGACCCGCCTCAGCTCTACCTCTTTGCCTGTTGCTAGGTCAACACAAAGTTAGATTGAGACAGCATTAACGAAATAAGGCGAACGCCATCGCTGGCCTTCAAAAACTGCGCTTCAGACAGAAACCAACGGGTGTCGTCGCTGAGACAACGTCCAAATTTCATTCAGTCTAAGTTGTCAACATGGTTACTACAGTACAACATTCAGAAGTCATAGGTTTTTTTGGGTAGGAAGGTAGGTAATCGCTAAATGTGTCTCCTGTAGCTATGGACCCAGAAAACAACATACAAACTTTTTTTTAATATTCTACAGCTTGTATCATGATACTTTTGAGGGAAGCTGAAGTAAAGCCTGGTTTCAGTGCCTCTTGTTGGACTGAAACGGTTCTCTTTCTGTAAGTTTGACCTTTCAGAAAATGGTCGCCTTGATGGTCACAACACCATTTTAATGAGAGAAACGAGAAGAGGGCTGCAAAACTGTGACTGACGTGTGTGTGTGTGTGTTTGTGTGTGTGTGTGTGTGTGTGTGTGTGTGTGAGATATGTAGACACTACTCAAGCCTGCAAGTCCCCTTTTGGCGACTTCTTTAATAAAAAAACAAAAACACATTTGAAGTAATATTATGGTTAAAGACGTCACTAGTAAATTTGGTATTACTTTTTTGTATTTTTAAAATGACCAGAAAGACAAGGCCCATTTTGATAGTGTAGACTGATAGTCCCTTCTTAGTAAGGTACGCGTGTATGTGTGTGTGTGTGATGTCCAGATGTAGAAATTCAAAGGCCTCAAAGCTGAAGATAAACGTGTCAGGCCAAAGATATCATAATGTGGTTAGAAGTGTCAGACAGATGCAAAGACGCCTACATAAGCGCATGCATTTATTATTTATTTATTTATAGCCAATGTATCTGTCTTGAATGAAGAGGCTTTTTTTTTCTTCCCCTCATTTTGTCCGTTTGTGTGTGTGTGTCATATGACTTGGAGCATAACATCAAAGGAGAGGTTCCTATTTCTTTACATTTCTTTAAAAACTCAGAGAAGTTTATATGAAACCGTGTGGGATTGAGGCTATACAAACCTCGAATGAATCGCACTGGAGTGCAGAAAAGATGTTGTGGTAGTAGTGGAAAAATATATGAAGACACATAGTCCAACCCCTAACATCGCAAACTGAGCAAACTTGACAGCAGCAGGCCTGTTTGTGTCATTCTCACACATGCACACACTCAGCAATGAGGCAGTGAGTTGAGCTGTTACACAGATGTGTGAAAGGTTAAAGCAGCTGGTGAGAGAAATGTGAAAGCGGAAGGAAAAAAGTGACAGAGAGAAAAGAGAAGCTTTTTTTTGCAACATGTAAACAAGATCCAAACCACTTTTATTTTGAAAGGCTGTGCCAAATTAGTTTTTGTTTTTAAAGTTCTATCAAGTCAGTATTTAATGCCAATAACTGATACTACCATTTTACTTCAAACAGAATATCTTCAAAGACTGTATTTGAGCCCTTTTAACACTCTTCCTTCTTCAGTCATCTTTGAAAGAGTCTACATAAGCATGGGGAAACTCAACTATGTTAGCACCTATAAAGGAGACTTCAGCAAAAGAAAAGAGAAACACTAGGCTCATGGTTGCTTACTCAGAATATACTCTCTTTTTTTTTTTAAACAAGTTTAAATAACTCTCAGAGCTCCTCAAAACATGTCTGTGAAGTTTCTTATTCTAAATCCACTCTGATCCTGTATTTGATCATGCCTATAAACCCCTCTATTTCAGCCCAGGTTGTTTTTGTGTCTGTAGCTTTAAATGCAAATGAGCTGTGTTCGACCACGCCCCTCTAGAACAGGATGTGGCTAGACTTTCTTGCACCTTTCCCAATTTTTTACACTGGAAAGGCAGACTCAGAGGACAGAACAAACACCTAGCTGTGGGAGTGTCACCCACCTGGGGGAGGGATTACTGCCCTTTGTGATGTCACAAAGGGAACATCTCCAAACGGCCTGTTTGAGCACACATTTTCTGAAGAGAGGAGCAGGCAAAGCAGGGAGAGGATGGTCTTTTCTCATAGTTCGGGGGTTTGTAGACAGACTAGGGACACATATATGTTAGAAAAGCAAAGTGTATTTTCCATAATATGTGACCTTTAATACAAAATCACTGGATTTCCCTGTTGAAGGAATGCGTGTCTGTGTCATATCAAGCTTCAGCCAGCAGTGGGTAGTCCAACTCAGCATGGAAAAAAAAAACAGGAAAAATAATACACCATATTCCAAGAGCACCATTACAAACGAATAGTTAAAACGTCACTGAGTTGTCATTCATAAGAGACGATCCCAAGAAGTCACCTGAGCTAAAGCACAATTACATCCGTTAACTGAAAAGACTTTCACAAGTCAAGGTTTTTACTCTTTGCTCCAGGCACTGACTTTATGACCAGGTTCTAGTCTTTGCACACAAACACTTGCAGACTGTAAATGTGTAAACAGCTTCCATTTGATTATATTAAACGAGGAAGTGTTACTTTTTGTAGAGACTATAGTGAATGTGTGTGTGTGTGTGTGATACTTTAACCAAAGAGTTCACCCTGAGTTTAATGAGAAAGACAGAAGTTTGTCCTCACGCTTTTTCTGTCTGTTTTTCTTCCTCCGCTCTGAAGGGGGGTCGGGGGGGTTGATGGTGTAATCCAGTTACTTTTAGAGGGCTTTCCTGTCCAGAAAGTATTATAGCAGCAGGTGGGGAAATAAAGACAGAAGAAACAGGGATAAAGAGGGATGACAGGGATAAAGAGCAGCAGCAGTGACGGGAACAGTCTGTACCTGATATGCAAGCCAAGCAGACACAGACAGGTTCACCCAGCAACTATTCATCATGTCAGCCTCTTTCAAATCTCTTCTTTTCTTCCTGTTACTTCTTTTTCGTTATCCTCTGCTCGTTAACAACACCAGCGGCTTTCTTCAACGTGTCATGAAGCTTGTTTTGACGATGTTTCCCCACTTTCCATCGTGTATTTCTGCCCCGTGTAGTCACGGTATCTCCCTGCAGTTAAAATGCAGAGCGTGTCTGACACAAACCAGCCGCCATTAGCTGTCTCCAGAGCAACCAAACAACAGAATTAATGCAGAGAGGGCGAAAGGAAGGAAGAAAGACGAGGAAGAATGAAGGTCTTTGTTTCCTTTTGATGAGGCTCAACTATAACGGTGTGATTAAGTGGATGGAAACCGACTGAAACAACAAAAACAGAGCGTGGCAGACGGGGTGAGGTGGAGGATGAGGTCAGACTGTTTTACTGTCCAGGACAAGAAGACTTTGAAATACTAAAAGAGTAGTTCTTGACGGTAAAAGCACACCAAGTAGAAGCACTGATGTAGCGATTAGAGAAGTTCTCTAGTTTACAGCTCCACCGGAGAGAAGTATCTGCAGTTTTTGGAGGCCTTTTTATTAGTTGTATTTACAGACAGCACAGCTGTTTCTGAAACATACTAACACACATACAGGGGAATGATTAGTTTCATATTTAATTTTACTGTACATAGAAACATCAAGGATTCATTTATTCACCTGTGCAGGAAGCAGCCTCTGTAATTCAATGGCCACATGGGGTACATGTGACCCTTAAAGACCCTTAAAGACCCAGTCTTCACGCTTCTTGCAGAACAGTTAACATCAATGTTTTTACATTTATTGGATCCTCAAATACAACCACATTGCATGTTAATATCCTGGGCTGAAAATGATTAAAACCTCTTAGTTTTACTGGGATTCAGGAAGACAGATCAGGCCAGAAGACACTATCAGAAGACAAAGCTTCTTTTGGTAGATTCCCCGACTCAAAGTTAGTTCTCACCCGTTGAACCACAACTCCCTGCTGTCACAAAGTCCCAAATTGCAGAGTAACGCAAAAGCAGCAGTGCAAAAAAACATGTTTCACAGTCCCTTCATACTCATGGCATACATTTAGAAAAGAAGAGCCAAGCCGCTCTCCCTGCTTGTTAAAGTGAAGCCTGTCAGCCGAAACTCCTTTGGCAGAAGTGTGTGAGAGTGTGTGTCCAAGTGAAGTGGCTGGTTTCAACCACACTGTGGATTGGTACTCCAATTATGGGTTTGACCATGCAAACACTCACTCTTTCTCAAACACAGACACACGCAGAGGGTGGCCCTTAAACAGTTGCACTACATGTTTCAAATGCTTGCATAATGTGGTCTTCTCACAGTCTGGAGCGAATCTACTCTGAATTGATCTATTGTCTTCATTAATGATTCCACAGTCTGTAGAAACGCGCTTAGACCAGGACTAAAAGTATCGACCAAAACTTTCTTCTCAGTGTTGTATTTTCTGCTTCAGCATTTTCTTTCTTTTATTTTCCCCAAAGAAGAAACCGTAAAGGATGTCAAATATCCCCCAAATTGTCATAGATTATATCAGGGGATCTCAACGACGGAGTGTGTTGCTGACTGTACCACGAATCAGCAGGTTGACTTTTCTGCTTAGAGACTTTGCTGTACAGTTCCATCCCATCCCTTCCACCTCCTCCTCTTCCACCCCAAATATTGTTATTGTTGTTTACATTACTGCCGGGACCGCCAAGTTTCCCAGGAGGCAGAGGCACTGGCTCTTTGCGAGTAAAAATGCCCCTGCTTGGTTTTGGAGTAGTGACAGGTTTGGGCCACCGAGGAGCTGGTGGTTGTGGCGTGCCTCGACTCAGGCCGAGCTGTGGTGGAGAGTTTCTGTGAGGCTCTGGCACTTTTCCCTGGGAGGGGGCGCTGTAATTTCCTTCAGGCAATTCTTCCCGTCTCTTCTGACTCTGGGGTTCCAAACGGGCCTCGTCGTATATACTTATCGCTGAACTGACTGAGATGGTCGCACCTCCTTTGGCGCAACCTTCCGGTTCATCATAAATGTGCTCGAAAGGAAGAGCAGGAGTTGATAAAGCCCCCTCTGCTTGACCTCCTGGGGGTCTCCTGTTACTGTTCAGCCCTCTTCCTGCTCCTGTAGCCCCATTTAGACTCAGCGCGCTCGTTTTCTGGCTGAGCTCTAGGCTGATGCGATCATACACATGAGAGTACAGGTCCGGTGGCATCCTGTGGTTGCTGCCATCATGGAGATGTTCCGCTTGGACACCACCACCTGAAGCCTCGTCTCCTACTGGTCGTTGGCGTGGGGTGGGCACTGGAAGTGTGGATAGGTTGCTGGTCTTGCTTTGACCCTTGATGCTGTCCACTGGGTCGGAGTAGAGGCAGTCACTACTCTGCAGATGAAGGCGGACTGAATCTACAGGCTCAGAATAAAGACCTGCATGTTCATTAGCTGAGGAAAGACCTTTAGTTGCTGCCTGCCCCCTAGGGGTCTTAGGAGGAGCCACCTCTCCTCCCAAATGGCTTAACATGGCTGGTGGTTCTGGTAAACTCCTCCCTTTGTGTCCTGATATTCCCTGCCCCCTTCCTCCTCCTCCATCTCCACCTTCTCTCTTCCCGAGCACTCCATCAGCAGAGCCTGGTTTGCTGCCTCCTGAATCCCCATCTGCCTCCCGACTACTGCTGCTGCTGCTGTCTCCACTTCCTGCCGCCATGCCAATGGGAACAGCGTTGCGTATGTGCTGCAGAGAGGTAGGGCAGTCTGGTTCAAAGTTGATGGGGAAGCTGAGGTGGCGCTCCTCCACCAGTGCCTTCTGGGACTGGATGGCCTGGTCCACAAGCAGGAAGATCTCGTTGCCTTGTTTTGTCTCAAAAGTGAAGTTACCGGGGCCGGAGTCACAGCGTCGGCCTGCCTCAAACGAAAACATGACCTAGAAATCAGAAGGAAATGTAAGAACATTTAATGGACATTTGTTGCAGTTTTTTGAAGTAAATATACAGAAAGGTGCATCAATAAATGCAAAGATGTAATTGTAGTAATGGATGTTTGTAAGTAAGAGAAGCTACTGCACTCATTCCAATCATGTATGACTTTTCTTGGTACTGAGAGAATGCTGCTTCCCTTTTCTACTGAACTGTACTTTTCTGTTTCCTCAGCGTTTCTATTTCATTACTTCGCAGCTTTCGTTAACTTTAAAATTCCATTTTAAAAGGCTTGTTCATTTCTGCAAATTCAAACACATACATATACAGACCAGTTTAGTTCACTTCCTTTTCTATCTGGTATATTTCTTCCATCCAAGTTAGCAACGTGACACATGCATTAATGCAGGCGTAAGACAGAACCCTTTTACGGTCATCAGTCAGTTCTTCATCTTCACATCAAGGCATTAAAGTGATAAAAAAACAGACTGTAGAGCTAAATATAGTTTGGGGTCGTCAAGGCTCTGACCACATGTGCACAAACACTGCAGCCAACAAATGCTATTTCCTGACTACGATCAATCATGACTGTCTGGGCTTAAATTGAACACACAAGAAACCTATTCTGCATGATTCAACACCCACCCGATCTCGCCCATATCTCCTCAGCAGCTTGTAAGGCCACACCATGACGTTCCTCTTGGTCTTTGGCTCTTTCAAGATTAGGACGTCGTTCTCTGCTTTCAGCAAGTAGCTGCCTGTCAGCCCACAGCGCTCTGAAGCCTCAGTACGTTGAACGCTCACCCAAAACTCATTCACTGCCAAAAGAAGACAGGAGAGGTGCTTGAGCTTAGATTCATTGAAATTCTTTCAAAATAAAATGTTCATATGTTGTGTTTCATTCTAAAGCTGTGCATTTTCCTGTTTTGAAAGCACTTTTTTTTACTGAAAGTGTCTTTACTCTTGATTTCAAGGTTAGTTAAAAATAATGTCTCAAATATATGGAAGACGAGACTCTCCCTACCCTCCTCTCTGGAGTAGTAGATGAGGTTTTCAGACATCTGCAGGTCCTTGGCTCCACCAGTAGAGTCTGCAGCAGCACAGTCGCTGCTGCTACCTCCTCCCTGAGCACACAAAGAGACACAGCTGTTAACCACAGAAATGTAGGATTCTTAAAGCTTTTAATGACCAACTGTTTACACACAGGAGTGATTTTTGGCGTATGTGTCATAATCATGAGAAATAAACAGGATCATGTCCCAGTATGACCATCTGAGGGACTGAGTACAAAGAGAGAAGGGGAGAGTGAGAGAAGCTGAGTGTGCGACAGAGAACGAAGCGGATGAAGTCTTCCTCGTAGGAAACTCCCTCTGGCTTCCTTTCTGCAAATATGTGTAACATTGATGTTCGTGTGTGTGTGTGTGTGTGTGTGTGTGTGTGTGTGTGAGCGCACACAATAGAAGATGTGGCCTGAATAGGGACCACATGGCTAGCTGGGAAATTTTGGAAGACACAAAAACAAATGTTCTGTAATCCCCGAAGGAGACTAAAATAGGAGCAGTTTTATCTTTTTTTTTAATCAACTCCACAGATGTTTAGTATTTCATTTATTTTTTTTATAAATTCATGATCAAACAATGAATGAAAACTGTTAATCAGAGTTTAAGACGGACATAAAACACGCTAACACAAGCTTGTAAAAAATATCGACACACCCAAATCTTAGGTAGACTATTTCTTTAAGTCGGCATGCTGTGCTTTGTACGCTTGTTTTTCTTTGACACGCAAGGAGACGAAAAGTGTGAGCATACCTGAAACGCGATGTCACACATGGTGTCCATCCAGTCTTTAGCAACATTTTTCTCCGCAGCAAACACGTGCATCTTGTCATTGGTCTCCACACAGAAGGCTGACATGTTTTCTTTGGGACAGCTCTCCGTCAGCGCCGGCAGGATGGAAATGCATTCAGACAAGCGGATGATCTTCTTGTCAAGTTTTCTGGTTTTCTCATTGGACCCGCTTCCCGAGCCTCCGCTGACCCCAGCTCCTCCTCCTGAGGGTGAGTCATAGAACTCAAGGCGAGCGATGCCGTTTTGGCTGGCAGGGTAGAGGACGAACCAGTTTTTCTTCCATTTCTAAAAGATGGAGAAGGAGAGAAAAAAGAGAATCATTTAAAGCGTCACAACTAATTATCTTACTGGACAATGGAACGAGTGACAGTTTCCACTAGAGCTACTTAGCATATTAGCATCAGTCAAACTGGGTCTGCTACTTGACTGTTTTGGTAGACTCGTATTGCTCTCATTAGCATTGTTGTTAGCAGCAGCAGCATGTAGCTGCTACGCTGATTAAATATCTGTAATTTGGGTCGCCTGTAGCCTAGTGGTCATGTCACGCGGCTCATGTACAGAGGCTATAGTCCTCATGGCAGCGGCCTTGGGTTCAAATCCGACCTCGGGCCTTTGCTGCATGTCAGCCAGTCTCTCATTCCAACATTTCCTGTCTCTCTTCAGCTGTCCTATCCAATAGAGGCAAAGATGGCACTCAAAAATAATCAATAATTGACTTTTCTTTTTTTGTTCTTAACTCAGTTGAGTTTTTTTCTGTTAATATTTTCGTTCTTACGACATGTTTTTTGTGTGCAGATAAGATATTGAACAGGATGACAAATTGATTTAGTTTGCCTTCTCCCTGGCATGTACTTTCAAATATCTGTCCTTTTGTGTCTTTATGTTTATTGACACTAATACCAAGAGCAGCAAGGACATGTTGAAGAGACATTATAGGAAAAAGACGAGGTCTGAAAAGAAAGAATATCTAATTGTGGTTTTTGTGATCCGCACATTAATCCTGTTCACATCTCTCAGGGGGAGGGGGGACTTTGGTATCAGAAGGCGACAGCAACGAGTAAAAAGCAGTTGGCAACCAAAAGTGAAAAGCTGACAAAGATGAACGTATTCAGAAGGAGTGAGTCAAAGTGAAATGGTGGGTCTCATACTCTACTGGCTGAGGCTTCACGTAGGAAGCTTGAGATGATAAATCGATCCCAGTTTGAGTCAGACCTGTTGTGCTTTTCTGTCACATCATTCTTTCCCCTCCAGTCAGTCAAGAGGCATTGGACAACACTTACAGCATTATTCACCAACAATGAAAACAAAACAGCTTCTATCCAGCATCAAAAACTGTGTGACAACTAAACATGAGACCACCACTAGAAAAGACAGGAACCCAAAACCAGACCAAAATAAAAAAATGTAGCATGGCCTCTTCCTCAAACTTTAAATAATTCATTTTAGCACTCATTCAAATGATTATATCCTACGTCTTGGGCTTAGGTAATCATTCACAGTCAGCACACTGACACTGTCTAAATGTTTTTGCTTTAAATGCTGCTCTATGATGAATTAAATTTCCCTGAGACAGATATTTCTTAAGTGTGGGTTAAGTTAAAAATAACAATGTGTAGGCACGGTGGTTGGTGCGCGCGTCTCGTGTGGAGGCTATAGTCCTCAACGCGGGCGGCCCAGGTTCGAGTCCGACCTGTGGCTCCTTTCCCGCATGTCGGTCCCCGCTCTCTCTCCCTGATTTCCATTTCTATCCACCGTCCTATCTCTCCAATAAACGCACAAAAAGCCCAAAAATAAATCTTTCAAAAAAAACAAAAAAACAATGTGGTTCAAACTCTGTGACAGGTGCATTGTCTTTCCTTTAGGGCAGAAGAGAGGAAGCGACAGCGAACAATGACCTCTTCCTCTGCAGGGACAAAAAAAAAAAAAGGACATGACACACAATGCGGTATGATAAGACGCACAGTAAGTGTTTTAGAATCCAGGTGATAAGTGCACACTATGGACAGGATGACACGCGACATGTTAGATTCTCAATCACTACTAAAACAAGTATACATGTGATAACGGTAAAACTGCAAGAGACAACAGAAACCATAAGTTGTTGGGAAGTCCCTCTCATCCCTTTGAACTCCTGGACGTTGTGTGTGTTTGTGTTTTACTACCCAACATCACGCTACGTACGTGTGTGTTTCCCCCTGTATTCACACAGTGAGGCTTACAGTCAGACACGCATAACACGAGTGTCAAACGTAGATGCTCTCTCACCTGTGAGATTGTTTTTCAGAACGTAGATAATATTTAACAGTACATTTGAAACAGTACATGCAGTTTGAACAGACCAGGTGATCGGTATAACGGCACATGTTGCTTCTTATGTGACTATTGAGGCTGTTCAAAATAAAGAATGAGGACCTGTAAATATATTTATATTACAATACTACTTTGTTTACACAAAAATAAAGACTAAAATCTGTCACTTTAACGGTTAGAATATTTAGTTAACATTTCTTGGAACAGACATTTTTATTTGTCATTACTGGACAATTTTTAATATATATAAGTTGCTGTTCTGTTTGAGTTTCCAAGTAGGACATTAAGGTATTACAGTGCGACAGTGAGCCAGTATGCACAGTATGCTTCACCCTGAATTTGAAGCAGATAAATGTATTGAAGGCATGCGTGTGTGTGTGTTAGTGTGTGTGTGAAACAGCTGCTCCATATAAGGCATCAGACCGTTATCAACCGAGTGGAAATTATGCAAAAAAGATCTTGACAGAGAGAGAGAGAGAGAGAGCAACTTCCTCACTGATCTCCTGCCTGTTCACGAGAACTCAAACAATTGTTGTTCAACTGTTAAACAATACTGATACATGAAATACGTTCTGTATATTAACCTTTAATGCTTTAACATTTACTGTCACAACGACCTACGTATTAGCTGCCATGAGAAAACAGTGACATGAGAAAATCCTTTGAGACAGTTTGTGTGTTTGTGTTTCCATCCCTCTTCTGATAGTCTGTTGGTCCACTGAACCTGAGTAGCTACTCCTGCTCTTGTAGCAGTAAGTAGGAGTTAGTAGTTCTCGGGTGTTAAAGCAACAATATGTATGAATTTGGTTTGGTGTGCTTTGGCGCCCACTGAAGGTCTCTGAGTGTAACTGCACTAATGTGAGAGACACAGCGCTGTTACGCCTACAGCTCGTAGACAAAGTGCGTTTGTTTACAAGCAAACACATTGTCAGAAGCTAAACAACCATGTCAACAGCCAAGGTTCAGTAATATTACCAGGTTTTGTGCAAATATGACTCTGCAAACGTGTTCAACCCGTTGTTTGCAAACTGCATGTGGAGTATGTGAACGTGTATTCAACGGTTACCATGATATCTATGGGCTGTGGTTTAACGGCCACATTGGGGACGGTAATTTATTACGCTAGTTGAGATAGGTTTGTAAGGTTCCAAAAGTAAGAAGCTAACCTGAAGGGTCAAGGGAAGAGACGACTTTTTAGCCTGAGATGGATTATTTCCTTCCCTTATTTCTGCCCTCAGTAAAGCTGCTAGACATGAAACAAAGATGACACCAATAACGATTACAGCCGTGCAGGGATGTGCACTCTGCCTTTGGATTGTTGTTTTATGTCCGGCTTCTTCCGCGGTCACTCTCTCTTTTTCTCCTCTTAGCTTCATCTGTCACCGTCCTCTTCCTCTTAGCCTCATTGTATCAAACAGTACAGAGACAGGGCTAGCTGGCTGCTTCTTATAACTGAAGGCTGCTGTGAGAACAAGCGGCGTACAGATGTACGCACTTCTTGCGAGATGACCACGGTCCGATGCCGAAGTTACATAGCACTATAAACAGGCGTTTGGGCCGTGTGTGGAAATGGGAAAAACGCTGTTCTCCCTGTTGAAAGTTATCGTACTATTACATGGACTGTGAAAGAACTATTTTAATGTGTTAACGTTACATATTGTTGCTTTAACAGTAGGAAAAACAGAATCAATGACCAGTTGAGACACAGGGTTTCTTTCTACTGGCTTTTTCTCCATTTAATAAACAGTATTTGTTCACTTCCTTCACCCTGCTCCATCCTTTAATCATTTCTTATGCAAACTAAGGGAGTAGTTAGCCTCCAGAGCTGCTGGTTGAAACTGTAAACGGTAGACTACATGAGTCACAACCATTAGCATTTAGCATTTCCTAATAGTTTACCACTGCGTACGCGGTCTGAGTAACTTTTATAGTTAGAATATCATAACACCGTGTTAGTGTTTGTGTAGTCAGACCAATGAGCTGTGCAAGAGATGGTGATGAGATTGTTAAATGTGCTCAACCATGTGCCAACTAGCCACAGACAGACCTCGATTACATCTGCAGCAGAGGCGTGTGTGGGGAGAATATCTGTGTTTATGTTGAAGAGGATAAAAGCAGCATGTCTGTTCTTTGCATTTTGTGTTTCAGTGGGGAGCTGTTTGTGTGTTTAATGTGTATTTAAAAGAAGGAGAGAATGAGGGAGAAGAGGAGCGTGTGTATGAGAGAGGGTGACCAAAGCTGTAACCACATGGCTGCTGCCTTACAAAAAAACAAGTTCAGACAAATGTTCAGAACCACAGAGGAGCTGTTTGGTTTAGAGGAAAGTATTAAAGTGCACTGAGAAGCTTTTTATGACTACCTGAAACTGAAAAAACCAAGAAAGGAAACACTGAGCTCAAATTTGATTTTGACAATCTATAAAAAAGAAACATTAGATTATAACAGTAATGACTCTACAGAGAAGAATATCTGCTTAGTGATACTTCAACATGGAGAGTCACTCAAAATATTCTAACACTTTTGATCATCAAAGTACGGTAGTGCACATGTTCTGTATCTTCCAACGTATAGGAGCAAATTCAGAGCAGTAAAAAAGTCGGTGAGCAGATAGAAACTAGATAACACGAGTTCAACTGTAACATTTGACATCATATCATATCCATGCAAATATGAGTGAAGTTAAACTATACAGCCTGTAAAGGATCGTTAAACCCACAAGAGGAGGTGAAGCTGAATCGTACTTGTTATGTTTGATCCCCGATTTGTGTCTATCATTTTGTAAATAAATGTTAAAGAGGACATATTATCCCCCTTTTCCACCTTTTCAAAAGTCCCCTGTGGTCTAAATGAAACATCTGTGCTGTGCTTTGGTCAAAATACAACATGAATCAAGCACCAGAGGAGGTTTGTGACCCTGTATAAACCAGCTCTCTCTGAACGCTCCGTTTTGGTGTGTGTGTCTCTTTAAATGCAATGAGCCCCCCCTGAGTTTTCCCGGTAGACATCATTCCTCTGTAGCGAGAATAAAAATGGCAGATCTGATCAAAAAGTTTTGCTCTAGGCTGGGGGCGGAGTCAATGAGTGAAGAAAACAGGGGAGGGGAGGGTATTTTTTTTTACCATAATCCCACTTGTGATGTCACAAGTTGAGCAAATTTGAAACGGAGCATTTTTCTCTGTGTGTTAAGACTTATGCAGACCACAAACAAAGGACTGGATGGATTTATTTCCCATTTTGTGGGTCGATAGACACTCCGGTTACCCAAATATATGTTCAAAAACACTGTCAAAGTGGATTTTTCAAGGTAAACAAAATAGAAATAGAACAAATCAAATCCCAGTTTCCCCGTGTCCAAGCTTCCATACCAAAACATTGAATTATTGCAACCAAAAGCCAAATCCAAAAGATACTCCAACACCAAAAGAAGCCTCATTCTGATATTCATGAATCATTCCACCAGCGACAGAGGACAGAGATAAGAGGTGTCCCTGTCAATCACAGCAGCTGTCTGTTGCTGTTACAAAGACGATTCAGGGACCTTAAAGTACTGAAACTTCTTTTCCAGTCGTTCTCAGTTTGAAAGAGCGACAGAGTTTAGGCCGTAAACGGTTAAAACACAACACACCCTTTGTCCTAAATATAATCACTGTGATCAAACTTCATCTAAACAAGAGTCCACTCCTAACTGCAGAGGAAAGGACGGGACTTTTAATTTGAAAGGGTTAGTTACGCAGACTTACAGAAATCTTTCAGAACGTATGAAATATGAAAATGAGCAATCACGGTGAGTTCTAACTCTGATATGTTTCTGCACATGCTTAATTATTTCTGTTCCACTGTACATCACATCATCATGCGGTTCTTCGTGAAAATACACCGACTGCAGAGTATACAGAGAGAATTACAAACGCTCCTACGTTATGTAATATCGTCATGATCTGGTGTTTCTATCATGAGAAAAATGATTCAGCAAGATGTGTGATAAAAACATGAAGAGAAGACAAATCAAAATCACATCAATAAATCCATTAGGCAACTACTTCTTTACAAATGAATCCCTGGTGTATAAATGTAGCCTTGAGGTGTGCAAATACCAAACTCTCCGGACACACCCTGTCTGTTCAAGTGGCAGCTAGCTCCCTTTATCGTCTGCCATCTACTACCAATTGCAGGTCTGAGCATCTTGGACGTGTGTGTGTGTGTGTGTGTTGTGTGTGTGTGTGTGCGTGTGTGTATATGTGTGTGTATGTGTGTGTGTGTGTGTGTGGCTGACAGGCAGATACAAGTAGAAACCACTCTTTTTTTTCTTATTCTTTCTTGGTCATTTTTAAAGCGTCACTGCGTCCTCCATACTTTAACTGTTGATAAAAAGCGCAATCAGTCCAACACAACACGTTCTTTTTCCTGCTTCAGTTAACCTAAACAAAGTGATGCAGACTCTCAATCCTGCAAACATGAACCTGCTGCATGTTCTATAAATCTGTGTGAAGAAGTGTGTCAGACTCCAGTAGAAAAAGATGATATATTCTTTCATCGTGGAGCAGTATTATATGAGAGTAGTCCACGTTGTTGATAGGATTTACTTTATTTTTTCACATTTCGTCAAACTGTCAACTTCCCAACAACACAGATAGACTGCAGTCTCAACTGAACTAAACACAGCACATCTTTCAGAAAAGAACAACACATTTTAGCATGAATGAAATTATGACAACTGGTACAATGACTATATATGTATAAAGAGTGCACGGTTTTTAGGCTAAGTTAAAAAATAATCCCCATTAGCATTACTAAACACAACAAATTGAAACAAACTCTGGTTCGGACATTGCAACTACTGCACTTTTCCGTCACATTTTCCAAACCAAGTTCATGTTTTCAAGCCTATATGAGCGTGTGTGTGTGTGTGTGTGTGTGTGTGTGTGTGTGTGTGTGTGTGTGTGTGTGTGTGTGTGTGTGCCTACTGACAGCTCAAGCTATTGCATAATAAACCCAGCAAACTTCGCACCATGTTTCAACACTTTTAGCTCACCCCATATTGAGCTTCCTGTATTATTCCTCACTATCGGCCACTCTGCAGCTTTGTTATCTCCGCATCTCTTCTGTTACAGTCTGCACAGATAACTGTGTTTTTGATCAACGCTGCATTCTTGTTTGTCCGTTTTCTATCGTTGTTTCTGCCGTTTCTAAGAAGGCGTTGGAAATGTGTTTTTTTGTGAACATGAATATCTATTGTCAAGTGCTGAATTCAGAGCAGGAAACCGGGCCAGAATGTGCTGTTGATCTGTGTCATATGACCGACGAGAGAGATGAAGAGACAAAGACCTTCTTACATATCTAAAAGACTAAATGAGGTCTTATCCAGCGGTGCACTCAGACCACAGGCAAGGTTGCACAGAGGCCAAGTACTACAACAACACAGACACACCCCCACACAGGCAGGTATTATAACTGATACTTAACTATGTCACACCTTGCGGCTCTCTTGTTTTTGTTTTACATCTGCTGATTTGTGTACCAGCTCATAAACACATCCAAATTTGCTCACACACAGATACACAGAATTTTTCCTCCAAACCACCACATCAAAACTTCTTCCAGTTCAGTACAACACAGTGATAACTTCCTCTCTCTCTCTCTCTGCATCTACTGTAACTCCGTCTTTGAAGGCCCTGGGCACAATGACTGACCTGTTAGTGCTTTATTTGTCATGGTGTCAAATAGATCTCTCTTGTTAACAACTGGGAACAACGCAGAGTTAACGAAGAGTAGGAACTGAAGACAAATCTTTATACCATTGCCATCTCCCTGCTTGTTCCATAAAACACCAACAACATAAAGTGCTGTGAGGATTTGTAGTGCCTCTATTTTTATCTGAACTGACATGCACAGCTATTATTGTCTCACAAACATATGGGACCACTTTATCACTCCTATAAAAGTGTCTTCAGAGAGTCTTTTGTTTTGTCACCAGTAACATCCCTGTGTACAATTTTAATTTGCACATTTAGACTGTTTAAAACAGGAAGTCGTTTACTTTAAGCGGCTTTATCCCTCTTTCTGTGCTAATTTCCTTTTGGTGTTTCTTTACTCCGACAGTCTCTTCGATGGTGTTGAACAACTTTTCGTGACTTTAAATAGCTTCTTCTGCTCATAAGTGGTTCACATATTGCATATTACTTTGCTTCACCCAGCTTATAATTTAGATTTAACATCTTTAAAGGTTTTATAAGGGGTTTCTAGCCTCCTTGTCATTTCTGTCAACACAAAAACTGTACGGTTTTTTTTTCTCTTTGACTTACCTTGCCAAACTTTTGATGCTGCACGTAAAGCTGTCCCTCCTTAACGTGGGTGTCCATGCCCCCCAAACACACCAGGGCCAAGCGTCTGTTAGCAAGATGAAATGTGACTTGAACTTGACGCCGAAAGAAAAAAGAAACACTTTTGAGAGGTTTAAGTTTTCCTCTATCTCCTCACAACTTCCCCTTCTCACAGCTGCGCTCCCAGCACGTTCAAAACGCATTTATCGTTCTGCTCGCGCACACTTTAAGTTGTCATGGTGAAAATTAAAAAAAAGTCGTAAGTGTCGCTGGGTGGTCCCGACAAACTGAGTCCAAATATTGTCGTCGGGTCGCCTATCTGTGTCGCCTCTCTCACTCCTCCTGTAGGGCTGGACCAGTGGAAAGCGACATTTCAAAAGGCAGCAAGAAACTTCCTGTTACACCTTTCAAAATAAAAGCTTAATTTAAAGAAAAAAGTTCATTCTCAGTGTTCACCAGTTCTTTATAGGCTCGTAATCACATTCTAACACTTATTAAACTAATTATGTAAAAACTTAATTCACCTCAACTCTTTATTTCACCCTCAAAAAATATTGTTTTGAATATTATAATACAACGCTTTAATTATTGGTATGATTAATCGTTAACTTGTCTAGGAATGTCACCAAAAGGACACACAAAAAATGTGTTCATGTTGCTCCTTATTGAAATCCTGCTTGGTTAATTGGCCTGGCGAAATTACCTTCTAGGCAAATCACAAAAATGTTGATATTGATTTGGGTATTTGTTAATTTTACAAATGACAATGTGTGGTTAGGTCTGTGCTAGCCTACTAAAGCACAATAATAAGGTCAGCCTGCACTTTATCGTCATTTTAAGGGCCTTAGTCATTCATTTCATATTTAATTTCTGCTGCTGGTCTGATAATAAAGCTGTAATGTAGGGCTGTATATATGCTATGTGAGCTGTTAATAACTAGGCTAAATAAAGCAAGACACCATAAAGTGATGCGTTTTCGTGTCATGAAATGACATATCATGACAATGAAAAATCACATTTTATTTAAACATGTCTGACTGTAAAAGTGACAATAATTCAATGTAATTAAGGATAGGTGTTTTGATTCAGTTGGAAAAAGTATACGTCCATAATGTTGTATTGTGAAATCTGGATTGTTTTACATCCGGCATTAATACTGCGGGGTTGACGTACCCTTCCTACAGGAGGAGTGAGCAGCGCGTGGTGAGCGCGCCGTGCCGCTCCTCTACTTCCTCTCCTCCCACCTCCACACTCTTGTGTAACTTCTCTGTTGGTTTCAGCTCTGACACACACTTTCTAAAGCAAATGCAAACTATTTGAATCGCATATACAACGGATGCTGTTTGATTTTGCAGAGAAACTTGGGCTTTAGAAAACTGCTAATTTGGCCTATATTTTCACGGGGCAAATATCACAGACCAGTTATCTGCTGAAGCACCATTAGTAGGCCCACTCACTACGGAGATTGTAAAGTATTTTTGTGCAGCCAAAGATTGATACTTCTGTGTTAAGGAGCCGATGCTGGCAAACACAACCGCCCCAAAAAATAATGTGTTACAGATGCCTCCTGCTGGCTCAGCTCACTGTGAAAGTATAGACTCGTTGTTGTTACTGTTTTCAGACCAAAACTTTTGTCACTATTATTCTTGACTCTTAAGTGTGGATTTTTCTATCATGAGTCAGGACACAATACGAAAGCATTATTTTGCCAGAGTTCCTTCACATTAGTAATGGTCCTAAATTCCATATGTATCAGTCTGTTAAATAATCTCCTTGCAGTATAGGCTACACATCCTAAAGTAACTTCCCATGACTAATATGTTCTGCAGAACTTAATCATTTTCTTTTTAAGTCTGTCTAACCAAGATCTTCATCAACAGTAGGCCATGAGTAAGATTGTATCTCTCAACACAGCTGCCACCTGTTGGTAATAAAAATGCATTGCAGGTTGGAAATTAGCTTCTGCTCTCGCGATACCGGCACACTTACACGAGAATAACACAACAGGAACTGAGACCATAGACTGTAAATATTAACCATGGCATCGGTGTTCGGCGGAGTTGAGGGGTGAGAAAGAGTTGAAAATATACAATACACTGGTTTGGACAGCTGTATATTTCCGGCTTTTAATCTTGTTTTCGTGGTTGACATTGTGGAATGAAGGGCAGCAGCTTGTACAGACAGAGTTTCATTCTGACTGTAGCCTGTCTTCTGTCAGGGGGGAGAAAGGAAGCTGCCTGTTTGCTTGTGAGCGTGCGTGTGTCTCGTGATCACCTCATATCCCCTGAAGAAGCTTTTAAAGAATTGGTGCATTTCCACGAATGTGATAAAGTGATATCTTTGAAAGTTATCATAGGGTATTCTTGCCTAACACGTGTACCATTAAGGCTAAATGACAGCGAGTTTTTCTCTGTTTTATTTGTATTGCTATGATATGAAGGCTGCTGTATTTATGCTTCTCTGTCTTGTTTTTCAAGAGGAGGGACTCACTCCAAAGCAGTGCTGGTTGGAGCAGATGGAAAGATCCTGGCAGAGACAGAGGGACCGTCCACAAACCACTGGGTGAGCAGAAGGAGGAGTTAGAGGTAGTTTGTGATCATCAAGTGAAAAACATCTATCAATCAATCACACCTTATTTATAGAGCGCCTTTCAGACAAATTCACTTTTCAAAGTGTGTAAAAGCGAGCGGACTAGTGATTGAATAAGTTAGAATTTTATAAATAAGTGAATGAATACGAGACTTTAGCAGACTTTATAAAGATGTTTAATGTGTGTGTTTGTGTGTGTGTGTGTGTGTTCTTGTTTCTTTTTTGTATTCAGTTGGTAGGGGTGGACAAATGTATTGAGACCATCAATGACATGGTCCAGAGAGCAAAGATGGAGGCAGGGCTGGACCCAAACACACCACTCTACTCATTGGTCAGTCAAAATAGTTTGACAAACTTATGGACCACTAATATACGTGTCAAGCAGAACATTGATAAACACAAGTGATTGTCTGTGTGTGTGTGTGCGTGTGTGTGTGTGTGTGCGTGTGCGCGTGTGTGTGTTTGTGTACGTATGCAGGGCATGTCTCTCAGTGGAGGGGAGCAGAAGGACGCCATCGACAAACTGATAGCTCAAATGAAGGACCGGTTCCCCTCTCTTAGCCAGCACTACTTCATCACCACTGATGCCATTGGCGCCATGGCGACCGCCAGTGACCGTGGTAACTGTTTTTCCTTAAGACTTTTCATTACATTAAGGAAAGTTCTCAGCACAGAACATTTACAGGCTGACGACAGACTAATTTAATCTCAGTTAACTCATTCTTATATTGAACAATTTGACCACATTAATTTAAATACAATGTCATTTAAATAAGATAGACTCCTATTGTTTAACACTTAATTACTGAAGGTACTTTTGCAGTATTGAAAGATACACACTTACATACAGCTGAAATTACAACAATAAAATCTCATATCAGGGCAAAGGATGATACTTTACCCTCTTGGGTGTGGCTGTATTATATTGTATATAGTGTGGCCTTTGATATGGAGTGGTTTAAAGGGATCATGACGTCACCTTTGTTGACAAATCAGCTCAGAGGATCTCTGCTTTCTTTATAGGAGGTGTAGTGTTGATATCAGGGACCGGCTCTAACTGCAAGTTAGTCAATCCCGATGGCTCACAGATCGGCTGTGGAGGCTGGGGTCACATGATGGGCGATGAAGGATCAGGTAACCAAGGCGACATGTATGCATGAATAATGTATAGCTTAATTGATTTGACTAACCTCTTAAGACAATTTTCTATTTCTCAGCATTCTGGATCGCTCATTCGGGGGTAAAGACGGTGTTTGATGCCAAAGACAACTTGGTCTCTCCACCTCATGATGTGACACACGTCAGAAAAGCCATGGAGGAATACTTCCAGGTCAGACTGCAGCAGCACACCGAAATTTGTTTGTTGTGTTAGAAATCAACCAGGGCTTCAAACTGTAATACCTGAGAAAGTCAAATAAAGGTTCAGGGGTTAAGGGAAATCACATTCATCATTTTTTACATTGTATGTGAGTAAGTGCATTTATTAAAAAGATGTACATTTAATCTCAGGTGTCGGATCTAATGGGCATGCTGCCACACCTCTACAGAAACTTCCAGAAGTCTCACTTTGCTGGTTTCTGCAAGAAATTGGCTGAAGGTAGGAGGCTCATCACTCCCTACAAAGTTATATTGGGGGGGGGAATAGATAAGAATGGAGGGCCTAATGAAGGGTATTTGTGCTTGTGTTTAAGGTGCAGAAGCAGGGGATGCTCTCTGTCAGTATGTGTTCACTCAGGCAGGGAGGGTCCTCGCACAACATGTAGAAGCAGTCTTACCTGTAGCACAAGAGGTAACACACACACACACCAGTGTGATTCAACTAATTTGTTATTAACATTCTCTATTTAAATTCCTACTAATCTCCTCATCTTTCATGACAGGCTCTTTTGGGAGGCACCATTGGCCTGCCGATCCTGTGTGAAGGCTCAGTTTGGAAGAGCTGGGAGCTTCTGAGGCCAGGTCAGTGTCCTTCATATTCAGAGTAAACTCACTAAACTGGACACTAAAGACAAAGAGCTGCAGCAGCGTTAAGGTTCACTTTATATTAAATGTCTTCTATTTTGTTATGTGTGTGTTTTCTCTACTCAGGTTTCACCCAGGTCTTGGATAAAGTGGCATCTTCTGACAAATTCAAGGGCCGTTTCCATGGATACAGTCTCCTGACTTTGCAGCAGTCTTCAGCACTTGGCGGCGCAAGCCTGGGCGCTCAGAGTATAGGCTCCTCCATAACTATGGATTACACGGCCAATGCCAACATCTTCTACCAACACACTTTCAACAGTAGCCAATGAAGGTTCAGCTGTGAATGCCTTCACAACCAATCAATCCCAAACTAAAGGAAACTGTATGAGAGGGTTTATAATTATTATAACTCTAGTCATAACACTTTCTTTGAGGATGGTGATCATAATGATTTTGTAATGAAATGATCTCACCGAGGTTATTCTGAATAAATTGACAGATCTTGAAGTTTTTTACAGATTCATGGTGACTATTCTGACAATGAAATTGGCTTTTCTTGTGCTTTACTGCAAATCTTTGCACTTTTAAAACACTTGTTTACATTTGACATTTATAATAAAGATCATTTTGACAAATAACTACAAAGTATGGGCTTTTTTTTCTGATCACCAAGATAAGATTTGTTTGAGCTGAGACCTGAAAAAGCATCAAGGCCCAGCTCTGTACTGTATACGTTTTTGAATTCTTATATTCCTCAATACAGTTTATAGATTATTAAAGATGGATACATGTTGATGATAAACAGGAGTACACTTATTCAGACTGACTCGATACTCAAGAATGAACTCCATGCTAATAGAAAAGGACACGATTGGTTGGCCTGGATCTTTTGGGTCAGTGTCTGTACCATCCTGTTACTAATCATGTGCCCTTAAACAGGCCATGGGTGTTTCTCTCCCCTTTACCTGCTCTTAACTCCCTCAGAGCAGAAAGTGGCCGTACTGCCATGATCTAACAATGCATCCTTGATTCGTACCAGTACAATAGGCAATGCACCAATTCTGTCTCCAGCTCCTGTACGGCCCTGTCTTAGGACAACATGGCTGTTTCCTGCTTTTTCCCTGTGTGTCTTCTGATTTGATTGCTTTCCCTTTTTTCCAAGATTTATTTTTGGACTTTTTATGCCTTTATTTTAGAGATACTGTAGGACAGTGGATCGGACCAGAAAACAGGGAGAGAGTCAGAGTGGGGAATGACGTGAGGCCGCCCGCTTGGAGGACCACAGCCTCTGTATATGGGGCACACTCAATGCACTATGTTACGGACGCATTCCCTTTTAAATGGATGTGGAGAACATGAGTTTGTTTCAGGTTACACAACCCGCAAGACAGACAACTACGGTTTTCCACGTGCCCGACGGACACCAAAAACACAAACCCCTCTCACGTTAAGAAAGGAAAGTTAATCACAAGGCAACATCTCAAATTTTAGACACAGTCTGTCACTGTGACCATCCTCGCAAAGCCGGGGAAAAAAATAGAGCACGGCACTCTTTCCCTGTTGCAAATAAGATGATCCATTCACAAGCCAAATTCAGTTGACACTAATGTTGATGGTGCAAAAAAATTAGCTCTCATAGATTTGTGGTAAACATCACATTTTTATGTAGATGACAAAACACCTACAAAAGTGGATGTGTTCACAAAAACGCTAATAAAACACCATTACATCTGAGGTATGCAGGGCCTGTCGTACAAGTCATATTAGTCAAACTTATCTGAACAAATAAAATCTCTGTTTACTGTTGGACTCATCCTGTCTGCATGGGCACAGCATTATGGTGTGAAAAGTGGCCTACACATCAAATAAAATGTGTAAAAGGACAGATATGGTTTGTAAGTAGATGTGCTACCTCAGGATGTGGAATAAGTATCAACAGAATTATTACGTTTTAATTAAAAACAGTTGCAGTAACATTCCATGGTCTCTCAGAGTCTGACTCCTGAGTTCAGCTCAGCTGCTGTGAGAGGATTCACAGAAAACATCAAATGATTTCCTCAAAACAACTGGGGGTAAGTACTCTGATACTGAAGCCTCTTCTTTTTGTATTTGTTTTACTTCTGTTCATCTTTAAGCTAAATTATGTGAGAGTGTGCAAGACTTGAGCCTTTTTGGGGCTGTTGTTTTCAGTCTGTTTTGAATTGAAATGAAGAGGTAGAACTGGTTTCATAGAAAACCGAGTGCTGTGTGCACACATTGCTCCTGCTGCTTCAGCTGATTCCTATCACTGCTTTGCTGTTACTGACCTTTTTCTCTGTTCTACATAAAGTCTGCAGGCTTTAGGCTAACGTGTCAGCCTCCACAAACTGCACCTCTGCATTACCAGTAGCCTACTGTCTACTATGCTGACAAAAAAAATCTCTGTGTGTACCACATTCCTCTTTAGAATGACTTTATTAGTATTAAGAGTAGACCTGCTCTTTATAAAAAAATGTAATGAGATAAGTGTTGTGTGAAAACCTTCAAAATCCTGATTTTGAAGGATTGTCTTAAACTTTTACTAGATTGTCTTAAACCCTTATCACTGCTCATGACATTCAATAAATACAAAACCTTTTAGGTGACATGCGATTAATTAATTTAGTTATTACGATAGATTACAATCATACAATGATTCAAATGTGCAGTCAGAGCAGAACTAAATGTTGCCAGCAAGAAAATGCACAAAAAAGATAGAAATGTAGAGTTCATCTACAGTAGTAGACTCCACTGAAACTTTCAGTCAAATGTTTCCTAATTGGTGGCTTTTTTTTTCTTCAACGGCAAAACACACATCATCTTTTAAACTGTGCTGATGTTACTTATTTAGGCCACATGAGGTCACTAGAAACAAAGTATGAACAGTCGATAATCACAGGATTGACTCAGTTTCCTGTTAATACATGCAGCATTGGTAGATTCTGAGTAACTTTATCAGGCGTATTTATTTGGGTTCCTTACAGCCTGGTGAATTTGAATCCAATACTGAGTCAAATGTTTAACTCTGTTTTAGTTCTCCATGCTAAAAACAATAGTATGAAAGTGGTGTGAGTGAACTACAGTAAGACACAAAAGTTGTGGCAAGATAAACGAAACACTGACATGACAGACTGAAACTTGGTGAAGCTGAGAAGTTCTCGTAAATAGAACCTCATCCACAATAGATCTGACTGAAATGTACTTTAACCACACGACAGTAAACGTGATTCATCTGTGCTTATACAACAGTAGTTTACAGTATACCACCCACCATGGTTATTTTTCCTGATTTGATTACTTTTGCTTTTAATTTAAAACTTTCTGTAGTATTTTCTAAAATTGCTGTGTTGCTGTTTGCACTCACGTAAAGGGTCTGAATCATTCTCCACGTAACTTGTTTGCCAACAAGTTACGCATAGTCAAAACTGATTCTGATTCTGATACTGTAGGATTAGGATTCTGTTTTTAGCTGTACCTGGAGTATGATGCATTTCAGTCCAAACCACACACACACAAATGCATGTTTCTCTCATTCAGGCTGTGGGACAAATGCCTTTTGGGAGATTTGTCACCACTTATATGAGGGACTATAATCCATTCAGTCAGCACCACCTCATGGTGAATCAACGGAGGCCTATAACAGATGTTACAGCTGCCCCTCCCTTTGCCATCTCACCTCAGGTAAGATGGACAAATAGACAGACAGACGGACAGACGGACAGACGGACAGACGGACAGACGGACAGACGGACAGACGGACAGACAGACAGACAGACAGACAGACAGACAGACAGACAGACAGACAGACAGACAGACAGACAGACAGACAGACACACAGACAGACAGACAGACAGACAGACAGACAGACAGACAGACAGACAGACAGACAGACAGACAGACAGACAGACAGACAGACAGACAGACAGACACACAGATAAAAAGAAAACCTCACTGTCTGGATGCATTTTTTCCTTAGACTGGTTGTGACATCTGGCCTATATTTTACAAGACAACTAACAGCGTCTATGGCTCAGCCTCCAATTTACAGGTAAACTGCAACTTCACACATGCAGTAACTTCATAATGATGTACTTAAGTCTGATGTACCACCACCACACTTACTCTTTCTTTTCTTGCATCTTATCAGCCTCCATCATATTCCCCCTCTCCTGAATCCTTGCCGCGATTTGGCATCCTTGCTCCTCCAATTTTTGAGGCGTCTGAGGCTGTAGGCTCCACCCTGACAGAAGCCAGGACACAGGATACAGGAGTCGCCAGGGAGACTTGGCCTGCAGTTTGTGAGGAGGAGAAAGGTCAGCTGCACTATGTTTTTGATGGAAAGGGTAAGGAGGAGTTCTCACTATTTCTCTAAAACACATACAGTACATGCCTAACCTTTCAGCTGTATGGCTACTCAGGTTTAATTTGTTTCTATTGACAGTGTTGGAGCAGCGAGAGTCAAAAGATGAGCCGCAGCACAAGTTTGATGTACTCTATGAGGAAGGTAAGATAGCTGTTAATATCTTCAGGAGTGTTCATATGCTGCTAAATCTTTGACTCCCGTTCTCACCCTAACCTGGACTCTAAACCTTAAGGTGCTTTGACTATTAAAAAATAGATTATTTAAAGCGTGCTGATGATGTTTTAAGGTCCTTCAAACTTTAGCTTATATGTAAAAAGTCTCTTGGAGTAGATAAGCACATAAAAGAAATATCTCTTTTTTTCCATTTGTAGGTGTTATAGTGTTGTCATCTCTTGTTTGTCCGGCCTGCTGTCAAAGTCACATTCGATCTGCCTGCAGAGAGGCTGGGCTACAGGCCCTACTCCACCTTCCTGTGACCCCTAGTCCAACAATCCAAATCAAAGGTAGAACAGCTCTCTTTGGCAAAATCCACAAATACACACATACAGAAACACGATGCCAAATGACAGAGGTTAGGTAATCTCCCTAGAGGACATCAAAGTCATTTTAAAAAACAAAAAAGTGTCATCATCATATCTAAAAGTACAGACAATATGTTTCTACACTCATGGGTCCAGCTCCAACGGTGAAGCTTGATCCATGCTAACCATGCTAACATGCTAATTGTAAGCGTGGCAGGATGTTTACAATTGTCACACATTCAGTTTAGCATGTTGGCGGCTAAAGTTATTTCAAGTCTTACTGGGGTTGTTGTCCTTCAAATCTCCAAAGGGTTTCATCCTCAGGGGACTCTCTGGACCTCTGCACAAATGATCATGGCAGTCCAAATTTAAACTGCTAAAACTGGCCTGCCAGAAAGTGAGCCTGTTAACTAGAGAGCTTTACTGGTGCTCATCATGGACTGTATAACGAACGAAGAGCGGTATTCCTTGTCTCAACCGAGGAGAGATAGCCGACTGTAAAGTTTGATTGATAATTTTCTTATATTTTACGTTTTATTAGATGCTGGAAAGTGGGATAATATTGGCAGCTTGAAGGACTTGGTAGCTTGTGGATCAAAAAACAGCACTTTCCTTCAGCCTTTTCCCAAGCAGTACAGCTGGTAAGGAACTGACACAAACCTCATTTCCAACCACACTTAAAGGTCACATATTATACTTTGTGTACTCTGTAAAGCTTCTTACTTAAAATCCACTCTGATCCTGTATTCGATCATGCCTATAAACCCCTCTATTTCAGCCCTGCTCAGAACAGGCTGTTTCTGTGTCTGTAGCTTTAAATGCAAATGAGCTGTATCTGACCACGCCCCTCTCTGGAAGTGTTTGGGCTGCTTGGGCTTTCTTGCACCATGCTCGATTGTTTACGGTGAGAAGGCAGACTCAGAGGGCAGAACATTTGCTGCGTTCCAATGGATCTCGGAAGTCGGAAATTCCGAGTTGCCGGTCTGATACGTCATCAGGAAGTCGGAATTCCGACTGGGAAACTCGGAGAAGATTCAGTAGCCCGTGTTCAAAAACAATATGGCTGCTACGTGCATCGATAGGGATGTTAAAGCTGTAACTGTTGTGTTTTGTTAATTCGCAGCTCAGTCATCTATTTGTGTAATTGAATCAATCACACCGATGGTATTTTGCAAGTTCTCTCTGTGGAGGTGTTGTCGTGTTATTTTCGGTCAGAAACTTTCATGTAGTGTGTTGTTATCGTCTGGTATTAGCTAACAAAACAAAGGTACTCCTGGAGGTGTCCATGTTGCTTGTCTGACTTGCAACTGGAACGCAGTTAACTCGGGTGCGACGTCATTCCCAGCTCTGACATCCGAGTTCCGAGGTAACTGGAATGCAGCAAAACACCAAGCTGTGGGAGTGTCATCCACCTGGGGGAGGGTTTTACTGCCCTTTGTGATGTCATGAAGGGAAAATCTCAAAACGGCCTGTTTAAGCACACATTTTCTGAAAAGGGAAGCAGGCAGAAGATGTGACCTTTAATTGTACAATTCTTTAAGGTTTTCTCCTCGCATATCGCTCTTTAACTCTTATGTGTTATTTTCTAACACCTTCTCTGTTTTCCTTTCCCCAGCTGTGTTTGTAAAACTGAGTTCCCTTATAGCTGTTCCTTTAAGATGCAAACCTTCACTCCTGGCATTCCTTGTGGGAGCACACTACATGTGGCCCAGAATGTCAACTATAGGGAGCAAAGCAGGAAGCCACGGTTGACAGAGTACCAAGCTAGCTACACTGCTAAGGTAAAGGGAGGCTGGAGCAGTATCAGATGATCACTTAAGTCTTATCCTATACTGTATATATCGTCTTCTTCTTTGACCTTGATTTTCTTGTGTGTCTCCTTCTAGTGGACCCAGTCTCAGATCCAGAATCCTTATCTTCCCAATCCTAAGAGTATCTTCTATTCAATCTGAAGCTCAACTTTTGTCTCAATACACAACCGATCCTCGCAAAGAGCTTGTTTGTGTTTTGTTTCAGACATTATGATCCCGATCAAAGTGCTGCGTGCCAGAATTAAATGTCAACAACCAGAGCTATTCAGACAGGAAGGGTTGCTGCACATGAAAAATATTTTCATCTGAGTTTGCAGTCAAGGCCTGTGTTTGTGATTCTCAGTTATTTTGCCCAAGGATACAGAAGCTGAGGATGAGTCATAACTCTTCAGTAAATAATCTGCTGGCGGGCACCTAAAGGAGACAGTATTAAGTGTTTGCTTGTCCTTTTCCTTCTTTTGGCAAGTTGCCTTCTGTCCAGACCTTTTTCCTCGCCAACAGATTTTCAGCAAATTGACGGTTTGTGTGATTTTAGGCAAGTTGGGAGGGTTGATCGTTTGCGTTCAGTACGATTGCATAGGTAGGAGAAGTGCAGAAGTATTATCAGACTGGTTTTCAACTTACCCAAAACCAGCATACGTCACTCCACTGCTCATAGCCCTCCACTGGCTCCCAGTCGCGCTGCTTGCTTCAAACTCAAAACCCTGTTGCTCGCCTACAAAACATCAACAAAACCGACTCCTCCTCATCTCAACCATCACAACAGAGTCACAAGCTAGACTCTTCTCCTCTGAAGTTTCACGGTGGTGAGTCCTTTTCCAGCCTTTTTTTTAGTGACCCAGCTCTCAATGATATTGATGATGGCGGTGATGACATTGAGGATGGTGTTGATGCAGATTAGAATATTCATAATGATTATGATGAAGATATTTATAATGAAGCTGTTAATGTTGTTCTTGATGATGATTTTTCAGAGTTTGATATACCCTGAGAATTGCCTCTGTGCACTAAGTGTCAGCACCTGTGTCCGAACGTCTTTACTGACGTCGTTTCCTCTTCTCTAGATCCCTGCTTGTGTTGTACTTACTCTCAAATATACGTCACTTTGGACAAAAGCGTCTGATAAATGAGATTGCAGAATTGTCTCACATGCCCCAGTGTTATCCTCTATAAAGATAAGGACAAATTATTCTATTATTATACTGAAACTATTGCAAGACATAAGACAAAAAAGCCCAGAGAAACAATACATATAGTGGAGTTTAATTGAATGGATAATATCATATGGGTTTGTGATCCGACATTTCATGTCAGTGTTTTTTTTTAAAGATATGTTTGGGGCTTTTTGCTGAAGAGAGACAGGAAATGTTGGAGGAGAGAGAAGGGGTTGACAATTTATTCTCCAGGCACTACCTAGGTGCTCTTGAGCAAGGCTCCCAAACCGCCAATTGCTTGAGTGCTCACCCAGACATCTCTCTATAAGGATCCTGTTGTGCATATTTGTGAATTCCTGGTCATGTGTTTATGTAGCATGTTCAAAAATGGAGTGAAAACAATGAGTTTCCCCTCACTGATTTATAAACTGTGCTCTGCTCAGAACATTACTTTAGCTTTACTGAGCTACTACTGTGGACTCTTAAGGCTTGTTACCAACTTCTTCCCTACACAAACAAATTAGTGTAATGTTGAATTGTAACACCTGTGGGTGGATTTCACCACCACAGCACCTCTGGGTGGGGTTTCCAAGGCACCTTAGGGCTGTACCCAAACACAGAAGACTCCAGAGCAATATAACACTGAAAGACGTGCAGATAACATCACCATTACAAATGTAAGGTTATTTATTGTCATAATTCTGTATTTCTTTGGGACCTTTCATAATTCATTTTCTCTTTGTTTTAGTTTAGTTTCTTTTTTCCTCTGTCTTGATGTTTTCGATGTCTTGTGTGGAGCACTTTGGATTACCTTGTTGCTGAAATGTGCTATATAAATAAACTTGACTAAATGTTTCCATGCGTCTCTGCTGCTGCTGTGAATGCAATGCAGCCACCTGCTGGTAACGTCTTACTGGTTTAAGGCGGGCCTCTGGTTTATTATTCCTTGGTGGTCTGGATTGATTTATAGACGCAGTATTCAGGTGATAACAGAGCATAATAATCACTTTCTTAAAATGTTACAGACTTCAAACATCATTTCTTCCACGAATCAAAGATGTGTTATTCATCTGTCTACAGAATGACTCGGTCCTAAAATGAGAACGAGGTCTCGTTAGAAGTACAACAATTAAAAAACTGGTTTTAAATTGTGGTACAGTCTGTGATGATTGGAGAAATTTGGTCACTGGCCCTTTAATTTGGTATCAGGCCACTTGTACATTCACATACCAGTGCACATGGGTTAATGTTTTTTTTTTGTTCAGTGTGTAATAAAATATGACAAGACTAACAAGGGCATTTGTCTTTAACATCTTTATTCATCTTTTTTCATTATTTTTGTTTGTAATGAAATTCATACTCTGTGTCTTCTGGACCTTTTTTTTTTTTTTTTTTACGGCTTCTGTCATCTAACTCATCTAAACGAATCACCAAAAATGATTTCATGTTGTACAATCCACCTGGCGGACATTCCTAATGGCTTCACCAGGGTGCCATTCAACATCTGTGTTCCAACACTGCGTGAGGAAGTTCAATTTGACCCAACATTTGACTGTTTCTACTGCACACTTTAAGAACACACTTTGCCCCCCTGCTGACCAAAAAAAAGCCTTAAAGCCTCAAAAAGTGCTTTAACCTTTCGGACCATCTAAATTTAGGTGCACAAGTGTCTCCTTAATGCTACTGCAGTGAAATACAAAAAACATTATTGTCAATACCACATAGAAACAGTGGCATGAATAAGAACCTTCACATCACAAGATTTTCTCTTATGACAATACTGCCTCTGTATTTTTAGGCCAAGTTGGCTGAGAACTAGAAAAGATTACTTGATAGTTGTTGGTTTGAATCCGAGTTTCCTAAAAGACATCTTCACATATACAATGTTTTCCTAGTGGCTCACAATTTAACGGAGATTATACTTTGCACCGTGGGGCGATGCTTCTAGGAAAGCCATACCACAACGACTTATGGTTTAAAAGAGGAACTTCCTCAAAGACGTCAACCTACAAAAAGAGGAAAGCAAGGAAGCCATACTGTCAGCCATTTGATACTGCTTTATTTTGAATGGCTGAGGCAATATTACCTACTAACATTTCCTCCTGCATTCAGGATTGAATGGACACCACAGGTTACTGTACCCAGTAGAGACACAAATGCCTCGTCCTCAAAACTTTAAAAGAAAAAAAAATAGAGGAGGAGAGGATACTTGAAAACCTGATTTGGATATGGACACTTGATCTGATGCTGGACAAAACCAAGTTTTCCGGCAGAAAGAGGCAGTGGCATTGTTCCACACCAAATACTCCCCTTTAACAAGGTCGTTCGCTGCACCCCACAAACTGAACTAAAGGATGAAGCCATACCAAACAAAAAAAAGATGACAACTGAGTTTCGTAAAAGGTTCAAAATGCTCTGACCTTCCCTCTACCGTAACGATTTTCTTGCTTGACTTCACTTGACGAAGGATTGGAAACTCGTGCTTCTTTCCTAAGAAGCTGGACAAAAATAAACATGGACTTCCACACAAACTGGAAAAATAATTTCTAAGCCATGATTACAGCTGTCAACGTCCATTCAGCTCACTTAAAACAAGCGTGAGGGGGCGGGGGGGGGTCGGGTCTGTATTTGGTTTGAAACGGAGCCTCTGCACATAAAAATAGGAACCAGCATTTCTAGATGCACTGGAGCTGTGATGTCATAGAAGCTTATGACATCATCATCGGCAAACTGTTGACTTGCTGTAATGACTCTACAGAGCAGCGGCAGAAACCCATGAAGTCCCCTGAAATGTTTGTCGTTCTCTGACCTCTCTGACATGGAACCCCTCGATTTACTGCTGATGTGATTTCATGAACAGCAAACTAATTTACAAGTATGTGACGTTTCTTTTTTTTTATGTTTTGGGTTGAAGTTTTTCTGGCATCACTCCTTGGTAGCTGCCACAGATCTAAGGGGACGTCAATGACTTCTGCATATTCTGTAAACGTCAACAATGTCATCTGAAATGCGATGATGAGCTAGCGCCCGCAGTAGGGCTTTGCTAGTATTACACCCATCCCCCACCCCTGTTCCCAATGTCCCTTAGTTTACAAGAAACAAACAGGAAATAAAAAGATTAAAGAAACAAAAAGAAAAGAAAAAAAAGAAATCCCCCCACCCCCCAACTGGGCCTGCCAGCACGCCACTGACTTCAAGTGTGTAGATGTGTGTGTGCATGCGTGTGTGCGTAAGAATCAGTGTGTGTGCGGTCTTGGCCGCAAGAGTCTCTGAGAGTATGTGAGGACAGGTGTATGCGTGTGTTTGTGCGCGTGTGGAGGCTCCATGGGGGTGAGGGGGACTCCTAGTATTTCTTCCCCGGGACAAACTCCTTCGCCTCAGGATTCAAGATGCTCTTCCTCTGCAGAAAAAAAGAGAAGGACAGAGACAGTGAGAAGTTATTTCTGTGAACCTAGTATCAGGGAAAAACTAAAACAAAGCAGGAAACTGTACAGAGTGGATGTGGGGCACGGCACATATCGACATTTTAACTGCAGTAGCATGAACCTACAGTTTACCTTTAGATATCACAACAGCTGCACCATAAGCTAAATCCCCTAAATACTTTGTTTCATTCAGTTAGAGGCACTACGGCCACACAGCACAGGGAACATATAAGTGGGGGTCCGGGGTCCTACCACTGGAAATGGCATGATTGACTTAATTCCTTCATTTTTGTGAATTCTGATTCACCAATTAACGGCTTTTCGCCATTCGTTTATTCGTTTACAGTGCTGGTAAAGAAAAAGAGCACATCTCCACTCATTTTAAATACTGCTTAAAGTAACGAGACAATAGTCTGAAAAAGAAAAGACACACTATCCAGAAGAAGTGTGTGGTCATGTTGCTATTAGCACAGACCCCGCCCTCTGTATATTTAGGTTTTGTCATTATGTCGATGTCTTTCGTACACTTCTGGCCGTCAGTCTTAGTGCAGCGACGCAGAGCTCATAACTTACAGTCTCTCTGCTCTGTTTGTCTTTCTGTATCAGACGCTAAAGGAACTTGTGCACCTTTATGAGACCCCAAAGGCACTTTTCTAAACATCTCATTTGCCGAACTGTGAATGAGAACAGTCTGCTTTGTGGGGGCTGTCTCAGAGCTGCAGGTCCGACCGAGGGTCGAGCAGAGTCACACACAGCGACAGGGTGAAGTGCTACTCTGCGTGAACGAATTCCAGCACCTTACTGCAGGATTTTCTAAAGGTGCAGACTTATTTTAAGGTTCTTTAGAGTCCCATCGCTGAGAAACAAAACTGCAAACAAAGTTGTGTTTCTCAGTTTCGCTTTTCTGTTTCCATTATAGCTGTTCACCTTTTCCACTCCACTCTGTCATTCAAACCCTGCTGCCCTCTCTCATGGCAACTTTCGGATGACATGACTGTAGTTTTTTTTCTCTTTTCACAAAGCTTCGGTACTTTCCAAAACGATCAGATGAATAAAATAACAGGGATTGTATCGTATGAAAGCTTGTGGTATCAAAAACAATCAAATATCGAACACTTTGTAAACCTTAAACTGAACACACAGCCAAGACGGCTCACGGCTGTCATTTTTAAATCTGATGGATGGGTTCGAGCTGGACTACAAAATATATCCTCATGGTTAGGAAAAAGCTGTTATATGCATCTCTGACTCACCGCCACTTCCTCCAGGTTGCCGTGGTGATCGTTGACGGACAGACCATTGAGCTGCTGCTGCAGCTGCCCCACCCCCTGGTTGTTGAGGTCACGCGAAGGAATGAACCAATCCTGGTCCTCTTCCTCCAGCATTTCCTGGAAGCAGCGCTCCAAAAACTCTTGCTCCAACAGCTCCTCTTCCACCTGGGAGAGAATGGGTAGATGAGACAAGAGGGCACACATTCTGGGGACAGAACAAGATCCCGGGGATGGAATTGGAAAGTCTCAGAGATTGTTTGAGGCTGATCCAGACACTTGCATTTGGAAGAAGGATTTTATATCACCAACAACCTTTAAGGAGCAATCAGTAAGATATCAACTGAACTAAATAAAACGACCTTACTCTATCATCAGCCGTCAGTCTGTCCTCCTAAGTTTTGACTCCGGTGCAGAATGGTCTGTGTTACTTTTGACCAGAGAAGGTTAACATGCCTGTTAAACTGTGAATGTTACAGATCGGTTCACACTGCAGGCAAAGGTGACCTGAGTCACTTTTTTTTTGCTCCTATGTGAGTCATAGCTGGCCAGCAAAAAAAAAAACAGGTTAAAGAGGATTGAGGGGAAAGCAAACCAGCATTAAATGGCAGAGCTGACAATACAGGCGAGCATCAGTGTGTGTCGAGGAACAGGAGAAGAATAGCGAGGGCAGAGTTCACTCAAATGCATCACTGCAGGTTTAATTCAGGGACATATAAAATCAAATGTATACAGCAGGAGAAGGGGGAGGTGTGGAGGTGTGTGTGTGTGGGGGGGGGTCTGGCAGGGGATCCTTTGTTCTTTATTTATTGACAAATTAAAGACACAGAATCAAATGAGAGATCCCTGAGGGCCCATCAGCACCAAACAAACGCAGCAGAACAGGACTCATCTTTAGATGGCAGTAGATCGTAGAGGCAGGTACAGATATCTGACTTGTAACATTATGGTGGTTGCATAACGTTAATATGACCTTGTAAGGCTTGACGTCTTTGTTCTCCTGAGTTGCTTGTATCCATATCTTCTTCTACCTCTGTGTAGATACACTGATGGCTTTGTCTAATGTGTACACATCTGGCCAACAGAGACAATTCAATATCTGACGAAGAATTATGACCACATTTGTTCTAATAGGGAGAAAGTGTCACAATAAACATGTCAGACACTGTTTCCATAACACTGTGATCGGCATTAACACAGTGGCCTCTCTGTTATCGATAAGAACGCCACAGTTTGTTTTTGGCTAGGAACAAAGAGCTGAATTATCTAAGCTAATATTTAGTCTAAAGGAAGACGGAAGTTCGGCAAATATGAGGGAACCATTGTGACGACCCTGCCGGTTCTTTGTTTGCTTGTTTTTCTGTCTGAGAGTTTCAGGTGCCAGTAGGTGCAGCTGGATTGACGACACCTGGGCCCTGTGTTCCCAATCCATAAGAGGAGGACTCACTTCCTCATTGTGCAGGCCGACAGCGAGAAGTAGGTAAAGAGAGAGAGGGAGGCTACTCTTTCATGTTGTTTGATTTTCCAGACGACACATCACTCATCATATCTTCACTCAGGCATACGCGCTTACACACAACTGATTTACTGATTTCCACATCTCACAATGTTTGTTCAATTGACTCATTTAACTGAAGTGTAAATAGATGTAACATTTTTGAGAGTAACACCTCGTCTCTTCCCGTCATTTGTCACCGTGTCACTACGGAAAGACAGATGAGACTGAGATCTAATAGAAAGAGGGGGCGAGATTAAGATTCTGAATGCATTTAGTCCAGTGTTTCCCGCACGTGAACGATACCTGGGCCGCCCAAGTAAATTTATGGCCGCACAAGTATATTTCAAACCCGTTTTAATTTTTCATTTATTCATAAACTTGTTGTGATAGCAAGAGAGAGAGAGAGAGAGAGCGGGAGAGACAGTGCACGCGCTCTCTCTCTCTCTCTCTCTCTCTCTCTCTCTCTCTCTCTCCTCACGTGTAAAACTGAAGCTTCTCATGGCTTTGTTTTAAAAATGTTAATGTACAGCTGCTTTCTGCTGATTCTGTGCTGGACCTATAAATAACGGAACTTTGAGTGGAACTTTTCAAAACGCGAGGCGTAGTCGTCGTGTTTGGGTCTGTGCGTGTGCGTTGATAAATTAAGCAGATTAAAGTTGTTTGTTGCAAAAACTAAATTAATTTAGAGGGGAAACAAGTCGTCCTTTGAGTTCTTAAAGTTTTTGATAAAAGTGATCTGCTCATTGCAGCAGACCTCTCTGTGCTGCGGTGTCCCTCTGTATCAGATTACACACGCACGCGATTCACTGCAAAGATAGTAAAAACAAACAGGGAGTCTCACTCATGCTTAAAAATAAAAAAACGCATTCAAAAGTTAACCAACTTGTTTTTTATTTGGAAACAGATTTGTGTTCAAATTATTTGGTTAATATTTTGTTAAACACTTTAGTTTTGAGATTAATCATGCAGAATGAAAAGGTGATCATCTCTTATAAGAATACCTTCTGTCTTTTTATTTTTATATTGGCTATAACGAAAGACAAAACTGATTTGTGTTTTCTTTTATCTGAGAACACATCCAGTGAAAAAACATCATCTGGGTTCACTACATTAAACTGAGGGATGGAAAAAAGATTTTTTTTTATAATTCATCCCTAATAAACGATTATTAGAACAATCGTTAGCTGCAGCCCCGTCTATAGGACATATAGTATGAGCACATACCTGTCTGTTATACTCCTCTTCATTCTCCATCCACATGTATTCAGCGAACGGGTTGGCATCATTGCCCTCTCCTGCGTGCCCATTGGCCACTGGCTCCTTTCCCTCCTTGCCCGGTGCTCCACCTCCCGGAGTCTTGGCCACTTCTGGACCACTCATCTCAGCCGGCTCTGTCCAGAAAAACGATTCCATGAGAGTGAGGGTTAGAAAACTGGTGAAGTTGTGAAAACAGGAACATTTTGGCACATCGCAATAACGTCCCATTACACTGCAGCAAAGAAGTGTAGGTGTTTTTGGACCAAACAGTTCTGGGGAAATATCCACTAGGGAGTTCCCCGAGAAGAACTACACATCAGGGAGACTTTTTCTCTGTCTGCATTCACACCACCATGGTACCTACTCTAAAGCAGGGGCTAAAAAGGTTCCTCTAGACGGGTTTCTACTCAGTAAAATAGTTCATAGTTCCTGTGGTGCAGGATGAATAAAAAAGGAGGAGGGTTCCAACAGTTCCTAGAACTATGAAAAACTTCCTGCGGCCTGATATCGTCTTTTATTACACAGGAAAAACAACTCCTGATTTACTGAGTGTAACAATTCATTCAGCCAACGGTTCAATACATACTTCAGTTTGTAGGTCATGTGTTTCAGTTCGGTTCTGACCGTCCAGGGTGTTCAGTTTGTTTTCTGGTATTCCATTTTTTGGAGTGTTACACAATTTTTACAGTAACAGCGGGAGGAGAGAAAAGTGGTGGCAGGATTAGTCTGCCGAGTGCACTACACAGCTTGTTCTGCAAATTACGCGATATCAAACCAAAAAATTAACGAGACAGCTTCAAGCCTCTACGTAGGCTGTTGAAACCTCTTACATAGGCTCTCATCTCCCAGCAGTGGAGAGAGCAAGCCCTCACCTGGCAGCCCTGCATCATTCTGCCCCCTGGAAGGCTTCCAGAGAGCTGGCCAGAGAGACAGCAGCTGAATTAACCGTTTCAGGCAGAGGCTGCAATAAGGTTTTTTTTTTTACTGACACCAGCATAAGATAAATCTGGAGTTTTTTGAGCTGCAAAAGATTCAAAGCTACTCTATAAGTTTCACAGACTAACAACATGAAAGGGGGAAAACGAGGAGAATATGGGATCCTTAAAGGCAGAGTCAGTAGTACTGTTTGTTGGAGCTTGCAGACACAACATTCAAACTGGGCCCCTCCTCCTGGGCTCATCACCCTGGAAGCGCACGCTCACTGCAGGACGTAGCGTGTACATTTACTGCTTGTACCTACACTGCAAGCTAGCACAAGCTAACCGCTGGTGTTTGGTCCCTTCCTGTCCAACCGAAAGCATGCCAACTCCGCATCCGTGGGTAAAAGCCAACACAAGGTTCACCCTCGTTTTAGGACGAGCCTCATCCCTGACGTTTCGCATCACTATGATTATATTTTATTACTATATCTTTAAGGTAGTTGAGATTTTCTTGCAGAAATTGATAATATCAAAAGATAGCATTTCATAAGTATACCACATTTAACTGTGAAAAAACGGATCATTTGTTCACCCTTCCTTCTGCAACAGACACAGACTCCTGCTCTGATGATAAATGCCAACTATTATGACATAATCATCAGACTGCCAGCCAGCTCCAACAGACTAGTCATGATTCAACTGCAGGCTCTCGGTGGGATGAGAAAAAAAAAAAAAAAGGTAAAACGATGATCTCAACCAATCTGTGTGCACAGCCCAAGGGTCAGTCTGATACAGACACACCATTGCAATGCTTCACTTGCGAGGGCTCACTTACTTCCAGACTACAAGCAGCTTCTCCCACCGGATTTCAAAATCCAAGACATTATGTTACAATGACGCCTGTTCCTGCTGCTGCTGTCTCTGTCACAAAATCAACACGTGTGAACCAATCTGATTGTTCACTGTACGCAGTGATAGTACAGACACAATGTCCTTCACAGGAGTTCAAACAAACATGCATAATCCACATAGCTTAGTAGGACTAACGGGACATGTGTCTGCTTGTCTTGTCAGTAAAATAAAACATTCTAATCATGGGTCTAATTTTGTTTTTTGGACTACTCAAGCAACGTGTTAGCATACTCAAGGTGTTCGGAAACAAGCCCGTGTGATGAAATCTGTTTATTGGAGTCATTTTAAACAACACAGACCTTTAACGTCAACTCTGTTTGATGGGACCTTTCAGACCGATGTATAACACTTAAGATGAGTTGCATTCAATCCCGTGCATCAAGCATGGAAGTAGAAATAAAACAAAGCAGGCTACAGTTTATCCAAGATCTCTAAGTGTAAAAGGTCAATTACAAGTACATAGAAGTTAGACCATAAATGGCTGTTATTTATATGTCAAGCAAAAATGCTTAATACATTTCTGGGCTATTTTCTCTAAAGGGCGGATTTGCTCCTTTGGTTGGACAAAAAAAAGCATCTTGAGGACATCAACTTGAGCGTGTGACAGGACTCCGACTATTTTCAGACATTCTACAGATGTTTAAGAACCAGAAAAACCAGTCCCCGTAAGAAAATAAGACAGACTTCCTTAAATGTACAGTATGTAAAATCTGCCGCAAGGGGGCTCTCAATCAAAACAATAACAAAACGCTGAAAACGAACGAACTCTGTGTTGAATCAATACGAACGGGCAAAACCGACCTGAGCAAGACAATATGTGTACTGACGATGTATCCCAGTATAATTTACATGACGTTTTTTATCACAGCAGCACATACAGCGACAGTACGGCAGCTTTCAGTAGCAGCTAGCGGCTAGCTTATGCAGCGGTCCTTGACGTAACATCCGGTGTTTCCTTGACAACGATCAACATTTCGTGTCTGTCATGGCGGCTCATCATGGCAGCTGCCTACAAGACACGTACCGTTACAATTATAAAATTACGGATTTCTCTGGCTTTGATTACTTTTGGAAATATTTGAGGTGATGTAAGTACTCAGCTAAAAAATATATATAACATGGGTTTAGTCCATTTTTAATTGAAGTTAGATATTTTAATGTAAACATTAGCATGCAATCTTACATACAGTACCTTTAAAAAGGAGGATGACATTGTTAAAGTTGAAAATTTAGCATTTAGAGTCCCCGCCCTGATAATCGATTCCACAACAGCTTCGAGTCACGGTGAGCATGCGACCGAAGAATGTGTGGTGGGTGAACCATAATGAATCAGTAAACAGCACTGAACCATTATGTACTGCATGTAGCACTTGACATGTTCATGTTGCGTAACCCTGTGTTGGTCACCATGTAATATTTAGTAATCAGAGTCTAGCATCCACCATGCCTGCGAGCAGAGTGGGAATTGATCCGTTTGGATGTGGTTATTATAGGATGATGAACAGAGGAAAGGTAAATAAACTGTTTAGCAGGAGGTTTGCTATAAACATATGATTGGATGAGTCAAGTCAAGAGGCCTTATGTTGTGTTCAAACACTCGCAGTTGTTTTCTAGTTGCAGCGGATGTTGACAATTACTCACAGGAAGTTCCTGATAACCAATCCCTCAAAGTTTTGACTACCTCCAGGCTCAAATTAATTCTTCCTCTACACAGAAGTCAATTGTGAATGTTGATTTTGCTTCATTGAAAATTAATTTCTTTACTACGAATATTTATGTGAATTTCATATTCTCTATTTTGAATTCATATCTTATCTAAAGACATCCAGTTCAATGTGTATGAAGTGGTGGTTTAATAAAAGATACATTTTTGCACAGGAAATACACGAACCTAAACGATATGAAGATGACATTTAAATTTAAAAAGTAATTGGACGTGTAATACTGCTTCAACCAAGTGCAGTCGCCTTTGGATCAAGCTTCGAATTAACATGAGCTGGATGACTGAGAACCTACACACATATCTAACTTCTGCTATGGTTACTATAAAAACATGTGTTTTGTCATTGTCAGACCATCTCAGCACGTGGTTTATCCTCAAAGTCAAATTTAAAAGAAAAACACACCAGTGTAGCTACGGGCAATGGGCAGCTGTGATGGCAAATTTTCCCAAAGATTTCCATTTTACACCCTGAACAGTTATAAAACGATTCTGTTAAATGAATCAATCTTGTTTATAAAAGCAGCTTTCATGTATTAAGTTAACTCTGCAAGTCCATTAATTGATCTTAAACGTAAACTGTTTTGTAAACAACTGAAAGCGATCGGATAACTACAAATATTTTAGGTAAAAGTAGCTTGAAAATACAAAACAGATTTAAATGTCTGGGTGTTAAACTCCACACGTGGAAATGCCGGATCGCTCTGCTGATGTGAACACCACGATACTTTGTGTACCTTTACGTGGATTGAGCAATTAATATCTCAAACTGGTCCGATGTGAGAAGCAATAAAAACAAGGTTAACACGTAAGAGCATAGCAATTATTACATTTACTGTGTTTTAAAGCGGTTTTAAATGCCGGGATAAACAGCTACATAACAGATTATGTAAGGTAACATTTACAGTATGTAACAGTAGCCGTGCCGCTAACATCTTCGGAGCTAACCCGCTAAACCAGGTGTCCGGGCCTACCTGGAAAGTTGGTAAAAAAGGATTGGATGGTTTTAGCCGAGGTAATGCTAAGTGGCTAGCTCACAGAGGCTAGATTCATAGCTGTGCTGTCAATGAACGGGCCTAAGGTGAAAGCTATCCCAGCAACAACAAAGGGTAGGTGGCTGAGTAGCTTAAAAGTGCTATTTCGAGAAAGACGTCAACGTGAAAATTGCTCGGATGCAAACAATGTGCCTGCAATTTAAATGATACTGTACGCTATTATGACACACAAACACTGCGCCGAGGTCAAACTCCATTCCCGTTTTGGTGGTTGAGGGCCAAACAAAGTCGGCTGCTCCGCTATCAGCTAGCACGCTGCTACAGCATGGCAGCATCAGTGAAGCAGGTCAACAAAACAAGCCGCCGCTTCAGAGATTACAACATCTTCGCACACTCACAGACGAACAGTCACATTTTAAGGCTTTTAGGAATCAAATTTACCTGGCATTGTGCTCTCGGTGTTCACTTTAAAGTGTAACGTTACACAAAATTATTGCAACTACACAGCGAAGACTGCGTGTCCGTCGTTTCTCGCCTGAGGATTACTCTGTGCTGCGATGCAACGTAGCTCAAGCTAGCTAAATCCTGTTAGCCACCTTGCTAACGTTAGAAAGCTGGTTCGGTCACGTGGCCTGGATGTGCGTTCATGTTCTTTCAGGACCGTCGGAATTGTAAATGTTCTTCATTGTACAGTTCCTCTCAATAATAAATACATCTATAACCGAAGTTTTTGTCATGCAATATAGGTCACATCGACATGAATCGTAAGTTTATACTTTGTTAAGAAGGAACCTAGTGTTTTTTTTTAAGTTTTTGTTTTGAAAATACAGTACAATGTTCGGCCTCATGTTTTCAAAGCAGTATCAATACAGTTGGTAACTTTAATTATCCCTTGACTAGGTTACTCATCAACTTTCGAATATTTTTTACACAAATCTGAAAAAAAAGCACAACGTGATAATGATTATAACAATTTGACCAGGCCCTTATTTAGACAATTCAATTCCTCTAAAAAAATGTCAGCAAATGATTTCATTCATAACAAGCCTATCAACTTTAGGTTTCAACAATATTTACACTGAAAGATACCCTATTTGTATGTAGTTAGACAGGGCAATGAATTACAAATCTGAAACATACTGACAAGTGAGAAGCAAGAAAGAATTTGCTCTACTATAATGCGCAGAACAATATTTACAGTGATGCACAGAAATATGCATGGTGTAGATTTGCAAGTAGCTACAACACAACATCTGGTTTTAGCCCACCAGCATTTCTATTCCTAACCAGACACTACGGAGGCTGACATTGCATGATCTAATCAATGATGCATCTCAAGATTCAACAAGGTCTACTCTGGTGAGCTCTAAGCACACAACAAATAATTAACATCATTTACTTTAATTCTGTTCTTTACATTCCGATGAAAAAGATCCAAGCGTTTTTGCTGTTGAGGAAAAACGACCATACGTGGACTGTGTTTTTTTTTTGGTCAACATCTTTTTTAAACATTTATTCTGGGGCTTGCTATGCCTTTACTGGAGAGACAGGTCAGTGGACACAGGAAATTAGGAAGAGAGAGTGGGAAATGACATGCAGGAAGCCACAGGTGGGACCAGAACCTGGGCCACCTGCTTGGTGGACTACAGCGTCTGTACTTGGGCAGTGCAACCCATACCAACCCACCGGTGCCCCTTTCACATCTTTTCTAAACCATTTTTGCTTGCCAGCAGAGAATGCAGACTGATCCTTACAAAATGGGTTAAGAAAAGCTATTTTGTTTATTGTCCAGCCTCATTATAAAAATAAGTGTACATCATTAAAAATAACTTGCATCGACATGATACAGACCATACAAATGATCAGTGCATCTCTTACACAGCGTCTGGATTAATTGTAAGGTTTTCTGTGTTAGTCAATTTAAGTTTTTGTTTGGTGTACATAATAAATTGAGTAGAATCGTATGTTTTACTTTAGCCTACTAGGGCTGCAATTACAGCTTTTTTCATCATAAAATACTAGGCCTAGCAAAAAAAAAAACATCCTTTAGACAAAATGGTTTCATTAGTTTAGACCATATTTAGACTGTAATTAGACTACCAATGAAGTTATCGATTGATTTAATCTTTGCAATACTACACGTCACTACTACAATCGAAAATCGTGGCTTACGATGGGTACTTGAACGCAGCCTTTGAACAAACATCCCTCAAGCCCCGCCACAGCAGCGCTGCACTCACTACTGTCCACCAAAACATAAATGCCTGCGTGGCTTCGGAAAGAAGTCAACTTTTGTCAATTAATAACGGATATGCAAACCAGTCATACTTTAATTAACTTTAACTTGCGAGACTTACTTAATAAAACGATAAACTAAACCTGCTAGGCTCAAATCAATGCGAAGGTTACGATAGCCTAACTTCAACCTTTTTACACTGTAGGCCTTTATTTAATGTAACCTAATGTGCCTGTAGCCTTCTGTACTCAGTCACAGTTCATGTGTTTAGACCTTCAAGTAGTTTAATGCCTTCCTTTCTCAGCATATGTCTATTTGTAGCTCTTCCCTATGTTTTTGCTGCAATTTGAGCACTTGGCTGGTGAAACAAAACAGTGTTAGCAGTCGTGAAAGTAATGCAAGTTGTTGTGAAATTGGCTTTAGAGACGAAAACTACAAAAGTGAATCCATCTTAGTTTACATTTTGACTGTTGTTCTTCCCTGCTGCTTTCTGGATAAGTCTTCTTATTTCTTTTTTTCTGAGGTATAACCTACAGCAAGCTTCCCCCCTTTAGTCCACCAATAACAACACTCACCTCTCAACTTCAAGCACAAATGGGGGGGAATCCACAAACCAGCTGTCTGGGGGGAAACAGCTCTTTTCCGGTCCCAGATGTCACCAGAAAACGGCACGGTAAACTTGTTCTTTTGAAATCTCCAACACCCTAATCAAAGAAGTGTCCCAAATGCTAGTTGTTTTCGCGTTGTTGTCCAAAAAAAAACGGGTAAATCCACAGTTTCTCTGCCCCAGACGTCGAGGGGGGAAAACGTTGTGTCGTGTAGCGTTTGTCCAGCTGCACTCGTCAGTCATTTGTTAGTTTCTACGTCACTCAACTCCTCCTGGCTACGCTATTGGTCCAGATGAAAACATGCCCCGCCCAAGCTCCTTATTCACGTAAGTAAACAAAACATAACCCGATTTTCCCATTGCCCCTTTTTGTTCCTGATCAATGTGGCCAGTTAATATTTGACATGGCTTTATTACCTAGTTCTGACCTTTCTCTGACAGCCAAAGCTCCACTTTAATGATTGTAATGACTGCAAAAGGGGACAGCTACAGCAGATGTAGCCTAATTATTTAACATGTCAGTTTGCAACCAACATCACGACTGTAGTCTTGTAGGAAATATAAGAAAAGCCTACCATGACAGCAAGTCAACAAATTACCGTTTAATAAACATAAACTTTCAATTTGCCTTTCTAATATAATTGTGTAATACTGAAAGTCACGTAACATCCTGAAATCCTCTTTTGAAGGTAATTCTCCTACTCTTAAGACTAATCGTCAGGGAAAGGGAGCATGCTTAAACATAAATAAGCTGAAGCTGAAGTTATATTAACTACATATGCAAGCTTGTTTTGTGCAGCACTAAAAATGTAAACACATTATTGTGTTAGTTTGATCATTACTAATCTAACCCTATTATTAATAAACACTACTGACTGACCATGAAAAGTGAGCCTGAAGTAACCACAGACAGATGACCTGAATCAACAACAACAACATGTTAGTGTTGACATCACGACAGTGACATGTGTGTTAGTTTGTGCAGGCAGAGATTTTCATGACGAACTTTCTATGTAACAAAATCTTGAATAACATTTTTAAAATGTATGTTTATTTAAACTATGAATTATTACTATTTGTAAGTCATTGTTTAGTTATTTGGCTGTTTGCTTCTATAAAAGTAATTTGATAATAAATACCATATTTATGTTATATTTTAAATATTCAAATTCTGCTTTACTTTCCACTACATCTAATGATAATCACAACTTTTACCTTGATCGACACAGCGGTCCTATGGACAGGTCCTCATGCACTAGTGAAAATTAGCTCCAGCCTAATGAAGAGATGTCTTGGGTCAGCAGTAATGAAAGGGTGCATTACCCAAAAACCACAGCAGAGGGCGACTGTAACTTACAGTGTGGTTGTTCAGCAGCAATGATGTGTCCACTGGCAGATATATTTTGCAGTACATTGTTTGGTGTTTAGCTAAAGAGCTGCAGACATGAACATTAACGTCACTTCTCATTCTGTCGTTTCAGTTGTACAAATGAAAAGAGTATCGTTCATCTTATATACATAGCGAACAATATTTTGGGACTTTTTTGTGCCAAAAAAAGTACATAAAACCCTTACCCAGACATGTGATTGGCAGAGGAAAAACATGCAGAACAAAGTCACCCCTTCAACACAAACACCACAGATGCACAAAAAAGTAGAAAAAAAATTTTGTTAATAAAATGTCTTCAGCAACAATCTGTTGATTAATGCCATTAAATAGTTACATATCTGCCTTTTTATTGCCTCATTCATCGGGTAAAGGGGGTCTGGTGGTCTAAAGGGGGGCAAGGCGTCCAAGGGGGGCATGTCTTTGCTGCAACACAGGGGGTACCCCACAGTCGAAGCACTGCATTAGTGAAATGTATCCATAGGCCTCCTGGCTTTAACTGCGGTTTCTGCTCACATATGGCGTCCTTGGATGAAAAATAGTTTGATCCGAGATGTCTCATACTAAAGATTTAATATACATCCCACACCCCCATACATTAGTGAAAGACAAAAGGAGGTACTCCACTTTCTTTCCCCCCCGCCTCTGCACATGGCGCCCCCTCCTTCTACTGTTTCTCCTCAAGTCCCTTTCTGCCATAAATTTCCCCCTCAGTCTGTGCTATTGAATCATAAATCATAAATTCCCTTCCTGTACCTCTCTCTCTCCCTTGCTCTCCCTCGCTTTTTTATTACACAATAGCCCAGACTTGATGTCAGAGGGCAGTTCATGTTTAATGTGCGTGTGTGTGTGCGTGTATGTGTGTTTCTTTAAACTCCAGCCTTTCCTGTATCCCCACCCCAGGCTTTACTGGCGAGTTTGTCAAATGGCACATACACGAACACAAACCCTGGAACATATAACACACCCTCTCATCCATATATGAGCAGGAAGAGGCACATTAGCACACACTCAAAGATACAATATTGTCTGTATAATTTTCTGTACAAACTCTTTATCCCTGCATGCCCAGAGACATCTCTGTTAAAACTGACCACTGAGGGGCTGCAAACACCCCAATGAGAAACAGGCCACAGTATACCCAGCTGTAACACAGACTTATGGTGAAAATATTTGTTCAGCTAAGATGAGAGAAAACTCAATAAATGTCCCTCAATACATGCAGACCTTTTTTTTCACTCCACCCTCAAATGTTGAAGCCTAGTTTCATACATTTTTTTTAGTCATGTTGTCCAGGCTGTGGCTATAAAGCTGGAGCCAGTTAGCTTAGCATAAATACTGGAAACAGCTAGCCTGCACTAAAACGATTTGCCCACCACATATTTCCTAAAATTGTGTGTAAAAAAGGAAAAGTTAATGTCCTCCTCGTGTCTGAGAGGATCTATTCAAAGCTAACAAGGCCAGCTGTTTAGCTTAGCACAAAGGTTTCGTATTTAGTAATGAGTAAATTTAAGGCGGTCTGGGTGTTTTTGTTGAACACAACCAGGCAACTGTAACTCCATTTTCCACTTTACTGCTCAGCTAAGCTATCTGGCCCCTGTCGTTGTATTTACAGATGAGAGTGATGAGGCTCAAGAAAGCCATGACATATGCAGTGGCATAGATACATGCTGTCTATATGTTAGGTCTAAACTGCCTCTGGCTACATAAAAAGGGGGCATGTGAAATCAACAGTGTAGCGCTTGATGCTATCTTAGGTGATGTAACAGGTTCTCATTCAGGTTGCGGATAAGATTGAGGTCTATTTCGAGGAGCTGGAGGAACAACAGTGTGTGTGTGTGTGTGTGTGTGTGTTTGCATGCATGCCTTGCATGTAAATGTTATGGGTGTGTTTCCGTTGCTCGAGGACTTCCAGGGTCCCAGAGATAATGTGGAATTCATGAGAGGAATGCAGCACAGGGGTTCCTTCCTGTCACCTGACTCCATCTCTTCCTTTGTAGAACTTCCTGCGTCTGGACCTCCGAGGAGAAGGGTGAAGCTGCACCCAAAGCTCAACTCAAGATCATAGTGTAGGGATCCTGCAGCCGTGGAGGGGCTTCTTTTATGGTGATACAAGCAGTTCCAATACATGCAAAGCTAAATGTCCCACAATGGTGGAACAATTAAGAATAGTTCACAATTGATAGAAATGTTGTTGAAATGCTGCAAACTGACTGTTAATTTTAGTTATTAGAGAATGAAATGAAGCAATTAAACACAGACAGGGTATCAAAGAAAACTGAATAAACAGTGAAAGATGCAAGAGCCTATAAAAAGAGAGAAGGGACTGATGTAGAAGAACAATAAAAGAGGCAATAAGGCAAAAGAAAGCAGGAGAAAGAGAGAGGTGATGGCAGGATCCATATGGGGCCTCTTTAGTTTTTGGGCAGCAAGGGGAGACATGCCAGGTAATGGCTTCCAGACACACACACACACACACACACACACACACACACACACAAACACACGCGCACACACACACACACACACACACACACACACACACACACACACACACACACACACACACACACACACACATGCACCCTAATTCGATTTGGAAATCTGACAGGACAAGGAGACTGAGTGTATGTGGATGTGTTTGTATATACCAGGGGCCTTTTCGTTCACTTACTCAAGAGATCTGACTTCCTCTGCCCATTGGGACTGGAGCCAGGTAGTCTTAGCGTGACCATTTGTGTGTGTGTGTGTGTGTGTGTGTGTGTGTGTGTGTGTGTGTGTGTGTGTGTGTGTGTGTGTGTGTGTGTGTGTGTGCGTCTGTAAGAGCTCTGGGGTTAATGTATGCTTTCAATCACAAACTCCCTTGGGTAGAAATCAGCACTGGCTTGCACCGGCTATGTGAAAGTTCTCCAAAGTCTCCAGGTGATAACCAAATCAGATACTAAAATTACTTGCAGCATTACCTTTTTGGGGAGTTACCGAACTAGACTGAACATATTCATGTAACTGTGGGTGTGAGATTGCAGGCAAACTTTTGCACACTGTCCAAATTGCACAAAAGCATTTGCAATGTTTTCAAATCGTTGCCAATTTAGTCGTGCCATTGAAACAGTATGCATGAGTTTGCTTGCAATTTCTTGACGGACTCATTCATCTCTTATGCACCTTTCTTATGAAACAGATGTTTTTTTAAAGCGTCAGGTCTCGATAGTGTAAGAAAGACAAGAATCAGACAAAGTGATGGTACGTGGGGAAACAAAAAGAGGATGACAGGAAGTGACAATTAAACAGGGGAATTATACACACGGAGGAGTGGGAAGATAGGTCAAGATGACTTAACTAGGATACACTGCCTGCTCAGGAATACTCCACCCTCAGTCCACACACACACAGCAATTTGCCAGTGAGGTAAATCCCCCAGCATTCCCCCCGCATGTGCTGTCACAGCCCTCCCACTCCTGCATCTGGTCTGTGTGCTTGTGTGTGTGTGTGTGTGTGTGTGTGTGTGTGTGTGTGTGTGTGTGTGTGTGTGTGTGTGTGTGTGTGTGTGTGTGTGTGTGTGTGTGTGTGTGTGTGTGTGTGTGTCACCACTACTTTCTGAAATTCTTTTGCAGAGCGCAGAGGCAGTGAGCTCAGCTGCAGAGAGACAGAGTATTAATCCAACTCAGAACCTCACCGGGACAGCAGTGAAAAAAGAAGGAGAGGTTGCAGTTTGTTTCCTTTTTTTCCCATGCCTCTTGTGAGCGTTTATGAGTAGGGGATTCCAAATTTGAGGTCATCTTTCTGAAAGTCACTTGGGAAGTCTTTTTTATTTCAACAACGGATTTCTAGAAGAGCATCCTCTTTCCTCCGCTGCTTCCTCTGTCCATCTCCTTCTCCATTTTTGGGAGGCAGAGTCCAAACTTCGGACTGCTGTAATCCAGAGTTTGGGAATACTTTTGGAGAGGCAAACAAAGTCGAGAGCCTAGTCCTGCTACAGCACATATAGAGGTAAGATAACACAAAGAAAACAGAATAGCATAGCTTTCATTTGTGTTTGGCTGGTTTTAAAAATAAGCAGAGATCAAATATAACCTAAGGAAAACTTTTATTGTCTGCAGTCTTATGAGTTTAGCTAATGCATGATAAAATTGTTTGGGATTTTTTGCATTAAAAGCTGCATGCTAAAAAAAAAAAAAGCCTGCCTTTCCAGTAAATCATCCAGAGATGTTGCTCAAATGTCTAATCTCAACATGTTTTCAAAGGGAGAGTTCTATTGTAAATGGTGCATAAAAGTGCAGCGTGTTGCACAATCAGCCCTTAATGTAACAACTCTGTGGAGGTGGGGTTGCTTGTTCTGGTGATCCCCAGCGAGATATCCGCTGGGAGTCTGAGAACGAGAGAGAAAAGAGAAGACGTGAGGGGCGAAGGGATTGTAAATCACTTTACACTGAGCATCAAGAAATGATGGGTTGATGAGTCAGAAAGCAGAAAGAGGCAACAAAAAAGTATGAGGGAGGGAGACTGAGCAGAGAGAGATGTGGAGTTTTAACCTCTATCTGGATTTATCATCAAAAAGCAATGATGCAAACAATGTGTTCAAATGTTTCAGGCACGGGCATCAATGAATACATACAGATGTTGAATGCAGATGCATGCAAAAGAAAGGATGTCAATGTTACTTAGGATCTCTTGATCCTTTTCACCTCCTCGATCACACAGTCACTCACATGCTTGCAAGCTCACACACACACACACACACACACCTTATACTCCTTATTGCACTCACCTTTAGTTTCTTAAGCATGTGCATCTTACAGCTCTTCAATTTGATATTTTATTTTTTCTGTCATATCCATTCTTGCGATCAGAAAACCTCAATTATAAATGTAAAGGGGCCTTTTGAATGAGGACATCACATTCATCAAGTTTTTGTTTGTTTGTTGGTTTAATTTTTTGTCTGAGCCATACCCAGATTTGGCTCAGTTGTAATCATCCAGCATTTTCACATATTGTGTTTTGTAGACATTCAACACTTTAGAAATGAACTCATGAAGGAATTACGAGGTGACAGTCCCTCTGAAAGATTGTTGGGCTGTGTTTCTTGTTTTAACCCTCCTCTTGGCGTATCTTTGGTGTGTCCAAAAACTTCCATATTCACTACCTGGTAGATAATAATTGTATTTTTACATTTTATTTAAGGCTTGAATTTTTTGTTTTTAAAGTAAACTCCATACCTACGGTTGCCCTTAAATGCAAAACACAACGACGAATCCGAAAACACAACAGCAAACCAGAATCTGTTGTGATGGTACAAAGTTATTTTGATTAATTAGTGCCCTAATGTTTTTTATTTACTGCTCACTATTCATTCAACTATTAACTGCTGTTGATATTAAGGAATGATTTTGCACACGGCACTTGTCTAGCCGGCCTATAAACATAGAGCGATCCCTTTCTACATGTTATTGTGCTTATGTATGTGCCAAACTCCAATCATTACCATAACCGTCACCACCAACCACTCACTCACAACACTGTACATTTCCATGGAAATTTGTTTATATATCATATTGTTTGAAGTACAAAGGAGTTAACTCACCAACTTTGAACCACCTGCCAGTACCACAAAGACTGAACATTGCTAATAAATATGAAAGCCAGATTCTTTCCCAGGAGTTGGTTGAGACCAAAACAGAGATAAAAGTCGTGCTCATATTGGCTTTGTTTAATAATGTAGACGCAAACAGTGATGAATGGAACCGTGGCGTCAAATCTGTTGGATCTTTAGATAGTCAGTCGTAAAAGAACTGACATATTTCACTATGACTCTTACATACAGTAACCGTACTCCCATGTGGCCAAATGATTTAATGCAAGATGAAGTCGAACCGTTATAACAAATTAGAAAGTAGTCATTTTAAACATTGTTTTTTCTTGTATATCTATCTTTAATAATTTTCATTTTCCTTTTTAAATAAATTCAAATTGTTTCCCATCTTAATTATTCCATATGCATCATGTTGGTTTTAATGTGCTTCTCTGCAGACACTGGCTCCTGTAAAGATGGCTGACGTGGTGCAGCCAGACGCCAACAGCTTGCAGATACCCGGTAAGACATGTATACAGTTTATACACACGCTTCATTACCATGGTAACGCGCTCATAATGACTCACTTCCACTCTTTCTTTATCTTTTGGAGCCTCAACAACACACTGACCTTTCCATGTTCCTCTCCCACTTGGGAATATTATTCACATCAGATTCCAGCGTGACATTCCAGTCACTCCGGCTCATTACAAATATTCAATCTGACATCTCGAAAAGCTTTGGGTTAGAGTGTGTTCACAGCGCAGCGCCCAAATGAGGTGTTTTCTGTCTGTGCATGTGTGTGACAAAACAATAACAGCTCTTTCCTTGTGATAAGTGTTTCCCCATGACTGCAGATTGCTTACACACTTTATTTTTTCAGTTCTGTTCCTTTTCCAGGGTAGTCGTGTTATTGCACTTCTAGAAATCTGAAACATGTCAATAATGGAGGTCGAATCTTTAACATCGAGAAATTATTACTTTTTTTTGCAGGTGACAATTTATCGACCCCTTCATCGCCTGCCACAGCTAGAAATGACTGCAGCATCACACCACTCACACCATCACCCTCACCGGTACGTGAACACACACACACACACACACACACACACACACACACACACACACACATTAACCACGGATACTCCTACACACCCTTTCCTCTTACTATTTATTTTCTTTATATAGAGCTCTTAAACACAATCTGTTAACCCACTCCAACTCCTCGCTCTCATTAGTGGCTTTTGATAACACACTCACGGTTTAAAGTGAAGTATAGGCTTATAAAAGTACCCAACAACTACTACAGTCTTTGTTTAAGAGTTATTTTGGAGCTACTTCCAACAGTGGAGGAGAGCAAAAACTTAAAAAGTAAAGAAGATTTCATTTAAAAAAAAAAACTACTTCTAAATAACAATCCGACCTGGTAATTTAATATTTCTCCTAAAATGATCTGGTTATTATTGAAAATGAACACTTTAAAGTTCCAGTCGAAAAGCAGATGCATGGAGTGCTGCATGGGTGTTGAAAATTATTCTGGTAGTTCGTCCTTCTGGTGCTCTTCAGTGCGGGGATCCAACTTAGAAGCTTCATCTGCCCTGATGAAGGCCTATATGGCTGAAACATGTTGGCATGTTTTTAAGAAATGTTAGCCCAGATTAATTAAAGGCTTTTTATACTTCACCCTCTGAGTGCCTCAGACTTTTTCTAAAACTTTAAAGTTCCACTTGAGGTTTGTTTCCAGGACTAAATAGTAGCCAGGATTAGCTTAGTTTGCTAATGCTAACATGCACGTGATAGCAATGCTAAAGTCCAAGGTTTTTTAAGCAAACTTTCTTAATTAAGTAGGTTAGCATGTAACTATTTCCCTAAGCATAAAACAGATTGGATTGGATTGGTAGATCTTTGTTGTCCCCGAGGGGCAATTTGGCTTGCAACAGAGTTCCATACAGGCAATACACATAAATACATACATATAAGACATAACTACCATGGATCTCATCATAATGGACGTGAGTGAGATAAGAGACACAAAGACCAAGAGTCCAGAATAAAAGTGTACAGGCAACAATGCCCACAGCTTATTTAGAAACGCAACTTCTGATGGGACAAAGGTCCTAAGATGTGTTTGATCTGGCCCTCCTAATGTAAGTGAACCTCCTCCCTGTCGGCAGAAGTCTAAACTCAGCATGCAGAGGGGTGGTGAGGGTTTTCCAGGATGGCCTTTGCCTTCTAGCGTACGGGAGTAGTTATGTCCTAACAGTACATATTGTGCACGTATAAACTACAACACAAAAAATCTCCCTCCCTCTTTCATTCTCTCGTTCTCTCAGAGGGTGGAGGTCAGACCGAGGATGGCCTGTCCGTTCTCTGTTGTCGTAGCCATTGACTTTGGGACCACTTCAAGCGGCTATGCTTTCAGCTTCACACAGGACTCAGAGGCCATACACATGATGAAGTAAGAGCCTGTGTGGTGTTTTTACAATTGGAATTATTTTCTTTTCTGTTTTTCTACCCTTGACATCTGTTTCCTTGGCTCCATGTACTGTAGGCGCTGGGAGGGTGGCGACCCCGGGGTGGCAAATCAGAAGAGCCCGACGTGTCTTCTGCTGACCCCAGATTTGAGATTCCATAGTTTTGGGTTCGCAGCCCGGGACTTCTACCACGACCTGGATCCAGAGGAGGCCCGGCATTGGCTCTACTTTGATAAGTTCAAGATGAAGATCCACAGCACAAGTGTAAGATGGATCCGAAAATATCTGTTTTTCAAAAAAGAAAAGATGCCATAGACAATCTTATTTTACGTAACACTTCAGAACTCAGCCAGTAAAAACAGTTTCTGGAGAACCACTTCTACGTTTATAGCATTGTTCTTGCAGCAGCGTTTAAGTAGTTGTGGCTGTGTTTACTGCAGAACCTCACCATGGAGACGGAGCTGGAGGCGGTCAATGGTCGAAGGGTTAGGGCCATTGAGGTGTTTGTTCACGCCCTGCACTTCTTCAGAGAACATGCTCTAAAGGTACACTTTCAATCTCACCCTTTATCAGTCTAAACGTCATACGCTGATTGTTCAGTGTTTAAGAGACGGGAAGCCCACATCTTGAGCGTCGTGTCTTTGCTCCATCTTTATCAAGTGTTCCATTCATTCTGTTTTAGGAGGTGAAGGACCAGTCATCATCTGTGCTGGAGGGAGATGAGATCAGATGGGTAATCACTGTCCCAGCTGTGTGGAGACAACCTGCCAAACAGTTCATGAGAGAGGCTGCATACCTGGTAGGGTAGGAACACACACACACACACACACACACACACACACACACACACACACACACACACACACACACACACACACACAATCTATATAAGTGCACAGTTTATAATGCAATATCCAAGGAAAGCCATGTAAAGTATCAGTATATACATAAAGTATTTTGTATTACTGCGTCACGTCTTGAGAACATTATATATGTAGGCCTACTGTATTGTATATTTAAAGAAATTATTTAAAAAATAATTCTCTACAACTAACAGTGTATCTTGATTATTCTTCGCTCTTTCATGTTGATGTGAACCCCCCCCCCCCCTTTCTTTTTACGCTTGATTTTTACGATGGCTCTGAATTGTAAAACACGATGACAAAATCACAAACACTCTGTGAACATGTTTGAGATACCTCGTTGTAACTGAACGATGAAAAAAAAAAAAACCGGTTAATTTTCCTATCGAAGATTACTCACAATCCACACACACACACGGAGAATATAACACCACACATTCACTCTATCAATCTTGTGTGTATCTCCACCAACACACACTCTCCTTCACTGTGTACGTGTTACAGCTACTTGTAGGAAGTGTGCGTACATGAATAGGAATGCAGAGGGTAAACTATCTCAATACACATCCATAAGAATTGGACCTACCTTTGAGGGTGGGGATGTGTGTGTGTGAGTGTGTCTGCACAACCCGTTCAATTTGAATGTCATGCTCTTTTGGTCTTGTTGTCACGCTTTTACATTTTTTTAAGGTTGTTACTCCCAACACATGCACACGCAAATCGATTCATTAAGCGTTATCTCTCTGCCCTTTACTCACCAGGTTACAAACATAAAAAGTCTATCGCATGCTCACTTTCACATGCTCATTGACATATACACACACCCTGCGTTGGCTCCCAGTTTGAGGCTGTCGGGGTGTGTGTACTTCCTGATGGTGATGATGTCATCAGAAGTGAACAATGAGGGAGACCGGCGTACAAACACAGGAAGTGGTGTCCAGACCCCCGCCCTACACACCCACACCCGCACGCACGCACACACAAACACACACACGCACACACACACACACTCTCACATAAATCATTCCATCCACTCAACTTTACTCCCAATATATTTCTTGAAGCCTAACACTTTGGTCCAATGACTAATATACAGTATCTAAAGCAGAATGGAGTCTTAAGAAATGCTTCTTACGAGATGATATATCTACAGTAATATTTGAATGTTCAATCTTTAAAGTATCTAAAAAACAATCAAATAGTTGCAGGAAAATACAAATGTGCGTATAATTATTTCTCTCCCTTGCCGTCTTACTCTCTCCTCCAGGCTGGTCTGGTGTCTTCAGACTGTCCTGAGCAGCTCCTCATCGCTCTGGAACCTGAAGCTGCATCCATTTACTGCCGTAAGCTCCGCCTCCACCAGGTGATTGACCTGAGCTTGCAGCCATTCACAAACGGCCTTGATCTGGACGGGTCCAGGCCCTTTGACTCCAGCTTCAGACAAGGTAGTGAAAAGTGAGCGTATGTGCATGTGTATTTTTTTGTGTGTCTTTTTGTTGCCATTAGCATATGTATGAAACCACAGCACCACAGTATGTTCCTGGAAATGTTGTGGTTTGATTTCACTGGGGGATTGTGGGTTGTGCAAAGAATAAACTGTGTGTGCATGCGTGCGTGCGTCCGTGTTAGTATATGGGAATGTGTGTAAAAGAAAGAGAGTACTGAGAGGTCTGATCTGTCCTTGGATAATGATTGTGGTTTTTCCTGATGACTTTGCAGTTGTGTATATTTGTATGTTTGTGTGTTCTGGGAGAAGATGCTAAAGATGCTAAGTTTCTTGATATACAAAATCCCCATTCTGTATTCACTAATTAAAAGTGGTACATAGTCAGCACCTGAGTCGATTCTTGGATGAACACTGAAAATTTGTGCAGATGATTAGGTTGGGAAACAATTTGAATTAGCAAAAGAAAATATATATATTTGAGGGTGTAGTTTGCATCACATTCAGAACATTTTGGAAAGTGCCACAATATGCAAACACTAAATTATCATTGCCTAACAGCGTGCATTGGGCTGATTTTTAAGCAAGGAGCTCATCCAGAAGATACAGAGAAACATTAGCAGCAAACTTTAGTTTTTGGCCGTCATTAGATGCTACAGTAAATGCTCTTGATTTTGCGATGGGGAGTTTATTACAATTTGATCCGCTTTTTGCAGAAAGTTGGAGCCTTGAGTCAGCCTGAAAATGACACTTAAAGGAGCACACAAGTAAAACTACAGGCCAGACACCAAAACATCGGGCCTTACAGATATTAAATGGCTCCACAGAGCTGAGGGGAACTGCAGATCTTTGGTGATTCCTCACTGTTGGTATAAAAATATTGAATAGTGCAGCTTTAGAAGAAAACTTTCAAATGGATAGTTACATGTGGGAAAAATACTTCCAGAACCAGAAACACAAAAACAACAAGTAAACTAAACTTGTCTATTTCAAAGCTGCATTGAAAACATTTGTGTGTGGAACAACCACAAGAAAACCCTACTGACATGCAGCAAAGGAACAAAAAGCAATGTTAGGCTGAGAAAAAGAGGCAGACTGGCGCATAATCCAGCGAATGAACACGCTGTCCAAAATCTCCTGCACAGTCCTACATATACATCGCATTTATGGACGCACACACTCTCAGAGCATTCATACACACAAAGACACACACTAAACACGGGATATTGTAATTGGAACAAGGTGCAGTGAGACTATGATCTCACCCCCTCCTGGCTTGTCATTCTCCCTCTCCTTCACTTACATTCATTTATTTTTTTTCCCCCTTGTTCTCTCGAGCATTTGTTCCCTCTCTTACTTTCTTTTGCTGGGTTGTTCAGTTTGCAAGGACTCTGCACACACACAACACAAACATGCATAAAGTATTTCCAGTTACACTGAAACACACACAAATGCACACCCACACACTTGGCATCATGGTAAAGTTTTTACTATCTTTAGCTTTTTTTCCTCCTCATTTCGTATCCAAAGATATCACAGGGGAGTCATTAACACACACTTGCACACGCACACACACACACACACACACACACACACACACAATCACACACAAAGACAAACACATATATTTTCTGTTCTGCTGTTTCAGATCATTTGCAAATGGTTTCCAGACTTGCATTTCATTCGTCACCCCCACGCAAAGCCACACACTCTGACAAAGATGCACACACATTACACTGCGTGTCATCAAGCCCTTTGAAGACAATTATACTTTGAAGACATTTGGACATTGTCGCTCGCTGTCTGAGGAGACCTAAGAGAAACACTTTAGGTTATACTGTCAAACCTAGGACGCACACAATCACTGTCTCTCTCACATCAGGACCACATTTTTCCCACCAAAGAGGTTGTTTTATTACAATGATGACACAGAAATACGACGGTTTCTTTTACATTTTCTTTGGCCCTTCTTTTATTAATCATCTTTAAGCCGTTGTGCCTCTTTTCAAGGTTTCACTCGCACATATGGAGTGTTTCTGCTTTGTTAAACTGGCCGACATGTATTGTGAATTTCTGTCAGCTGTGTTTGAGGGAGTTGTGTTTTCCTTGGCCTCCATCCATCCTCTTAACCTGCCAGTCAGGCCACTTTCACGTTGAACACGAAGAGAGAGAGTTGAAATTGGAGAGCATTCTTTATTTCCAACAAATTGCTTCTGTCATGCGAAAACATTTCCCCCCTCGTCTTGGTATGTTTTTCTTGTTTTAGAAAGACTCTGTAAACTTTGTGACCTCATGTGTTATGCAACGTGTTAAAAACCTAATCATATATAGCACAAATTAAAAACCTTCGTCTTCATTTGGTTGAAAGTGAGGATGTTTATGTTTTGCTGCAGCCAGTTTAGTAAAAAGAACAGCTTAAGTGTCTGACCCTGAAATGTGTTTACAGAGAGAGACCTAATGTTTGAATTAAGGCAAAGCTGTGCTAGGTGCTGAAGGATGGTAATGATTGCTGGGGCCCTTGCAGGAAATAGTTCATGAAAATTCGTGTTGAATTTAACCTTTGAAATGGGGAGGGGCAGTCGAGTTGAGAGGCAAAAGGAAAGTAGAAACTCGGTAACAGGCATCCGTCCATGGCAGCAGCGCCGCTCAAACTAACCTCAAGGAGAGAAACAAGGCGCCGTCTAGTGACGTCTCTTCTCTAGTAACTTAGCAACACAGTATGTCTTCTGGGTACATTCCACAATTTCAACTGTTACAGTAGCAAAACCTTAAAAAAAATAAAAGTCTATCCTGTATCGGTTCATTTTGGGGTCACTTAAGAGCTATAAAAAAGAACTTTTAAACACAACTTTGACACTTAAATTACAAGTATTAAGTTGATTTGGCGACAGGTTAGCCGACAGTTGCATCAACATCCAGCTTGAGACACAGAGCAACATTGATAGTCATTTGTAGTCCTGTTTTAGCTCCATTATGAATGTAGGCCGACGTACATCTGATTTGTTCTCCTTTCGCCCTGTTTTTGTTCTGTCAGCTTCTGTGTCCGATCAGACTTAAAGCTGTTCGTTTGCACTTACTGACGTTGTTTCCTCCTCTCTAGATCCTTGCTTGTGTTGTACTCTCTGATGTACGTCGCTTTGGACAAAAGCGTCTCCTAAATGAATTGTAGAAACCTTGGTTACCCTTATTTCCTGTCTTTACTAGGGCTGGGAATCTTTGGGTGTCTCACGATTCGATTCGATTTCGTTTCTTGGGGTAACGATTCGATTCAGAATCGATTTTCGATTCAAAACGATTCTGGATTCATTGATCCATGGATTCAAAGTCTATTTATGAATTATTACATACTTCAGGATCTACTCCAGTCATCTGTGAGACTGGCTGAATTTCTTGTTGCTCTTTTTGGCATTCTCCGGAGTTAAAGAGCAGAGAGTGACTGATTAGCCCCCCTAAAAAAAAAAATAGTTGTTTTTTATTTTTTGAAAAAATAAAATCGATTTTTGGAAATTAGGAATCGATTGTAAATCTTAGAAGAGAAGAATCTCGATTTTTACATGAATCGATTTTTTTTACCACCTCTAGTCTTAACATAGTTCGAGTAGAGGGAGCCATGTGAACGATGTAACCATTAACTTTTGCCTCAGTGTGACATTTAACACTGATTTAATGATGTGAGTATGCAACAGAGATCATACCTAAAACCAAAGGTAAAAAAAAAAAGGAGATGATTGATCTGTACTTGTGTGCATTTAGCCACGTGTGTGTTTGTTGCAGCGAGGGAGCAGTTGAGGCGATCCAGACACAGCAGGACCTTCCTGGTGGAGAGTGGAACTGGAGAGCTTTGGTCAGAGCTACAGACTGGTAAGATTGTGCGTGTGTCAGTATGTGTATGTGGGAGACAGAGAGAGACAGAGAGAGAGACCCCACTTGTGGAATGATGACTTTGACTTTTAACCCCATCAGGCTTACTAATAGAAGCAGACACATGTAGACTACTTTGTACTTTTGACCAACTCTCACATTTTTATTTTCCTGTCCTCATTTCCTCCCACATTCAACATTCTTTTTTTCAAATCAGCTTGGTTCTAGTTTGACTAATTATTACCAATAGGCTTACATCTAGACTGTCTGCACCTCATGTTTAAATTGGTGTCTTCAAAAAGCACTTTAGGCCTTGATCCATTTTTTGGCCAAACTTTGGTTTGAGCCTGTTTTAGTGAAAATTCCCCGTTTTCTGCAATGGACAGATTTGCCCGATTGTCATCATCGTTAGAGGCTCAGGAAAAGATTCGACTTTGATTTAAGTGTCCAAGGTCAAGAACAAACTTTCACAGTAGACATGAGCTCTTATTGGTCTAAAACTGAACAGAAAAGCTGGTAAGAGCAGTTTTAAGTTCTTGTTGCTCTGACCCTGTATAGCTCACATTAGGCTTTAAAAAATAGGTCCTTCTTGGACTAATAAACATGAATACACGACAAATGTAGTTGTTTTTTTTCCACCAAATGCACAACCAACAGTGTGAATTTGTACCTGGGATGATGAAATCTCACAAAGGGGCAATAAATCCCACCCAGTTCTGTGTTTTTACACGCAGCCTTTTCTTTCTATTGAGCCATGACAGAAATCTCAGGAGCCACGCGCCCCTGCTGACCCTTTCAGCTCCTTTTCCCTACCACCACCAGCCCTACACACACACACACACACACACACACACACACACACACACACACACACACACACACACACACACACACACACACACACACACACACACACACACACACACACACACACTTATGCACACAGGAAGGACCCAGCCCATGGGACTCTCTGCCTCAGCACTGTAAATAAACCAAAGGAACAGATGCCAATTTTTATCCTCATGTTTTGCATTTGTCCTCTCTTATCCTCACCCAATTTCCTTTTTTCTTTTTTTTTTTACTGCTAGCACTCTATCTGTGTCTTACCAACTCTAACAACTTTAAGCTTGACTCAGTGTAACTGAGCTAATCACTTATCACTTAAGATATCACAAACGTACACGCAAAACAGTCCGAGAGGGAGCACAGCAATCACAGATGCCTGGGGGTTGTTTGTGTTTGAGGGTCTGCAGGTTGAAGAGTTTTAGGGGAATCACACACACACACACACACACACACACACACACACACACACACACACAGGAAACATGAAATCTAGACATGCCACAAAAATGAAGACACATTATAATTCATGATATCCTACTACGAGTTGAGGAAGAATTCCTGGCCCTGGAATCTAACTGATTAGCATGTTTTTGCAAATGTGTGTTTGTCCATTCTTTGCATAGGTGATAGATATGTTGTCGCTGACTGCGGAGGAGGAACAGTCGACCTGACAGTCCATCAGATCGAGCAGCCACAGGGAACCCTTAAAGAGCTCTACAAGGCTTCAGGTACAAACTTTCACAATGTCCTGAAACACAAATGAGGTTACAATCAATTTTCTCACAGTGTCTAAAGATGTTTTGGTTTTCTTAACCAGGTGGTCCGCATGGTGCTGTTGGAGTAGATCTGGCCTTTGAAGCCATGCTGTGTCAGATCTTTGGTGAGGACTTTGTGCAGAGCTTTAAAGCGAAGCGTCCAGCGGCCTGGGTGGACCTCACCATCGCGTTCGAGGCGAGGAAACGGACGGCGGCACCAGGCAGAGCCAACGCCCTCAACATCTCCCTGCCCTTCTCTTTCATCGACTTCTATAAGAGACACAGGGGGCAGAGCGTCGAGGCCGCCCTCAGGAGGAGCAAGTAAGAAAGGGCTGGGAGTATTGAGTGCGTTTTACAGAGCGGGGGTTATAATGTGTGAGAAATTTGATGACGTTTTTGTAAAAATGGATTGATTTAGTGTTTGTGACTCTCTCCTCTGTGTGTGTCAGTATGAACATAGTGAAGTGGTCGTCCCAGGGAATGCTGCGGCTAACACAAGAAGCGATGAATGAGCTCTTCCAGCCCACCATCAACAATATTGTGAAGCACATTGGTGAGAAACACACAAAGACACATGAACAGAATACAGGGGTGTCGGCACAGTCACAAGCTGACATGCAGTAGTCAATCAAAGTGAAGAACCAGACTCATGTTGAACAGCCATCTGTTGAAATTGTGTTAGGATTTAGAGGGGACAGAGGGAGATGCAGAAAGAGAGGGACTGAACATCATGAATAAAATAGATTTAGATAGATTTCCTATTCTGAAAGACTTAGTGACTATACCATTCTACTGGATCATTTTTATTTCCTTGTGTTCCTCCTGAATGGTCACATAAACACAAACACATATACTGCATCTACTGCAATAAAGTGACATTATTCACAAGCTCCTCCTTTTTTTATCCCCGTCCAGAGGAGCTGATGGCAAAGCCGGAGGTGCGCGGTGTGCGTTTCCTTTTCCTTGTTGGAGGATTTGCAGAGTCGCCAATGCTGCAGAAAGCCGTCCAGAAAGCTATTGGACGGACCTGTCGCATCATTATCCCCCATGATGTAGGACTGACTATACTAAAGGGCGCAGTGCTCTTTGGATTGGATCCCACTGTGGTAAGTGTTCAGCAGCACCAGTCAGAATTGTTGTCGCTCTTTAAACACATGCTCTAATGAGTTCTCTCTCTCTCTCTCTCAGGTCAGAGTGCGTCGATGTCCCCTCACTTATGGCGTTGGAGTCTTGAACCGGTTTGTGGAGGGACGCCACCCTCCTGACAAGCTCCTCATGAAGGATGGGCGTGAGTGGTGCACCGACATCCTCGATCGCTTCGTCTCCGTCGATCAGTCAGTGGCTCTTGGCGAGGTGGTGAGGCGCAGCTACACACCTGCTCGTCTCGGCCAGCGGAAGATCATCATCAACATCTACTGTAGTGCAACGGACGACGTCACCTACATCTCAGACCCCGGAGTCAGGAAGTGTGGGACAATCACTTTGGACCTACCAGAACCATTACCACTACCAGGAGCAGTGGGAGGAGCAGGAGGAGGAGGAGCGGGTCCTGAGAGAAGAGAGATCAGAGCGACCATGCAGTTCGGAGACACTGAGATGAAAGTCACAGCCGTTGACGTCATGTCTAACCGCTCTGTCCGGGCTTCCATAGACTTCCTGTCTAACTAAGGAGGAGCAGGAAGTGGAGACTTTGATTAGAAAACACAGAAATATTTGATTTATGGGGTGATTATTTCAAGACAAAGCGGTACTTTGGGAGGGAGACTTGTTGAAAAGAACAGAAAAAACTGAAATTCAGACATTTGTGCCTCATAATTACTCAAAGAAGTTAAGAAGCAGAGAAGAACTTTGACGCATCCTTCGTATTTCTTAAAAATGGAGCCAGCATCTCTGAAAGGCAGGGTGCTCTTTGTGCACAGAAAGAATAAATACGACTGCCTTCAGACTTAACCTGTCATATCACACTATACATGTATGTTGCTGTCAGTTCCCCTCAAGAAAATATGCAAGGAGCAACTGTATGAACTCTGTGAACGCTGAAACAAGCTGGTGGTGGACTACACATCCTTCCTGCAACAAAGATACCTAATAAATCAACCTGTCTGACAGTTTGATCGTTACCTAGAGAGACGCTACCTAATACACTATACTACCTAGAGTGGAGACACTCATAATAATTTGTAAATAAAGACACTGTTGCCTTCTCTCTCATATACTGAGTGAATAACAGGAATATCTCACAAGTTCTGTCCACATACCTCATTTCAATCCTTCTTCATTATCCATAGATAAGACTGGACTGCAGCTTAATTTGTCTCCTTTCAGTAAGACTAAATGATGAAACGTCTGAACGAAATGCATCAAAACACACCCAAGGGTCCTTCACTGAGAGACAGTTATTGTTCTTTATTATTGGTTTCAATAGTCCAGGTCTTTATTTCTTTTGCAAACAAAGAGGTGCCTTTCATCTGATTGACTTTTTCCCCCCTCAGATTTCTATTCAAGCTTGAACAAAGTTGAGAAATTCAAAGTAGCCACATCCGCTGGGATCATACTGAGTTTCACAGAACTCAGGCTTTCACTGTAGCCGTGTATTAAAGGTCGATGTGCTGACAAACTCGCAGTCTTTATTCAGCAGATGGAGCTTCACTTCAAAACTAAGATATCACCATGGTTACAGGAACTTTTGTATTACTTCGAAGTCGGTCTTGGTCTCAAATCCCGTATCAAGACCAATTTTTGAAGGTCTAGGTCTTGTCTAAGAATTGAAAGCTTTTTTACTCGATCTTGTCTCGGTCTCAGACTGGGTGGACTTCAAATCAGGACCGGTCAAGACCACCACTGATAGGCTATTTTTCCACGTCATTACTGTGATTAGAGGGAAAACGCCTCTTTCTAAAAGAACAAATCATTTCAATTCATTCATAATTAGATTTTTTTTATCCCCTGGGTATGTCAGCAACCTTCCCGGTGTTACAGTCTGAGTGAGTGACACGCCTGCTGCACACAAGATGATGATTTTTCAGTGATATTTGTGGTCTCGATCTCTAAAGGTCTTGTCTCTGTCTCGGAGCACTCTGGTCTCGGTTGGTGTGGTCTTGACTACAACACTAGTTACCGGTCACTCTATCTATTTAAAGAGACGAGCTGAATGAACTTAAAATCTTTGACCTTGGGTGAAGCTTTTTTTTTTTTCTAAACAACAGAATTTTTCCTTGGTCTAAAAAAGGCTTTCTAGAATATAAAGATGAACTAATAAGAAGGCTGAGTAAAGCTCCTTTGGACACAAACTGTAAACAATAGAAATGAAAAGCACTTACACTTGTATGTTGGGATACATTTTGTTCCTGTCCGTTACAGTTCTTTCATGTCTATTTTCTTTTAACCTGCGCAGGATCCAAGATGATACATGTACAACCACCATCCTAACTTTGTCCTACCTGTATGTCTAAGGCAATGTGTTAATAAAATAAACTTACTTCCATGCATCATTTTTGCAGCTGTATGCCTGTCACTGATTTTTAGAAACAAGGAGAAAAACAATCTTCTCCTCCACCTTTCACCAGATGGTTATTATAAGAACAACACATGAAGAGTCGGGATGATTTCAGCTGTGAATTTATTGATAAGAATGGTCCAATAAATAGTTTCCCACAGCATGACACAAGTGAATGGATCAAAACTGCTCTACATCCCATCAGTGCTTTCCTCTCCATGGTACACGTCAATTTGCCACACATCACGAAACAGGTTGAGACATTGTGGAAGAGATCTTCAGGTCAGCAGAGGAGAAGCTGCCTGTGAGGAGGTGGACAGGAGGAGTGTGTTTGTTTCAAAACCAAGAGGGGGGGGGGGGGGACTGAATTCGTTCTACAAGTATTCCAGTAACATTCTTCAACATTGTGGCTAAAAAAAGAAAGATGCAGGGCTTGAAATGTTCAGCAGCTGTAACTAAATGAAGGCTTCTGTACGAAAAAAAACTCACTCACATGACGAGTAGAAAACAAATCTTGTTAGCCATCTTGAACAAAGTCAAAAGAACTGGTTTTTAAATTACAAGATGAAATCCTCCTTTCCCCCCCTTTTTTTTGTTTCACAAAACCTGCCATATGCAATTTGACTGACAAGCTACACCACCTCATTTTATCTCAAATTCAAATCCAAGTGCAGATCAAACATGCAGAGTGAAATGAGATGCATTCTTTTTCTGCATCTATGTTTGAACGTAACCCGATAGGTCCCAGAGACTCACATTTTTCATCTGCATTTAGATTTTAAAGTCAGTTTAAAATGAGGTTTTGTTCTTGCTTCCTCTTAGTGAGCGTGAGGTCTCCCTCTGCCTCGGCCCCTGCCGGCGCCACCTGGAGGTCCCTCCATGGAGCTGCGTGGGTTCCTAATGGTCTCATCCACAGACAGGATGAGGCAGGCTGCCTCTGAGGCCGCGGTCAGAGCGTTTATCCGCACGATAGATGGCTCCCAGACACAGGCAATGTAGTTATCGGCAATGTCTTCGTTGTTGATATCCACTCCGTACCACATACCGCCCTGCAGCGAGATGACACACAGAGTGCAGAGTCAGACAAAGCTAACTTGATTCCCTCTTCCGTGTTTTATTTTAAGTATTGTTGGGTGTTATGTACACGTGTGTTTCATCTCTTACCTGTGCGTGTTTGGCGCGCAGTTTGTTCAGGATGTTGGTGGCGTCAAAGCCGGCGTTGTCACACAGCTGTCTGGGGATGATCTCCAGGGCCTTTGCGTAGGCTCCGATCAGCAGCTGCTGTTTGCCAGGGATGGTCCTGGAATAATCCCGCAGGTACTTGGACAGCTCCATCTCAATAGCTCCTCCGCCTGCTACAATGGAGTCATTCTGCGATACAAGAAGTCAGTGTCAGAATATTGATGTTGCTACTACTACTCAGTCGAGATCTAGAACTTATTGTAGAAGTTAACAACCTTTTTAGCTAGAATAATGACGCTGGAGCCATCGATGTGTCTACATTAATCTACAACTGGAAATGCACTGGTCTGAACCACATTCAGTGTCAACGTCACTATAGTTCATGGGGCAAAACTGAAGGAAGGTTTCTTTATCTTCTCTCAACAGGCTCATCATTCACAGATCTACATTTCAGACTCGCAAACAAAAAGGTTTTCAAAGATATTAAGACTTCATCGTGTACAATACTGCCAGAAAACGTTTCCTTAAACATCCAGGCGATCAACAAAATGTGACAGCGGCACCGCAAGCCTCGCTGCATGCTTTAAGTTAACCGAGACAAGCTTTTAAATCCAACACTATCCGGCCCCTAGCTGTGTCTGGTTGAATGATTGCATTGTGTACTCCTGATAGCTACATGCAACAGCCGTACTGCACGCGATGGAAACTTGTGCGTGTATACACCCTCCGTTTGTCAACTGACCTTGATGGCTCTGCGTACGATCATGATGGCGTCATGCAGTGATCGCTCCGTCTCCTCTGTGAACTGTTCGGCTCCGCCCCTCAGGATGATGGTACACGTCTGTGCCTTCGGGCAGCCCTTGAAGAAGTTGTACCTGCACAGACGGACAGGGGTGGGTTTTGTAGCTGCCACAGAGAGATGCTACCCTCTGAGAAGCTGGGGTACAAGATATGAACTGGCCCCTTCTTACCTTTCTCCTCCAACCTGCACCTCTTCAAAGAGTTCGCACTGTCCCAGGACATCGTCTGTCATGGCACCGACCGAGGTCTGGATGGAGCCGCCGCATGCCTTGAGGTCACATTACAAACAATCTTGTCAAAGCCGATTCTAACATAAGAAATAAAGTTCCATAACACGCAAATTGACTCAAACAAGAAGCCCATTGAAACACTACTTAACTTTAAAAGCCTGCACAGACATGAAGTACTTGAAGAATATCAAGTTAGAAAGAATTTACAATTTTTTCTAGCAACATTTTCCTTCTATCATTTATGTAAAAACAGATCGAGGGTGTTAGAGATATCAAGTTAGAAACATGAGTAAAACAATACTAAAATTCAGTCTCCAAAGTATTCTCATCATCGAGGTTCATCTATTAGGAATGTAAGGTGTTCAGTGTCTGTCCTACCATCATGGTCCTCTTCAGATCCTCCTCCTGGACCCTGCCAGCACAGAACAGGTCTCTGTCGGCAAAGTACTGGGTGGCCACATCCCCGATGGGCAACTTGGACAGGATCACCTTGGCTCCAGACTGACAGATCTTGTCCAGTTTGTCATACAGGATGTTCCACTCTGCATCCACAATAGCCTGGTAGTCCTGCAAAAGAGGGGAAAGAAGGTTGGAAAAAAAATAATAATAATGGGTGCAAGACCGGGATGCACATTTCAGAACAACATTTCATGGATGTCCTTGATTCTCATTCTTTTTTGTTTAGTCTTCCTACCTCCACAGATTTCACGCGGACCTCAGCGTTATCCTTCTCGGCCTTCAGCTCCAGCTCCACATTGAGCAAAGCGATCTTTGGATTCTCGTAGCGCTTGGGCTGCATCTCGAAACCGGCATAAGAGAAGGTCTTCTTAAACGCCACCCCGGAGACCAACTGGGATTCCTGTCGAATTTAAATATATAAAGTATTACTTCAATGGATTCCATTTCTCCGACTTACAAACGTGTTTCTCAAACATTACATTTCTTTCACATCACGTATAAGACAATTACAGAGGCAGAAGGAGTAAAAGATGCAAACCTCAAGAGCTCCTCCTTGGACCTTCTTGATGCCAATCATCTTCAGGGACAACAGCTCGTCCAGAGACATGACGGCGTCCACCACCATCTTGGAGAAGAACTCCTTCTGACCGGCGATCAGCTTGGAGTTCAGGGCTGTTGCTGCACACTTCTCCAACAGCTGCCTCTGCTCTCTGAGAGGATTGAGTGATGGACAAGGGCATTCAGGTTTGTATAACTAGATCAGTCCTTAAAAGCATTATTAAACCACATTGTAACATCGATATATTTTCCATAGAACAGATCAAATCTAAATTGCTACGTAGCTACCATGAGAATAAAAGTGAGCACTTACTGCTTGTCATCTTTCTTCACAGAGACAGAGACCTCCTTGATCTTGTTGACAGCAAGGCTGGTGGCAGTGCGGAACGCTCTGATGATGGTTTGAGGGTGGAGACCCTCCTCCACATACGACTTAAGCTGCTTCAGGAACTCGGCAGCCAAGAGAGTGACAGAGGTGGTACCATCCCCAACCTGAGAAGAAAGCAGGGGAAAGCAAACAGATTGTGATGCTCTGATAGTGGACGTCTTCCTCTGTGTTTACATTTTATTTGTGGACTTTATAGTTTTGTGAGGGATTTTAACAGATAAACTACCTCAACTGAATTCAATAGCCTAAGTGTGACACACAAACACAGTTCTCACCTCTGCATCCTGGGAGCGAGCAATGTCTACGAGGGTCTTAGCTGCAGGGTGAACAACATCCAGCAGCTTCAGGATGGTGGCTCCATCGTTGGAGATTGTGGCTTTACCTGGAAAACACAATCAGTCACACGTTTATGTTGAGCATTAATTCACCCCCTTTTCTGTTCATTTGAATCATTATACCCTTCTCTCCTCACCTCTGCTATCCACCATCAGCTTGTCCATTCCCCTGGGCCCCAGGGTGGTCCTGACAGCCTCAGCAATCACCTATGGGGGGGGGGGGAATCACAAAAGGTATATTTAGACAGGCTTAAGAAATACTTGGACACAAACCACCAGATACAAAAACACAATTCTTCTCACCTGGCAGGCATTGATGTTACTGATGAGCTGAGGAACGCCCTGAGACGAGTCTGTCCCCTCCTTCAGCAGGATAACTGGTGTGGGCTGGAGTGATGAAAAAAAAGAGGTGGTTGACAGATGAAAAAAATGATCAATATAATGGAGAGAATTTAAGAAAATCAAAGTAAGCTGAACCCAAAGCAATTCTTAAAAATACGTCCAGTGTGTACAAGTGAAAGTGCTATTGTGCTTAGAATGAGATGTGGTTTTCAATAATTAAAGTTCAGTAAGACAGGTCATCACATCCTGATAAACTGTCAATTTATGTTAAAAATTAAAAAAATAAATAGAAATTGTACGTATTAATCACTTGTCAAAAAATGGAAGAAGCTAAATATTTAAATTTTTGATCAAGAACATTTGTGCTGGCATAAATAATGAGTAGTCTCTCAGTGATAATAGTAATCAACCATTTAAAGTAAAAACCCTGATGGGAAAAGGAAACGGGCTGTTGATGGTGCTGTAGCTCTGAGGTGTGATGCATTTGTTTCTCAATAGACTGTCAAAATATGGACGTCAGTTTACAGGATTACAAAATTATAAACCTCATATGCAAAACTACAAATATACCATTACTAGTTCTGACAATTACACAGCAAAATCTGCCAATCACGTGATCAATGATATATTTTCTTTGTTAGCATTTATCTGCCATTTTCAGACAGGCAATGCTATCACAATGCTGAGCAAAATCAAACGAACAGGTGAATAAATGAGCTGATGCTCTAAGATTGAAAAGTGAAGTACACAGTTCATTCAGCATCGTTTCCTACGCAGATGAGCTCCTCATACAAAGAGGCTTATAGCATAAAGTAGCTGACTTCATGATAACCTGACTGACAAAGTGATGTGTGATAGCACATACTGTGATAATGCTAATGACGTACTAAAACCATTTAACACATTTCAAATACATAGAGCTACTTTTTTATTTGTCATTGTCTGCTAGCATAAACAAGTTAGCTTGCAACACCGTTAGCATCGTATACGCCCATTGACGCCGGGTTAAGCTACAATGCTAGCACGGTGTAGCTCACATTTAACTAATCTTATCACTATAATCACAAAATAATTGCCTCTCTAGACCACTCAAGGGCAACAATGTTCACTGAGAGTGGCTCAGGTGCAAATACATGTTGATAATAAGAAGGATGGACATGGATTATGGATATCCGTTAGGTGCAGAAATGCTAACTCACTCACCATCATCTTTGCAGTTCCTTCGAGAAGCTTTCCACCGGCATCCACTCCCACAATGCTTTGCGAAATGAGGAAGCTTTGGGGTTGTGTTCAAGAACACAATCGACCGCTTCTGTCAACGCTATTCAATATGTTTTTTGTCAAATCAATAAATTGTGTAAAGTATATTGACCAACCAAAAATGGTGAAATAAACAAAGAAAGAAGAAATTAAAGGAAATTCACTATAACATTATTAAAAGTTACTTTATTGTACGTATTGATATAACATGTTTTTTTATATTTTATACTGATTAACTTCCCCTCTCATTTCTTGTTTTATTTTTATGTTAACACAATTTACAAATCTTAATTTTGTCATGTCTACTTAAATAAGGTCTTAATGTAAAGAACTATAAATTACTCAACCTGTTGTGTGAGCACAGCCATCCTATTCATTGTTGACTGTAGCTTTTTATCTCTAAAGCTCCTGCTGCTTTTTGACAGTGACACAAAAAAAAGAAGGTCGGAGGTTTTGGTTGATTTGTCAAACAAATTCTTTGCTATCAACGGCGAATTTGCATCAGGTTACAGTACATCTGGCAAAATTTGACTGAAAGACAATTTTGTTGCTCCATGGTAAGCAATGCTATTTGGAAAGTTGTCCTCGGTGCACAAATATGCTCAGACATGCACAGCCTTCATGTGTGACATCATTTTCCAGTAACCATTAACATGGCTTAACATGGCATATTGAGCATGCAGTCTGTGATTTTGCATACTGTGATGCAAACAAAACAGAACATACAGCAGTATGCTTTTAAATTTGCATTTTTTAAAGAAAATTGGTACAGCTGGAGATGAGAACAGAGGTTTCATGAAACCATATTGTTTTGATTTGTTTCATGTCACATTGAAAGTCTTAAGGTATATTTTGCTGTCTTGATACATTTTAAACTAAGCTGCACTTTGTGGAGCTTTTAGTTGTGGCAGCAGCAAATAGTTTCCTCCAATCTGCCACTTTCCTTTAACCTTGTGTAAAAAACAAGTCAGCTAAGATATTTAGATCTTTTGTTAGATGATATTGGACCCAGGAAGCGTGGTCCTCATCTTCTAACTTCCAAACAGTCTTATACCTGCTTTCACTGATACTGAATGCCTAATGTACCAGAATTTGGTTTATTTGCTTGAGCTAACTGATTGCTATTGGGTAAACTTTTCAGAAGCCAATATAAAGACTCCTTCTCTCAAAGGACACTTCGAAAAGCAAAACAGAACAGAGATTTGTATTCATCATGATGCAATGTACTTTTATTTTCCACACAACACAATAAACAAAAAAAAACAACCAAAGTTTGGCCCACCTCTGCACAGCCCGGTACAATAAGAAAGCTGCTGTGAAAACAAAACATTGGCCTACTATGATCCCAAAAGACATAATAATATTTCAAACTGAGGACGTGTTTGTGCCTAAATGTACTAAAACCTATGCAAATGGTATCAGAAATGCTCTTTTTGTCGTGCCCAACTAACACTTCTTTATCATTTCACTGTACTTTGTATTAGATACAGTTTGAAGGCACATATTCTGCATAAAAACTTTTCATGCACTTAAAACACGATGCACCCTATAATAATACAAACTATATGGCCACATATGTGAAAATAGAACAGATAACAGATTATATGTAGGAGAGAATACATTTTAATGCATGTAGTAAATCAATGGGCTTATAGAACAGTGTGCACATATAATAGCAAAGCATTTCACTGCTTGTGTTAACCATGAACTTAAACAAATGATGTGCAATTTAAACAGTTTTCACTGAACTTTAAACTTAATCAGTGGAAGACTTTTTTCTGGTTGAAGAGAAATATTGCATCTTTTGTTTTCAGAAACCCAGAGATGATGTGCGTGTTTTCATACCAAGTCTAGAACCACATTACCCATAAACCCTCCTTTATCCTGTGTTTGTGTATGTCCTGTCGTCATCTCTAATCTTCTGGAGTAGTTTGTTCAAAATGGATTTTCATCTAAAATATAAAAGAAGCTTTTTTTTTTGGTACTGCAGATTTTGCTCAAAGTAACAATGCTGTAGTCTGTAAATAATAGTGTTAATGTGGCACATTGAGCATACAGAAGCTAAACTAGGTGTTTTGTGAGCTCATACATGGCAGCTTGCCCAGTCTGTGCAGATACAGCAGAGGGTGCAGGTAGCTGCAGCTGGTTGCAGCAGCTAAACCCAAGGCCGCATACTGACACTTGATGGTTAGATCGGGAACTCGTCCTTCAATAAACATGGCGATAATGAAGGGGAGGTAGTTGAGTGTGAGGATAGCCTGGATGATGACGATGGTGTTGAATGCTTTCTTCTTTATGGAATTCATCTCCTCTTTAACCTTTGGCACACCGCTCCTAACTTTCTTCACCTTCCCTCCTTCTTTATAGCTGTTGCTCTCTTGTTTTCCCTCCTCACTCACAACTGGACTGTTATCGTGATTCTCTACTTTCTCCTCTCCGTTTATCTTTTTCTTCCTGTGCTCCATCATCTTCTTGTCCCCTGGTGGAGTTTGTTTTAATTTCTTGAGAACAGACAGGCTGCAGAAGGTGTCAATGGCTAGAACAGGCAGGAAAACGGCACATGCCGTGACGACGGATCGCTTTGAAATAGCAAATGTAGAAATTAAGATGTAAACGAACCATATGGCAACCAAACATCCCCATCTGTACTGATGCCCCTTAAACCTGAAAAGCAACAAGAAAGTCACATTGAATGAAACATGTTCACTACAGACAAACTTTTCAGAGGCCATATGAGGTCAGAAATATGAACAAGCAAATCGCCAGTAATGATGCATATTTTTAAGGTTTGAAATCCATCCATAAACATAGTCAAATAGTGCATTAAAGGAGTATTCCAGCCATTTGTTATCGCAATCCCAGCTTTAAACTTCCAAACTCTCAAAGACCTTTCTGACAAACTGAAAAACATTTTTATTTGACTCTCCACTATTTATTCAGCATTCAGGTTAGCCATTTTCCGAGGCAATACTGAAGCTGCATTCACGAAAAATCGACTTACAATACAGCCTGTAAACCTAATTTTTTTTTGCTTTTTAACCCCTTCTTTTCTGGACTTGCTCAACAGAAGATGACATTAACATCCCTTCTATTCAAACTTTTGAATGTCTCATTACATAAACCTTTTGTGTGCTTTTACCGTAGATAGTCAAGGGGTCGCACCACAGCCATGTACCTCTCCACACACACCAGACATTGGAGAAGGGGCTTCATAACCATTACCGTTGAGTTCAGGAATGATATCACATCCAACACAGTGCTACTCTGCCACAGAAAGTGATTGACAAAGAGCATCGGCAACATCATGTAGAAGGCCACCTGAGTGAGCGCCTTGTGGAAGGGGAAGAAGTCTGCAGGGAGGATACCAGCCACCTTTGACCTTTCAATTGAATCAAGATTAAGAAAGCTTTCATATAACTGCATGGAGGGACAGGATGAAAAATTAAGTGTGAAAGAACTGCTTACAAGAAGGATACTGTTTTCCAAAACGCCTCATTAAATTCATAACATTTCTTTTGGGCCTTAAAACTTACAAATTAGCTGCACACGCTGAAATTACCTTTTCTTGAGGATGTGCCAAATGAGCCAGATGTTTGAAGGGGCACCGACAAGGAGCTCAAAGCAGTAGGTAGTCAAGAGGACGATGAAGCCTGTCGAAGGTCCATGAGTCATACACTCTGCCCAGTAATACTCTGCAGCTGAAGAGGAAGCGTTTACAGTGGTTTGGTTCATATTGCTGGGAAAAAACAGGGAGTTCACAACGTGTTTTGTTATAGTCCCTGTTATAGCAAAATGACACTTGTAAACCCTGAAGATGCATTATTTGTGACCTATATTTTGTCTTTAAATCAAAAAATGTTGCTAAAAAGTATCAGAAGCAAACCTTGCAGTGGGCGGCGAGAGTGGCGCTCTGAAGGCAGCTTGGTTCGTGCCAAACATTTGCCCAGTGTTTGAAGGTTCATTTGAAATTGCTCCTGCTTTCATACACACTTTACATGAGGGATGTATTATAGATTTCCATAAAAAACGACATGAACCACACAAATGCAGTGCCATACCACAAGGTTGTTGCACAAACTGTACATGTTTTTTTCCCCTTCAGGTACAGCATAGATTTCCTCTTCGCCTAAAACAGGAGAGAAATGGATGAGATGCAATTTGTTTCCTCATCAAGACAGACTTGATCATGGGAGTAGCCTTCTGAAATATATTTTGTGTGCGTCTATATGTGTGTGTGTGTGTGTGTGTGTGTGTGTGTGTGTGTGTGTGTGTGTGTGTGTGTGTGTGTGTGTGTGTGTGAGAGTCATGTACTGCTCTGGGATACTCTGCTATGTTATGTTTGTTATCATTTACTTTTTAATGCTGTTTTCAATATTCAATTCAATTCATAAAACCTTATTTATCCCCGGGGGGCAATTCAAGGTCACACAGAGCAGGAAATGAACGACAGTGCAGGTATGCTAAACATTTAACAAGAAATAAAGTGTCAATAAAAGTAAAATAAAACAAAATAAAGTGTCAAAAATTTAAATACAAAATGTAAAATACTAAATTACAAAGTTAAATATATTAAAAAAAGAGAGTGGAGGTATAAGTATGTATGTATAAGTATATATTATAAGTATATATTACTATGTGACTTGCCGAGAGACTGCAGATGTGAACTAGCTCTAAGCTAACTCTAAGGCAACATTAATGTTTAATATTGTACATGGTCCCATTACAAAAACAATCAAAATAAATAAATAATGAATACAAAATTAGCTGTGCTACTATTTAAATAGCATAAATAAAGATTCCTTGTCATGACAAATTACGTTAAGCTTTTTAACTTCTTCTTTTTTAAGCGAAAGGTATTTGTGGTGCACACAATTTTCATTTATCGCTATTTTTATTCCTCGATTATTCTCTTGTTTGGATTCTAGCTTGATGGCTATCAATGTGAAATTGGTAACAAGTTCTTTTGAACGCAACTTGCACAAACATGCAGAATGCAGGCCTCTGATTGGCTTGCGCCTTGTCACCCGGAGTCTTCAGTGTGCTCGGTAGATAACCAGCATATTCTGCATGGGCGGAGCTATACCTCTGATCCTTTATCGACTCTGCAGACTCCGCCCGTACAGACACTCGTAGCAATAAAACACGCGCTCACAATCTCTTTCCAAGAAGTCGCGCGGAGTTTAGAATTTGTACACACATCTGTGGCGGGAGATGTTTGACTGAGCAAGACAGACACGACATCATTGTTTTTAATGGTGGAAACAGCGCCCAGATTAAAAACGGACACAAGGATAGCAGTGACGATAAACGCCGTCGCCTGGGGAACAAGTCACGATGGATGATTTCGGAGTTTTTGCGGTTTTTGGAGTACACGGTCCTGCTCAAAGGTTGCTGAGGTAATTTGAATTCACGATGGATATTTAAACAGTACCGCCAGTTTGTCGTCTCGAAATATTCTGTCAAGCAGCCTCCATTTGTATCCTCATCATGTCAAGTGTTATCGTTACAAAGTTAAAGCTAGGTAACCAGTGCATGCCATAAACCTTTTTTATATGCTCCTGAATGGCGCCTTTTGAAGCCTTGTTCTCAGAGGACTCGTCTGTTAGCTTCTGTTATTGTGAAACACGTTCAGTCGGATAGCTACTTTGTCATCTCTGTTGCCTTGTTTTTCTGAATATGATAGGAAAACAATGTTACCGCCTTCCTTGTTTATGATATTTTCCTTTCTTTAGTGCCGATGGTTCGTCTCGAGTTGCTGTTGCAGTTCCCCCGAGTGTACGCCAGGTGGTGCTGTTCAGCAGCGGGCCGTGGGGAGAGAGGATCTGCGTCAACGCAGAGCTCAACGACGCTGACAGGATGCCGATAACTATTGGAAAGCTCACTCCATATAACAAGTAGGCAATTCTATTTTTAAGTCAGGTGCATATGATGAAATTTGACTGCTTTCTTATATTGTAAAGTTTGTTGTGTTGGGATAATTATCTACATCCACTGTCTAGGACTCACCTCCATATAGAAATGATTTGACGTAATGAATAACCTCTCAATGAACCGTCTTGTGACCCCCCTAGGTGCCTGTCATGGGAGCAGTGGGAAGAGGAGACATGGACGGGCAGTGTCATACTGAATGTCACCCTGGAAAGAGGAAGCCTGGTAAATACTGGTAGTTATAATGATTTGGGATTGGTATGAGAAATACATGAGATGGGTTCATTTCTTTTCTCTCAATAAGTTGACGGACCACAAGACAATCATTTTGGAAATGTTCAAAAGAAAGACCGTGGCAGTTTTCAGTTTATTCTTAAATAATTAGAGTAAAATGACAGTATTTATACATCATAAATAAAAATAATAGGATGATTCTTGTCGTAGCTATAGTTTAAAATCTATGTGGCTAATTCTATGAAAGGTATTCACAAATCTTGTGTTTGTTTTTCTTTCTTCAGGAAAAATCTGATTGGTCAGAACCAGAGCTAATCCTGGCCGTGACAGAATACACCCCAAAGGTAATTTATGTGGAATATATTTGGGTGCTTGTAGTTGAGTTAGAAATGAGTCATGAGGACATCAAAATATCAGACGGGCGCATTGTAGCTGTTTGTCAGGAGACTTAAGACCCGCCTCAGCTCCAGCTCTCTGCCTGTCGTTAGGTTGAGACAGCATTTCCAGCATGGCGACCGCCATAGATGGGCTTCCACAGCCCCCTGTAGTAACAGATGGGCGACGTCACTCAGGCTTCATCCATTAATATTTAGAGTGCAAAATCATGCAGTTGAATTAACAGCGATTAGTTTTAGGGGTTATGTTAATTCAAAAAGTCGTAATTAGGTGGTCAATTATTACTACACATTTGCTAAGATGCCCCTCAGTAACAGAGAGCGCAATACTTAGTGCACTCCTCAAGGCCCAACAGGTTTGTGTTGCACCATTGCATTCTGGTCTTTTGAGGCCAATCTCAGAGGCGATATTGGCTGATCTTTGTTGGCCTACGGTCATATGCTTTCCTGTTTCCTGAACGTTTAATGACAAGGACAGTTTTGTCCCTCCCAGGACACTGTGGCTCCCCTCACAGCTCGGGAGCTCAATGGCAAGAGGAAGAGAGAGCATGCGTCCGAGGGAGATGGTGACGAGAACAAACTGACCAAGAGAGGGGAAGAGGAGAACGTGTGTCCAAATGGAGGCACAGTGGAAAAGACCACACCTGTGCGAAAGGGTAGAGGTCAAATCAAGGGCGTGCAGAAGCTGTTCAGTAGTGGAGGAGATACGACAAAGACCAAGGGAACGGGTGAGGGAGCCAGCATCCAGTTTACAATGATGTGTGACTTTTCCAGATCAGGAACGATTAAATGAATGAAATGTGTTTGGTAAAAGATCTTTAAGTGTGTTATCAAAGAGCCTTTTTTTTTGTGTGTGTTTGTGAGTTTCTTGTGTGCTGTGTCTTCTCTAAAATCTCCTTCTCTCAACAGCTAATGTAGCACGAGAGGCGCAGGGGATTGTGGGAAGAACGCCTCCTCAGAGTGCAGCCAGGACAAAGAGTCGGCAGGCCAAGACTCCCACACAAACTAGTGAGTTTGTGCATTCACATACTAGACTATTTCAGATGTTTATTTTATCTTCTTTTGTAATATTGATTTGCTTTTCAGTCCCATGGCGAGTACCTAGATGTACCTCACCCTATCTGAGTTAACAGAATATTCTTTTCTGCCATGTTGAGTTTCTCATGTCTCATGTCTTCCTGCAGCCCCATTGGTCAGCCCGTCAGGTCGCTGGGGTCAGTCTTTGTGTGCTATTGATGCTCAGACCGCTATTCTGATTGGAGGGCAGGGCGCCAGGATGCAGTTCTGCAAAGATCCCATGTGGAAACTCTGCACAGGTAAGTTAGGAATCTAGGATCTAGTTTGAGCAGGTTTTGAGTCTTCTTCTGCACTCACAGAGTGAGTGTTCTTGTCTCTCCGTCCCTCAGAGGACAAGTCCTGGGTTGCAGCTGAGACTCTGGCAGAGGGTCCAACACCAGAGGCCAGAATCGGACACACAGCCATCTACGACCCAGACTCCCGGCGGATTTTTGTGTTTGGAGGCTCCAAGAACAAGAAATGGTTCAATGACGTTCACATTCTCGACACACAGAGCTGGAAGTGGACCATGGTGGAGGTGTGTGGGCCTTTTTTTTTTTTTCTCCCTCATTCCCCCCCCCCCCCCCCCCCCCCACCATTATGCTCCTTGTCCACTTTCCTCACATCCTCCCCCCCTCTCTTGTGTCCCCTAGGCTCAAGGTAAGGTCCCTCCTCTAGCCTACCACAGCTGCAGTATGTTCCGAGGGGAGCTGTTTGTGCTTGGAGGGGTGTTTCCTCGGCCAAACCCGGAGCCCGACGGCTGTAGTGACTCTCTGTATATCTTCGACCCCAACCTCTCCATTTGGTACCAGCCTATTGTAACTGGAGACATGCCCTCCCCTCGCTCAGGGTATGATGGTTTGATTTAAAAACACATCTTTGTTTGTTTTTTTAACACACATCTAAGCACACTAATCTCTCCTCTTCTCCTCCTTTCAGTCATTCTGCGTGTGTGATGCAGGAGAGGAAGATCTATGTGTTTGGTGGATGGGATACTCCTGTCTGCTACAATGACATGTACATGTTGGACCTGGGTAAGCTACACACTAGTTAGCACGGATAGGAACTCCTGGGCTGAATCTCGATGACCTCCCTAAACCCTGAGCCCTTAAGGACTTAAGTGACGTCACCTGGAGAGTGATTGAGTGCACGAGGATGAGAGGGCTTGCAATGGTTAAATAAGAATGGTACAGCGTTTTGCGACTTCTCTGTTACCATGACAGCACGACGTTATGTTGCTTTTTTTTTAAAGCTTCAATGTTTGTTTCTCCTTCCTGCTCTTTTACCATCCTTCCCCTTTTTTCCTTATTAAGGCGTTTGTTAACCTTTCCATTCTTGCTGGCTTCCCCTGGGAAATCCTATGTTCCACGTCACAATGCTAGGAACTATGGGTAATCGCCTCACGCTAAATCTGCAGATACGCCCACTTACAGAAAGGGCGCATAAAGGGCTCAAAAAGTCAGCGAGAGATCCCTCACACACTTAATGATTTGACAGCCCTAAGCGTGAGGGGGGGTATCGAGATTGGGCCCTGGTGACACACACAACTTTACGTACAAACAGAGAACACGTATACTTGATAGAGGTGTTAATACATGGCATTGAATGCATCGTTGACATGAGATGTTTTTGTTTCACAGGTCTGATGGAGTTTTCTGCTGTTAAAACGACTGGGAAGGCCCCGTCTCCTCGAAGGTACACAACGTAACACTCGCATACACATGCAGTCGTAGCTAACGCTGGACATCGAACAGATAATCAAAAAACTGTCTGTAACAGTTGACACATGATCAAAGTCACTACCGTAGTTACTTGTGTTTTCTTTGATCAGATTCTAAGATGCAAATACAAGCAAGTCGTATCTGCAGCACTTTTGTTGTTCTTAACTTGATTAGTGTGTGTTTGTGTTCCAGTTGGCATGGGAGTGCAGTGCTCTCCGACACAAAGTTCCTGGTACACGGAGGTTACAACGGAAACAATGCTCTCAGCGACACCTTCATCTTTGATATAGGTGAGAGGCTGCTAAAAATGAGACGGATCACACCAACATAAGATTCAACATTCTGTTAATTTGTCATTTTTCTTCATATGTCTGCACACGTGAAAAAGATGAAATGCTGTTCTGCCTGCTCCCAGCAGTGTAACAGAACAGAACCAATATAAACAACCTCACATAAAGTTCACCCTACGAAAGGAATAAAATCACTTCCAAACTGAATCTCAACATAAAACACACTTTTTGTCACATTAAGAAAGTTCAACTTTTCAGAAATCGCAAAAACTCCAGAATCATCCATTGTGGCTTGTTCCTCAGGCGAGGGTGTTTACCATCACTGCTATCTTTGTGTCCACCCTTTATTTAGGCTCTGTTTGCAACATTAGAAATCGTGACTATTTCTAAGAGTGTCTGTATGGGTGGAGTCTAAACATAATCATGAACGTAGTTTGAGTCGATGACATCTGCTCTATGTGAAATAGCTCTATAAATAGTGCTTATTCCTCTGCTATATGAAATGGATTATAACCCACATCTTATGATGGTTGGATTCGTCTGAACCACAGTACAAAGAAGTTTCATCTACAGTCATTGAAAAACAGACAAAAGATATGAGTGACGCCTCATAATTCAGAAGCTGGAACCAGGTTTTTAATTATTTTTAATAAGAGCAAAGGAAATTGTCGGTTAACAAAAATAATATGTTGAATATGGTATTTAAACACAGGGTATTCAAATCTTTATAATATATTTTTAAAAATAGATAAGGATGTACCTACCATTATTAACATAATTACGTCTGTATCACTTCTTCAGACACCAACAGCTGGACAGAGGTGACGCTGCCTCAGCTTGCTGTCCCAAGGGCGGGGCACTCCATCATCGCCATGGAGATGGCCGATAACCCCCGTTTCTCGGCGGAGGATGAAGATGTGGACAAGAACACAGGACCCGGCAGCAGAACCTTGCTGGTGTTCGGAGGCGGAGACAACGAGGGGAACTTCTACTCGGACCTGACGACTGTCGCTGTGGAGGAACTGCTCGCTGCTTTTTAAAGACAGAGTGAGACACATCGGGGAGTCCTCACTCCCTGTCAGCATGGGAAGCTATTTAAACACCCCCACAGACTCTTTATTATTTATATTCCTATAGTTTGTCTTGGTCTTTTAAAGTTACTGTGGCCGCCTGGGCATTTGGGATGTTCAATTTGGGTGTTTGTTTTTTTCTAATATAGACGTGACGTCTTCATGTCAGGATTATGAGAGCTTCTTTTCCTGTAGAAACTTAAGAAAATAAATTCCTCATTCTTTTAATCAGGATTCATATCAATAAATAACAAAGATCTTGATTTGAGACATCAAATGTTTTTGATATTTAGTCATTACTCAGTGTATTATGTTCATGGTTGAAAGCTTTTGTAAAGGTTTCCTCAGGTTTACTTCTTGGATTGTCTTCACTTTTTTTCTCTTACCTTTGAATACTTCAGACTTTTTTTTGTACTGATTGTTTCTAAAGAAAAAAAACCTTTCTACTGCTGCCGGTTCGTTGACTGAGTTACATCATGCTCAGAATCATGTTTTTATTTTATTTTGTCATTAACTCCAAACTGCTGTTTGTGCTCTAAAATAACCCCATTCATGTTCTTTTTCTGCGCTTGGTTTCTGTCTTCTATGAATAAACTTTTTTTGTTTTTCAATGCTGTCTTTAAGGCATTCACTTTTCAAATTCAACTTAGTGCATTCCTGCAAAATAAACAAAGTGTGCAGATCAGTAGTGACAATAAACCCCAGTTGGACTTTGATTTTAACAAGTCTACCATTTTCTGAAAAATGAACCCTTTATGAAGTACCGAAGAGATGCCATTTAAAGAGGACATACACCCAATTTCCACCTTTTCAAACAGTCCCCTGTGGTCTAAATGAAACATCTGTGCTGTGCTGTGATCAAAATATAACATGAATCAAGCACCAGAGGAGGTTTGAGACCCTGTATAAACCAGCTCTCTCAGAACGCTCCGTTTTGGTGTGTGTGTCTCTTTAAATGCAAAGACCCCCCCCTGAGTTTCACAGTAGACATCACTCCTCTGTAGCGAGAATAAAAATGGCAGACCTGCGCAAAAGTTTTGCAGTAAGCTGGGGGAGGAGTAGGGGAGGGGAGGGGATTTTTTTTTACCAGAATCCAACTTGTGATGTCACAAACTGAGAACATTTGAGACGGAGCACTTTTCTCTGCGTTGTAAATCTTATGCAGACCACAAACAAAGGACTGGATGGATTTATTTCACATTTTGTGGGTCCATAGACACTCAGGTTACCCAAATATATGTTCAAAAACACTGTCAAAGTGGATTTTCATAATATGTCCCCTTTAATACAGAGAGACCTGTTAATAACATCCCTGTTGGCCCGGAAACTCAACACTAACATGAGCTAATGTTAGTCCAGCACTGTTCTCTTCCAACAGTCAGAGCTGGAGACATTTGAATCAAAGATGAGTGGAGCTTCTTTTCTGACACAAAGCTAATATTAGTGTCATGACTGAGGCAGCTTTTGAGTTTAATATTTCAGTGAATTCTGCCAACCACTGCTACGGGATTGTTAGGCAGGTCAGTTAAAGCCCACTTTTTAATGTGTATAACCAGCAGTACATGAAATGAGTGTTTTCAGGTGTAGGAGGAACTTTAGCTAATGAGGGTGTAACGTTTGAAGAGCGTGAATGCAAACATGAGCACCAACAGAAGATGGAGTCATAAAAGAAGACAGCCTCACTAGTAAATGCAAATTAAGAAACCTTTAAAATCTACATTAGATCAAACAATAAATCAATTGGAGGCCTGCTTTCATCCTTTCTGTGGCATTAACCTAATGCAAGGGAAACTCTGTTTAATTAAAAACCCTCCAATCAAATATAGATATGCCTGTTTCCACTTCATTCTCTCACTGCAGGTCATAATGTGCACTGTCCGTAATCGTATTTCAGCAGTACATCATGTTGCAGTCGTAGCACAGTCTGTGCAGACTCAGCCTATGTCTGACTACTTCACTAATTGTGCTCATGCTGAGTGTCACCACCGACCAAACTGTCAGGGTGCATTAGGATTGTCCCCCTTATTCTGTTACTTCATGAATTAGGAAATTCTGTTGTCAGTTCTTTTTAAAACAGTTGGTATAATTCTTCAATAACAGCCCTACTTCCAAACTTTGTCTAATAAGTGGTTCACTAAAATTGAAATCCCCGGTAACAGCTGCTTGGTTCATGCTCTAGTGCACTAAGATCATACATGTGACAACCCGATTTGGATGCTTTTTAATTGGTTGTCACAGTAACCAAGATTTGCATTACTGCCAGAGAGTAAGTAGAGCCGAGTTAGATTCTGCAAGAGATGATCCCGAAATGCAAAAAGTCCCAAGGGACAGGCTGACAATAAAGTACCAACTGTCTGTTGATGATGTGTTTGGTTTGCCAGCCTGTTAAGAGAAAATGATTGGCTACACATACAAAAACTGTTATTACTGCCTCACTCTGGCTGATACATTTGGCAGCCTGAAATAGGAGGCAGGAGATAAAAAAAAAAAAGAAGGTGGGCATGTGTTTGAATGTTCATCCAGTGACACTTAAAATATCCTCAAATCAGCGGCAATTAAGATTCTGCAGTTCAACCTCCTACTAAGAGTGCCGTTTCTTTTTAGACACACAATGGAAGTATGGCTGCCAAGATCGCTTTCTCATACAAATATTAACAGGACACACAGCAGGGACTTGTGTTAGGATAGGCTGCGGGAATTTTAGATAGACAGATAGATAGATAGACAGACAGACAGACAGACAGACAGACAGACAGACAGACAGACAGACAGACAGACAGACAGACAGACAGACAGACAGACAGACAGACAGACAGACAGACAGACAGGCAGGCAGGCAGGCAGGCAGGCAGGCAGGCAGGCAGGCAGGCAGGCAGGCAGGCAGGCAGGCAGGCAGGCAGGCAGGCAGGCAGGCAGGCAGGCAGGCAGGCAGATAGATAGATGTTACCCTGTAATATGGTCTCTCTTCCTGCAGATGGAGACACTTAAAAGCACATTTTCTCAAGCAACAGCCCACTCTTACTCAGCTCATGTAAATCCCCCACCCCCTCAAAAAAATAAATAAAATACATTCAGTGACTTCATGTGGCTATTAACATGACAGGTTGTGATATTTTCTGTGATACTTTCTCCACAGATTCAGGTCACACAACCCTGTACAATGCATCTAACATCTGTCCTCAATGTCAAATTAGACATGATCCAAAAGCCTTAAAAGAGAGGGATAGTCTCCCAAAGTAGTTTTTTTTTTGTATACGGATATATTAGTTCCAAGAAAGGCTGCAGTGACACATAAACAAGGCTGTTAACTATATGGAAACATTTTTTTTGTGTACTTAAAAACAATGCTGTTCAGCTGAGAACACTATATCCATCATCGGGGATGTGATTTTCCCCTTGATTCATTGGGAAATCCTGCCAGTTGGATGCTTTCCCAGATATTAGTAATAAGCCTTCATTTGCTGGTTTCTGTTTCTAGCTCCCCACTAACATCCTTGCATCGTGTGAATATTTGTTTTTTTGAAAAGTCTACATAACTCCTGGTTGACAGGGTTCAGACATCAGTACTTGCAATCATACAGTAGATCTTCCTCACTCCATGGCTGTTGCTAAGTAACTTGAAAATGTCTACACCAGCTGTCAGCATCTCACAGTCGCACTTATAGGTACATATTTACAAATGACTCTTACCTTCACAGCTGTGATTGCAATCAGGAACCATAACTCAACCATGGCAACGTACAGTTTAGTCATCTGCCACGGCCGCAGACATATCTATGTAAAAATGGTGCATTAGGATAATATGGTAAATATATAACGTCCACCAAATGTATTTAAAACCAAAAAAACAAGGGGGCATCTTATTGAGTAATGAAAACCTGGACCTTCACTGTCAGAAAAGATCATTTAAATTGAAGTTACTTGGTGTGCAGTGGTAAGATATGACATGACATATACCTTGGTTACTAGACCATGAAAGTTATGTTCACATCTGGTCCTGTTTTATTTCCACAGTTTGTGTTTTTGTCATATTCATTTTCACCTTATTGTTTTTATAATTGTTTTCGATGTTCAAGTTATTATTGGTTTAAGGTTTTTAAGTTGTTTGAAGATGTCGGTGTAAGAATTAATGCAAAAAGTCCTCTGCTTTCTATACCGACATGACTTGTTTCAGATAAAATGTATGTCTGAAGTATACGAGGTGTAGAGGTAAGTGTGCGACAGGTAAAAGGATGAAGGACATTTGACTTCATTAGGGAAATATCTAGCAGCACCTGTAGGCACCTGACCTGTGACACCTGCAGAAGAAGGTGAAAGAGTAGGCTAAATGTTCAATTGACTTGAGCTATAGTAAGGCACTTTTCTAGACTTCTGACAACTCAAGTGTTACGCCCCATGTCACACTTCCCCTTTCACACCACATTCACACACTGATGCTGCTATGTAAAGAGTCCATCAGTGTTAACTAATCACATTCATACACATTCACAAGCAGCGGGAGCAATTTGGGACTCAGTGGCTTGTCTTTTAAAAGGAGGATGTGTGTATACAAATGTGTGTATGAGCTTTGTCATAAGGTTGTTTTTTTCCTCAATAAATACACCTATTGTTTCCTTTAATTATATCCTGGGATCTGAAAAATAAATGCTACACAAAGAAAATGCAGATTTACAGAATGTACTTAATCACTTGTACCATCAGCCAATTTCAATATTATAAACATGGATTCATACTCTTGTTTTGGGGGCCCTGGACAGAAAGGTTAGTGCCAGACTATGTAAATACTGGGCTCATCAACGAGTTTGGACACTAAGTAACAATGCAGGAAACTGACTATGGTGTATTTTAGTGGTAGCCTACAAATGTCAAGTATTTAAAAATAACTATGACATCACGTAACACAAGTGTGACCCTAGGGCGTATGGGGGTAGCTTAATTCTACTAAAAAGAGACAGATCTTTCCTCACAGGATATGAAGACTATACACAATCACCTGCACCTGCCATTTGCCAACCACGATTGCAAACACCAGTGAAGGCTCGGAAAAAGCCGAGTACAGTCGAATACAGAACAAACTCCCTCCCTCCCAAATCTTCTCTTTCAGTCGTGGTGCAAGCAGCCATGTTGCCGCGAGCTTGTTCCGGTATCAGGGCAGGATCGTGCGCATAGACTGCATTCGGGCGCAGCTCCTCGCCTCTCTCCCCCTGTCGCCCGTCACACTCACCTCGCAACAAGAGAACCGATACCGATCATGGATTTTACAACTTGATGATTCCTTTTTGCAGTCGACTGGCCACGGGAATAATAACAGCAGTCGGAGTACCGACAGGACGAAGTCGTTTATCGCCACACTGCACTGCAGCACTGGTGAACGACCTTATTCCAATCACGCATCACAAGGAAGAGCGCCGGTGATTTCCGTGGATTTTGAGTTTTGAGTGTTGCTCTGTGGCAGTCACCGCCGCTGCGGCCGGAGGAGGATAAGCTAACTAGCTAGCTTTGCTTCGAGAGAAACACGGAATTAGCTCGCTACATTGGCTAATATTGGCAAGCCAGTTAGCTAGTGCGACAAATTAATTCGTGTTGCTCGCCTGCCATGTGACAATTCTACTTGGTGCTTATTTTGTTTTAGGATATCGTATCCTGGATATCTCGCTTTCTGAGTTTGTTTTCTGTGAATTGGGAAGGTCGAGACCTCGCCGGGAATAACTTTGGCCTGAAAGTTTGTACACCCAAGCCCTGGTCCTGAATCGAAAGGAAGTGTCTTTTTTGACTAAAATTTGACAAAAGGGCGTCGAGACTGCTTTATGAAAACGACCCTGGAAAACATTGGTTTTAGATTTCGACGACAGTTGAGGCTCATTGAGACGTTTGTTAGCAATCCTATAGGTTAGCATGCTAAGCACCTAATTGAACCCCTACTTGTTCAACACAGCCATTGCCCAACTTTTCCCTCAAGCTAGCCCTAGTAGCTAGCTTGCCAAAACGTCACAGCGTCAGTCTGGTAGCTTGCTTGTCACCGTCGACGCTGATAATTGGCAATTTGGGATTGAATGTTTTTACACTTAGACCTGAGCTAAATAAGAAATTTGCCATTTCATGCTTGTTGACAAACATGGGACGTGCGGTTGCTGCTAGCTAGTTTCCAGCTAGCTGGCTAACTCGGCTAGCCGCTGATGTGGGATTCAACTTGTTGATTCACGGGCTCTCTGTCGGGCTGCTAGCTGGCTAGCACTTGGCATCAGTTGGAAAGTTCGGTGTATCATCATCTACACAGATTTTAAATGCACAAAAGACACTGAAGAATCATCATATTCACACCGTCCCTTCCCCTATTTGGAAACTTGAACTTTTTCTAAAATGTCAACAAGGATCCCTCTGGTGCAAGTCATAGAGAATTCGACCGGGCAGGTAAGATCCAAGACTATTCTCCAAAATAATACTGTGGTAACATTTCCCCCAAGACTTTATACTTTGGTAAGGAACTATTATGTTCTGTGGAGAGGCCCAGGTTGGCCTTCGTGAGTCTCTGGTTTTCTCTCTGCCTTTTCTCTGTCTCTGTTGTCTTTGCCACACAGCAGTGATTCACCAGCTTGCCTACGCACTCACACTGGATTTCCCACTCCTTGCAGAATAAGAAGAACACATTTAGGTGTCTGTTTAGTCTGTGTGTCAGGGCATGTCCTCCTACTTGACTCTTCCTTACTTTTACCTGTCCCAATAAAGACAACCTTTACAACCAGTTCCATATTTCTAAATACTTGAAGAGTAAAGAAGGCTGGCCTCCTCATAGTAACTTAACAGGTTATTATTTAATAGCGCATATTAAGTTATTTCCCAGTGACACATTTGACAGTATAGTGAATATACTCAACAATCAAGTTGTTTGTTACAATTTAACTAATCTTTCCCAAGTAAGATTTTTTTTTTAAAGAGTATGGCTAACTTTAGTTGGAGAATTGACATGTTATATGATTTAAAAAAAAGTCAATTTCTAAAGGATCTGTAGTGAAAGAAAACTAGCCACGTAGTTTCGTGCCAAAAATGTAAATGAGAAAACATTTATTGTTTGATTAACAAATAAATATTAGAATGAATAATGTGGTCCAGAGCACCACTGAAACACAGATATATGAATTCACAATGTTGTTGCAGTTTGATCACAGACATTTACTTTGAGGCTCTGCACATATGGGATGATTAAAGACGCTTTCAAACAGTACACATCCTCTTTTGACCTCAAACTACTGACCTTTATCCTCAGGCTCGAGGGCTCATGAACACACGAGAAGTCTTACTTCATTTAAACACCCGTCAAAGCAAAAGGCTTCAGGAGCCACAGTAACAAAAGATTTAATGTTTCCTGTTTTCATTCATGTTGGTAGTAAAACAGTTTGTTAGTGTACTTAAAGTTTAAAAGACAAAGAAACAACTTGCAACTGCTCATTATTAGACATCTGGAACATTGCTTTCAAGAGTGCAATATCTTTCTTAATCTTGTAGACTTTTTTTTTATCTCTTCACTCTTTGTAATTATGAAAGCCACAGAGGCTCACATTATAGTTTCCAATACAGACCATGACTAGCATTACTTGGACAAGCTTTATGGGACAGATGGGTAGAGATGTTGTGTGTCTACATGTCACAGGGTGGCCGGTGTATGATGTCAGGGCGTGTGTGCTTTACCCGTTTCTATATTTGTGTTGCTTGAGTAACTATAGTGATGTGAATGTAGTTGTGGTGAGACTTGGTGTGACAGATTATTTAAGATGTTGGTCAGTAGTTTTGAAGAGCAAAGCAGCATAAACAAACGCTCACACATAAAGACACATTTGATAATACCTTTAAGAAAGTGAATACCCTGACAGGGGTTATTACAGAAATCTAAAATGGTTGATTAAAGTAGCACATTTACATTTTAATGTCTGTCTATACTGCTGCAACCTTAACCAAATTGTGTTGTGGTTGACACATTAAAAGCCGAACCCTCGTGTGTAAAGTGCAGCTGCGTAGTCAACCAGACCTTAGACCTGCTCTCACCAGCCAATTGGGAAGACTCTTGGTGTTGGACACTCAAAGGTTAAAAGATTTAGTTTATCTTCGCTCGTTGTACAAACAAAATGCTGACGGAAGTTGTGTGTTGATACCATGGTTCTCACTGCATGTGTTGGGTGTGTTGGCTTGTCTCACACAATGGATCACTGCTTCCGTAAGACTCGACAAGAAAGTAGATCGTCAGCTACATTGGTGTGAAGGTACACACACTGATGTGAGTGACGAATGCATATTCTTACATGCATACACACCCATACCTGCAACAGAGGTCATAAACGGTATAGTTGATGATTACATAAGTCTTTGACTTTTACAGCCACCCACACACCAGTCAGTATTAACCAGTTATAAGCAAACTCCAAACAATCTTTGGCACTCCAAAGGACCAATCAAACTAAAAAAAGTCACATTTTAAACCTTGCTGTATACAACATTATTCAGCAACACTTTGTGCTGGTCAGTCATGAACTGGAACACTTGATAAGTAGATCCACAACTTTGTAGTCTTCAGCATTGTTCAACAAGCTACAAGAAGACTGAGGGGAGATAAAAGGATTGTGTGATAAAGTTTCAAAGTTGAACACTGAGGCTTGAAAAGAGTATAAAACCAAAGTACAATACCTCGGTAATAAATAACACGCACACTAAACTTCCGGGTATGCCCTGCCCTGCACCAATACAGCCCCGTGTGGTGTTATGCTGTAGTGCCATTTTAGGCCTGAAAGAACCCTTATACATCCTACGGCACCTAGTAAGGATTTGGGGGTGAAAGAAGAAAAGTTTGGGGTCATGGCAAGTCCTTAACTGAGTTTGTAGGCAAAGGGTCACACATGGATACTCCCACACACAAACGGTCTGTTTTAAAGTCCATGTATAGAAAGCCCTCGGTGTCAGGTCTCAAGATACAGGACAAAATGGCACCGGACACGAAGGCAGGCTCAGTGTTGACATGACTGTCTCTGTTCCTGTCAGGTCCTCAAATGTATATTTTGACTTGGTTTGAATGTGCCTCTTCTGAAAGCAGATACTCTTTGCAACACGTAATGTTGGACCTGCAAGAGGACTGATTTACTAGAATGGGGAGGCAGTTTATTTTAATGTTTTACATTTTGGTAGCCTGATGGGGATTCACTTGACAAAGGGATGGAAAGTTTGAATGGCAAACCAAGCTGCAAGTTAATGTTTTTAAGTGTCAGCAGGGGTCTGTGCGTTGAAAGTTACTGATCCAGGCACATATGACTGAATAGCTGTGAAATGTAGAGAAGTGACTTGTGACATCTTCCTAACGTTTTTAACAGCATATACACTCAGTGGCAATAAACCAACATGTTGACATGTTACACAAGGTGTCGTTATCTATTTTAAAGTTTGAGGAACTTAATGTCATTTAGCATGAGACACCAGTTGAACCTTGACTTTGTACGCAATACATTGTTTAATAATGGCAATTTAAAATACAATTCTTAATGTTTTGTCTCTGAAACTATTCTACAAATGAGGATGGGATTTTAAACAATTATTTTAGTAGATAAGTCTCAAATGGGTTATGTGTAACTTTTTGTGTGAACCTGTTTGCTGCAGGTTTGCTCTCTTAGTCCACTTCCCCACCATTATCTCTTTATTGTCTGATTTCCTGTTTTACTGTGTTCCTTCTCTATTCATTGAGCCACTTGTGAAAAGATAGACTGATGCAGCCAGAAATACTGGTCTGCCCTTTTCAATTGTTACTTCATCCTCCATGTCATTGTTTGGGTAGCATAGTATAGCTGCACGCCAGCTTAGCAAACTGGATCCTCCTCATGTGGAGGTGTGATGTGTTTGAACCATTCATTTGTCCAAGTTATTGTAGAGTTCATGTCTATAAAACTTTGAACGGACTTAATTACGTTCAGGACTTGTTTTCATGTTTGCATTAGGGTTATAATGGTAGTCTGTTCGGGCCAAAAGGAAATAAACTAAGGCAGAAGGAAATTAAACATAAACAGTGACGATGATAATTTTCAGTTTTAAAGGTCCAAAATATCCACAGGTGGTCATGTGAGTGCCCCCCAAATTTATGTTGTTTCTGGATGTACCGTCTACATAGTAGTAGTATACAGGGCTATATGGAGTGGTCAGCCAGAGAGGAAAAGTAGCCAGCTAGGAGGTGAGCAAAATGTTGTTCGTAAAAGCTCACATTTTGGGGCTTCTGGCACATTTCAATGCCACTATTCTATCATGTACATTAATAACTGTTACATATGTTGTGGTGTTAAATAAAACACCACACCTAACTCTCCATACAAACACCTTTTTTTGCAAAGAGATGGGTATTGAGAACCAGTATTTTTTTTGGTACCTGTATGAGATTGGTCAGTAGTGAAAGTACTGGACAACTTGTTGCTCCTAACAGTGTTAACTTCAACATTACATCTGAAAGAACAATCAGGGCTCTCCATAAGATCCTGTGTTCTACCGAGATGTGCTAACAAGCGGCTCTCTGCGAATTTGTGCAAAGCCATAATCCCGGTTCTGCAGTTAAATCAAACTCAGCAAAGTTTGTATACATGACTGTTGGGTATAAACATTCACCAGTCATGTGGCTGATATCCCTTTGAAATTTACTCTCCAAACGGTACATTTAGCCGTATTTGGCGCTTGGTGTGTGTTGATTTCGGACCCTGAGTGTAATATAAAGTTGTTCCATACTGGGAGCATTATTTCATAGGAGGTATCATCTGCCATCGATTTGTGTTACGGAAGCATTTTTTTTTTTCTGACCAAGTAGCACAACTCAACAAAACACCAGCCGTCGGTCGAATAACAAAGTAGTCTCTTAAGTAGTCTATTGTTGATTCCATTCAAATGTATTGGGCTAACAAGTTGTGACTTGGGCTTAATCAGCAGAATGTCACAGAGTTTAATTGTAACCAGAGAAGCTACAAAATAAAAGTTGTCTTTCAACATTTTTTCACAACATGTCTTTATTTTTTTGCACCAAATCATAGTGAGAAGTATAGATAGAGTATTGATAGAATTTCCCTATTGATAAGCAGTATCTGTGTCAATAAAATCTTAAAGATAACCATCCCTGCAACCTGTGCTAGGATGCACACATAGCAACATCACTGCATACATTGCAAGATGACCCATATGAAGGGATAAGAAGCCTAGTTTGACTTTCCAAGTGACGCTACCAACATTTGTCTTTAATTAAGGGCAAGTATAAAGTCCCCTCACAACCAAAAAAACACCAGAAATGCTAGCTTAGGCACTTAAATTGAAGTAACCTTTTCATGATTGGTAAGGGGGCATTTAATTCTCCCTACAAGTATACACTTACTGTCACTGTGAATTGCCCCACTTACCCTTCTAAATCAAGAAGCAGGGATTGGGATTGGATCTAAAGTGTGGTGGGATGATGGCACTGAAATATTTTATTGGAGATCTTGATGCCAGACAGGAATAAGGAGAATCAATTGACAGCTAATCCGTACATATACACCGGATGCTCAACAACTTTAATTGTTTTATGGTCGGTTACTGTACGCTTACGTAACCTGTAAGGTCTATTACGTACTTGTTGAATACATTTCTGGCAAACATTTTTTTTTTAGATCTGGCTTCTCATTTGGCAACCTGTTCGTCTGTTGAATTGTTGTTACTGGCAGGTGAATGTAATTGTGCAAATGCTGCTGTGATTGTCTGGACTTCTTTTAATGACTCAGTAGACTGTGGAACTGATTTTCCCCTCTGGGATTAATACATTTGTGTGAATCTGAATCAAATAAAAACAACAACCAACAACAACATCAATACTAGAGGTGGGGAAAAAATCAATTTATGTAAAAATCGAGATTATTTTCTAAGATTTAAAATCGATTCACAACTTCCAAAAATCGATTTTTTTTTTTTTAGCTCTTTAACTCAGTAGGATGCCAAATAATAATAATTCAAAAATAGACCTTGAATCCATGAATCAATGAATCCTGAATCGCTTTGAATTGTAAAGCGATACTGAATCGAATCGTGTGACACCCAAAGATTCCCAGCCCTAATCAATACATCAAAAAGAAGGCATGAGCAATAAAAACAGCATGCATGTGATTTCTGTCATGGAATAATAACATCATTTTAAAGGCGTTGTCATCGCATGATCATCATTTTTATTTGCAAGAGATTTTCCGATTTTCTGTGCTGACTCTGATTTTATTTTGTTTTTTAAAGATTATTATTATAAATGTTTTGAATGTTAGCCTTCTATAAGACAGGACAGCTGTAAAGGGACAGAAAAAGTAGGAAAAGAGAGTTAGGGATAACGTGTTCCGAATAGCATCAGGATCCGTGGGGGGACCAGTGAATTTCTGTAAATGGGGCCACTGATCTACCAACTGTGCTGAACCAGCGCAACTACATTCGATTTTTTTAAGCCATTAACGATTTCACAGGTATCCGTATGATTGCCTCATTAACCCTAAACCACAGTCTTTCCTCTGTTTGAGGTGTCTGTCTATTCCGGTTTGACCTTTTTATCCTGCTACAGGACTGAGATAGTGACAGTTCCAGGTTTGAAATGGTCATCAATCACCAAAGCAACAACAGATAAAGTAAACACTGCCGAGCACAGTTTGGTGCATTTCATCTGACACCCTGGGAGTGTGAAAGTCTCAGAGAATCTCCCAGCAAGCTGTAGAGCTCGAAATCCAATACAGATGAGCTAAAAGCACCACATGAGTTTATTAACATAAGTGTGCTGATGAAGACCTTTTTTCATTATTCTAGTGTTCACCTTTTTGCTCCACTTCATTCATGCTCTCCTTGAATGAGTCATCTAATAAGAAATCTATAGCACACATGCGCACTCGCACACATACACCCAGGAAACCATAAATTATCCCTCTGTCCTTACCATACCAGTCACTAGGCAGATGAAGAGAAAGACAAAGCTAGCCAGGGCCCTAGCAACAGAGAACCTGCAGCTAACACACATACTCACACACTGGATCATTCACTCTTTAACATTCTCATTTGTTCTCGCCGGCGCTCACACATACTGGGAGTCTCTTCTTGTCCCCAGACACATGCAATGAGTTGTTAGTCAGATCCGAATTAAGTTTTGATTTAATGAGTTGTGTTAGTCATTTTTACCAGAAGTTCCTGTGGAAAAATTAATGAAGGACCAAGGTGTTTCACAAACAATGCAATGAAGTTCAGCGCTTTGTGTGTGTTCGATTGTCTGAGATAGGGTTAAACAGGCCCTTCCAGTTGAGCAGAGTGGTAGGTGTGGCAGCTAACTGTAGACCTTCGATTTTAAGGGCTTGACGTCATTCAGTCGAAGGAGTGTGAATCCCTCCCATAGCTTGAATGTTATTCAGTCCTTCTGCTGATGTCATCCGATGTCAGTCCTCCATCAATACTTGCATTTCTTTTAGTGATCAAATGTGTTTGTTTTGGTATCTAGGAACGGTTTTATTTAGATAGAAGAACCGGTTAGCTTGTTTCTACTTTAGCTTTAGTACAAATACAGGTGCATATCTTAGGCTGTTTCCTTATTTGGCGTAAAGAAACAACCCATAAGAATGCCGTTTAAAGCCTTTTTCACATATGCACAACATTTTTACGTAGACTGCCCCTGAAATTTTTCTGAGACGGTTGTTCACACATGCACATCACAGCGGGTTAACCTTCTTAACAGTCGTTGAAAATAGCTAGTTTAAACATTTTTTTGTTGGGCAAATGTCTGTTGCCCAACTTGATTCTGAGGCTCTGACGGGAGTCCCGTTTACTTTTATTCTGCAGGAATAACTGCGTCATTAGTGGGAACTTTCTGATCTCTGCTGAATCACACAATCCAGGCAATGTGTTAAAATTGGGTTAGTTGGGGTTCATGTCACACAGTGGCAGGCTGGTACATTAGCATCTGCCATTTGCCAAATGCTAGTAAAATATGAGAGTGGCTCGCAGATTGTTGACAAAATATTTTTGAGCTTAAAAAGGTACATTTTTTATTTCAGTGACTGGTAGATGTTTACTTAAAAAACATTTATTGTGTGAGTCAAAAATAAGCAAAGCCAGGGTCTGAAATGATCACCCGCCTAGCACCAAAATGCAGGTAGACTTTCTGTTCGGGGAGTACATTTCAGGGGGCCATCGGCCACCTGGCGGGTAAATGTTGATACAATTATAATCATGTGTAAAAATATGCTGAGTTTTAAGCACGTTTGATGTAGCTGCAGCTTGTCTCTCCTGCTCCTCTGCTGTCTTTACGTCTCAGCACCACAGGAGTGTTGACATACACCAACATACACTGAAACGAACAGACAACGAGGAACGCCAGCCACCACGTGAGCCCGTTTACCTTACAGACCGTGATCAATATAGATCGAGTCTTATGGCTGGGAATGCAGGTGATCTGATTTGTTACACATTTCTCCATTCACTCTCACTGTGTCTGCATTTATCAACAAATAGAAACTTAACGATAGTTACGTTATTCCTCAGTAATCTGTGAACTTATCCACACTGACTCTGCCAGTGCTGCGTTTTATCCAAACACTGAAGATGCAGTATACACACTGTCCCTTGCTGCGCCTTTGAATGGCTCATTTCACTGAAAAAAACTTGTGAACAGGTCAGTTGACAAGATCAGAAGTGACATCCTATATCAAACATCTCACCCTTCTCACTGTTCCCGTTAGCTGTCTTAATTTATTTTTTCGCTCCGTAACAAATTCTGTTTTTCTGTGTTTTAAGTTATTGTTGTAACCTTCTATCCGACAGAACTTCCTTAATATATTTCAAAAGAAAAGCAGGTCTGTATTCAAACATTAAGAAAATGAACCCTCAGCTTCAGACAGTACAGAAATTCAAAATAAAAGCATAACAAAAAAAAAGGGATTTCAAACATGCGATTAAAAAGTATTGAAACTCGCAGATTAATCGCAATTAAAAACTTTTGGCGTTTGATAGTCATTAAATAAACTGAAATAATCATGAATATTTAGCACCTTTTCTAATCAGTCACCCCGTGGAACCAACACAGACCTCTTTGCTCTGGTGGCCCACATGTTTGGCTCACACTGACTCACATCAAGTTAGGAGCAGAACAAGGGCATGCCAGGAAGTGCTGTTCTTTTTGTCTAAACAGTGGCATCAACAGAGCAAACAGGAGCTCTGAATTGATTTTACACACACACGCAGGCACACACACACAAAACACATGCCTTGGGAGCTGGGGTAGAACACACATACAACATTTCATTCCCAGCAAACTGAGACCTAGCGTCACACCACCTTGTTAAAGTAAGGGGCCTTTCACAAATGTACTTACACTTGTGTGTGTGTGTGTGTGTGTGTGGGTGTGTGGGTGTGGGTGTGTGGGTGTGTGGAGAGAGTTTGTATAGCCAGTTTGCATATAGAGCATACATACATTATGTGGTGCTGCCTATACAACTGGAAGCCTCTATTACTACTACAACTAGTCCGATCATCTTTTTGACAGCAGTTACCTGTTAAATCATTATGAATCTGGATTTCAATGAAACCTGCACCTCTTTTGAGCCAAAACCGGTCATGTTTATCAACATCAAATGTCCTAAAATCCTTCTACAATGACGCCTGCCAGTAGAGGATTTAATTAGTCATTCATATTGAATCACTGGCATGATGAGAAATGTTCTTCTTCGTCACCACATTAACTAACATCTGTGATTGATGTATTTTTGGTCGTCTCAAAAGCTACAAATGGGCCCGATGATAGTCTATACCTTTTGAAAATCATCATCCTCAGGGCATATCAAAATGTAGCATACATTAAAAAGAAGGACATTTGAACTGTTTTCAGTGGCTTTTTTTTTAAAGCTGTGAGTTACTGTAGCTGCATTTGTTCTTTTTATTTCCTCCTTTGCCAAATATGAATTATGCAAAAGTGTATACACCCTGGTCCAGTTTCACTGACTTGAATGAGAGGAACAGTCAAACAGGTGCAGTAACATTTCTGTCAGGCATTTGGCAGCTTTTTAACTTGGTCCTTTTAATTTCCCTGAGTGGTTGTTTCACATGAGTACTCCCAAAGTTATTCCCTGTTGGGAGTTCCTTGTAATTAGCGAACTGGCTGGTTCCAGTTAGTAGTTGTGGCTTTAGACATTATTTGTGTGTGTGTGTGTAGGAGTAACTATAAAGCAACCATAATACTGTGATTACGAAGAGAACAAAAAAAGTTACTTCTGATAAAAGTTGGATATTTAAACCTCTTCAGAGATACCACTGTTAAGTAAGGATGAATCAGACGTCGTGCCCCCACATTGAAGTACAGCAGGGGTTGTCAATGAAGTTTTTTTTCTTGGATCTTTGCATTGGAGAGGAACATTAATAGAAACAAAAGCATATGAATAGCAGGGTAGTTAAAAAGAAATGATATGAAGGGGGAGGGTGGGAGCAAAAGACGATAAAAGAAGGATGAAAGAGATAAAAAAACATCGATATACAGAGCAGATTCAGCAAGCGACAAATCTCCATGGTAACACATCCATTACTGCCCAGAGTTGGGAGGTGTGTGTGTTGTGTGTTTCTGTGTCCTCCCACCCACAAATTTCAGTGTAACGCAGAAGCTTTGTTGCCATGTTATCTATCTGATAATGACCCTATCTGTCCTTAGCTTGTAAGCTTAACATGTGTTTGGTTGGTAGAAGAGAGGAGAAATGTATTCCTTAGATGTTAACATACACTTTCAATTGAAGTTCCAATGTTAAGCATCATCTAGTTTCTAATGCACATGTATATAAATAGCATATTGGATCTAGGCCATAAGCTAAAAGTTTTCTCCTAAGAACCTCCTGAAATCAATAATTCAGAAATGATTATGCTTCGCTTGGCATTGTGGTACCAGGACCCCATACGGTGCATACTGATCAAAGCATATTGAGGACGTACTTTGTGCAGAATAAGACATTAATAAGATCTTAATGTGAAGTGTAAGGATTGGATGTTAAAAATGTTTAAAGTCTCTGTACTCCTACACCGGTGTTTAGATGAGTTTGGCTGATTAGACCGGGTCAGGTTGTAAACAGTTGGAGCTATGGGGAAAGTTTAAGATGTAATCAATTCTGAGCACCAACAAGTATGATAACGACGACAACAACAACAAGTCCTCCTTCCCAAACAGGTTCTACAAAATTAACATGGTAGGGGAGCTGTCACTCACAAAAACTTGTCCACACCCACACGGTCCTGAAAAGAGGTCATGGTTCAAATCCCTAACAGGTGTGTGTGTGTGTGAACAGAGGCTTCAACAGTTCAACAGACGATACCTGGGTGGGTATATTTCCGGCTGTTTTTTTATAAAGGCTATTCATAAATTGCCTCGCTCACAAGAAAGCAAGAAAGGGAGAGAAGCCCTGGTCAGACTGCCGTTTCAAACAGCGGTATTTACACTCCTGTGATGTTTCGCCTTCTATCTGAAATGACCCCCCCCCCCCCCCCACAATGTACTGTCATCGGAGGTAGAAACGGAGTCGTTACAGAGGCGGGACAGTATCGATGGAGCCAGCGGGGAAGCTCAGCGCTGTGTGTTTGTGAATGTCTGACTGCGTGTGTATGTGGAGTTCCAGCTGTGCCGTGCTGCCGCAACAACGAAACACAATGCGAATTCACAGACTGGGACACCAATATTGCGTAGTCGTGGAATCAATATGAATGTACAAAGACGTGATGACGGCTGAGCTTACTTAAAGCACTTTTTGAGGAAAAAAAGCAGTCTGAAAATAGCTAAAGAGAGAGAGGTCCGCTGTCCGTACGTCTCTCCCTCATGTCAAAACAGAAGCTTCTCATGCCTTCGTTTCAATATTTTTATGCTCCTGATGCTGTCATACAGTCTGAGGATGCTTGTTGTGATATACATCATCGTCACACGCCTTTTTTCCAGTTTGCGCTGAAGTACATCACATAGGTGATCTAGGTCTATTAAAAAGAAAAGTAGAAAAGAAAACAATCCTCTCCACGGATGTGGATGAAGTGTCGAGTTGCTGACAGCCCCGGAATGATTTAAGATGTGATTGATAATTATAGTATTGTCAAAGTAATATTTACAGACTTGGACAGATCGTTTCAAACCATACAGAGGCAGAATTGTTTTCCAGATCATTGGAAAGTTTGCGTGTGACATCGATTATATTTACTGCACCACAATAACCGCCAGCTGAGTGCAATGTGCCGTCCTTATGCATAGATTTGAGTCGGCAGAGAAAGAAGGGAGAAATTGCGCTGATATTATACACGGGTCTTAACAGCTTAAATAGCACCACTTTTACTGCCTGTGGCGCTGGTCTTCGTGGATGAGATGTGTTTGCAACAAGGATTATTTGCATAGGTAGGGGGTTATTTTGCACCTTTGCATCCGTTATTTTACATAGATGCAAATGAGAAAAGGACGCAATCTGCTTGGTAGTGCAGTTCGCGTGTAGTTCACCCTTTGCGTGTACTTTGTGGATTCCACACCGTCTTTGTCTCTCATTCCCGCAGGTTCAGCGCCTGCACAAGCAGTGCAATCCTTTTGAGATTGATCGTGTTGCTGGATTTTACCTTGTTTTTGCATGCAGACTGCATGACTAATGTCCAACTCACAACTTTCTAGTGTTAGACCAAATAAAAGCAAAGATTATGGGTGCATTTTAGATTTTTGCAAGCGGTGGATAGAGTTTCTCATCCTTGCTTGTTTGTTTTGATCTGATCTTTCAAAACTGCCATCACAGCTTTGCGGCCAGGTCTATTCTATAAAATCTGTATGGATGCACACATTTGCAGACCAGGGCAGGATAGAGGGTTTGAGTTATTGGGAACACACAGCTAATTGAGTTCAGGTCAGTAAATGTCCAGTAAAAGGTTTGTTGCAGTATGCTCTGCTGATACTGCAAGTCACCAAATTTTAATTGTGATGATGAAGTAGGGCTGCAGTAACTGGTTCTTTTAGTAATCGAGTAATCTGGGCTTGGCCACCCAAGTCAATCAAGTCTGGATTCGGCCCTGCTTGTTGAACTAACGCGCTTCGGCCACGTCATGTTGCTTCGTCCAGAGGCAGGAGGACAGAGGGGGCAACAAGTGCAGGACAGGGACTTGTCAACTTCTCAAGGATAACAATATTTCCTTCATCGATCCACAGTGACTGACGTGACGCTGCTTCTGCCGAGAGTGTCATGTCTGATTCCACAGCTGTAAAAACATTTTCTATAGGGACGGATAAATCCTAAAAAACTCTCGAGGCAAATTGCATTTTAGAAATCAAGGTTACTCATTCAGCCTTAGATTGAAGTAGTAATGGGTTTCGGAAAGTCTACCCCACAATTAGGATTTAAAAACACTTCAAAAAATCATTGTTCATGACTTGGATTTTTTTAATTACTTTTCCTCTATTCCTCTATTTAAAAAGTTGCCTCTTCTTAAGGAGGACTTTCTGAACAGTCATGTCTAAAATGTAATGTGGTCATATATCTGAATGGCCTCTTCTCATAACCTGGAAAAGTAAAGGTCAGCAATAATGAGGCCTGAGCCAATGGTTCTTGGATGCATACATTATTTCAGTGACTTTTCACTTGATGAAGCAAATGACCTTGACTGGGTTTGAGCTAATTTGTTTTTATTTTGTTATTTTGTGTGTGTGTGTGTGTGTGTGTGTGTGTGTGTGTGTGTGTGTGTGTGTGTGTGTGTGTGTGTGTGTGTGTGTGTGTGTGTGTGTGTGTGTGTGTGTGTGTGTGTGTGTGTGTGTGTGTGTGTGTGTGTGTGTGTGTGTGTGTGTGTGTGTGTGTGTGTGTGTGTGTGTGTGTGTGTGTGTGTGTGTGTGTGTGTGTGTGTGTGTGTGTGTGTGTGTGTGTGTGTGTGTGTGTGTGTGTGTGTGTGTGTGTGTGTGTGTGTGTGTGTGTGTGTGTGTGACAAAAACGCTTCGCTTCAACTTTGACCTGGACATCAGCAATGTCTTGTTTGTGAAAATGCTTTGTAAAGAATCTTCTACTTCGTAATCGAGGCCACGGATTGAAATCAGATTTCATGTGACCTGTTAAAATATTGAATTTTAGTCCCTAAATATTTATTTTTTTTAAATTTCAAATTTTTTCAATTTTGTGTTATCGGTTTTAAAAGGTTTAAAAATATCATTTTATGCTTTTATATATTCTACATATGATAAACATCATTTCAGTTCAAGTGTTTTCACCAAGAAATGGCCATTTGTTTTGGTTTCTATAGAAGATCGTAGCAGCTGCTTTATGTGTTGCAGCAGAGTAAAACGGATCACATTTCACTGTATGTATGTGGCAGTGCTTTATGTAGATGCTATATTAGGACAGGAGGAATCGTGTGCCATTTGATAAATATCAGAATACATGATAACATATGTTGAGACATTTTGGAAGTGCCAGACCATTACGGAAATTGTTTACTTTTGTGCTTACAACTTTGTCTTTTAAATACTCATGTAAGCCATCCAGACTTCTTCAACTTTCTGCACACGTGCGTTCTTCCATCACATTGTCACCTGGAGTTGCTAAAAAAAAAAGGGTCATATAATGGCTTACTTATGTGTCATTAGGCCATGTGTTTTCAGTTTACTCCCTCCAATCCTTCCACAAGAGGTCCCTTCATCTGGCGTCGATGTCATCAACACACCCTGAGATTCAGCGCTCGACTGCAGTTTGTCAGCTTTTGTGAATGTTAAATGAGATTTCCCTCGGTGGACTTTGGAATCCATTTGTCTGAAAGCAGCTTTACACTCGTATTCATGAGTCCAACAGAGCAGCAGAGAGAATGTGAGAACAACACAGTGATGTCACTTATTGTCCTCGCACACGTCTATAATTATAACTGAGAGGAGAGGTGGATATGTTCATGTGTGTTTGGGGCGGGGGGGCGGGGAGGCGGGGGGGGGGGGGGGGGGGGGGGGGGGCAGTTTCTTAGAAGACAAAAATAGTCAGACATGAAAGAGGATAGGAGAGAAGCGAGACCAAAGAGTGGAGGACTGTAGAAGAAGGGAAAGAACTCAGAGAGTTGGTTTGTCTCGTTTCACTGACTGGTACTTCAGCTTTAGTTTGTGGTGTTACGGATCACAAATCCCTCGGTTTGGATCGGATCGTTCTTTCAGATCGACCAAAAAAAGCAAAAATGTTACCACTCCTCAGCTAGACATGACGCAAACTGTGAAATTTAACACCATCACCACAAATCAAAGTGCTTCTCCGTGAATGAAGCCTAAATAATATATCACATCCTCTACTTTTTTCACTATACGCTTACACATTGCTACTATTCCAATCATAATAGCTTAGTAGAAGCAGTTGGAGCTGAAACCTGAACTCTCTTATTATTAAGAAAGTGCTTTTAAAATCTGAATACAGCTGCCTGTAATCTAAAAAACAGCATAATTAAAAGCGGTATTTATATCCCAGGGGATGGGGAGGTCAGGGACATCAGCTGTACAAACACTAAAAAGAAATCTTTGGGTGCGTAACAAGTTTGCTGTAATCTACAGATTTCCTTTAAGATCTTTTGGGTGATCCGAACGGGTCACAGATCAAGCGTTATCCCTTTCATCACTAGCTTTTGTACAGGTATATCATGGTTGTATTGTCCATGTTACGCAGCCATGGCTTACTTCCTACGTTTCACTGAAGCCGTCTTAAACAAGACAATAGTCTGAGAACTATTCTCTCACATTTACAAAAAGAGGAGACAGAACTTTAAACGTATTTCAGATCATAGTCCAAATTTAAATTGCCCTCAACTCCTAAATGTCCTCCACTCAAAAAGCTACATGATGATCCTTTCAAATATGTGCAAGTGTCACATCTTAATTGGGCACATTCACTAACCTGATTCAAATGTTCGCCGTTCACTGGATCCAAATACCACCAATCCAACCTTTTTCTGGATGGCGTCCTTCCTTCAAAAGTGAAATGTTCACGATGTAAGCTCGTAAGCTAATTTGCTAGTTTTTATACTTGCTCACAGCGGTGAGACGGTTGTATGAAACAACACACATCCACACAGATCACCAAAGATGATCTCATGTCAGTAAGGATAGAACTACAGATGGGTAAAACGATCTTCATTTATTAGCCTGTTCAGTCAGAGATGGGGCATGACAAGAGTTTTAGCTTTAGTGAAACTTGAAAGACTTTGGGGGTTTTGAGAAAACAAGGCATGCTTTGTCTGCAAATTTCTTCTTTTGGCTGCTTTGGCTCACGTAACCAGGTTCAGGTTTTGCTGTTAAGTCAGACGTCACATTGTAGAGACATAGAACCCCAAAAGGAAAATCGATTTTTAAAATCGTCCCATGAAAAAATCCTGAAACTTGATTTTTTTTCCACCATCCCATCACACGTTTATACTTCTGAGAAATAGAAAGCCAAATGTTTACCTAAGCCTATCCAGAGACCGGCCTTCTTGCACTTTAGTAAATGTATTTTTACAAAACCCATTTTAGTTTGTGTTACTGTATTGAGAGCGTTGTAGATCTGATCTCTATCTTCTTTTTATATGTAAAGGTTGGTACTTGCATATGTTTTCAGAGGCGTATGCACCTTGTTAAATAGTTGAAGTCATTGTTTGATATCTGATGAACTATTTGACAGCAGTACCTCAATGGAAAACTGGAAAGGAGGGGGGGGGGGGGAAGTTGAATAGAATAAAAATGCAAAGATGTCCCATCTTGAAATCCACTTTTGTTCTGTCAGATTAAGTCTCATTGATTGTTTTAAAACAGCATAGTGTCAACATATAACACATTGTCTCCCTCTCCTTATCCAACATGATCCAAAATGAAATTAAAAAAAGCCCTCCACCTCTAACAATGCCACATTCGGCCCTTCTCTGTCCTCTGAGTTTCATGCCACTGTCAATTGCTCAGAATGTAATTTCCCTCTCTTGTGTTACGGCTTAATTCTTTCTATTCCACTTTATGCAGGTCTGCACTGTCAGCATGAGGATGTGGGGGGTGGTTGGGGTGCAGACATTAGATCATACCATCTGGAGCAAGAAACCAACTAACACAAAGAAGATACACAAAGAATGATTATGCCTGTTTCCCATGACCTGAATATGGTTATGAAGGGAGGTATAAGTTGTTAACATGTGGTTTGTGTGGTTATTTGTGAAACAGAGCGAGCCTCTACTTGTTCAAGCTACAGAGAGACAAATAGGTGCCTAAAATGACTAGTCAGTGTTGGAGGTAAAGAACAAGAGAAAGAGATGATTTTTACAGTACGTATTCACTCCACACCAACAGTGTGAATTTCTCTGGACTGGTCTCCCTCATTGGTGTCAAATCTCCTAGAGGCGTTGTGTGATTTATGCTGCTGCATACACGCGGATGCATGTCTTTGTAGCCCACACCAGTGTGTATTCTTGTTTCTGCACGTCTGTTTGTGTCACAGCCTGTGTGTGTTTGCGGCTCGTCACCCTGGAGCCAGTCGTCCTCTCCTCTGACCCTGATCCCTGTCACCTGTCCGCTCAGATCACACACACACACACACACACACACACACACACACACACACACACACACACACACACACACACACACACACACACACACACGATTGCTGTGACCCTTTCCTGGGGTTGAAACCCAATCACTCTTGCACACCATGTAAACCTACCAGCACAGCTTTGTTTTCTTTTTGTGGGTTTGTGTACGAGTCAAAAAGTCCTACTGTATGCTGTCAGATTAAATTAAGGCAATTTTACTACAAACTACGATACAAAGAAACATTTAGCTTTGCATGCTATGGCTGTTTTGTTCAAACTAAAGTCGAACAGATACAGCAAAGGAAGCAGGGATTAGCACTACAACTGAGCAAACTGAGCTCATTGTCTCAGCACCTTTTGTTCAGGATGTAAGCTGCTGGTGTATCAAACTTTTTACATTGTTAGATTAAGGTTAGACCTGATGGCAAGCGTCTTTCTTGCTTTTCAAATAAGATCTCCAACAACTCCACTCTAACTGTAGTTCAAAACACACAGGGTCCAAAATTAGCACCCGCCGTCCAACAATGCGACCAAAAATCTAATTTAGTGAGCAAAATAAATGGGGTCAGATAGCCTAGCGGTTATGTCATGCACCCCATGTACAGAGGCTATAGCCATCGCAGGGGCTGTATCCTACCTTGGTCCTTTGACTTCGTTTTCATAAACAGACCCAGTGCTCAAATGTTAGACTACAAGCGAAACAAACAGTCTGTCACAAAGAGTGAATCAACTGAATATTACAACCAGACAAAACTCCGTTCAGAAGTTTTCCTGTGAGTTTTTAGAGTTTTGTGATAAGCAGAGTCGGAGTCAGACTCTTTGTCTTTCAGGGTCAGATTACCAACAAGTGCTCTATGCATTGCAAAGATGGTAACGTCAAACAAGGAGTCTCACTCGGGTAAAAAAACAGAATCACACACAAACGCTTGCTAGCTCTCTCTAATTTATCATCTGGAACAAAATGGTGTTCATATAGTTTTAAATTAGCTTCAAATTGTGTTTAAACACTTAATGTTGTCTGACATGAATCATGCAGAATAAAACGGCTTGATTAGTAGCTTTGGAGTGTTTCACTTTTCCTTCATTTTTTCTTGCTCTCAGGTTCACTGTCAGTCTCTATTGCTTCCTGCCTCATCATGTCTTTTTATGCTTACATATTGGCCTCTCTGTCCTCAGGAGTCTAAATCATCGCGCTCCAGCATGCCGCGATGTCGGAACTCCGTTGCTACGACCACAACAGACGACCAGCCGCACATTGGTAACTATCGGTTGCTAAAAACCATCGGCAAAGGCAACTTTGCCAAGGTCAAACTGGCACGACACATCCTGACCGGGAAAGAGGTAGGCATTCATGCACGCATGCTATATTTGTCTCGAAGCTTTGAATCTGTCTTTTGGTCCCACTTACAGAGTCTCCCCGACTGTCGGAATTTAAAACTTTTGACTGTTTATTTTGATAGAGTGACTAAATGACAACAGCACTGCTGAGGAAATCTATTCAAGAGAAGAAAACCTTGTGTTTGACGTGTTAATCTCTAAAACTAAGTAACAATAGCATCAAAACGCTATGACCTAGAAAAACGTCAGTATTTTAGGAAACCTTACCACTTTATCCAGCAGTTAGTGTCAAAACAATGAAAAGAAAGGAAGGCCAGGGTGTTCTCTAATTAGTCCAGATGGTAGAAACAAGAAAAAATACTGTGAATGTTTAGCTGATGTCTTAATGTTAATCCTGGTTGATGAGAATAGGGGAGGGTTCATGCTGCGACACACAGTAGGTCTGGTCTGATCCTGGGCTTCCATGGCTTTGGAGACGGTACATCTGCTGCAGGAGATTAGATCACCATTGTCGACTTGAATAGGAGAGCCTAAAAGTCTCCGGCTTACTGTGAATTCCAGATGTGACGTCACGTGGTTGGTCTGTCCCTTTAAGGGGAAAAGCTGTGTGTGCAGTGAGCGCATGCTGGGCTCTGTCTGAGGACCAGTCAAGTAAACTCTTGCTCTGTGTGTGTGAGAGAGGGAGAGCTAGAGAGGGGTGGGCAGGTTCTGTCAATGTGTGACAGCTCTCTGCCTGACACCCTGATAACACTCCATGTGACTTACAGACACATGGAGACACACACACACGCGCACACACACACACACACACACACACACACACACACACACACACACACACACACACACACACACACACAAAGAAAACAAGGGAGAGTCAGAGGGCTTGAAAAAATCAGTCAGACAAGCACAACCAGAAAGAGGAGTGGAAGAAAGGAGTTGCTTGACAGCGAAAGACATTAACGGTGGAGAAAAGTAGACTTTCCTTTTTTATGTTCCCGTTGTGATATAATTATTTGTTTCCCTTGCCTTATCTTTGCATCCCTCACTTTGAATCCCTCCCATTCTTTTCTCCATCTTAGATATCTAAACTGATGGTGATACACGTCAGTTCATATGATAGGTGCTCGGTTGTCTTCAGTCACCTCGTGGTAACAAACACAATCCATCAACACAAGATGTCAACAATGTTGGAGTCAGATTTCTCCTCGAGCTTTATCTCATTACTGAAATAAGATCTGATTTGCAAGGACCAAAAAAATCATATTTCAGAGATTTTCTTAAACCTGTCTAATTCTCCTTTTGAGGAGATTGAGCAGTAGGAAGTGATACCAGTTTGATACCAATGCTTGAACCTTCCATCACACCTTGCTGGCTTAAAATCTGAATCTAAAGAAACCCATCTCAGCTTTCTAGAGCGTCTCCAAAAGTTACGATTGTCTACATTCCTTAAACCAGATTCTGACAGATTTTGAACTGAAAACCTCATTATAGCGAGGGTGTAAGCCCAAGTTTGTGTGCGTCCTTGTCTTTACAGTGCCCTGTTATGAAACTGTCCCCTGCTGCGATTGTGTGTTTAACACTTAATGCTGTGAGATTCTACTGTTCGTTTTGTGTGTGTGTGTGTGTGTGACGTCTCCGAAAAGAGTGTGTGCATGTAAGTGCTGTTTTCACAGGCTGAGGCTGTTCAGGTTTGTGTGAGAGAGATGCGTCAAACCCACTGCAGCAGGTGTGAGAAATGAAAGAAGTGTAATAAATACATTCTTGTTTTGATTCTAGGTGGCTGTAAAGATCATTGACAAGACACAGCTCAATTCCTCCAGTTTGCAGAAGGTGGGTCTCTCTTTACCTCTCTCTCTCGCTCTCTTTCTTACACTATCTCTCAAAAGTACACACACACACACACACACAGATACACTTTCTAGCTCAAAATTCAAACCTCAGTCCTTGTTGTTCTTTTCGAAGCTGGCATAATAGTCACTGCCCCATGTGTCTTTTCTCTTTCGCAGACTCTGTCCATTTCTCTCTCTCTCTCTCTCTCTCTCTCTCTCTCTCTCTCTCTCTCTCTCTCTCTCTCTCTCTCTCTCTCTCTCTCTCTCTCTCTCTTCGGTCTGTCTGTCTGTCTCTCTATCTGTCTCTCTCTCTCTGTTTCCCTTTTTTTGCCGTCCTTCTGAAGTGGTCTAGTTTTCAGAGAGAGTTTTAATTACAGGAAACAAGCAGCAATTACTTCTTTTGATCGTGGCAGGGTGGGGTCTGTCCACTCACACGCATACGCTCTAACCATGTACGCTTGCTCCCTCAACACACTCACACACACACACACCAAACCCACATGCACCAGCAGACATACAGCATGGAATAGACACGTGTGTGCAAAGAAGATACATGGCGCACATGGCGAGAAAATGTTAACGCATGTTAGCACAGACACAACAGGGCCAACGTCACTCACACACACCCTCAAGTTGAATGTCACCACACTAGAAAAAGCAAATCTGTGTAAAAGAATTGGCTCGGTACTCCTGATAACATACTCTGATCAGACCTAAAATGATTCAGTTTTTGTATTAAATAATTAATATGTATTTCTCCTATGTATATGTAAACAGACTGCACGTAAACAATATTGCTAACCTATTTTGATCCAGACCTTGGATTTTGTCAAGCATTGTTATTGCTTGAATCCTGCCAATACATGATCTATCCGTCCTCTAAGTGTTTTATAGCATGCTTATTAACAGGGCAGGGAGTTTTTTTTTATGTGTCATTTAACCCATTACAATATTGATTCTGAAGTTACACATATATGCTCTAAAGTTTGCCGTTGAACACGTAGGAAATGACTGAGATACGTACTGATAATAACCGTAATATGTTTTTTGCAGCTCTTCCGGGAAGTGAGAATCATGAAGATGTTGAACCACCCCAACATAGGTGAGTCACACTGACCAATGAGATTGGACTCTTGTCTTCACTCACAGGGAACCAGATCTAATTGGCGTCTAAGGCCCTGTGTCCATCCAGCGTTTTTTTCTGAGCACCAGCGTCTTTTTGAAAGATAGTTTTCAATGAGGAGAGAGCGTTCGCAGCACCCACTGTCTTTTTTTTTCCGAGCATCACTTCACGCACAAACGCTTCATGCAAGCGCTCCGAGCGCACAGCTGGCGTGTTCCTGCCTGGTTAACACATGCTGGACACGGGGCCTAAGGGTCACGTATTCAAGCCCGATCATAATAATCGTTTTTCTGTCTTAATATTTTTGCTCTCACCTCGCTGCACTGGCTTTTTCTTTCGTAAATCTTAATTTCACTTCCCCTCAATTCCCTCTCCCCCTTTTTTGCCCCGTGTCCCTTCACTTTTCTTTGTCTCTCCACTAAAATACTTGTGTCTTTGCTCTTCTTTTTCTACCTCCAGTCAAGCTCTTTGAGGTGATAGAGACAGAGAAGACTTTGTACCTGGTAATGGAGTACGCCAGTGGAGGTAAGAGCGTCTTACAGTCACTCCCCTTGAGGCCAGGCACTCTGGAAGTTAGAATCCAATGTTTGATTTTATAAAAAGTGACCTCCCGGCTTACAGGCCTTCAGTGTTTTTTAAGTAATTTATCTTAATGTGGTTAACAGAAATACTCAGCTGTATCCTGTTTGATTAGTTAGTATTTTTTTTTTATTGAACATCTCTTCCCATTCTGCAGCGTAAATAACTTGTGTTGTAAAGAATGGTCAACTGTTTCTCTGTTCTTACTGTGCACACAGTTTGTTTTTAAAGGGCAATCCTTATTTCAGTGTCCCAGTCACAAGTACTCTGGTCCTAAAGGACACAAGTGTCAGATCCCAACACTAAATCTCTCCTCCTCCTCTTCCTCTGCTCTTCCAGGAGAAGTCTTTGATTACTTGGTGGCCCACGGCAGGATGAAGGAGAAAGAAGCTCGTGCCAAATTCAGACAGGTATGTTGTTGTTGTGCTCCGTAAAAGTCTTAAAGATACTTATGCAAAAGATACTTTTGGATTGAACAAATGAAGACGTATCTACTCAATGTTTCGAATAATTACCTTTTGAATTTGGAGCTTTACATTAAAATATAACATATGCACATTGTTTTAATAAAGTTTATAAAGCAAAAAAACAGGGATTTTGTATTTTAATGTTTAAGAATAATCCATTGATCTTTAAAAATGGGAGCCAGAAATGTTCAAATTAATGTATCCGTCAGGACTCACAGTGTCTTCTATTCTCTCTCTCTGTTTTTTCCCGCCTCTTTTTCTCTATCGATCACTCTCTCACTCTCCAGATTGTGTCAGCGGTGCAGTATTGCCATCAGAAGTGTATAGTACACAGAGACCTCAAGGTGAGAACGCACATGTGTCAACGCACAAGCAAGCATACATGCATATGCCTCCATCCTCCCTCCTTCTATTTTTATCTACATATGATTGACATTTTCCAGATGTAATCCCACTCCCGTAAAAAGAGAATCCAGAGGTTAATCACAAAGTAATGTCTCACTTTAAGCGCGATGCATTAGACAGCTTACAGCCCCTCACTCTTTCTACACCTTAACACGTTGTCTCTCCTGTCTTTGATTCACATGAGGTGGTTTCTGAACATTACACAGCATACTCACACTCAGGTCTAAAGCTTAGAGGTCGTTTTGGTTCATAGTATTACAGAGTTTTAAATCCTCTTAACGTGGCAGCAGGCAGACCTGTCGATAAGACATTATCATGATTACAGTAACCATACAAGCGCCCTTTCATCTCAAAGTTCTTCATCCAGTTTACGGTTAGTTTGGGCTTTAAGGAGAACATTTGAAATGCTTTGACCAGGTGATTTCCTCCCCTTCAACGGGTAGTAATGGTTGACATTTACACACAAAGAAAGGCAGCCTAGGAAAGAAGAGATTTCTTGAGGACAGACAGTTCTCATTAATTTAATGCGCACCATGCTGCACATTATCCTGATCACTCTGAACTGTGAGGTGAAATCTGGCACACGCTTAAATCAAATGCAAAAAAATATTTCAATGATGCTGCGTTTGACAGCAAGCGGGAAATAATCTGTTCACTGTCCAGGCTGCAAGTACTACACTTGGTTTATACAGATGTATCGACTATAGGGGGCGCTTTTTTAATTGAAAACACAAGTGTCAACGTTTACATTTTGTTACTGGGTAAAAGTGTTTTTGTTTGTGTTATAAATTATTAAAACTGTCTGCAAAACAAATTACAAACCAATTCTGATAACTTCTAAGATCACATGTCTGGAAGAAATGATGTCAGTGTTTAACACCCCTCCCCCCCCTCCACACACACACACACACACACACACACACACACACACACACACACACACACACACACACACACACACACACACACACACCACACACACACACACACACACTCACACACTCTCACACACACTCACACTCTCTCTCTCTCTCACACACACACACACACACACACACACACACACACACACAGAAATGGTGGAGTATTCAGTGCGAGTGAAAAGGAGAGTGCACCTGTTGCTAGGCAACCCCAGCCTCCTTGCTCACTGGCTCACTTTAGGCTTAGGGTACAAACACACACAGGAATAAACTGTGCGGCTCACTTTGTCCATTGTGTGCTACTTATTGGCCTCGAGCCATTACCCTGAAAACCCCTTCTCTCTCTCACCCAGCAGGGTTTGTTTTTTTTCCAGAGAAAGCGGTGTCAGACTTGACTGACAAACTGTTATGAAATGTATCATCTTCAAACTTAGTATAACGACAGAGAAAATCCATTTACTACAAAGATACTTGATAACTCGGTGGCCAATTTGAGAAACTGTATTTGCCAGATTTACAACAAGCTTAGCTCAGACCTTAACATAAATAGAGTTCGTTCTCTATGTTGAAGAACAAAGTATCTCATCAGTGACGTTAAATGTTCATGTCTTGGCATGCCAGTTGAGAAAATGTATAATAAATAATCTCACATTTTCTCCACCTCTGCCTTTTTGCTTCCCTCCTCATACTGTCATTTTTTTAATAAATCATGGTTCTCTTTCATCTTTTCCCCTACGCTTTGGCCATCTCTAGGCGGAGAACCTGCTGCTGGATGCCGACATGAACATCAAGATAGCAGACTTTGGCTTCAGTAATGAGTTCACTCTTGGGAACAAGCTGGACACATTCTGCGGCTCCCCACCCTACGCTGCCCCCGAGCTCTTCCAGGGCAAGAAGTACGACGGGCCTGAGGTGGACGTCTGGAGCCTGGGGGTGATCCTTTACACACTGGTCAGCGGCTCGCTGCCCTTCGATGGACAGAACCTTAAGGTCAGCGAGCGGTCAAAGTGTGTTGTGTTTGTTTAAAGACGTCTGGATTACATAAGCAGGGGTGGCTGTAGTATTTGTCACGCTGGTTTCGCTTCCTTCTGCCCTCAAAAAAAGCAGAAACTAAGCTCAAAGGAGTAAATGTGTAAAACTGATTAAATGCCAAACTAACAACTTTGACTTCAAGTAAGGTTTAGCGATGCACCACATGAATACTGACACCTGTTTTATTGTTTTCAAGAAGGTATTTAATGCTTTGTTTTAACACTGGTAGTTCTAATTATTCATCCTACCATCATACTGTGCATTCACTCAGTACCCACATGACTCATTCTGGAAGTGCAGACACATTTCGGGTGGGCGATATAACATCGAGTGTGAGGATATTGATATTTACATGCCTGGGAACTGCCATCAAGGCGTATATTGCAGTACAGCTGCCTGGAGTTTAGTTTACCTCCCACATAACTGCTCTCACTATTTATTTAACTCACTGTTTTCTCCTTTTACTGGCCACAAAAACATGAATTATTTCATTTAAATGTGTCAAACTGAGGGCAAAAACAAGTTTAAAATCAAGATATCTAATCTGCAATATAAGGCCCGAACACTCGGCTCTGAGATTTGAAGTACATGTTCTGTTAAAGAGGGTGATAACTCCACTGACACACAATTAAAGTGTAATATGTGTAAAGAGGCCACTGAAGAAGATTTTAAATGTGATATTGATTTTTGTAGCGCTTGGGTCACCGACAGGAATTATCACCAGGTTCTACAAATGGCATAAATGTTGTTTTTGTGCATTCGCAGGAGCTGAGAGAGCGCGTGCTGCGTGGTAAATACAGGATTCCTTTCTACATGTCTACGGACTGTGAGAACCTGCTCAAGAAGTTCCTCATCCTGAACCCCTCTAAAAGAGGCAGCCTCGAGGTACACTGCATTCACACATACAGTACATGCAGACATATTATTCTCCAATCATTCATAATAACCCTTCTTGAAACATGCAGACTGTGAAGACTAGATCAGTGATGTCTGTTTCCTCATCTATTGGTATACGCAGCAGCACTATACTGAGTCCTGGGACCTGCTTCACCATCTATCTGTGAAGTTAGGGCTGAAGTGTGATGTACTTTTTAAGGACACAGTAAATACTTGTTAGTTTTAGGATGCATGAGTTACTACACTTGGTTGCTACATGAATGTTAACTAGTTTCACTAGATTCATACATACAGATTCACATAATTATCTAGAATTAAAAACATACTCTCGTTTAAGCTTCGGCTACTTAAGCTGCTTAATCTTTTGGCAGCCCCTGTGAAAAGACAGACGGAAGACTGAAGCTCCAGTGTTCCTATTCAGCTCAGTGGATGTTTCATTGATACCTACTTGAAAGCTTTGTGTACAACTTGTCGAGATTTCAAGGCAGCCGTCAGATTGCCGGGGCTGAGTTTTGTTTTTTGCTTTGTTGTGATGCCAGATATGAATCCCAGGCTGTTTGAATCAGACGTGTCCCCTTTAAAGAATGATGCACTTACATATTGATAACTCCCTCAATTTGTCGATGAGATCAAAATGATAAAAGCAATTCATTGTTAAGTTTGTTTTGTTTGGATTAATTGATCACGCGTAACATTCTTCTGCATCCTTCTCCACTGAGTTGTCATGCAGAGATACTTTTGCACTCTTCATTTTTAATCTCTACCCCCTCACTGTTTTCTTATTCTTCTATTATCCTCTTTCTTTCTTGTCCCTTTCTCCCTGTTTACCCCGACCGTCTTTGACATGTTCTCTTGTCCTGTGTCCGTCTGTGTGGCTTGCCTCCCAGCAGCAGATAATGAGGGACCGTTGGATGAATGTGGGCTACGATGAGGAGGAACTCAAACCGTATATCGAACCCCAGCCAGATTATAAGGACCCAAGGAGGACAGGTAGCCAACAGATCAGAGGTGTGGACTAGAGTCACATGACTTTGACTCGAGCCAGACTCGAGTCACAGATTTGATGACTTTGGACTCAACTTGCAACTTCGACCTGGACTTTAACACCTATGACTCGTGACTTCACTTGAACTTGAGCCTAATGACTCGAAAATTCTCGACACACACGCACGCACGCACCCACACACACACACACACACACACCGGAACGCCAGCCATCGCAGCTGTAAGTTTTAGCGTAACAGAACACAGTCCGTGATCTAAAAGGACCGAGTTGCAATCTGGTCAAACGGTCGTTTCTACTTTTCCCCGTTCACTCTCACCGTGTCTGCATTTATCAACAAAGTAACTGAACGTTAGTGACGTTATCTCACAGCCTGCTGTAGTCTGTGAACTTCTCCACACAGACAGTTAAACGGGGGGGGGGGCAGGGGTCGCCTGGGCACTACTACCTTTGAAAAAATAAAGGCAAGCAGATATATTTTTTATAATTTCTCAATTATCTGATCTAATAAAATGATCCAAATCCGTGTTCTGATCCACTGGAACACATCGATAAACACAGAACTGAGAGAAAAATGGGAAAAAATAAGAATAGGAAGAAAAAAACGTGACTTGTTATTTTATATTAAGAAGTAGGTGAAATAAAATCATTCTAATAACAATCATGATTTGTGTAAATGTAACAGATTTTTTGACTGGACTTGTGACTTGCCTGTCTTTACTTGTGACTCTATTCATGCACAAAGCTGATTTATCTGAAGGACCTGCAGGAAGCTATACATTGTAATTCCAATCTCTCTTTGTGTGCGCAGACATCATGATACAAATGGGATTCTCTAACGAGGAGATCCAGGACTCGCTGGTGAACCAGAAGTACAATGATGTGATGGCTGCATATCTGCTACTGGACTATAGGAACTCTGAGGTACGCTGCTTCTTTCCAACACCTACACGCCTTCACACAGCGCCATGCCAGTTATTATTAGTCTGTCAGAGCTCTCTCACATGGACCTCCGCTGATGTTAAACTGAAGCAGCTCTGGGAAAAATCACGGCTTTTTGCTCTTATCTCTGAATTTGATCACTTAAATGTATCCTCTATATGCTTTAATATTCTTACAACAGCACCATGTAAAGAAGTCTATATGTTTGTCGTACCTACAACTCAGTCTCCCTACATCGCTTCCTTGTACACTCGTATTCAGATTTGTGTTTTTTTCTTCTTCCCTCAGCTGGATGAAAGCGGCATCAAGCCCCGGCCAGGAAGTGATGTAAGCAACATAAACGCCCCCTCCCCGCCTCACAAGGTACAATGAGATCACATAATCTGCTTTGCTCATTCTTCCACCTAATGTGATCTCCCAACTCCAGTCAGTGCACAAAAAAAAGTACACTGACTTCACCAGTCATTTGGTTTTTACCAAATCCAAATTGGTCTTCTGGATGTTGAACGTATCGTTGGAGGTTTCATGTGTGATTACAGCAGCTCAGCAGAAGCTCTTCCCTCAGCATACTTACATCCCAAATGTATTTGTAAAAGAATACCACACTGACCCGTGTCCCATTTTCTCTTCTCTTTTTAGGTACAACGCAGTGTGTCGTCCAACCAGAAGCCTCAGAACCGCCGAGGCACAGATCAGGGTGAGATTGGTGTGTGTCACAGGAGGAAGGGGTGCAGCAGATGTCTATTACATACTGATAGAAGTGGACGCAGATGGGAAACAGACTGAGACGGTCATTTGTCAGGAGCTGTGAGATGAGGAACACTGCGAGCAGATGGAACTAATTATTTTATGTTTTTTAAAACTTCTTATATAATTTCCATCCTGGCGCAGAGATAGTTTCTGGTCCAGCCAAACACAAGCAGGTAGAGAAATAAACGATTCGGCCCTTTAAAAGACTGAATGGGAAGAAAGGAGGGAAGAGAGGAAGTGGATGGAAAAGAAAGAGAAAACGATGCACGGCAAGTTGTTGCCTTTCTGATGCAGTCCTCTCTTCTTTCTTTAGGATCCTCTTACTCTAAAAGGGGGGGTCAAGCAGACAACAGGACCGCAGCGGAGGATTCCGGGAGGAAAAGTTCATCGAGCAGCTCCACTACCAAGGTGCCGGCAAGCCCACTGGTCCCCCCTGATCGCAAGAAGAGCGCCACGCCTTCCACCGTGAGTTAAAAAAGCGACACCGCTCACATGGCGTTTTCAACACTCAAAGTTTCAGAAAAAAGCGTTTGCATCTTGTTTCAATTTAACCACGTAAATTCAGGCAAACATTGATGAGTCATTGGTGCTCTCGAGTGTTAAATAGCATCAGCCATATTTGATCTTACGTCACAGTCCAAAGATCAAAACTAGTTAAAGATGTAACCATTTAAAATAATAGAAGCCAACTGTGAAGGCTGTCCTGCAGGATAAGAGAATGTGAGTGTGCATGATGTTTAAGGGTGTGTTTGGTTATTTGTATACGATCTAATCGTTTTTTAATCTTGTCAGGATCATTCACTCAGTTGGCACCGCTTAAGAAACCCTAAGCCTTATATTATAGCTTAGTCAGCAAGTGCCTATCACCAGTGTCCGCCAACATGAGCATATAAAACTAATGAAAATAAGTTTTACGACCTAGTGACGTTACAGCCTGCTCTAGTCTGTTAGTTTAAACTCCGTTACAGAGCGCTGTGTTCGCTCCACAACCTGAAGATAGGATACAGCCTAGTTTAATAAACGCACACGCAATGATGGTTTAATGTTTTTTTTGTTTAGAAGTCCTTATGTGAATTTAAAGGTCCCTACACACCGCTGGTTTGCACACATGGCGGTTTTGATTTTCAGTTTGGTCACACCCTGTCAGGGTGGGGCAGCTTAGACTTTGATCATCTTTATTAGTTTGTGGACTTGAGTGAAGTTGTGTAATTCCCAGTGTAGCTCCGCCCACCTTCAACGTCAGCTTCAGGAGGCAAATTGTCGCACATAAAGGTTAGCACCTGTGTGGGAGGGCAGGGTGTTTCCAATGACCGTTCAAGAACAACAAAGAGAAACTGAATCTGTTTGGTAAAGTGTGATTGTGCTGTGGGTTTGACGAGCTGCATTAAATGAATTTCAGGAAATACTCTGAAGGCATGATTCGGTGAATATTTGATCACTTTCAGGAAGTTAAAGTCAGTCATAGATGTCACCTTTCAGTCACCTTTGATATCTTTCCTTCCTCTGCCATGAACCTGAGAGCTGATGGTCTTTAACATACTTCTCAATCATAAGTTCTAAAATGATTCTTATTTTCTTCCTTTCTCCATTCAGAATAGCATCCTGTCCACCGGTACAGGTCGCAGTCGGAACTCTCCTTTGACTGAGAGAGCCACGTTGGGACAGGGCATCCAGAACGGCAAGGACAGGTACACACAGATATCTATATATATAAAATACACAGTTTAAAACGTTTGGTTATTTTTAAAGGGCCAAGAACGGTCACATAGAATCATTCTACCGCACACTCCTTCACTCCTGTCACTGGTAACTCAAGTAGCTGCTGGGAGGGCAGACCTGCTTCCAAACTAAAACACACACATCATACAAATACACTCAGTATGGTTTGTGAATGAAGCAGTCCCACAGCTGTCTCGCTGACTGAATCCCAGACCTTGGCTGGTACTCTCCAGAGCTCTGCCAGTTGGCTCAGGAAGGCCCACAGCTTTCCCCCAGGGCGGGGTGAACCCTCCAGGACAAGGAAATCAGGCTCCCTCTGGGAATTTAGGCCAAACCTCCAGTAGATTACAGATTACTAGCGATGGTCTGATGGAGGTCTGCCATTCAGAGCCGAGGCGAGGGTCCAACGAACATGCATGCCTGAATTTACTCAAGATTGACATGCTGGCCCAAAACAGCCAGAATACCCAAGAAGAGCACTTTAGTTCTTTAAATGTACAAAACTCCTTCATGTCATAATAATCTTACAACATGAAAGAAAAATACAATAAATTCTAACGTTGTAATTAGCTGAAGGAAGCTCCCATCGGTTCCCCTTTTATTTCATAATGTGGATACATCAGAGTGTGATATTCTACTGCACCCCCCCTTTCTCATTTCATCCGGCTGAAATGAAATCCATCGATCCAGCTCCCCTCTCTTCGTCTGCCACTTTCAACACGTCCGATACGGAACATACCTGACACACAAACGACCACATGCACATCGCTCATGCCTAACCTGCCATAAGCTTTGTGTGCTTGTCTTCATAAACATTCAACATAACACCGACTGTGATGCACTGTTTCATTGTCATTGCTGCTTTTTTACATCATTATGTATCGTTTTCAAATGCCCCCCTTGTTCTCAATCTTTGTGCTTTACTTAAAACAAAATACAAATGACATCATGGTTAATAAAATCCATGGTAAATCTTTGCTTTGATGATCTCCTCTCAGGCCCAGCACTGCATGGGAACAAGGCGGTCATTTGAGACGGGATTGCTTTGTTTTTTTAGTATTGTGGGTCTATTAGCTTTGGTAGGCTCTGCTAACTTAGTGGTTGTCATCTGCTATGATTTTTAAAGTGACTTTATTTGATCATCATTAATGCTTTGAAGTGTGGGCTCAATAATTGTTACCCCCATCCCCAACTCCCCCCTATTCACATTTCCTTTTCCTGTCCTTTTCTAACGTTCTTTGTCTGAGCTCGTGTCCTCTCGTTTTGAAGTCACTCACTTTTTCTTGCCACCTTCTTTTCTTTCCTTGATTTCACCAGATTCCTAAATTCCTCTTTGTCTTTGTATTAATCTCTCTCTCTCTCTCTCTCTCTCTCTCTCTCTCTCTCTAAGGAGATTAGTACGACTTGTGATGGAATATTAACTCTTAGTGGCACTATATGGTCCCCATTTTTTGCCTCTTAAGAGGCTTACGCATTCACATACAAACTCATTGACACACACAGAAGCTTAAACATACATGTCACACAAGCTCAAAAAACTTGCCACACACTGGGTTGTCCAGTGAACGCATTCTTTTTTTTTTTTCGTCACTAGCTGCACTAATCCAAGTCAGAAAAAAAGTGTGTGTTCCTCTTTACTGTGTTTTTTTTCTGTGTAATTAGCAGCTGTCTGGTTGACCTCTATACATGTCCACCTCTCTCTCTCTCTCTCTCTCTCTCTCTCTCTCTCTCACACCACTCTCCCCTGTCTCTTGCTGTTTGTTTCTGTTTATGGATAAAGTCAAGTTAGAGCTGTCAGTGTGGTGAAGAGCTTTGTAGCTCATAGCAACCTTGCTGATTAAAAGTGGGCCAAGGAAATCGCCAGTGTTGTTCTGCTCAAGTACTTCTAGAAATATTCTTTCTTACAGATTTAGATCCTAAACATCAGTGAGGGAGAGAAAAGATGAAAAAGATCAAATGAGGCATTTAACAGGCAGAGAATTCATGTGCCTTTTATTAAGAGACAGGACAGTGGATAGTCAGAAATCAGGGAGAGAGAGAGAGAGAGAGTGGGGAATGACATGTCGGAATAGAACCTGGGCCGCCCACTTTGAGGACTCTAGCCTCTGTACATCTGGCTGGCGCACTTACCACTAGGCTACCAGTACACCCAAATAATGAGATTTAACACACATTTTAACTGTTTGTCTTGTAGGGTATGTTGTGCTCTTTATTTATACGCAGATGCATTTCTTGATGAATTGATCAACATTTAGTCCATACGAATGAAAATACTTTGAAGATTTTCATGAATCTTAAAGAGACGTCTTTCTGTTTGAACAACGGTTCAAATCTCAAAGGGATTTGTTTTTCTGTCACGAGACAAAACCTGCAGACTGACATCTGAAAAGCTGAAATCAAGTTTGATGAAAATCAAACAGATCCTGTTTTTAGTCAAAAATAGACAAAAAGAAACTGCCTTTTATTTTGAAGGTCTGTCGTCACTTCTCTCTCGGGGGATGGGACAGCTGCTGAGGATAGCATGAGCAATGAAAAGAAACGTGTTAAAGTCTTTAGAAATAATTATTTATAAGAGATTTGGAATGTTGGAAAGTTGATTGAAGTCAAATGGCCAACAATAAGAAATGTACTGGCTGAACTGGGATTTGTAAGAGAATTGTGGCGGTTGCACGACAAACCTTGTTGAAATGGTCGATGTGTAGACCGACTGAAGAGCTTGATAGTGAAATACTGGCGTTTCTTGGGGTGTTATATGGAGATTTGCTGAGTTTGGTTGCCCTGCACAGTTCTGGTTACTTGACTTGAGTTGGTCTTTTGTGTGAGGCAGATTCAAAACATGAAGATGAGGGCACAAGTACAAAGTGCGCCTCTTTGATTGTTTTTTTTGTTACACCACTATGAAGAAACGCTCACAGTGAGAAAGACCAACTTTACATCTTTGTTCTCGTCCTCTGTGTTTTCTGTCTCCTTTTGTCTCTACAGTACTTCCTCTGTTCTTCCTCTTCTGTCATTGTACTTCTCTCCCTTCTCAACACCCCCCCTCCCTCCCTCCCTCCCTTACTGTGTTCGATAAATGCTGCTTCTAACCATGCTCCACCTCACCTCCCCACCCACCCACCCACCCACACACAAACCCCGCCCAATGTGTGTGACTGTATGTGTCATGCTTGTACATGTGTTTGATTGTGTGACTTTTTCGGTGTGTTTGCACTGTGTCGTTCTCGTCTGTGGATTTGTGTGTGTGTGTGTGTTCAATGGGCGGGGCACTCCTCCTGTTCCAACCCCCCCTCCTCCCAGTCTAAACACTCCGGGCTCCCGCGCCTCCACTGCCTCAGCCGCTGCCGTCCTCTCCTCCTCCTCCTCCTCGCGTCCCCGTCACCACAAGTCCCTGTCCTCCTCCAATCATCCATGCCCCTCTGACCTGCACGCACCACGGCCCAGGCAAGTCTCTTACTCTCTCTCACACTCACACACACACACAACTTCTCCTACTGCTCCTGCGGCCTCTTTCAGCACAAACCACTTTAGTCAGCTCAGATCATCATCCTTCCAGCAAGTACTCCATCAACAAAAAGGAAAAAGAAGATAAAGTCTTTGATGGCTGTGGAACTTTCCACCACGGCTAGATAAAAAGGACTGCACTTACTAACCTAATGAACCTTTCTCTCTTTTTTTAAGCAACCTTTTGATTATCTTTCATTCACATATTGACAAGTCCTGGCACACAGCAGTGACCTGGTTGCCAGATCCCCCCATCAATCAATGAAAAAGGTTTTTTTTGTTTTGTCAACACAAACTGCTCAGGCTCCTCTCATACATATTCACAATGTTTCCTTAAACCAAGTCAAACAGCCCACTCGTGGAAAGCCAGAACCAGGTAGTAAAGATAGCATTAGTGTAGCTGCGTAGGGAATTCAGTTGAATTGGTAAATACTTTAGCTGATAAGGTGTTGTTGCTTATAAAGGTCCCTCTTATGTGCTGCTCTGAATATCTACCTGTTAACGACTACAACACCACTATAGTAAGAAGTCCAACATTTCTAAGACCATCTAAAAGAGACTGACCAGTTCCTTAGCAACTGCAAGAAGAAGATAGTAGTGCTCAGAAAGTTGTAAAGTTCTAAAGGAAGTGTGGAGATGCCAACATGTCTCTTCTCTGGCCATCCGTCAGCCTCAAGTCTGACATTAACCAGCAGACCATAACCGAACAGACGGGGTTTACAAACCAGATGAGCAGGTTCTCTTTCACCCTGTCCTTTTTTTTATCGTTGCAGCAACCCACTCTAATTCAGAGTACGTACATTCATTGAGTAACCTTGTTTAGGTCAAAATTAATACAAAATAAAGCGATTCATGCAGCCCCCTAAAAACCTTCAGGTGAAGTCACGGGACCAAAGTTTAGCATACTGTCATGTTGTGTGTTTTATGTCATGTTGGGTTTTGTAAAGATGAACATCTTTAAAGTTTGAGGAAATCTCCGTCCTGCTTAGTTTCCTTTTTAAAGGAAAGTAAAGAGAATAAATGACTCTGGAGATAAATCCTAAAAACTCCCCTTTAGCTTCTTAACCACTAAGCCTTCAGGGTCTTTGAGAGAGACCGACTTGGGCTGTGAGCTTTATCTTACAAGCCATGGGACACAGAGTGGTGTGCTTCTTCCAATTGCACACTGCAAAGAAGAAGCACACTACTAAGCATCTAAAATGACTGATTATGACAAGCAGAGTTACGTTTCTAAGCTGTGCAGAACTCCACCTTCACCTTAAGATTACAAACCGTAGTTTTGTACCTCAGAGATACAAGCTAATCGAAGGCGCTACAACTGTTGATGCTTAAACTTCCCTCTCTTGCCTCAACTACCTGCAGGGTTTATCTTTGCTGGTAGGCAGTGCAGGGAAAGGTAAAAAAAAAAGTAAAATGCTTCATCAGGCTGGGTAATTAAAAAGACTTTGAATGACTGAAGGAGTATTATCATGACTGTGTCTTGTTTCTCATCTGTGTGAAGGTTGCATTTGCATGTGAGTTGTCTGGTACGTGGATTGTCTGTTGCTTTATTGTTTGTCAGTGTCTGTTTAAAGGGCTACTTTGATTGTTTTTTTGTGTCGCTTTAACAGGTAGAGGATCGTAGACTGTGTTTAAGGCAGCTTCAGAAAACATTCAGAGGCTGAACTGATAGAGACAGACCCTTACCCTTTCCGTGACAGTTGTCTGTCGAAACCCCCACCCCCGACAAATGTCAGGCTTTAATTCCAACAGAGCAAATGTCAAGGTTGCCCTCTAGTTGTATGTGCTTTTGTCCGCTCCATGTTGAAGTCTTGTTCTGTTGCATGCGTCGGTCAGCAGCGAGCTCGGACTGTTTCGAACCTGGTTGGGAACGCTGGAGAGAAGGTACCGCTTCAACACTTAGACCGTTCCCTGAGTGGAGAATAGGCACCTTTTTTCTCAGAACATAGCCTGTGACCTCAAGGCCCATCCATTCCCTTTCTTTGTATCTAGCTTTCCCTAGTTACCCTTCTTAAAAAAAAACTTTAAATTTGTTATGCATTCATATGCATTTGCATTAAAAATAACTTTGAACACATTGTACTGCAAAAGTCTTAATGTCATGATCAAAGATGGTGAGGCTGCACACAGGCTGCTCCATATTTCAATAAAGTAGAGGTGCACTCTGCTATATGCAAACCAAGTATGCCTAGTATGAAAATCATCAAGCTGCATCATGAAAACACAGCTTGCATTATTGTCATGCATTGCCTTAAACGTGATCTATTGAAACACTTGCAGAGAGATTGAAAATTCTTTGAAGTTGTGAAGAAATTGGAAATTATTATATTTCAGCTGTAGTCAATACCTAGTCTGCCTTTCAGCTGTATCCATAGCAGAGTAGTGTGCGTGTGTTTAGGCATATTTTATATATATGGTGCACAACTTGAACATATCAACGTCAAATCAAAAGATGTGTTTAAGCTGTTCATCACAAAGCTCCACTGTCCGTATGAAACGCCTCTTTTTCTTTCTGGATGGTCGACTGTAGACGAGTTCTGCACGGGGACTGTTGTTTGTTTTCAACCCTCGGTCCCTCTTTCAGATGATTTTTTTTTTTTTTCTTTTACCATTACCTTTTGATCCAGCACTATGTCACTCCCTCCCACTCGCAAAGCAACTCCGGCCATTCCTGCATGCAACACAGTTTTCATGCTTGAAAATCAGTCTGCTCTCTCCCTACAGGGGAAAATGGAACATGTAGTCCTTAAAAACACAACGCTGATTTTAGGTTACCCATTTTTAAAAAGAAGAAAACATGCCTTATATAATACAGTAAAAGCCGTGAAAACCGCACGGTTGTGTGTCTGTTACTCAGTAGTTAATGTTGTTTCCCATGGCAACAGATACAAAACATACTCTAATAGTGGACTACAGATGGGCAGCAGTGCCGCGTTTCTTTTGGTTGTCTCGAGTGTCTGTTACTGGACAAATCTCTTGAGGGTGACAAAGTACTTTTTATTTGAAAAATATATAATGGTGGGCAAAGCCTTTCACTGCCCACGTAAGTGTTGCAAATACAAACTCCCTTTTTGTCCTATTAGACATTTTGTTTTTGACGTTCATGTTGACTTCACACATTTGAGTAGCCACAGTCTCTACTCCGGTCCGCCTGCAGCACTCTACAGTCGATTGTCCATTTGTTTTGACTTCTCCATTTATTCCTCTCTCTCTATTTCTTTTTTTTTTTAACTTCTCTCTCTCTATTTCTATCGTTGTGTATTTGCTTATCATTCAGTTTTTGTGCCTTTGTCATTTTTGTTTGTTGTGTTTTGCCTTCTTCCGCAGAGATACTATTGGCACACACTGGCATGGCAGATGCACACACACACACACACACACACACACACACATACACACACGCACACGCACGCACACACACACACACACACACACACGCACACGTGCATACATAGAAAGGTGCAATGCAAGGTTGAAGCTCAGTGGATGTTTCCTGCTGTGTGTTTGTGGGTTTTTTTAATCTACATGTGAGTGAGTGGGAGACTGAGGTTTGTGATGCTTTGCTCTACAGAGGAAAAGAGGATTATGTGTGTGTGTGTGTGTAAATGTGTGTATCTCACTGACCTGCTGCTGACTTAAATATTGACTTTGCTGACATCAGGGTTTCTGTGAAACATCAGGGCAAGCAGACTGCGAACAGACAGACACTTGTTTGATCTTACGTTCGGGTAAATAGCACATTAGAGTGCGATTATTGTTGTTTCTTTCTCTAACTGTATGTTTCTCTCCTTCAAACCCATCCCCTCTTTTGATACTCTTTCCTTTCTTTCTACTTCTCTCTCTCTCTTTCACACCTCACTGTGTTCACCTACCTGTCCTCTCCTCTCTCTTTGGATTCCATTCTTCCTAATCTTCATCTTTACTCTCTGCTTTCTTTTCTCTCGTCACCTCCAATCTCCGTCACTATGAGTTCTTCTTTACACCTCCTCTCCTCTGCCTCTTCTTTGATCACACCTTCTATCCTTTTATCCCTCTCCAATCTTTTCTCACTTCTTTCTTTCTTCTCCACGTCCACCTCACTGCTCCTTTACACCCACCCTTTTTTTTCCCCCCTGCATCACCTTTTCTTTTCCATACCTCCCACCTTTCCCTCCTCTTACCTCCAAACCCTCCCCTATAGTGCCCCAACTCAGCGGGCTCCCGGTGCATCTCCATCTGCCCATAACATAAGCAGCGCTGCCGTGTCAGACCGTCCCAACTTCTCCCGGGGGGTGGGCGTCCGCAGCACATTCCACGCAGGCCAGCAGCGGGGTGCCCGAGACCAGCAGGGCTCCGCCTATCCCGGCGGGCCCGCATCCCCATCACTGTCCCACGGCAACAGCCAGGCCAGGAGGACACAAGGCGCTACAGGGATTTTCAGCAAGTTCACATCCAAGTTTGTACGAAGGTGAGTAGCAAGAAAAAAATGGAAGGAGCATGGGATACTGGGAAGGTGAAATGTTTAGATTCTGCTCTGTGATTGTGGTTTTAGAGAGCAAAAAAGGAAACAGCAAGACAGATTAGATGGGAGGAGAGATGAAACAGAAGAATAAACTTGTAGCATAGTCACTGAAGCAGATGTGGTAGCAGCTGTGCTACTTATTATCGAGCTTTTTTTTGCAGCACAAGTAGCGTTTAAGGCTTTTTCCTGAGAGGTTTCCGTCTGAAACAGAAAATGACTAGTTCTGGTTTGAAGTCATTGCACATGCTCATTTCCTCTCAGGAACAACACACTGTATATATGTCCATATCATCACTGGTTTCAGAGTATTTCTTTAAAGGAGCTGCTCTGGTCTCATCCCTATTACTAAACTGGCGCTGATCTATAACTCTGCTCGGAGTAGAAAGGGAGAGGAAGGCAGCAGCTGTGTCTTCTCTGTAATTTACTTTGGAGCAGCGGTGACTAGGGAGTCATTTTGGTTTTGGTTCAACGTCTAGCCCAGTTTTCATCTCAGTCCTCTAGGGCAGGTTACAGCACCAAAAACAGCCCTCGTGAGTACCTGAGCATAATAGCTCAACAAAATAGACAACTAAAAATGTCTCTGCTATGTCTGAACGTTGAGGTGTAGAAGGCACAGTGTGGATCGGTAGGATGAACCAGCCTGGCTGTTTGACTACAAGTAGACTGATATTTCTGCTTTGGCTTTTTGATTGGACAAAAAGTATTGGCCATACATCTCTAGTGACATTATTGTATTAAGAAATATGCGTAATTGGCTTCTAAATGTTCCTGTGGATTTATTGTTGTTTTTAGTTGTAGGTGATTTTTTTTAAAGGGAAAATTATCGATCTCCTTGATGTTTAATTTGACTAACATGAAAACGTTGGTGATTACAGACAGTTAAAGGCAGATTCCACTTATTAAAAAGCGAGAGAAGGACGTAGGTCAGAAGAGGGGATGGGAAAGGGAGACAAAAGAGAGAGAGAGAATGAGTTCATAGTGTTATTTAGGCTGATAGAGTTAGCTTGAAAAAGGGAAATGCAGAATAATCGACTGTTTCCTGCATGCGTGGGTGTGTCTGTGTGTGTGTGTGTGTGTGTGTGTGTGTGTGTGTGTGTATAAGGCGGAGGTACAGGCACAGCCACTCTCTAGGCCTCCCACTCAGAGATACTGTAGCTCCGTGGCGACAGTATCCATGGTTACACCGGAGATATCACTTTTCCCTCAACTATAAATACCGCTAGTGGGGACACCTTGACACACATGCACACACTCACACTCACACACCGACTCGGTAGCTGGCATGCTAGTAGGAAGTAGAGGTGCTGTAGTCTGAGGTTGTGTTCCATTTGTACAGTTTGAACAAACACTCACACGCACTGACTGAAGCTGTGTGTGTGTGTTTTATTAACATATCATGTAACCGTGTCTCTGCACTCTCCAGCATGGAGTGCAGAGAGATGTGTTTCCGTCCTTCAAACACGTCCATGTGTACACAGTGTGTGTGTGTGTGTGTGTGTGTATGTTTTTGTGAGTAGATTAAGTTTCTCAATGTGTGGTAAAGATTCAGTTCTTGCTTAACCTGTGTTTTTTTTTTCTTCATTTAAAATGTGTATCTTGTGTGTGTACATAGGATGTGGTTTTCTCTCTTTTTGTTTAAGTTTGATCATGTCTGAACTTCTCACCTCACAAACACTTCTTTTCAGATCACCCAGGACTGCTCTGTAAATGGAGAAGCGCTTCATTTCAAGTCTTGGGGGGGGGGGGTGTCAGGGTATGACTTTGTTCAAACAGGGTCTCATAATAGCATTTCCCTCTGAGCTGATAAAACCCCTCGAATGTGTTTCAGTGTGCATTTAATAACATTTGTTAACACATTCACTCCAATAATCCCCCACCTTTAATCACGTTCGGATTGGAAGTCAGTGGCAGAAACACTGATGGATATTTGTTGTTTTCTTGCTTTGTTTGTTATTGAATGTTCATTGTGGATGTTGCTTTATTCTGAAGTGAGCCTGCTACATGTTGGACTTTTTTTCCCCTTACATTTTGACTTAGACGGCAGCTTGTCTTATACAGGAAAGTCTTAAGTCTATACGTTTTTATACATACGTTTGTTTCTCTTTCTTTCTTTATCCCTCTTTTGTTTTTGTAGAAATCTCTCGTTCAGGTTTCCGAGAAGGTAGGCAACATCCCAGACGTTAAATATATATAACCCCTTTATATATACGTATATTCTCTCCTTCATATATATTTCACATATATATTTTTTTCTCCCCTTTTGGTGTTTCGTGAAGCTTTTTGTTGAACTCTTCCTTTGTGCCTTGAGCCTTATCTCTTTTTTTTTCTGTGGTTGGCCCCCCCTTCTTTTTTGAGCCTTCTGGTTTTGAGTGGCGTGTTATGGCCCTTTTTTTTTTTATTCCGTTTTTAATTTTTTCTACTAACCTCACCCTGTCACTTAACTCACTCACTCACTCCATTATCATGCGGCACAATAACACCTCAGCCCTCTGCCTCTTACCTCCCTCCATCGTCCCTCCCATCAAGCTATTCCTCATCAACCCCCACCTTTCCATTTGTTCACCAGGTAGATTGTGTGTGAGCTGGTGTCCCCCCTGTAGCACCCTAGATTTAGGTCAGGGCTTAATGGTGCAATAGATCAAACAATTCCCCTCTAACTCTTAACCCTTTCCATCTCATAGCCTCAGATGCAGGTGATCATTTACCTTTTTTAACTTCCTCTCCAAGTCCTAAACTGTTGAGGTAATGGAATAAAATGTATCCCAGAGCAGGAGAGAGAGTCTGAGTCGAATATTCTGATATCTTAAACATATGAGGGAGAAAAGAATCACAGCGATAGATTAGTGTATAAAAGTGATTTTCAGGCATTTCATTCCTGCTGTGTCACATTTCCATGATAACAATTGTCCAAGCTAACTTCATAAAAAAAAAAAAAACCTTCAACCATCATCCATGTCACCTCTCTGCTTTCATTGGGTTGGTCTCTTGAATCAAATAAGCTGCAGAGGCAGGTGTTGTGTTTTTAGATCATAGTGTACGTTTTTGGATGTACTAGTAATAGGTAAGTCCCTGACTGTAGTTTTAAGTTTGTAGATGAGGAGGAATGGGAGGGGGGGTGGGAGGGTAGAGAGGACCCAGGAGGGACGGTGCTGCAGTGTTTCTCAGGCTGCACTCTTTTCTGGAGGCTGCACTCTTCCTTTTCTTTCATTGCTCTGTTCTCACTCCCGGCGATGGCTCTCTAACAGAAGCAGCAACAGAACTGGATGGCTTTGACCTACTGTGGCTGGAACACACCTTCATGCTGTGGACACACACACACACATAAACACACACACACTTGCATTACATTTCATACAGGTATATGTAGATTAACACTGATCAAGCAGGACATTTGTACACACACATTCGTCTCCATGCTCGTGCAGACATTTGCACTACACGCAGATTTACTGCACATGACACATTTGACAGTTAAACTTGCTGAATACAGATTTCACGACCACATTTGTCTCACACACCTGCTGATGAGTGTGTTTCTTACCAGGTGCAAGAGCAATTGTTTCTTAACCAGGACTATTGCTCCCCCTGGTGGTTAGAAGTTGCAACTACATTTTAATATGACAGTCTAATGATGACCTTATATCTACTTTTTTGGGTTATTTAGGGTTTCTCATTAATCCTAACAGTTGAAACATTGGAGGAGGAAAAATAGAATTAAAAAAGAAAATGAACATGAATGAATAGTGGGCAAAGAGTTCTGTTAATTAAGCTATGAATAGATTGGAGTCACTTCGCGTTGTGTGGAGTGCATGTTCTCGACAACCTGACATATATGGGATGTATTTGAGTTCAAGTAATCATGCTTGATTTGCCTTTATGTGCCCGTGTCCCTGCGCTGCATCCCTTCATAATTCATACACGGCATGTGAAAGTGCAAGAACTTAATGTCACCTTGTTCACCGATCGACTTGACCTCTACTGTTTCACTTTGTTCACTCCTCTCACGAGTCATTCCCATATGCTATCATTTAACCATGTGTCTGTTACAGGGAATATTTTTCATGATGTACTTTGGATTTTTTTTTAAAAGGGGGCAAAACAGGAATGATGCCTCTCCCCTTAACAGAATACATTTTCGACCTCAGTGATTCATTTTTTTTTTAACCTGTCACTTTTCTTCCATTGTCTGCATGTGTTTTGCTGTTCTCTGTTTTTATTTATTTTATCTGTTGTCGTCTGTGTCTCCATCGACTCTGTTTTGTGTGTTTTTGTCTCGTCAGTCGGTATGAGAGGGAATACATGTGTGTGCGTATGTGTACATGTGTTTTGTATCCAGGTTGTAGTTACAGTGTTTTCAGGGAGTGTCTGTGTTCAAGGACCTGTGTTTAGGTTACAGTGCTACTAATCAAGGTTTAGACGCAGCGCTGGGATCATTAATGCTCCTAACCTCCTCAAGTTGCACGACTCGCCCTCACCATGCTGACTATTCTGTTCCAAACCATTCCATCCACGTCCAAATCTCTCCATTTGACTGTTTTTGTTTCTCCTAACATTTGTTTTAAAACACTCCATATTGTGCCAATCCACTCTGTTTCCTTTTACCGTAGCTCTCCAGCTGGTTCTTTAATTCTGATCTCCAATAGATCATAATAGGGATGTAAAGATTCATCGTGATAAATCGACTCAAAGGTGTCGAGATTCACATCGGTACTCTGAAAGATGAATCGCAATAATATGTAGAGCGTCAGCAGCTGCAGAGCAAGATTTAGAAATGGAGGACGCACCACCGTCTTTTAAAACTGAGGTGTAGAAACATTTCGGCTTCCCCGAGACAGAAAATGAAAGAGGTGAGAAGACAACAGACAAGACAAAAACTGTGTGCAAATATTGCAAGAAGAGGGAACTACACAAATAGCACAAACATGATGCAGCATTTAATCGACCCCACGACGAGAAGCTCCAATCACCTCCCCTTGTTGAGAGAAAAAAAACATGAAAAGGCCAAACCACACTGACAAGCGGGTTTACAGCCCCTTAAGGAATCTTTGTCAGTCATCATTTGTCTACAGTCTCATTTTGTAAAATAAATCGTGAATCATATCTTGAGTTTAGTGAATCGTTACATCCCTAGCTCGTTATGTTCGAGCAATCACTTCTTGTCTAAACATCCCACTAAATACGAACCAGTTGATTCGTTAAACTCCGACACCCCGGCTCTATTTGTCATTCAGGACATCATATTTGTTCTCACACATCCATCACCTGTTTCAGATCCATCCTGCATCTGCTTGAAGCAGCTTCTTCCTCGTTCTAAATAAAGTGTTCACTAAGGAGTTTTTAAGTCATTTAAAGATTTAGTTTACAAACCATATATATGTAAAGAGCAGGTCGACATGTTCCTAAACTAACTCAACGTACCATAATTGTTAGGTGTGTTAAAGCAGTGATGCTGTAGTGACCTTCTGTTGACGCAGTTGTTTCTGATTGGACAGCTGTAAATATTTTTCCCAGCATGCAATTTGTTCATGACTGTTTATTCAGTTCAGACGCTCCTTTCTTTTTAATGGTGCAACCTGATCTAAGAACTGACTTGTGATCAACAAGAAGAGTGATGTTTCTATGAACAGCTGCTGAATCTCGATACTTGTCCTCACTCATCTTTTCAACTTATTGAACCGTCGTGATGTCTCCTGAGAGGCATAGACGTGCTGCGTACACAGAGTGGAATGGCATTGGGAGCTGCACTGTGGGCTGTAACGTCCTCCGTGGTTAACGACTAAACTAAAGCACTTTGAATAGAAATCACATCTTTGGTATCAACGTGGTTGGATTGGAACATTCAGGCAGGCATGGCGAGCAGAGCAACTGTGTTCAGCCAGCTGATTAACGTATCTGTTTTTGTAAGAATCCAAATGTTGCCCGTAGCCCTGAAAAAGACTAAACTTGTGTTGATTTTTCTCGAGGAGTCCGTATGAGGGAGAGGGTCGGGATGAGGGGAGCAGGTGAGATACAGAACAGCCCGAAAAACCCGACAATCCCTACAAATCCTCAGGCTCTACCAAAAACCGCCTGCCAATCAGTAGACTGGGAGCCAATTAGTAGATGATCTATGAGCTTGTTGTGAATGGCTGGGAGAGGGAGGGGCGAGTTGGGATGTAATTGGTTGGTGATGGTGTTATTTGCTTAACCAATCGGGAGTTGAGAGATTAGCAACAAATGGTAGCATCCCAGAGAGTGAAAGTGCTGGTGTGGAGGTTGACCTGCATGGTGGGGGGTGTGTGTGTGTGTGTGTGTGATGAAAAATCAAAATCCAAGTACCCAAATGTGTGTTTGTGTGCAGGCAGATTTTAAATTTTACAAACCCACATATTTATTTTAACCTGAAAGATGTGTGCACACAAACACACGGGTACTTAGAAATTTTGCTCAATGTCTCCATACGTTTTCACGACCTCATCATCTCCCTCTTCCTCTCAATCACTCCTCCATTTCTCCCTTCTCATTCCCTCCTTTTTGTAATCCTCTCTATTCTTACACACTTCTTTTCCTCTTTGAATGATCTCATCCTGTCTCCTCCCACCCTCACCCTTCCTCTTCCCTGCCTCTCCTCCTGTCCCTTTATTTTTCTCTTCCTACCCTGCTGTCTCACCTCTTTTCCTTCTCTGCCTCTCCCCTTCTTCTTCTTCTTCTTCTTCTTCTTCTTCTTCTTCTTCTCCACCCTCCCATCCTGCCCCCAGGTCTATGCTGAGCAGCACGGTGGACAAGTCCGAGAAGACTTCTGGCGGTGTGCTCTCCTCCTCCTCCAACAATGATGAGAACAACTCCTCACCAGGATCTGGTAACACTGGTGTGTTGGCTTTTAACAGTAGAATAGAAACAACAGTCTCTTGTAATATTTGATCAACACTCATTGTGATGGTGTCCTCTGCACCCTGCACTAGCAGTAGACTTGTCTCTGGATTTTCAGTTAAACCAGTTTTATTATGATGTTGCTGTGATTTATTTTGCTACAAGATGGGGGTGTAAAGTCTCAGATGAGCTCTTTCTACTAACTACTAAATGTGAACGCTTACTACAGTATACTAGTTGTACGTACTGAATTGGCCAAAATAGTTTGCAGTTTGTGAACAAATGCGAGAGCCAAAAAAAAAAACCCGGATGCTGTACTGATTTGGGGAAAAAAATCTACAGTATGCAACAGACCAGTCTTCCTTGCGTACTGTTTCCCACAATGCAATGCGCCAGGCCGGAGATGGAAATGACGGACAGCAAAGGCCATCTTTTTTTTGTGGCTTTTTATGCCTTCATACTAGAGATAGGACAGTGGATAGAGTCAGAAACCGGGGAGAGAGAGAGAGTGGGGTGCAACATTTGGGGAAAAGGCCGGGGCCACAGGTCGGATATGAATTTAGGCCGCCCGCTCTCGAAGGACTTGAGCCTCAGTACATGGGGCGCTCATTGTAACTGCTAAGCTACCGGCGCCCCAGCAATGGCCATCGTAAAAGGGCAAATTATCACAATCTGACCAAACCACGCAAACATACCACCAATTACCTTTTTTATTTGTATTTCTCAAAATCATGACAATCACTTGTCAGCTTTTTTCACACTGTAGGTGGATGCTACGTTGCAGCAGCGTTTGCCGTCAGCTGGGCTGTTCTTTACTTTTTCATTCCAAGACCGGAAACCAGCTTAGCCTGGCGTAGCATTCTGCAAAATAACCACTGACTGGCACTCGTACTACTGTTAAACGTAGTAAAGAGTACATACTGCATCCTGCGTTCAATAGTAGTATGTAGTTGTAGGCGGTTTCTGAAAAAACAAAGAAAATGTGGAAGGGATGAAATGTCTTTGCTGTTCTTATGGTTAACATGTAGAAGAGAAACTGGTTGATATTGAGTTATTTGTCTTGTAGTATTCACTTTTTACGTCAATTCAGAATTCTTTCCTCGTGCTGCTTTATTGCTCTTCCACCCTCTCACCACTCTCTCTTTACCGTCAGGTGGAACCGGCAGCCCTCCAACCATCGCCAGCCAAAAGGACTCCGCCAAGCCGCGCTCGCTTCGCTTCACCTGGTCAATGAAGACCACGTCGTCCATGGAGCCCATGGAGATGATGCGCGAGATCCGCAAGGTGCTCGACTCCAACAGCTGCGAGTACGAGCTGCGCGAGCGCTACATGCTGCTGTGCGTGTCGGGCAACCCCGCACGCGACGACTTCGTCCAGTGGGAGATGGAGGTTTGCAAGCTGCCTCGGCTCTCCCTCAACGGCGTGCGCTTCAAACGGATCTCAGGCACATCCATCGCCTTCAAGAACATTGCCTCAAAGATTGCCAACGAGCTCAAACTGTGAGTGCAGAGGAGCAGCGAGGAGGGATGAGATGAAAAGGTGGAGGTGGGAGGGTGAACAGGGTGAAAGCTAGGTTGGAGATGATGCTGTGAGCAGGGTGAGGGCACTATGGAGGTCGGGAGGTAAGCTAAAGGGTGGGGTCACTTTAAATAACATGATTGTTATCTGGACAAAGGTCTGAAGTAGGGCTATTGGTTCTCTGAGAGTAGAAAAAGTTTCTTTTCTAGAAGTTCTGTTCGTTCAGTTCCTGAGGCCCTGCAGTAAGAAACTCTGAGTTGATTTCCTCTGAGTTGTGAAGGACTTGTAGACCGAGATCTTCTCTCTTCCCTGCTGGGTTTCTTTTCATGTTCTACTTAGACGTTCCACACTTCTGCATGTCTGATCTCCGTTCTTAGAAGTCACCCTTTTTATCACTTTGACCACTCCTCGTCACTACTTCCTGCTATTTATTCAGTTTTTTTCTGCACGGTTCTGCTGCCAGATCTTTTCTGGTAGGAGGGAAACCAGGTTAAAGGTGGGGTTGGATGGAGGACAAGGAGAGCAGAGGAATTGCTGGAGAAAAAAAGAAAAAAAAGAAAGTCTTTCTGTGTTTCTCTGAATCTCTAATAAGTGCTGATGAGGGAGAGGAAGTTTGGAGCCTTATTCTGCTGGAAAACTCGAAAAGAGTTGAGATTGAATTTGTTCTCGTTCCCCTCCAAAACGGAATGGACTCCCGACTGAGCCAGGACTTTGGTTGCTGAAGCCTACTGTCTCATATACACAACATTCACAACCAAATACACACACACACACACACACACACACTCTCAAGCTCACAAATGGACTTTGGATGGATGAACTCTGCTGACTGTTGGTTAACGGACACTCTCCACCCTCTACCCCCCTGCCCAGAAACAAACTTTTTAAAGATCCACCTGATCCATCCTTCCACCAACCTCCTCCCACACACACACACACACACACACACACACACACACACACACACACACTCATAAAAAAAAACACTTAACCACCCTCTCCCCTCTTATTTCCAAGTGAACTCAGCACAAACACATCCACCTGTTCACCTTTTCACTCCCTGTTTTTTCTTGATTTCTCTCATGCCATCAAGTCGGAGGAAGCCAGTCAGACTTGATGTCGCCATTGATTGTTCGGGCTTCATCTTTACTGAAGTCCGTACTTGATTTTTCTTTCCCTTCGTCTTTTATGGCTTTTAAAGAGTTGTGCACTGGAAAAGAGGGCATACGAGGAAACTGGGGAGGGAGGGACAGTGTATCGACCGGTTTGATCCAGGATGTTATGTTGCCTTTCTTTATGGAGTCAAATTGGGGGTTTTGTTTTTGTTGCATACGTCAGCACATAAATGCTCAAATGATTTATTTGTACTATTTTTGTTTATCTTTTTTTTTTCTTTTTTTTTTGCTTCAGTTGGCATCATGCCTTCATACCCAGAATGTCAACACTGAACCCACCCATGTCGTTGTTGTTGTTTTTATTTTCTCCCCTGCATCTCCTCTTTGCTACACGTGTTCCCAAAGAGCAAGCTCACAAACAAGGTGTCTTTGGAGTCTGTAACAAACAGTAAGTGTGTGTGAGTGTATTTTAAAAAATCACTGGAAAACAAAAAAAGAGAAAAAATGATCGACGAGGACGACGACGAATGGTGAATTATTTTCTTCTTCTACTTTTGATTTGATAATATATTTTTGTGTCGTTGAGAATTTTGGGCTTGTACAGATTTGGATTATTTTCAGGGCAGAGGGATCACGATGGATCATATCATTGCTGCCTTTTTCGGTGTAGTGCACCTTTAACACACACGTAACACATGGCTTCTAGTTCATCAGAATAAACACCAACCCAACCCCCACCCCAGTTGCTGACGGGAGATATCGATGTATTTTCTGATGGTGATGACGGCAGCGTGCTTGTTCATCCTTGGCAAAAAAAAAAAGTGTTTTTTTTTGAAAGGCCTTATCAGTCGAAAAGGCTTGAAGCGGAGAGAGAAGTAAAGACCTTACGTCAGAACGTTTCTCATGTCTGCGCACATTTTCACATTTCAAAACCACAGAACACAAGACGCCACTTCCCGTGTCTCTCGCTGCGTTAATGCTCTCGGATGTTGAAGCAGAGGAAAACACACACACACACACACTCTCTCTTTGGGGGGGTTTTGGAAAAAAAAAGGGGGGTGATGGGGGCACCGCTTGGTCTCCTTCAGCTGGTTGTACCTAACTTAACACTTTTCTTTCTCCTCACAATGACACACTGTCGTTTTATTATTTCTCTCCGTTTTGAAAATGTCCGATCTTTCTTTCAAAGTTGATCATTGTATTAAGGTGCTGGGTATTGGATTCTAATTATTATTCTGGCTGTTGCTGTTATATTATCTCTTTCAGGGTTGATTTAATTTGACATTATTTCGTTTTACATTGCTGTAATTTACATTGATTTTAAATGTGTTTTGAGCAAACTGTAACTGTAGTGGTGGGTTTGGGGTTGGGAGGGCTGATCAGCTCCTGAAAAATGTATTATTTGTTTGTTTTTTTGTGTAAAGACAAAATGATGAAAAATTACAATGATAGTAATAAAAACAATGATATAATGATAGTGTGCCTCTGTAACCTGTCGTGTGGAAAGCAAGATAAAGGTGAAATAATCTTGGCGTTCATGGATCTCATTCATACATCCCTTTTAGAACTATACTGGTTTATGATCTGAGCTTGACACCAGTCGGCTGGTTAGAGGGAATCAGTGCTTTACTCGGGGACAATGACCTTTACCCTTTTAGGCAGGCATTCATTCTACCCAAGAAGAAGAAGAAAAAAGGTTTACTTTAAGATGTTTTGCTACGTGTTGTTGAACGGGATCACAATATCAACAAGAGAGCGGAGAACATACTGAAGCGGTACGTGCACAGAGATCGTAGCGGTCGCGTGCTTACACTCTATGCACCGCCTCCAGTTACAGGATATGAACGTCACCCTCCTACTGGCTCCAGGTGAATTCTAACATCAGCTCACTCGGACTTGGTGCGGAAAAAATACTAGGGGTCTGGCAGGAGAAAGTGAAAAACGTGGCTTTTTGCGTTCACACATACAGCTCCTCCTGGAAATCTCAGAAGATTTTCAGGAGTTTTTCTGCAAGTGTGAAAGCCCTAAATATTACTCCCTGGTTTGCTGCACTCATCACAGGATATTAGCTTGTTGCTAATACTCAGGCCACTTCATTCGGTGCACTCTGAACATTTGATGGGATCCATGATAACTTTCTGGCCCTCTCATGTAAATAAAGGAGTCGACAAAATATTAGAAAAGCTCTCCATATGATGAAGTATGATGCACATTTAAGCACCGCTATCTTTCTAAAGGGACTCAGGATGAATGTAGAGCAGAGCTGAACAAGTGGTGAACTTAATGAAGTGGCTGCTGTGTTTCACGGTCTGTGTCCACCAGATAACTTACACGTGGAGAGTTTTAAATGTCGAGTCTGGCACCCGTAAACTGAGTTTCAGACTAAGAAACAAGTTGATATTGTTCAACCTAACCAGAAGGGGGTGCAGTTTATTCTTTAGCTTTAAATTAGGATTTTAGAGTGCCTCTGTATAGAGTGCAAATGATGCTGAGGGTGTCTGGGTTGTTTGAATACTTTGTGTCTGGGGTGTTAGGGGTCTGCAGTGATGTTACAGTTTCTTGACCTTGGACCAGTGTAAGTCCTGGATGGAGGGCAGGTCAGCCCTGCTGGTTTTCTCTGCAGCCATGCTTGGCAGTGTGTGAATGTCCTGTTTGGTGGCAGAGGCGAACCAGACAGTGATGGAGGTGCAGAGAACAGACTGTTTGATTGCAGTGTAGAATATGATCAGCAGCTCCTGAGAGCAGGTCGAACGTCCCGAGCTGACTGACGCAGGAACAACATCCTCTGCTGGGCATTTTTCCCAGATAGTGTCTATGTGGGAGGTCCAGAGAGAGATGTGGATCCCAGAGACTTGAAGGTGGGGGAGGGAGGGATCTATCTCTCCTGAAGTCCACTGTCGTCTCCTCAGTCTTGAGCAGGTTAAGCTCCAGGTGGTTCTGACCGCACCAGCAACTCAAAACCAAACAATTCCCACATGCTTTTCCAAGGTGTTATGTGTAGGTTTGGGAAAATAGAATTCTCTTTGAGCCGCTACAATCCAGGTAAAATATAGGCAACATTAAAATGCTCTTAAAAGCACATGTTGGCACAGTGTCCCTCTCCAAGAGCAGACCTCATAATTAGCAAATGAAGGTGGAGATCATTTAGATTTTCCTTAATTATTCCCTCCTGAAAGATGCAGACTCCCTGTCAAATAAACAAATGAACCAGTTACAGGACATAGCCATGATGTTTTTGAGGCCCTGAGTGCACTGGAGCGACAACAATGACGTCACTGTCAGCGGCCTGCGAGTGAGCGAGTAGTGCACTATATAGTCCACTGCATTAAACTCACTGTATAGTGAGTAGGGAGTATGGAATGAGTGAGTGATTTCGGACACAGCCACAGACAAATATTCCAGCCTTGTCAGTAAGGAGATCATAAGAAAGTTAAATTATTATTTTCAGGAGTTGCCTTTAGCTCCCTCTAGTGGTTTCATCTATTTCCTGGAAACCAGTTTGAGTTTCTAATGTTAAGATGAACCCTCCACTCTAGTCAGTATTGATGGAACCTTACTCATTTGTTCAGCTCCTGTTGTCCCTCACTTTGTGGTGTCTTCAGTCATTGCATCCCTTTAAGCTATTAAGCAGCTGTCAATCAAACCAAAAGGTTGTTTATGGTCTTTAACCTGGAGTTAGTTTCTCTGCACGTGTCCCCAGCTCTGCTCAGGAATGTGGAAGCTGCAGGTGGCCAAACCTGACAGTCAGTCAACAGATGGTGTTTGGTTAGGGCTTAGCTGTTGGAAACAGATGATGTGCACCTGAAGCGCATAAATATATGTTGTAAACACACATTTAAATAGACTTTAATTTGTCTAATGTCCTCGTCCACTCTGAGTTTATATACAGCTTGGACGCTAACCTTTTAAAGATGACAAAGACGTTTATTTGGTCATTTCTTTATTCTAGAAAAAACATTTCTCAATCACAAACAGTTCAGTTTCCACAATGTAAACAACTTCTCACATACAGTACACACAAGCAGTTTTTGGAAAAAAAAAAAGGGACAAATGTGAGAAAACAAGTCCAGGCAAAGTCAGAAGTCAATCCACTTGAAAGCCAAACACGGTGGGCTGCTCTGGTTCCTGCTTAGTGCTGTGTTAATTTGAACCCTGAAGGCCTCTGCTAACAAAAGTAGCTAATGTGAGACTGTATCTGTGGAGAAGCACTGAACTCAGATTATACATGAAGTCTGAAGACCTGCTCAAAAAGGTAGAGATACACAGGCAGAGAGTTTGTGGAGAAGAAATGGCTGGGACTGACGGATTCAACTACAAATAAGTCTCCACAGCAGAGGAGCATTCAGTCATCTGCATTGTGCTCACGATGTGGCCAATATCACCACAAGCTAAAGAAACATTTCAGAAAACAGACTGTTACACGACTGAAACACAAGATGAAACACTCGCAGCAAGCTCATCGGCTAAATCACTTCTCCGAGAAGCCGTTAACATCCTTCTGTGCTTCGAGGAGGAACTAACAGATGAACTCGCAGACAGAAAACTGCGTCTCCTGGACACAGAGGGCTTAAGGGAGTGTTCGTGCCATCTTTGTAAAATCCACCTGTGTAATTGTCTCACATGCTGTGAAGCAAAATATCCAACTCATGCAATCTCAACCAACATGTGCTAGTTAGGCTGACCTACACAGAAGTTGTATGAATAGTTTGCTTTTCAGTAAATACACATTCTAAGTCACTTTCTTGCAAAGGGTTATTTATCGCTCATAGGTATGCATCGTCAGTATGACAGCCAGCTAGCTTAGCTTAGCATAAAGGCTTGAAACAGATGGCTTTGTTCAAAAGAAAAAAAAAATGTGCCTGACAGCATCTCACCAAATGACAAAGCCTTATCTCGTTCATTTAGTCCATATAACTTAAAACGCCACGTTAGAGAGGATTTAATGGCTGGAAACGAGAAAGCGAGCTACACGCTGTTAGCTTCCCCTTCAGCTACAGACAGAAATTCAGTCCAAAAAGCAAGAACGTGGATACAAGTTTTTTCCCCTAAACACATCTGGACTCATCCTTAATGTAAATCAACAAATTAACAATGCAAGGTTCATACTCTGCTGCTCAACAGCTAACTGGAAATATGAGAATTTGGTGGGTCAATGAGTTTTTAAAGCAAGAAAAAAAGACTTTGGCACAACATTTTGTTTTCTCAGCGTCTGTAGGAGGTCACGTCCGCCCCTCACTGTAAACCAGGTTCAAGAATCAGTCATCTGCACGCGTCTTACACAGACTAATGTTTCTTCTGGTGTTAAAGCCATTCACAACAGAACATACTCCTCAAAGAAATGAAAGAAAAAAATAAGTAGCAGTAGGACTTCAACACAGAGCCAGTGAAAAAAATAACAAATGTCTTCATGAAAAGTGAGTCCACCCCGTGTGTTTGGGACTTTTCTCTCCTTAGTGCTCAGTCAGCGTTCACCATCATCATTATAAAGTTTGCACTACCTCAACTACTACAACAACTAACGTATCTAGGGCTCACTTTAAAAGTCTAGTCAAAAAAAGGGGGAAAACGTCACTCCAGTAAATACTAGTAATACATGGCTATGAGAGAAGAGGGAGACGTCTCGCCTCTTGCTCTTCTTTTTTCCATTTTTGCACCAACAGCTTCAACGATTAAAAAAGCTGAAACGATCATCTCGTAGCTTCAGTGACGAAGCCCCGGGTTCTTCTGCAAAAGTACCTTTACGCTCCTTTATAAGCGTCTGGGTTTGAAAGCACAGCTCAACAACAGGAAGGAATGTTTCTTCACATCTGAACGAGTTCCTGATCTAGGAAGGAGCAGCGCTTCTATTCCCCTCATCTATTCATTATTTGATTTTCCTGAAGGTTGCTTGGATGACTTGATACCTGCCCAGTGGAGTCTACAGTGTGTATGTGTTTATGAGTTCAACCACACTCCTCTGTAATCCAGATGTTCAGCAGTTGCCATGGAAACGCGCAGATGGGTTTCACTCTGTGGTCATGGCTTTCTTCGACAGCTTGACAATCCAGTGTCTCTTTTTCGTTTCGTACTGGGAGCGGTGTGCAGGTAGTGTTTGTTTTGAGTTCCCTAGGTTGTTTGTTGTGTGTGTGTGTGTGTGTGTGTGTGTGTGTGTGTGTGTGTGTGTGTGTGTGTGTGTGTGTGTGTGGTGACGCAAGAGATCGTTGGTCTGGAGGTAGGTGTTTGTTAGTACAGTAAAGGGGCTTCAGGCCGTTGCCTATCAAAGTGGACCTGCGGGGGGTCCTCACTCTTTCTGTCACATTTTAAGAGCTGTGATGTCACCTAAGGGACCTGAGTGTTTTCGTGTGGTCATGTGATGTGTGATGGTCCCAGGAACAAAGGCTTCGAAGATGGAATTACAGGGAGAAGGAAAGTTTCGTGTTTTTGGTGTGTGTTTCCTATAAATACAACTGTTTGTGTATGTGTGAGGATGTGTGTATCTATGTGTTTGAGTAATTTATGTGTGTGTATCAGTGGGAGTTGGGCTGCTCCACTTTCAGCCCGACCAGTGACGGAGGCACCTGCACTGCAGCGGAGGAGGAGCTGGGAGGTGAGGCCCTGAGGCTGGAGCTCCCGTTGGAGGAGGACGAGGTGGTCACCGCGGGCCTGATGAGCGGTGGCGGAGGGTGGTTGTGGGGTGCTCGGTTCTGGAGCGGGCGCGTCTGCAGGGGAGGTGGCTGACGGAGGAGGCTGGGGGGAGCGGAGGGAGGTGCAGGGCGCAGCAGAGGAGGGGGCTGGGATAGGGAGGAGGGGGTCTGGGAGGAGGAGGGGGGAGAGGAGCCCTCGGCAAGGTCGGAGGGAGAGTCTTCCATCTTGACCTGAGGGCAGGGAGGAGGAGAAAATGAAGTGAGATAACAAGTCGGTTAGGAACAGTTGTGAAGAAAATACAGAGGAGGACAGAGGAAGAGAACTAAAGAAGGAAAACAAGCTAAGAAATGTTGAACTATTCCTTAAATATTCAACTCAATGTGAGTTTAAAAAAATCTATTTAAATTCAGTTTCATGGTTCTTTAGTATTGCTCATAACAAGCGGTTCTTTATATCTCGTGTATCAGCTGCTAGGCTCACCTCGTCCTCGTCTGCGGCTCCATCTGTAGCAGCTGACAGCTCTTCAGCGCTCCTCCTGGGGTCTCGCTGGTCTCGGCTGGTTGCCACCTGCTCTGCCGCCCACTCCCTCAGCACCTCGTCCAGGTTGAACCTGCGCCGGTAGCTCACAAAGAAAGAGCTCACCTGTTCAGACAGGAGAGCGTGGGTTAGAGAGACATGGGGGACGATAGAAAGCTGGACTGCGGTGAAAGACACAGAGTGGAGGTCACAAGAGGAGGGTCAGCGGAGATTATAGTTATCTTATACAGAAAAATGCTCATCCAGACAAACGGATGAGAGAGAAATTGGAGGAGATGAAATGCTGAAGAGGCGGCTCGCAGAAAGTAAACTGCTGGAGGGAGGTCAGAATAAAACATGGGCACAAACTTAACACCTGATGTGACGATGCTCACCTGAGCTGGTGTCTTGGTTCCTATCACCTCAGCAATGGCAGTAAAGTCTTTACCATAGCGACGTATAGCTGAAAAGCAGACAGGGAAAAGTCAGGTTCTGTTTATAATAGGGCTGTCAGCATTAACTAGTTCATCCTGATCATTTAGGTCTGAATTAATTCAATCATTTATTCATCATATGCTAGTTTGTCCCTTCAGGCGCACCGTGGATAAGCCTCCACGTGTCTCCCTGTAGTCACAGTGATGGAAAAGAACGACACTGCCGCATTGTCGAGGGTCTCATTTCACTTTTAAAAAACTTCTAGACAGCTCTGTTATCGAGTCCAAAGTCATATCCACCTTCAAACATTTCACTTTTTTACTGTGCCTGATTGGCCAGCCAACGTGACTGACCTGAACCCCGCAGAGAATCTACGGGGTATCATCAAGAGGAAGATCAGAGACACCAGACCCAACGATACAGGCGAGCTGAAGGCCGCTTTCAAAGCTACCTGGGCTACCACGACACCTCAGCACTACCACAGGCTGCATTGATGCAGTCATTCGTGCTAAAGGAGTCCTGACCAAGTATTGAGTGCATACATGAACATACTTTTCAGAAGGTCGACATTTTCTGTACTTTTTTTTGATTGGTGGTTATGTCATATTCGAATATTTAGAGATACTGGAATTTAGATTTGTATGAGCTGTAAGCCGTAATCATCAAGATTAAAACCAAAAAAAAGCTTGAAATATTTTACTGTGTGTTTAATGAATCTAGTTTCACTTCTGTTATTAATGTACATGAGGGGGAGGGGTTAACTTTTCCACGATATTCTACTTATTTGGGATGCTCATGTTCATATGGATCATTTAAACAAAGTTGGGTCTGAGAGGAGAGAGAGGCAGAGTGGAAGTGTTGTGATCAGGCTTGTTGATGTTTTCAGTTAACCTACATCTGAAGTCGGCTGGCTATGTGCACCTGCTCTTTTCAAGGTCCGTGCTGCTTGAAACAAACACAACTCTGCACTTCCTTCAGCTCTGACTTTCTCTCCTGTTTGCTCGACAGAAGAGCAGAAGGGGGCAGCGCTGTCTTGCTGCCTTTAGTTGCAGTATATGGATTTGAACTACAGAACCTGAAATCTAAAACGACTCCTAAGCTTCCAACTATTCCAAATAAATGGATAACAGCAAAACATTGTTCTTTGACTTTTTGAACACAATCTCAGAATCGAGTCTGATCAATGCAGACAATATCAGAACTAATCAGCTACCTTCTTCTGGAACAATTTAGCCTTTTGGAGAACTGAGAATTTGACAGGACTTCAGATTTTGGGATTACTGGTATCGAACATTAAGGCCAAGACTTTTGTCACAGTTCGCCCCGATGTGCAGATGTCTGTTTTAAGAGATCATTAAAAGCTGAATCAATGTTAATAGACGTTTTTCGGACAGCAGGAACTTTTTCATAGTTCTAGGAACTGTTGGTACCCTCCGTCTAGTGGTTCTGCACCAGGAACTATGAACTATTTGAGTTCCTAGAACCCCGTCTAGAGGAACCTTTTAGCTCCTGCTTCAGAGTAGGTACCACGGCGGTGAGAATGCAGACAGGGAAAAAGTCCCCATGGTGGTTAGTTCTCAAGGAAGTCCCTGGTGGATAGTTCCTCTTCCAGAAAAGTCCACAGAACTGTTCGGTCCGAAAACACCTCATGACAGCTGATGGCTTACAGAGTTTCCTTCCAGCTGTTTCCCTACCTCAAAGATCTTGTCCAGCAGCAGCTGGTTCTATTTCTATATGCAGATGTCTGTTCGTATAGTCAACGCAGAGTCATTCAGACGGCATGTAGGGCTCTGTGTCCGTCCCAACATACAATGAGGAACATCTTCTGCCATGAAAAGTCGTCTGGAGAAGAACCCTCCCTAAATGCCCTTCTGTTCGTTAACTGTGCCTCTTTATTTGACAGAGCGCTATGGAACAGTAGCTGCTTTACTCCTACTACAACTTTAGCTCACTTCCATCACAGCTGGAAACTAAATCACAGTAGCTCCTCTTTATTTCAGGCATATCAATTTATATAAGCCAGAACAAACGGAAGACAGAGAGAGAAAAATGTAAACACACTGAGCTTCACATTTTATGGATGTTTATATTTTAGGTTTCCTTCTTCTAATCACCGGACATATTGTTTCAGCCAACGCAACACCAGAGGCAGGTTTGTGCCATCTGATGATCATTCATGACATGCCTTATAGTTTATTAAGGCTGAGCACACGGCTACAGCATCACAGGTTTACATTAGCCAAAGGGCTATCTTCAAAATGTCAATAATCTTAGTCTAGCTTTTCTTAAGATGTCTCCGTCGCTGCATGTGTCAGAGCTGTGCGTCTACATGACATTAACACAGGCAGCTTGTGTCAGAGGAACATGTGAATATGAATTCAGTAGTCTGACTTCTGTCTGTGAATGAACGAGGACGAGGAGACTCAAGAGCACAAGAAGCCTCTGTAGGAGGAAAAGGAAGACCATGATGCTGCTTTACTCACCCTGCACGGCCAGGAGTTGCTCCTCTGTGGTCCAACGAGAGTTCATCTTAGGTGCAGGCTGAGAGAAAGAGAGAGAGAGAGAGAGAGAGAGAGAGGAGTTAGAGGGGTGAAAATGACAGCATGACAGCAAAGAGCAGATTAGGGCTAATCTTAGTCCCATAAGGGCTAAAATAATGTGAGAAAGGAGTTGGGGAAGGGCAGGGGAAATACATTTAAGGACAGAGAGAGAGACACTGAACCTAAAAGATGAAAATAAGAGAATAGAATCCGAGGAAAGAGGAATAGATGAATGATATAAAGGTGGGAAAATGTTTAGAAAAATGTGTCAACAAAGAAAGAACAACACAAAAAAAAAAACGTACCTCAGCAGGTTTGAAAGTACCAACGCCTTCATTTAAACTTTGTTTCAAACTACTGTTGTTCTGTTTAATCGACTGAACCTGTGAGAAACCGAGGAGGGGCAGAGAGAGAGAGAAGGGGCAAGTTAGAAAACAGGGACTGATGCTAATAACCAAAAATAAGTTTAAACTTGATGTCTTACTGTTCTGCCACTTTAAACAGCAACAACAACAGTTTTCTTTACTACCAAGCTGTGACATCATTTTTCATTTGCTACGGCTGATTGTTAAACTATTTGTAAGCACCTCTCACTGAAAGTACATCCATTAAACATGAAACATTATAATGTGACATTTTACTGTTGTTGTTGTTTCCTGTAAACTTTTCCTCCTTACCGATAAAAAGACCCTGATAGCATCACCCTAAAAAACCCCTCTACAAAGTTAAGTAGTAGTTTATTCTTTCAGTCTCTGATCAATATCACCGAGATAAGACCAGATTGAAGATGCACATGCATTAGTAACATACCTGTCTCTTGAGAGATACCAACTGTGTGTCCAGCTGCCGTACAGTCAGCACTCCTGCGTCGTTGGAAGCTGACAGGGACGTGATGTCTCCCTGCTCGAGATACATGCCTTTGGGGGGCCTGCGGCGTGCTCTGAGCGGGTGGTGGCGGTACTGAGCCCCGATGCTTTCCTTTTTCACCGGCCCAGAGCGGCTGGGTGTCGCCTTGTCAGAGCTGGCATTGTTTGGATTCTGTTTCACTGCCTGTGGGGACGAAGAACATTCACAAATATTAAAAAAAAAAAAAAAACGGGATCTTTCCCAATGTTACCTTTTCACGAGAAATGCAATTCAAGAGTGCGGTATCACATTCATGGATAATAAATGAGATTAAAATTGAAAGATGTCGATTTGGCCTGGCTGATCTCCTCAGGCAAGCCGTGATTTACAAATCACAACCATTTTTATATTCCAGCAGGCGCATACACACACTGCTCACCTCTTTCTTTGTGTCAATCTCAAAGTCACTGTCACTGCCAGGGTCGCCTTCCTCCAGGTCATCATTACTACAAGAAAAAAAGAAATGTTTTTGTCCTTCCTGCTCAGTTCTTCCTACAATATTGTTTCTTCCTTCTGTCCATCCCTCCACTCAGCTCTTTCCCTCCATACTAAGTTTTCTCCAGGAATCATCACAGGTCGACGGTTTCTTATACCTGTCTTCTTTCTCTCTCTTGCTAACCAGCCTCCTGGCCTGTCGGTCCATGACTGAGGTCCTGGTCCTCGTCTTCTTCCAGCTGTAGTAGTACTTCACCAAGCTTGAGATCAGCTTGTCTGGAAGCTAAAGAAAATTACACAAATCAAAACTTTTCGTGCTGAATTTTGGAATTCAAGTTGAAAGTCAAACTAAAGCATTCTGCACTGAATATCAACGCGTGGCCTCTCACCATCTGCTGGATACGGTGAAAGCTCTTGCCGTGGAAGCTGAAGGCCTGCTCAAAAAGCACTTTATCCTCCACTGTCCACTCGTCCGGAAAGGGGGTGAAGTTGGCCAGGTCGGCAAGTGAGCGTTCCACATCGTGTTTGTGCCACAATAACATGCCCAGGGCCTGAAGGAACCGAGGGGACAAAGAAAGGGTCAGGCCACAAAGAGAGACAGAAACCAGCCTTAAAACCAGACAGACTTGTGATTCTGTTGTGTCGTACCTGCTCCATGTTGTATCCATGTTTCTCTTTGGCCATCAGAATGTACTCGTCCACTGAGATGAGAAGGAAAACGTTTTGAGAGAGCACAAAATGACGACATAAGAAACAAAAGGGAATAAGGAGACAGGGCAGGGGAGGTATGTGCGTGTGTTCATGCATAGAGCTTACACATGGCATCAGACAGCTGACTGTTGGGGCACCACACCAACATGCTCCTCTGGTCCCTCTCATTGTAGCGGGTTGGACTATCTGGTAATGAAAACCAACAGGGACTGTTTTGAACACAAACACACCTCGCATTTAAATCCATCCAATCAGTGAGATTATACCTCGATTTGAACTCATCACGTACTTTGTCAAAGTGAATGTGTGTGCACACCCTTGAAACCAATTAAGGTTTTTTTACTCCCTATATGTCTCTGTCTGAGGTTGTCACGACTTCTCAAACTAATTAACTTTTACTGGCTGCATCTCTCTTCTTTGCATGTTTCTCCTGTCTGCTCTCCATCTTCAGCTTCCACTTAATTAGCAAGAAAAATGTGCAGGAGGAGAAGACAGAGACGTGCAGCTGGTGTGCTCTGTAGGGAATTCAACACCTGTGCGCTGACTTTATAACACAGGTTGGTTTCCCTCTGGTGCAAGCTGATGGTTGTGGGACAATCTTCATCATTATGCATCTATTGAAACTCAAACAAGGTATTACAGTAAGTCAGATCCTCTAACATAACAATTCAGTCTCTAAATTAAATTGTGATCAATTTAAACAAAGATAAAACGACTGAAATTGGCTTTATTCTGAGTCACCATGGCTACAGCACATACTACTGTGACAAAAAAAGTCCATTTAAGTGATTTGCCTTGGAGGAATATTCTGGATTTGTTTGTGTCTATAATCCAAAACATATACATTTAAACTATGATTGAGTGTTTAAAAGGACTAAAAAAGAAAGTACGGTACTATCGGTAAAGGGAAATGCTTTTTTCTTTTCTCTTTGATTTTCAGTGTAACACTGATCAATCAACGTTCAGTGTTCTCATAATCTGCATTCTCCTTCTTCATTCATTTCAATGTCACACACACATTTCTCCTCACTTCCATGTTTCTCTCTCTGCCCTGATTCAACCCCCCCCCCCCCCCCCCCCTCTCCGTTTTTTTCTCTGTGTCATCTCCCGTTCTCTCCTGCTTTCCTCTGTGTAATTTTACCTGGTTTGAACTCTGGAATCTGAGCTTGGTAGTCTCCTCCCACTCTGATCATGCTGTCTGTAAACAAAAAGAAGAGAGCGAGCGAGAGAGAGAGAGAGAGGGAGGGGGAGAGAGAGGGAGAGAGAGAGAGAGAGAGAGAGAGAGAGAGAGAGAGAGAGAGAGAGAGAGAGAGAGAGAGAGGACACATTTTACTTTTTATTTTCCCGATGGTGGGTAGAGCTGTACAGATAACACAGGGAGACATCAGGGAGACGGAATGAGTGTCAGCAATGGCATGACATACTAAATAAGTGATAGCGTTAATTATCTGGAATATGGGACGCTGGTGGCTGAGTGGTTAGTGTGTGCACCCCATGTACAGAGGCTGTAGTCCGCGAAGTGAGCGGTCGAATCTGACCTGT